>CM069061.1:32625080-33225080 GCA_035220775.1 Malus fusca | reverse complement strand
TTGAAGAGAAGTGTTTTTCTGCTGACTAAATTTTCGTTATAAAGGTTTGAGACTACAAACTTATGGGGGAGTGTTTGATCGGCTGAACAGTCTGGACTAAGATTGGATGAGTTATTTAACACCGATTCTAATCTGAACTAAACATGGGCTTAATTAACAACTGATTGACTGGCCTAAGATAGCTAGGGTGAGCTATTTAGCATCAATTCTAGCCTGAACTAATCGTAGGATTAATTAACAACTTGACTAAGCGATGATGTGATTATTTTAGGCACATCTTTTTGCTTTCTCTACCCACATGAAATGTCCTTTGAGTAGAGAAAGTCACAAAAATATGATCTAGTTTCATTTAAATTTAACTTCTTAATTATCTCACTAGCCTTCATGTACGTGATTACGCTCGTGCAGAAGGTTTTTTTGAATCACGGCGTGTTACTCGTGATGTATACGTTTTAAATATATTTATATGTTTAAATTGACAAAGAAAGTTAAATATTTTCAGTAAATGAAAAATATTATATCAATCCCTTATAAATTAATTAAAACAGTTGAATTCACATAATAAAATTGATCTTTATAGAACAATAAAAATAGAGAAAATAATATTTAATGAACAATTGATTGAATCATAGTTTATTGTGAGGCTAAGCCCTCTTCTTCTTAGTGTAGATAATATTGTGTGTTAAAAAAAATAATTATTTGACAATTAATTTAATTATATTGTTATCCTGAGACAATATTTTTTTTATAATCGGCATTATACACCTCTTAAGATGTTTTAAATGTGTTAAAAAATAAAAAAAATGATATAAAATAAACAACTGATTGATTTATATTATTGTTAGCCTATTGTGAGGTTAAGTTCGCTTCTCTCTTAGTGTAGATAATATCGTTTGTTAAAAAATAATCATTTGACTATTAATTTAATCACATTATTCTCAGCATGTGAAAGATTTTTTTATAATCGGCATTACACGTCTCTTAAGATGTTTTGAACGTGTTTAGAAATAAAGAAATTGAATCATATTATTGCTAATCTATTGTGAAGTGTTAATAAAAAAAGCATAAAAAATTAAAATGACAAAAATACCTTTGCTTTATTTGATGCATTCTTTTGTGATGCTTTAGAAGTTTTTTGTTTTTGGGGTATTTTTGTTGAAGTTTGGTGACACCAAAAATACTATTCACCGTGGGTGCCAAGTTGGGTATGCACTTGCACTTAAGTTTTTGCCCCATGCCCCAAAGAGGGTGCCAATTTGGTGCATTGGTCACTTTTCCAGCCTTCAATAAGATAGGGTAGATTTTGTATCTTTAACAATACCATGTATCTCTCCTCTTTCTACTATCTATGACATAAGGCAGATCAATCTTCGTCCCTTGGAAAAAAAAAAAGGGTAAGAAAATTATAGGATGAAACATGTTATTAAACAATGAGCGACAGAGTGAGCAATAATACAACATAAGATTGGCAATATCTCATCACAAGCCAAAGAAAAAATTTGAACATTATCTCATCATGTTGCCATATGTTAAATGTCTTGTTCATGTGTCCACACTTGTTTTTTAGTATAAAACGAAAAATAAAAAAAGTGAAAGTGCCATATATAAATTTATCACAACAAGAAAGATCCTTGTACCGACTGCAACATCCAACTTAGCTTTATTTGCAGTAGAGTTTATTAAGTTCCAGTTGCTTTTTCGAACAGGCGAATAATATTTTATTTATAAATTCAAGGCCAATGAAAGCAGCTTCTTTGCAAATGACATATATTTTTATATTTAAAACGTAGTTTTTCTAATAGAGTGGTAGTTTTAGAGGGTTAAATAAACAACAAGAGGAAAAGAAATTAATGAAGATGAAACCTGCATTATAGTGCATAACATGATTGCTTTCCACTACATATTCAAAGTATAGTTGAAAAATATGAGTTGGGCTTATTCAAATTTAATAGAACATATGTTATGAGTTGGGATTCATAAATTTTTCCTTTGGTGGGCAATTGATTAAAATGAAAACTAATGAAAAGGGTTTGAAAACTTTGAGTTTTAATGATAATGACAAAATAAAGGGTAAAGTGAATAGTATCATGATTGACTTTTTAGTGTAAAAATGTGATTTTTCGTTAAAGTGAACAGTACCAGGTGCTTTTCGTTAAAGTTCCCTTGATTAAAAGCTTGTTGGTGGCGTTTAATGATTGAAGAAGGAATTGTTGAGATGAAAGTAAAGTTGGTGAATTTGGGTGAAATAAGTTTTCCTCAATTTCTCATGCTCGCACATGCAATTGTTGCCTATCGCAACACTATGGCATCTGTGCATTCAAATTCGAATTTTTATCTTGATAATTTAAATAATTTAATATGAAAAATCGTTTTTATTAAAAAAATAAAATAAAATGGTAGTTAAATTAAAAATCATGAGTTTTGTATCCGAATCAAGCCAATATGTTTGGGATCTTTTATTTAGAATATTTTGTTTTCCACTTTTCGAAACTTTCTCACCAGGATGACTCTTCTGCATGCATCTATTGGTTCCATCTGCCCTTTAACCTACAAATGGGATCGAAACAAATTCAAAGCCAACAGAATATCAAAACCGATCGACTTTATCAGAATATATTACAAATCATTTTCCTTTTTGCTTGTATCAGATTGTTCACTTTACACATTGGACTCCCAAAAATTCGTTTTTAGATTGCTTTTATTGTGCAGCCGCCACCAATTAGGTTCTCAAGGATCAAGCATTCCACAAATCACATTCTGTTTCATAAAGGAAGGTTCATTTTCTTTTAGTTTTTAGGTATTGAGGACAATATCACAATTAATACATGTTAACTACTTGCAATATTTCACGTGTAATTCTCTAGAAGGTAGCATGTATGAGGTGAAAGAATTTGTGCTTCTAGAACTTTAAATTCTAAAACATCCGAATACATATTTTTGGTGATGGTTTAATGCTCACTTTAATTATCATTAAACAATTTGTGGGGTTTAAACTTCGAAGTGTATTGTTCTTATAAAACACAATAGGGTTCTCTACGATCAAGCATTTCGACGAATGACATGCTTTTTCTGTTTTTTCTTTCTTGAAGTTTGAGAAATTTTCAATCTACTTTACCATCAATAATTAATTCATA
Organism: Malus fusca; assembly: GCA_035220775.1. Lineage (NCBI taxonomy): Eukaryota > Viridiplantae > Streptophyta > Magnoliopsida > Rosales > Rosaceae > Malus > Malus fusca. The sequence continues at coordinate 33,221,946 of CM069061.1, read as the reverse complement.
TAATCATCAGTAAGTTACATGTAATCATCTGTACTGTGTCATTTATACATATATGATTTTGTAGTGCTCATGAACTTCAAAACTCAGAGCATCCAAATTTAATGTTTATTGCTCGTCCACATTTCATCGTCGAACTATTCGTGAGGATTGAGAACACCTATTTTCTCCCTAACAAAATAACAAAGGGAGAGATCATTGATAATGCAGGAAACCAAGAAGGAGAGGGAGGGAAGATTGTCACATGCATTTGTTTTGATTGAGATGCTTCCCCTTTCCTTTTCTCCTAAATTTGCTAAGAAGCGTGCCAATGGTCCCCAACAAACTCATTGTGTTTTGAACTCTTTTTTGGTTCATGTATTGTGTGGAAGAAAGTTCCACCTAAAGTTGATTAAAGCTCAGGGTAAATTATAGAAGAGGTCACTACCATGTCTGCATGGTGGTGGCATAAGAGCCTGATAATATTCAATTTGTCTTACTTTGGACCACTGCCACCTGTTCTCTCCACAACTAATTGATCACTAATATACTATTTCTAACCTTTAATTAGCCCTTAATTATAATAAATTCACCACCACAGGGACTAACACAGAGAAGAGTCTGAGATAGGAAGGCACTCCCTGGCTTCTATTTATATCGCCCTCTTCTCCTCTTCTCCAAACACATCCCACAGCTAAAGAAAAATAGAAATCTCTCTCTATCTCTCACATATGGATTAGGGTTTTGCTTTGGATGTCGTGGACCAATAGCGGTTGAAGCTGCCAGCATGATCTAAACTTCCCTCTTGGTCAAGGAAAGATCAGATCATGTGGTAGCTTCACCTGTTGATGGGGATCACGAAAAAGAACACTCCCTATTATCCCGATTCTAGCCCTACACCATCTGGATAGCTTCTTTATGTGATTTTCTCAGTTGGGGAATCATTAATTTGGCTACAATTTTCTTTCATTTCTGTGCCACATATGGTACTGTTTCATCGTTTTTTCCCTTACACTTGTCCTTTTTTTCCTCTCGTTTTTGTTCGGTTTCTAAATTCTTTTTGTGGTTCCACTTCTAGGATTTAACTTTGGAGTCTCTTTAACTTTGTGATGGATTTGGTTTTTATCAAGCACTACAACATAGCTGATCGTATGCCGTCTGACATTTCATTGTTTGGAGATGCTATTGGCGCTTTAAAAAAGGTCATCCTGCACTCTTAGCTAATGAAATAAAGAAGGTAAAAGAGCATGGAGACTTTTTTAGAGTGCTAATATGAATTTTCATGATTTATCATATTTAATCCAGTAAAGGCGAGCATTCGCACAATAGAAGGGTTACTCATGTTTTACCAAAAGGTCACAGATTCGAGTTGTGAAACAATCTCTTTGCAAAATAAAGATAAGGCTGCTTACGATTAACGTTTCCCCTCCCTCTTTGACCCTCGCAAAGAAGAGAGCCTTATTGGCTTGAGGTCACCCTTTTTATCATATGTAATCCAGTATACACATGATGGTCCATTTGAAGAACTTTATTTTGCAAAAGAAAGCCATGACTTGGCCAATGAGAATAACATTGAGCTAAAAATGGTCATATGGTATTTCGGAATCTTAGCTGCTTGGGGTAATATTCATACTACTGTTAGGGTTTTGAGTGACAGAATTTCTCCAGTCCAAAAATGTTTGGTGCTTTTGAGATTCCATCTTATCAATTAACCCTTATACTTAAATTAAGCCTTTGATTATATTGCACTAATCCCTTTTAGATTTTGTTTAATATGTTGGTTTTGTTAAAGAACAATTTAATGGTGACATGTGTCGTAAAAGAATGCATTAACAAGGGGGGAAAGCACTTGAATCTTTGTGCATGGCTGCACAGCCTGCAGTAGTATTATATAAGCTTTTAACTGTTTCATCATGTATATCAATTAAACCTCTTTGGATATCATTGTTTAAACGTTGGAATTGTTGGAAAAATAGTCGTATTTAGTTTTTTAGTGTTTCGTTTCTTGGGCCTAAGTCCGTTTAGGTTTAGAGTTTGCTAGTTTGACATATGTACGAGTCTTATATTCGTTTATTTTCATCAAGTTAATCACGATGTACTCTTATGAGTTTTTGTAGCCGTTTCGGTATTCTTATTTATTTTAATAATATTTTTACTTTTATATTACGTTGTTCGTCCATTTTTTGTTCATTTGTATGTGGACTGATTTGCAACTAATGAAAGTACTTGGGAAATTTCTGCTATTGAATTTGAGAAATCAAGATTATTGTAAAGTATGAGGTTCACTATTGTAAGGTCAATTCGTTTTTATGCAATTTTTCATATTGGCAGTCATTATTCGATCACAATGTTTCATTTACAATGTTGAAAGTGTAGTAAAAATCTCTACACCCATAATAATATAGTAGGGCTTGTAGTTTCTAGAACTTGTAAATTATCTACGTACGTAAGATCTTGTGTTCAATTCTTCTACAATATTAATTATATCAAAGAATTGCTCATACCTCAAGAAGACGAAGAGAAAGTTTATGTTTGATTTTTCTCTCTTATAAGATCTTGAGTTCGATTATTCTCTTTTAAGAGGGTTTTTTTTTTCTTTTCATATACCCTTGATATGGTAATGGAGTTAAGGTATCCAATTAAGTTCAACCACTAGGTCCATTGTGATGTTGATATATTTAGGTGAACGATATTTATGAAAACTTGCTCCCGAATTGAACGATACGATACAAGTGAAACTTGTAATTTGACATATTGGAGGCTGTCACACCAATTTGACGTAGAATCTGCAAACTAACATGAAAACTGAATAGTTTACCAAAATAAAAAAATAAAACATGAAAACTGAACAAAAAATAAAACAAATTAAGAAAATGATCCACCCAGAAAAAAGAGAACTGCATTTTTAGTTTGGTGTCGGAATTGTAAGTGCGGAACCTCTTGCACGTGTCGAATTTCAGGTTCGCATTCCATATGGTTCGTTTTGGATTTTATTCGCTGCATTGATGATCACATGTGAGTGGTCAAAAATGGTTGAAACGCCTCTATGAGTTTTCCGACTTCTAAAAAATTAGACTGGCGTGACTTCGACACGAGCTGGTCCCTTAAAAAAAATTAAAAAAAACTGCGCGGCTAATTTGTGACGAATGCAAAATGGACAATGTCGTTTCTGCCCTACATCATGATTAAAAATGAAAGGACATTATTGACCTTTGAGTTCCATTTGCTTTCAAATCACTCAATTTCTCAAGACCAAAGAGCATCCTGCAAAATTGCAGGTACAATCTGTTTATTTGGCGCGCCCAATCTCTCTCTCTCTCCACTGTACCGATGAAGAATACTTGGCAGTTCACAAGCAACATGTAACTGTGCAGTACCAGTGAGTTTTCAAAAAACTTATACTTTACTCTCTGTTTTTGCCTTTGCCTTTCCTTTTCTTACTGTTCAGTTTGGTAATTAATCTGATTCGAAAAATCAGTAAATTTGAACTTTTTTCCATGTGAATTCAAAGAGAATTAGATTTTAGAGGATGATGATGGGTTTTCTGTATCTGCAAAATGACAAAAGCATGCAAATTAAAAGGGTGTTCCTTTACTCCTTCACTTAATTGTAACGGGTGATGGGGGTGATTGATTGATTGATTCATCTTCTCAATTGGAATTTTCTGGAGTTTCTGTGTGTAATTGGTTTTTTTTTCCCTAAAAGTTTGTTGAAAATGATTAAATGGGTTGTCTTAAAGGAAGCAGCTTGGTTTTGTTTAATCTCAGATATTAACTGGAAATTTTGCTGCAGCCTGCAGGTAATAATGTGAGGGGAAGGCTGTGAAAGGGCAAGATCTCGGGTGTAACCGTCGTAATGCCCCCCCAACTCTCGATCGTCAGGTGATGAGAAAGATAGAGGGAGGGAGAGACATTACAACGGTTACACGGTCAAATCTCTCCTGTGAAAGGGATTGTTGCCATGTTCCACCAGTAGTTGGTTTATGTAAGTAATCTCCAATTCCTATTCCTGCTCAGTTCATACTTGCTGATGTTTGTCTTTGTAATTAAATAGTCTTAAACCATGATTAGGGTTTAGCAATCTTCAATAACTCTTACAATAATCAAAAGAAATGTCACTGTCAGATTGTTTTACATGTTATTCACTGAAATTATTCAGAAGTCGGGATTAGAGTTCATATACTACATCCTTTCAGTTTCCGCTCTTTCGAGTCTTTTGTTTTAGCCTATTCTTGAATGTAAACATGTATAACTGATCTTATCTAATCTCCATCTTGCTCCTGTGCTTTATAAACAATGAACTAATCTTATCTAAGTTAGAAAATGATTAAATTCGGCTTATGCACTCTTGTACATCTCCTACAAACATCACACTTACAAGTTCAGATACAAGGAATCTTATCTTGGAACTTATTATTTTACACCATAATAATCCGTATCTTAGGTAACATTTGGATTATTAGGGTTTATGCATCCTTATGGAATGGTCATTCCGTTTTCTTGGTTCACATATACAGTTTGGGAATGAGCATTCCAAATTTACAAATTCACTCGAGCCTAAGACTCCAAGCCGTAGGCATTGACTCCGAGCATCAAATACTCAAACCTAGATTCCAAGCTAGGGATGTAGAGCGTGAACCCCGAGCGCTGAGTCCCAAATCTAGAGCCTAGAGCTCCACTTTGGACCTTGAGCCCTGAGCTCACGCCTTTGAGCTTTGAGCTCAGGTATCCGGCATCTTGTCCTGGTCCCTGAACTCCGGAACCTGGACCTTGGTTCTCGAGCCAAACCCAAGACTTGGAGTCCGAGATGCTCACACATTTCTTTTGTTAGTGAGTGACCTCTTGATAGTTTTGAAGAACGGTTCATCTGGAACTGGTATGCACTTCACGATCCAACCAATTGGCCATGAAACAGCTGCAATTGCGACACAAGTTGCCCATTGCCACAAAGTCAACCTCTCTGTGCTTGCAAACTTCTTCAGGAACTCCACCATCACAACTTGAAGAACGATAGTTATCCCCACAATTCCAATAAACAATTTGTTCTTGTGAATTCCTTTGAATACATTCTGCTTCTCCATGCTCCTCGAGTTGAACTCGTTGAAAATTTGACAGAGTACGAACGTGTTGAAAATCAAAGTATCATTCACCGCAGCAGTGACATTGAAGATGGACTCGCCACTGAACTGCAAGGTTAAGAGGATGGCTATTTGATATAGAGCTTGACATAAAAGGTTTCTCCACATAATATTGGTTATGAGTGGTGCAGTTCGACCTACAGGTTTCTTCTGCATTAGCTCATCTGTTGGCCGCTCAGTAGCAAGGGCGAGAGCGCCTAGTGTATCCATGATGAGATTCACCCACAGCAACTGAACTGCTGTTAGGGGAACTTCACCAGCTGAAACTGCGGCGATAAAGTTGATTACTAGAGCTGCGACATTAACGGTTAGTTGAAACTGGATGAACTTCTGTATATTGTTATAAACACATCTCCCCCACCTCAAAACTGTGGCCACAGAATTGAAGTTGTCGTCCAAGATGATGATGTCTGAGCTTTCTTTTGCCACCTCCGTCCCTTGGATTCCCATGGAAAGTCCTATATCAGCTTCTTTCAATGCAGGTGCATCATTTGTGCCATCTCCTGTGACTGCAACCACATGTCCTTTCTGCTTCAAACACTGCACCATCAATAGCTTGTCGAACGGGGAGGATCTTGCCATCACGCAAATTCTATCGACCTTTTTCATTCTCTCTTCAGGTGTGTAGTTTCGGAATTCTGCTCCTTCTATCACTTGATCACCATTTTCCACATCCTCAGTCTTTAGTATTCCACATTCTGTAGCTATAGCTTTAGCTGTGAAAACATTGTCTCCTGTAATCATTTTAATTTGCACGCCTGCAGACATGCATATTCTCACAGCTTTGGTGACCCCTGGCCGACATGGATCTTTGAGACCAACTACCCCTAGCAAGATTAATCCATCTTCTTTTAGCCTTGGGTGGGCCTTGTTGTCATTGCTGTATTCAATTTCTTTCTCTGAAATTTGAGCATGAGCAAAAGCAATGCACCGGAGGCTACTAGCTGCCATGCCTTGGATTGTTTTCTCAATATTTGACCTACCATCTTCATCCAAGGACTTTATAGTCCCGTTGGTTTCATAATAACTCGAGCACATTGCAACGATCATCTCAGCAGCTCCTTTCCAGTGCACATGGATGGTGTTATTCTTCTTCTTTATAAGAACCCCGCTTCGTTTCTTATCTGAGTTAAACGTTTCAACATGAAGAATGTCATAACTAGGCTTCAACTTTTCCATGTCCATACCCAAATCTGAAACAGCCCAATGGAGAATCGCTTTCTCTGTTGGACTACCAGAAATTTCGGGTTTTGATCCCAAAAGAGGCATGTAAACACTTCCGGTCGTGTTCAAGCCAACTCCTTGATGGAATAATTCACGAACATTTGATGTGATTGAATTATCTTTCTCAATGAGATCTTGGCCAACAAAAAATTGAGTCACTTCCATTTCATTTTTTGTCAAAGTTCCTGTTTTGTCAGTACAAATAACGGTTGCTGATCCCATCGTCTCACAAGCTTGTAGTTTTCTGACCATAGCCTGATCATTCATCATTCTTTTCATTGAGTAAGCAAGTGTTAGTGTGACGGCCAACGGCAGACCTTCTGGGATTGCCACAACCACAATAGTGACTGCAGCGGAAACAATGCGAACTACTCCGCTCAACACACTATCTATACTTTTGTTGCTACCACTGTACTCCTTTCTACCATAATCATCTTTTGTGTTACCAGTGAAATAACGAATCAACAAGACTACAAGAACTAGGAAGGCAACTGCAAGGCCTACCTTTCCAATAGAAGAGGTTAGTTTGTCAAGCCTTTCTTGTAATGGTGTTCTTTCATTTGAGTCCTGCGATATTGAGCTCATCATTTCTCCCCACGCAGTGTTCATCCCAACTGATGTGACGAGCATTCGAGCATGGCCATCTACCACCTTTGCACCGGAGAACAGGAAGGGGTTCTTGGTGGAATCAACTTCAACATGGTCACTCTCTCCCGTCATGCTTGACTCGTCCACTTGTAAGGAATACCCATCTAGGAACAATCCATCTGCAGGTATTTGATCTCCCATGTTCAGAACCACAACATCTCCAACTACAATATCGAAGATGGAGATTTCTTGTCTCTGTTTGTCTCTAAATACCTCAACTTTGATGTTGCTACTGATTTTAGACAATTTGTCGAACTGTAATTCTTGTCTAAAGTTACTGAGAGCTGAGACAACAATGACAATGAATACAGCAACAAAGATGCTTCCTCCCTCGTACCAGCCTTCCTTCGCTCCATGCTCTTTGATTCCAAATCCGAGAGAAAGCGCCGCACAGACACAGAGAATCAGAATTGTTGTATCTTTCGAAGCGTCCAGCACAAAATAGAACAACCCTTTTGGAGGCTGCTTGTGGTAGGTATTTGAACCAAAGATTTCACGCCTTTCGTTGACTTCTAGCTCATTTCCAGGGATGCCATTTTCAGGGTTTGTTTTGAGACAAGTGCTGACGCCGATAACTCCTCCAAACTGGTTCAGAGCACCCAAGTCTTTATCCTTCACCACTCGTACAAGTCCTGCATGATCAAATACAGTGTTGGGGAGAAAACTGCACCGATCAGTTTCAGTACTGATTTCTTGGTGGGAAGTGCTTGGTTTGACATCCAGTGCAGTGTAAGAATAAGAGTGCAAGATCTCGGAGTCCTTTTTGTAGTTGTTTTTCTTGTTTAGAAGCTCTTTGGGAAGCGAAAGCATGGCCCGAACAGCATATATTGTTGCGTAGGCCATGCGCCATCTCATCTTGGCTCTGGTGAGGGTGGTAGTGGTGATGTCGAGGAGCAATTTGCCATAACCATAAGGCGAATCGCGGCTGGTTAACATGGTTTTGTCAGCAGTTAGAACTTTGAAGAGTTCACACAGTTAAGAAAATAAAGTCGGAAAGAGAGCCTAGTTGAAACAAATTAAGAACTCCATTATCATGTGTATTTTGCTCTGTTTTATAGCCAAATTCAGTCGGTGATTGAAAAAGAGGCAATGTGTGATACGACACGACATGAATGACCTGAACCGAACACAATACAAGTATAGGACTTGATGTGTACACGAGCAACGTTGTGATAGCATTGTATTTGTATTTCTCTTGTGAAATGGAAAGCTGCTCCCTCCAAAATTTAGGTAGGATGTTTTTTATGGTCTACCATTCAATTGTGTGGTCAATCACCCTAAGCCAAAAGGTTTCTTGTACTGCATGCAATGGGGAAATTCCCTATCTTGTGGTGGTCCTCCTACTATGTATGAAATGACATTTTTTTATCATGCTTCAATTACTTGATATACTGAAGGAAAACTTTACAATAATGGTTGTACCATTGTCTCACTCTACAATTCTTTATTAAAAGTAGGCTTTACCATTCTTTATAAAAAGTAGGCTATGCCATATTAAAAGTAGATTTTTTTTAGTGAAAATGGCCCTAAGATTTAAATTTTTTATAAAAGTGGTCTCTGAGATTATCCACTGTCAACAATTTTGGTCCGTTTGTGAAAATTCTCCCTTGAACTGAAGAAACCAATGGTTCAAGTGGTTTTTCATGGAATGACCAAAATAATTGACAGTGTACAATCTCATGGACCACTTCTATGAATTTTAAATCTCAGAGACCAAAGTGAGAATTTATACTAATCTCAGAGATCCAAAAGCCTTAAAAGTATGATAGTACAATAATGGTTCTAGGTTTAAAATTGTAAATTTTTTGAGGGTGAAGTTAAATTATAGGAAACTTCATTCTAATCCTTGACAAATATGACTTTTAGACTAAAACCATAAGTAAGATCAAAATTTAATTATAGTTCTTTGATACATTAATCACCTCATTTATGAATTATATTTTGATGTTTAATTCTCTTTTTCCTCCTAATTTTAATGTATTAATTATATTTCATTATAATCATAACATATTTTGTTGTAGGCATTTAGATATCTAATTTTTGTTATACAATATCTTTCGATATACATTGTCTTTTTCATTTAGGTACATTAAATTCATTATAATACATTTTTGTGCATACATTTTGGTACATACATTTCGATACAAACATTTAGGTACATTTATTCAATATAAATACATTTTGGTATTAACATTTGGGTATTTAGTTACATTAATTCAATATAATAGATTTTGGTGTATACATTTACATTTCAATACTAATATTTATGTACATTAATTGAGTCCTTTAAGTTTGAAGAATGCTAAACAAAACTAATGAATTAAAAAAATAAATTTGTCAAAAAATAAATTACTAATAAATTTAAATATTTAATTGGAGACATTGAATAAAAATACATATTAGTAAATTTGAATTAATGATAAGGGGATTATAACCAATATGTAATCTAACCAAATTTTTATTAAAATTTCAATCTTCTTACAGAACGTTTGTGTTAGGCGCACACTGGCAGTTTAAGTACGTAGTTAACAATTTGGTCCCTAAAGTTTGGCACCTTGTTTGTACAATATAAATTTTGTGAAGGGTGCCTGATCTTTTACATAAATTACATTTGATGTATTCATTTACTTGAGTGTTTACTAACTATCTGAAATCGAAATCGAACTAAATATGTGCAAGTGTTTACTTACTTTCTAATGTTGAAATGAGAATGAAGCCATTTTGATTATTGACTCACCCCAACCAAAGGTAATATAAAAAGGTGAAAGATAACTTTGGTACAAATTATTACAATTCGTTTAGAAGTGCTTTCAAAATGAATGAAAGCGTTTTAAACGTTTTTTTAGAAATATCAGATATTTACTGTTTGCAGGAAACACTTAAACTGTTTTTGCAAGATTTAGTTGGATTTTTACTAAAAATTAATTTCAAAAATATTTTCCCTAAAAGCGTTTTTGATCATTTTAAAAGTATTTTCGAGTGAACCCTTAGGTCCACATGGGTTTTGATTCCCTTGTTAGTGCAATTAATCAATGAAATGACTTGGATTGAAAGTGAAATAACACGGCTCTCCTTCATTTCTTGTTCCAAATAAATAAACACGTTGCGGACAATGATACACCACCCACTAAATAAGTTTAATATTTAGGTCAACAGGAAAAGCGTGTTGAAAATTCAGCTTAGTTGTACTTATCATTCTTCTTATGAAAATATTAGGTTTACTGTTTGAATGCAAGTACCTTTTTGCAGCAGCCACGTTCTTTTCCTTCACAGTTTCTGCAAGTCCAGCATCTTCATGATCATCAACGTCGGACACAAAACTGTAGTGATCAATTTCTACGTCTCCATACTTTTTTGCCCTGGATACTATCTCTTTGGGAAGCTCAAGCATAACACGGACAACTCGTAACGCCAAAAAGGCCATCCGCCACCTCTTCTTAGCTCGGAGGGCGGTGTCAAGGTCGTCAAGGAGCGACGGGCCGCAATTGTAGGCCGTGTCGCTGCTGCTTACCATGTTTCTTGTTAGGTCTTAAGAGTTTAAGAGTGAAAGAGATTAGTGGTTAGTAAGGAGGAGGAAGAAGACCTAGCTAGTAGAAAGAGAGTTCATTCTAAAGTGAATGGTTGGGTTGTATTTATAAGCAAAAAAGGGTAGCTAACAATGAGATGAAAGCATATGTACCATGTCGGCAAAAATTGTCAAGCAGCAATAGCACGTTTATTTGGTCAATACAATGTTCTTGCTCAAACCATAAAAAAATAGAGCAGGTTTTTAATACTGTTTGGCTCTTTACAAGAAATTTTGGTAGCGACTAGAGAAGTTGTTATGCTGGGTGGGACTAGTACATGGTTGAGTGTGACCAAAGGATAACATATTGGCTGCTTCAACACAAGTTTTTCTCTCAGTAAGGAGAAAATTCCTGCAAACCTGCAAGAGAGGGAAACTTTGTTATGATTGTATATAGTCAGGGCAACTCTTAGAAAGACCAAAACACATGGGGTCTTTTGTCTTCTTTTTATTTTTTTGAGAGAGACGTCTTATTACGAGTAAGGAAAGAGTCCTTCTTGCCTATACAAGCTGACGCATACTGAAGTTATTTATTCATAAAAATAAAAAATAAAACAAGTTTATACCTATGTGTTAAACTGTAATAAACTTGTGAAGAGAAATATCATTATAATCGGTAGGCTTTTTAAATAAAATGTTCATTGAAATTAGCATAACTCCTGACTGTGGTTTTTGATATTTAAAATCAATAGAACTAGTCACTGAGATTGTCTATAGTAGTCATTTTGGTTCTTCTGTGAAAAATATCGGTTAAATTGAGGGTATTTTGTCAAATCAACCCCTCCACTGGAACTGGTGGTTTTTCAATTTAATCGAGATTTTTTCATAGAATGATCAAAATAATTGACGATGGATAATCTCAAAGACCACTTCTATCAATTTTAAAAATTAGAAATCAAAGTAAAAAGTTATGCTAAACAAACATTTTGGCTAAAAGCCGAGTCGATAGTCTTCTTTTGTAATTGCTCTGTGAAATGGAAAGCACTCAATTCAACTTAAATGACGGAATTGCCAGTTTTGTCTTGGGGAAATTGAAGAAAAATCAACTATTAAACGAAAAGGGATACTCTCCGAATCTCTTCCACCAAATCCACTAAGTTCGAAGATTCGGGTCGTTGAAATTTGATCCAACGACCACAGTTATTATAACTTATAAATGGTCCCCTATTTGTAGTCATTAGATCAAATTTCAACGATCCAGATTCCTGAACTTGATGGATTTGATGGAAAAGATCCCTTTCCCTATTAAACAATGACTTGGGTCCCCACTAAAGACATCGACAAAAAAATCCCAGCTGGATGTAAACGAAATGATTAAGGGCTAGTTTGGATGTGCTTTTAAAATGATTGAATGCGCTTTTAGAAAGAAAAAAAATTGGTTCAAAAAACAATTATAGTGTTTTCTACAAGAAGCACACCATTTATGTGCTTCTTTCAGGAATCATTTTAAGTGCTTTTTCAGAATTTACTTGCATTTTTATTAAGAATTAGTTTCAAAAATATTTTCACCAAAAGTACTTTTAATAATTTTAAAAGGACATCCAAATGAGCACTAAGATTATCTCAGAGAAATCTATCAAATAGAAATAGAGAGGGAAATAACTGGAAAGATTGTTGGAAATGTTGTGTTATGAACAGAGTCACATTGAGACATAGAAGTTGACGTGGATGTTTATTTATTTATATCTTTTTTGAATATTTGAAAGGTCCGCAACGTGGGTTGTCTTTTTTTTCCCTGACTACTTTATTGATTACTTGACCCCATAAAATGGAAAATGTGGAAAAAAATTCAGTGTGTTCGAAACACGGAGTGGTACATCAGTTATTATTAAATAATTGGAAGAAATTTTTATTTTTTAAATGTTTTTCCACTTATATAATGACTCGTGTTAAAAATTTCTCAAAAATGTGACTTTGACTATTCTCATGTTAATTGTTTTCATTGTCCGTTTATTCATTTCCAAACTCATCATTGTGTTTTTTTTTTTTTTAACAGCAAAAAAGGAACAATTGGTGTCAAGCCACAATTATCCACTTCTTTCGGGCCTAAAGAGGCTATGAGAAATTTTACCTTACCCGTGGTTACAATCAAGCAAACTCATTAGTTCGAAGCATTGAATCCGAAACCTTCCACATTTATTTATTTATTTATTGTGGAGCCACAATTCGCATCCTTACAACTGTGCCACTTGTTATCATTCAAAACTCATCATTGTTAGATCTTAGTCAATTAATGTGTACGAATTTGCCGACGCTCAAGTTTGAAGCCTCCTTTTGGCCAGAGATGACCCACAAGTTTGCATGTCTTGAATTTTTTCCGTACGTATACATTGAGCGTAAAAATTCCAAAGAAAACATAACAAAACGTTGCCGATCTATGGTATTTTATTTCCTAGCCAACCTTTTCAAATTAGAGGAGCCGCTGTAACAACCAACATTTGTACGTACATTTTTGTCCTTGCTTTGTGTACGGTTTTTGAAAGAATTGCCGCCAAGCCGGACTTGGATCATTCACCAATGCTTTTATTTATTTACATTAAATTCATTTATTTTTCCTGCTTTTGCAATATGCATAAAATACAACAACCCAATAAAATAAATGAATTTAGTTTTTTTTTTTGTGGGACTAAATGAATTAATTTATCTCACATTTTGGTATTTCAACTACGGTCATTTTTGCAAGTGGTCATTTACCACAATAGTGAAAATGTGTTAAATTTTTGCATGACGACATGAGTTCAAACCCCGTAGATAGTTAATATAACATCTAATCTAACAAAATCTATCGTTTGACAAAAAAATAACTACAATCATTTTTTTCTATTTTTGTTATAATTTTTTATGTTTCTTCTCAAATGATATTGCTAAGGCGGCTGATTACGATTGTCTTTGACGTCCGACAGGTAATGTGGCATCGCCAAAGCAACGTAATTGCACATCATTTGTTTTTAAATAGTTGTTATTGGCCTTCCAAAAAAAGACGCAAACTCGATGTATCTCACGAAAATATTAAAGAGAAAATGCCCTTTGAAAAGTATACAATGACTTTTCTACCATGCCAACAGGCTTTTTATAGCAGCTTCTTTTCTTTTGCTAATGCATCACATCTTTGAGCATATATTTTTCAATTAAAGGCCGGTTTGTGGCTACTTCTAGAAAGGATAAAAGTATTTTCTCACAATAAAAAACGCTTCCATCTACACTTAACATATAAAGCTAGAAGCACTTTTGGGTTGTAAAAATACTTTTTGGAGAAGCGCATACATATGCTTCTTAAGAAAGCACTTCCAATTGTTTTCTTTAGGAAGCACTTAATATTTCAACAAACACTTCTACATGTTTCTAATAGAAGTGGTTAGCCCTTATGAGTAAAAGCGTTTAGTTGCAGTCTCAAACGAGCCCTAAAAGCTAAAGGCATAAAAGCAGAAAGACAAGAATAACACATGTGCAGTGGTGTGGGATAAAACTTAAAAATTTATGCCAGAAAAATTTAAGTCATAAATCAGAAACAATTTTTCTCCTTCAGTAGTTTTGAGCCCAAGATTATTAAAAAATAATTTCAGCCAAAATTGTTTTTATGGTAACTTTTTAATAATAAAATTCATGTAGATCATCCTAATTTGTTTTTATAGACATTTTAACTAAAAATAGTTAAATTTGGATATATAATGAAAAATCACACAAGCTACCCCATTATTAAACACAAGTTCATAACATATGCATCACATGAAACATGAAAGTCATGGAACAACATAAAAAAACCCTTGTACCCATATGAAACACATGAAAATATTTGCATTGTATATATGTTTGAACAAATACATAGGTATTTATAGAGTTTTTCGGTAAAATTTGATTTAAATAATTTTTTAATTTTGGGCCATCAGATCTTGTTTTACCATTAGATTTGTTGACGTTCAATCTCTGTTGTTTGATGTAATGGAATTATAAATTTGATTTAAAAACCAATTCGAATTTGAACCGTTGTATCAACCAATGATCCAATTTTTATAGTTGTCAAATTAAAAAGAAAAAGTCATTGGGCTCGTTGCAAGTGGCCAACAAAGGCGCCAGCTCCTGGGGGCCAGTGCTGACGCTTTGTCCCGTGCCATGCACGTCGAAGCTATGTGTATGCGCACAAATTGGGCACGTTGGCTCAATTTCTTGAGGAAATTTGGCCCAAAACGAATTTTCTCCTTTTAGAGCACCATGTTTATTTATGTCCCTCAACTCTCATTTTATAAGTGTGCGAAATATAAGTGTGCGAAACAAGAAAATAAGTGTGCAAAAATCGCTATAATTTCCTCAAACAAATTCTCATCCATCGGATTCCACTTTCTCCAACTTGCCATTTCCACATCGAATCCTATCTTCAGTCTCTACAGTTGGTCCAGAAAAAGAGGCAGTACTTGATCACAGAAATCACCACTTGGACAAATTGCATGACAAATGCAATTTCCTGGTGGTTTCCACTCGTCAATGGTGGAAGAGCTTTCCACGACTAAATGGCCTACCTCATTAATCACGACATTGACCAAAACCAAGTTGATCTTTCTTTAACGGCAGAAATCCCCCACAAGGCCGTCGCTGCAACTTCCTAGCAACTTCCACTCACTCAATGCTTTTCTCTTTTTAAATTACGTCCTTGCCGCGGCCGAACCGTGTGCTTCGGTTGCACCGACGATGACAGCAACATCCGTGATGTCAATGGGGTATGTTGAACCGTCCTCATTGAGTGTTTCATCGGTTTAAAAATGACCTGTAAGGAAAATGCAGAGTTTTATACGTATAATATTCCATGCACAGCTTATGATATTGTTTTTAACCATACGACGTACTGTAAAGGGAACGCAATTTGCGCTACCGGTCACCATCAAAGCTCTGGTGATGTTCGTCCTGTGCGCAAATAGCACTCCCTTTACTACGTATTTATTCACGAGATAAGATATCACTACGATAAATTTTGATCACGAGATAAGATATTACTACGACAGATTTTGATCACGAGATGAGACATCATTACTACAAAATTGATCACGGATTCACAAGATGAGACATCATTACTACAAAATAAGAACCGACACATTACCCTTCCATATTTTTGTGTATGAACTTGCGCAAACACTTTACTGCCATTTTTTTATTATTATTTCGGAGACCATAACAAATCCAGTTTGATGTTGTGTCAGCATGTAAATGAAGCAGAAATTTCCTAGTTAAATAGCTTGTACGAATTTCTGCGTTTCATGTGAATCCACCAAACCTGGCAGTGCAGAAATGCAAGGAAACAACCACAGCTAAGTTGACTAAATTATAATTTTCAAAGCATTTAAGTTATACATTTTGGTGAAGCATGTAAGTTCGAAGAAGTTCTTGGCTTTATAAATATTTTCATAAATTTTTAATGTCAAACATACCAAAACCAAATAAGTTTCTAAAATACATAGCTAAGTTTATTTTTAAAAGCAAAATACGTATGCTGAAAATCAACGTAGTTAATTTATTTTATAAATGAAAATGATGCTTTCAAGAAACTATTTGCCTATATCCAAGGTAAACCCTTATAAAGTCTATTGATCTTAATTAATTTACAAAAGAAATTGATTCTTTTCAGATATGTACAACGTTATAAAGATAAAAATTCATAAGCAGAAAGTTCTATGCAGAATGACTTCACAAGGATAGTCCAAAATCATATATCCCCTAGAACATGTAGTTATGAGGTACAAGATGCCTTAAACTGTTTAATGTTTGGGTCTAAAGTTGTTGGTCTGTATTGATGTTCAACCTAGGTCAAAGTTAGCACTTAAAATGAGGGTTTAGTTTGGGCTCTTTCGGAACCCCGAGTGCCATCCGTGTAAACTGAATGCAGTAACACCCTAAGAACATTGTGCATTCAAGCTTTATTAAATCAATTACAAAGTAAGGATGCGGTCAAGAGAGGGGCAAGATAGATTTAAATCCAACAAGGTCACCCATTAACCTGTTCAGTTCTACACGCACAAGTCTCAGTAAGGCAAATGTAGAGTTTTATACGTATAATATTCCATGCACAACTTATGATGTTGGTTTTTGTCATATGCGTATTGTAAGGGGAGTGCAATTTGTGCAAGCGGTCACCATCAAAGCTCTAATGATATTCGTCCGTTGCACAAATAGCACTTCCCTTTTCTAAATATTTGATCACGAGATAAGATATCATTATGACAAATTTTGATCACAAGACGAGATATCATTACTACAAAATTGATCACAAGATGAAATAGCATTAGCACAAACTTGGTCACAAGGTAAGAAATTGACAGTGCGTTTCCATACATTATTGTGTGATGAAATCGTGTGAACACTCTACTGCCATTTTTATTAATATTTCGGAGACCATAACAAATCCAGTTTGATATTGTGTCAGCACATGAACGAAGCAGAAATTTCCTCGCTAAATAGCTTGTATGAATTCTCTACTGCCATTAGTTGAATATCAGAGTGCGCAACGAACAAGACTAACAAAATAAGAAATATTATTGATATCAAACGAGAATGCCGAAATGGCTACAAAACCCTAAGATGCTACATTGTGACTAACTTATTCTTCAAACTAAATTACAAGCAATATTTATAGATAACTAACCTAACCCTAATAGGCAAGGAAACGAAACCCTAATACTAACGGGCTAAGCCCAAAATACCAAACATTAAAATAAATCTAAATAATAATATTTTCCAACACCCCCCGTCAAACTCATGGCGGTATACGACATGAGTTTGCCAACAAGCAGATGCGGATGCAAGCTCCATTATGCTAATTTCCGATGCCAAATTTCAATATGAAATTTCACCGGTGCAAGTGCAAGATTCCAATGCCAGTGCCGGTGCTAGATTCCAATGCCAGTGCCAGTGCAAGATTTCCATGCCAGTGCTAGTGCAAGATTTCCATGCCAGTTGCGAACTTCCGAACCAACTTCATGACAAACTGATACGCAGTGGACAAACGGATGAACAAATTGATACCCATCTAGAACAGATTAAATTCCGAAGAATCGAACCTGCTCTGATACCAAGTTGAATATCAGAGTGCGCAACGAACAAGACTAACAAAATAAGAAATTGTGTGAACACTCTACTGCCATTTTTATTAATATTTCGGAGACCATAACAAATCCAGTTTGATATTGTGTCAGCACATGAACGAAGCAGAAATTTCCTGGCTAAATAGCTTGTATGAATTCTCTACTGCCATTTTCTTTTATTATTTCGGAGACCATAACAAATCCAGTTCGATATCGTGTCAGCACATAAATGAAGCAGAAATTTCCTCGCCAAACAGCTTGTAGTTATTTCCGTGTTTCATGTGAATCCACCAAACTTAGTGGTGCAGAAACACAAGGAAAAAACCACAACATCAAGTAGCAAGTTAGATAGTGTAAGTTGACAGTTATATTTTTAAAAGCATTAAGTTATACAGTTTGGTGAAGCATGTAATATCACAGAAGTTCTTGCTTATAAATATTTTCATAAATTTTTAATGTCAAACATACCAAAACCAAATAAGTTTCTAAAATACATAGCTAAGTTTATTTTAAAAACAAAATAATTGTTTGTATAACTATCCTTCATATATTAAAGTTTAAAATCCTACGTGTGCCAAAAATCAACGTAGTTAATTTATTTTATAAATGAAAATGATACTTTCAAGAAACTATTTGCCTATATCAAAGGTAAACCCTTATAAACAAAAAAAGTCTATAGAGTTAAATTAATTTACATAAGAAATTGATTCTTTACAGATAGCTATGTGCAATGTTAAAGATAAAAATTCAGAAAGTCTATGCAGAATGACTTCACAAGGATGGTCCAAAATCATATATCCCTAAAAACATGCAGTTATGAGGTACAATGTCACATCCCGGCCTGGGCCCCCACCATATCCCGGGCACGACTCCACCGTAGCACAATATTGTCCGCTTTGAGCCCCGACCACGCCCTCACGGTTTTGTTTCTGGGAACTCACACGAGAACTTCCCAGTGGGTCACCCATCATGGGATTGCTCTCGCAGGAACTTGCTTAACTTCGGAGTTCTGATGGAACCCGAAGCCAGTGAGCTCCCAAAAGGTCTCGTGCTAGGTAGAGATGGGAATATACATATAAGGCTTACATGATCCACTCCCCTGGACGATGTGGGATGTTACAATCCATCCCCTTAGGGGCCCGACGTCCTCGTCGACACACATCTGGCCAGGGATTGGCTCTTATACCAAATTGTCACATCCCGGCCCGGACCCCCACCACATCCCGGGCTCGACTCCATTGTAGCACGATATTGTCCGCTTTGGGCCCCGACCACGCCCTCACGGTTTTGTGTCTGGGAACTCACACGAGAACTTCCCAGTGGGTCACCCATCATGGGATTGCTCTTGCGGGAACTTGCTTAACTTCGGAGTTCTGATGGAACCCGAAGCCAGTGAGCTCCCAAAAGGCCTCGTGCTATGTAGAGATTGGAATATACATATAAGGCTTACAAGATCCACTCCCCTGGGCAATATGGGATGTTACATACAAGATGTCCTAAACTGTTTAATATTTGGGCCTAAAGTTTTTTGTTTGTATTGATGTTCAACCTAGGTCAAAGTTAGTACTTAAAATGAGGGTTTAATTTGGGCTCTTTCGGCCCAATGAGCCCTGAGTGCCATCCATGTAAACTGAATGCAGTACCACCCTAAGAACATTGTGCATTCAAACTCCATTAAATCAATTTCACAGTAAGGATGTAGTCAAGAGAAGGGCAAAGATAGATTTAAATCCACCAAGATCGCCCATTAACTTGTTCAGTTCTACATGCACAAGTCACAGTGAATCACTACTAATTGGTACCCTATTCACGCAAGTACTGACGATAGATGCAGCCCGTAGTTTTAGCATTGCAGCAAACCCATATCAGATATATAGCAGATTTGACAATCTAAACAAAATATATCAAGCAAAGCGAAAACTGCAGTACGAGGCGAAATTTACCACATAGTTGCACAACCAAATGTTTCTTAACACAATGAACAAACAGATTAACATATGCTTTCTATCACTCAAATGACTGCCATCGAATTCTTACAAGTTATAACTAAATAGAACTTGAACCTGTACAAAAATTCCTATCCGAAACCAAAATCATACAAAGCTCATCCGATAGTATAACACAATCATATTATACTCCCAAGTTTCGAACACTAAATGCAGAAATGCATTGAAACTTTTCTACTTTTTCCATGTTAAATCAAAGAAGCAGAGTTCAACCGAACATACCTTTTGCACAATCCCACTTCATCAGCAACAATTTCGTCCAAAATTTCGTCACAAATGCACCAACTTTCACCTCCATTTTCCAAAATCTCACACCTTCAGTGCCAAATTCTCACTGCCCAAAACTCCATCAACCTCACTATCCGAACCAAACAACTCACCAGCCCTATAATTCGTCGTTGAACCCGAAATCCCCAATTTTTCCAATCCAATCAAATTGACCCACGTACTCCGATCCGCCACAGTCCCCCAGCACACCAATCTCTCAGCCTGTTTCACATTCACGCCTGCAATCCTCGCCTCTCTGAAGGGTTTCAAGCACTTCTCCTTCGCAAACCCGCCGCACTTCTCTTTTGCCGCCGTCAAACAACCCTCCATTTCTCTCTCCTCGCACTGCTCCCTCTCTTTGAAGTCCGGCGCTTTCTGACCAATCAGATCTCGCCACCACGCGGGCTTACACTTCTCCGATCCGCTGATGGCGCACCCGATCCTTGCGCCGGCCACGCACTGCTCCACCATCTTGGACTTGCAGGCTCTGTACGCGTTTGCCCAAGCTTTTGGGTCTCGAAACGCCAGGACGTAGGGACCGGAGGACGGGTCGTCGGTTGGGCTTGCCCGAACCGGTCCGCGGAGTAATGGGACCGGACGGTCGAATTGTATGGTTGTTGCAGCGGCTGAATGCTCGTCTATATGGTTCGATTCCGAAGCTGCCATTTTTAGGGTTGAGATTTGAGAGAGAAGAAAAGAAGGCGCCAGCGGAAGTTAGAGATTTGGCGCAAAGCTGTTGTATTCCGACACGTGTGAGCTTCTCTTTTTAGAAGCCGTACTTGAGAAAGTGAAAAATGATATTGTTTGTGGTGTGACTTCCAACTGAAAAAATAAAATAAAAATGAACTCGTTTGAAAATATTTTTTTATTTAAAATGTTTTTCGGTTGAAAATAGAAAACAACTTGAGAGCGTTTTGTGAAGATATCTATAAAAACGTTTTTATAATCTAAAAACGCTTTTAATCATCATAAAACAACTTTAGCGAAAAGGGAGCTTCATTTTCTTAAAGCCCAATTATGCTTGGATTCAAGGTCCAATTACACAATGCATGTTTTTTTTAATAAATAAATTATCTTCTTTTTATTTATTTATTTTTAGGCATACATTTTTTAGTAGAATTGATATTACGATCTAATCTAAATTAAGGAAAATTCAAACTTAGGTGCAAATGCGACGGATACCAAATAATACAGCTGTAATTTAAAAAATTCTAAACAAATTAAGTTGTGAACAATAAAAGTAAAATGGCACCTCTCATATAATACAACCATAATTGCACAATTTGCATGGCTTCATAATGAATGAGTATAAGGATTAAATACATGATTTAATTTTGATCAATTTTTCTATTTCTAGTAACATGATTAAGAAAGGAGGAAAAGATCAACTGAGCATCATCATCCTTGCAAATTCTTCATAGCTAACTAGACCATCACCATCTAAATCAGCTTCTCTGATCATTTGTTTAGCCTCTTCGTCAATCAGTTTTTCTCCTAAATTTATCATCACTTGTCTCAGCTATAAATGTACAAAACAAGTACATAGAGACATGAGTAACATTTCAAGCATCATCTGTTATCCCAAATTTTTTATACCAACTGATGTGATACATAACATGATAGTTGTTTACTAATTCCAAATAAATGAAGTTTAAAGTAAATCCAAACATGAAGAAACCCTAATTCTGACACATCAGTTGGGATTTAAAAGGTCGGGTCGCCAATTGGGCCAAATAAAACTAAAGTAAACTATAATTATATGTGTACCTCACAGGCTGAAATGTAGCCATCTTGGTCTCTGTCAAATACTTTGAAGGCTTCTTTGAGCTCCTCAGCAACATTTTCCTGCAAGACAATCTTCTTCAATTAAACTGGTTCCAAAATCTTAATTAACACAATTAGGTCTAATTACCTTCATCTTTCTTGACATAATATTCAAAAACTCTTCAAAATCTATGGTCCCATTTCCATCAGCACCAATCTCACTTATCATGTCTTGGATTTCTTCTTTTGTAGGACGTTGATCCAGTGACTGGATCACTGTTGCTAGTTCTTCCAAGCTAATAAGTCCTGCAAATAAAGACTCAATAAAAAACCCTAGCAACTCATCGAATTGAGCACGAAAGCACGTGATGGATAAACACGAGAGGAATCGATGTTTACGATTGAAGGAACTCCCGTCCCCAGTCGAGAAGAATCACTTAACGAAAACATTCGTAAAGTAATATGATTAAACGTGAACTGATAAGAACTTACCATCTGAATCCTTGTCAATGAGGCAAAAGGCTTCCTGGAACTCAGCAATTTGACCTTCTGTCAATGCATCTGCCATTTTTTTTGGATCAAAAGTTGAGAGAAAAACAAGTTAACTTTCTGTTTGGCAGCTGAGAAAGTTGAATTGCTATATGTGGAACAAAGAATGGTATTTTTGAGCTGGCCTGGAGTGTTGGAATTGTCTGCGTCGCTTTCACGTTATAAGTAGGCGAAGAAAGTAGCTAAATAATTCTTTTTTAATTTAATTGAAATAGTCAAACAAACAGCATGCATGTGAATATTTTCTCCATTCAAAACATTGAAATTTTCTAGAAGTGAGGCCTCGAGTCTTGAATCAACGGTTGTAATTGATTACTTTGATTATAAGAATTTTCCAATTACTTACTCTCGATTTCTCCTGTTGACGATTTTTTCAATTATCACAGTCATATGAAATTTTATTACTAATTTACTTGCTTTATAGTGCATAGTTTTATATATCAACATTATATCCTTAGTACATTACATATTAACTATATCGTCTACTCATATTGCAACGCGCAGATTGGTAACAACCACTGTTCTACAAATTCCCGACTAACGTTGTAACAACCCGTCACTAATTTTACGATTTTATTAATTTTAAAAGGGTGAATTGACGAAAATGCCCCTTGAGGCTAGATTGTTGACTGTCATTTCGTGACGTGTATGAGCTATTATTTTACCGTATTCTCGAAGTACTCGACGGTACGAATGCGTAGACGCAAGCGGAATTGAAATCGGAACTACGACGGAGGTTTTACGGAACTATGAATTCGAAAAATACTTTTGTATAGAATTACTATTTTATATTTTATATATTTTTCATATTTATTATATTGTTATTTTAATGATATTTTATTATATTATTATTATAATATTATTTAAAGGATATTTCTAATATTTTAATAATTTATTTTGGTCTTGGGGTCCACATCTCTCTTGCCACGTGTCTTCCTCCCAGCTCTATGGAAACCTCTCTCGTTCTCATCTCTCCCAATTCTCTCTATCCCTTACTCTCTCTCGAATATGTTCATCCTTCTGCAACATTTATCGGCCGTGAGGCCGAGATCGCCACCACTACCTAATCTCAACACCACCAACCTGCATATCTTGTCCCCCTCCTCGATTTAAACCAGAATAAAAAATGAAGCTCCGATATCGAACCCACGCCGTACACCCGAGCCCAGTTTTGGTGGGTTAATTTTCTGACGATGGTGAGTCTCGAAAACAACTTAAAACTTAGTGGATCATGTTTTTGTATGTAATTCTAGCTTTTCTAAGGTTTTTGGTGGGGGTTTTGGTACATAAACTGTGCGAGGGGCAAAATTCCCAATTTTTCGGCGGTTTCGAGCCGTTTTTGGGCCAACTCTGGCCACGGTCGAGGAATCCAATGGTATATTTTGACTCCTTGTTTCTTAGGCTTCATTTTGACATAATGGATGACTAGGTTTAGTGAAGTTTTGTGGTTGATCGGAGCCGGGGGAATTTCGGATTTCTTCTTCTTCGAATTGGCGACCGGACCCCCGACCAAAAAAAAAAGGTCCTAAGCCCAAACCTGGCCCAACCCGGACCAAGCCTTTGGGCCGATGTTTCCAGCCTAGCCCAGTTTTGAAATGGGCTCAGAATTTCCCTTGGGAATATTCTTGGAAAAGAATGAATATTCCTTGTGTTGACTTTTTCGGAATTTTCTCAAAAACTTTCCTAGGCTACTTTCGATGCTTCGAGTCTGTTTTTGACATTCATTTATTGAAATTCCGAAGATTTAGTGTAGTTGACCGGCTCGGCGTCTCAGTTGACTTTTTAGGGTTGACCGTTAACTTTTTACAAAATTTGCCTGGGATTATTGTCGGAAACTCCAGCTTTCCCAGCTCGAATCGATGTGACATTGCAAGTACCTGTGAGTGGGTCTTTTCTTTTATATAGTATATATATTTGTTAGTTTCTATTTATATATTTGATAAAGAATTTTCTACGTTACACCTAGATTAGTGTAACGTATATAAAATTACCGTATTGATCGAAGTCATGCATTTATACTAAGTCATACGGGATGCACATGCATGCGTATTAGTATGGATGCTTTAACAGTATTTACGATTACGAATAGTATTTCATTGACTAGGGTTATTGAATTTTTGAATTATCGATTTACCATTGCATGATCATATTTGCGTTATCTGCTCATCGTGTGATGCACTGGTGTTAGTACTCGCCCATACTAGGGCTAGTCTTTCACGTGTATGTTCACATCACACCGTATGCTCACTTTGGATCTTTTGTAGGTACCAGTTCTATCCTAGATTGCTATAGACAATTAGGACTCGTATGTGATGCACATATCGCTAGTCTTCACGTGATTGTAGTACTAGAACGTAAGTCATTGTTACACCCAGTCATGTTCATGTCAGAATATCTTTGCATGAACTCGTGTGTCAGTATATGTCGATGAGCACTCGATATGATATGTTTGTTTATGCGAGAATATGTGATTATGAACGTCATGTGTTTATTTACAAAAGTTTATGACGTATTGCATTCTTGAGATACTGCTGGCTATGGTAAGTATTTTCATACTATACGTGGTATATCTATTTTGGAAACTATACTTGTTTTACGGTGATGGGTTATTATGTTTCAAAAAAGTTTTTACAAAGCTTTATTTTTAAGCCCACTTATCCTTGTTTTTTGCCCCTCTAGGTATTAGTGGTAGAGCTTTCGTGTCGACAAGGATTTCTAGCAAAATGTTGTTGTGGGAATACTATTGACGGTAAAATTCCTCTTTTACCTTTACTGTAGTTTACTTATGCTCTGACATCACGTGTGAAATTGGTTCATTCCCGCTCACATGCGCCCTCTTACATTTAGGCACTTTAGGTTTAAATTTACTCACATTTTTCACATTACTACACTTTATGTTTTCGTCACCTTCCTGGTGTCGGCCAGTACAACTCGATTCGAAGTCCAAGTAAACACTCCGGGTCGGGGTGTGTCAAACGTTGCTTAGACATCTAAGCGGTAGGCGACCACCGTCTCTATTAATATCTAGGCATTTGAAAATTACAAAATGGCACTTAGACCTGCTTAGGCGCCCGCCTCACCCATCTAGTTCGCAACTCTTACTTAGACAGTAGATAACTTTTATTTTGCATTTTATTTTTTCATAAATTGTAAAATACTTGTTGAATACTTGGACAAACACTCGTTATATGATTTCTCTGATGTTTTCAATACTTTCTTATATTTTTTAATCTATATGTCATTCTATTTTTGCAATTTATGTACTTTTCCAAGTATAAGTAGACATTTAATTATATGTAATATAATAAATTTAATAAAAAAAAAAAACCCATACGCCATGCCTAGACGCCTAGGCGCTAGATCCCTACTCGTCACTTGACTAGCACCTAGCATATTTTAGAATCTTAGTAATAGCACGTGACGTTTTCTCTAGAAATTCAACAATTTTTAGAGTCAAGAAGGACATGACTTTGATGTTCATTTTCAGCTTATTGTTCACTTGCCGTTGTTGACTTTGTGACCTAAAAATGTAACCAATCGAGTTTCAAGGACACCCTTAATATAATACATCTGTGTGAACGACTCCAAGTATTCAGTAGGAGCATGCGGTTTGACAGAATTCCGGAAGACACGGCATTGCTTAATTAACCTAGCTACCTAATGCGATCGTCTGAAAAATGGTGGCATAATGATTGTCTCGTGTTGAACAATATGAATTGAGAGGACCTAATGTGTAGTCAAATTTGGATTAAAGACTTTTTGAATTCATGGATTTGTAGAATTCTGGGGATTTTATAAGGATTTTTGGGGATTTTTATGAATTTTGTTTATAGATTTGGATGGATTTCTAAAGAATTTTTTTATTTTTATTTTTATTAAGGATTTGATAAGCTCATATTTATATATATTTTACATCAAATTCTCTTGTCTTTTGTTAGTCATTTCCTCATATTTTTGTGCTATTTACTTTGTTTTGGTGTTTTATAGAATTTATCTAGCTAAGAAAATAAAAATAACATAAGTGTTATTTTATGTAATAAATTCGTGTAGATGTAGATCAGTTTTTAAATAAAATAATATATATATCTATATATATATAATAAAGTCATGATGATATGGTTTGTTTTGTTGAAGAAAAGGAAGGCAAGTGGAAGAAAACAGCAAGCATGATGAAAGAATAAAGAAAAGAAATAAAACAAAGGGAGTGGAGAGACTGACGGACAGGAAGAAAGAAAAGAAAACAGAAATAAAAGAAAGAGAGAGTGGAGACTAATGGGACGGAAAGGGAGACTGATAGCATAAAGAAAAGAATGGTGGAGGAATAAAGAAAAGAATGAAAGAAGAATAAAAACCTTGGCAGCTGGACAGAAGAGGATACTGGGGAGGACGCTGCCTTTGGCAACGTGAGCGAGAGACAGAGGGCACGGACGAGGCAGGAGGAGCTGCCCTGTGCAGCTGGAAGGAGGAACGCAGTGCAGACAGCGCAGGAAACGTGGGAAAGCAGGAGGAAGTTGCGCTGCCTTAAGGCGCGGGGACGTCGAGCACAGAAACTGCATGGGGACAGAGAGGAAGAAATTCCTCATTCGGTGTTATTCTTTCCAAACTTATGTTTTATTTTATGTTTTAATTTGATAATAATGTGTAACTAATTTTTAGTAGTTAGGGGCTGTTTTGAAGCCCCGAATATGATTGTAAGTTTGTTGTGATATTTTGTTTGAATGACTTTTATGGAATGATGAAAATTGTTTCACTACTTATCTCATTGATAAATTCTTTATGTGTTTCTATGGATGCATACATAGTGAGCATATCTAGGATTTTAATGCTATGAATATATGTCTGCCTGCCCTTGTTAAATGAGGACCTACATATCTTCTACAGTAGCAATTGTTAATTGTGGTTAACATGTGAACCGATTTCTAGGATAAGTAAGACTACGCCAGTACTTACGATGCCTTGTGATGACTCAAACTCTTTTTATTCTTAATGATTTCTACTTGTTAAATCTATGAACACACCATTCTAGATTGCATGCTAGGAACTAAGTTAAGTTGAAAACACCATTCTCTTAACATAATATGTAAGAAAGAGTAATAGGTTGTGTTCTAACATTGAGACAACTTGAGCATCTTCATCCGGAAATAAAAGGGATTTGAATGAAACGTAACATACTTGCATGATTATTTGGTGGTGGATAGCATGTCCCCTAACTCATTTTCTTAACTTGTGAATTAAAATCTATTGGTATTATTTAAAATTGGTTTCTGTACTGTTTTGTGCGATTTAATTTAAATAGCAAATCAACTCCAAAAATCCCAAAAATTTGTGTGAACATAGCTCAGTGTTTCTAGTTTGTGTGTATAAAATTTCGTTTCATTTGGATAAGTGTAAGTTAGTCTAATAATTATTGTTTGGTGGCTGGTCAGTGGAGACAGCCACCCTGTTTTTGTGACATTTTTAAGTATTTGGATAAAACAATCTTCTGCGGGAAAGACCCTTATTTTCATATGCTACAATCGACAAATTTTAGTGTTAATAAGGAAAATCAATAGGATTATTGTGTGCTACTTTGTGGTGCGTAAATAATTACTATCAGGATTTCCAATGACTGAGAATATGACACATCAAAACGTTTTTATCCAATTTAAAAATAAATAAAAAATAGAAAAATAACATGAAAAAAAAATAAAATAAAATCAAAAGCCACTGAAGTCCCCACCACTGGGACGCCGTGGGGTTTAGGGTTCTTGCAAAATCCATCACATTCTCAGAAGCTGCATCCACCCAGTCTTGCTTGCACATCGTCCTACTCTTCCTGGTAAGCATAAGAGCAAGTCCACCGTTGGACCTTGCTCGGGGGACAGGCGAGAGGAAATGGCCCGAGGGCCGGTGGGTTCGGCTCAAGCGTTGGGCAACCCGAGTGAGGGTGGGAGCCCGAGGGCCAGGCCAGTGAGGGATTGACAACCCTTCAGCCCGAGGGGTGTGACGCCAGGCTGACGCCATGCTTGGCGTCGGTGGTGGACTATGTAGCCTGTACATGCTGTAGCATGACGATGACAACCTCGATTTTAATCCGTACGTACTGTCTGACTTGGACGAAGAAACCCACCACTCGATTCCGAAGAACTGGAACTAGAATGCATCAGGAACTCTTTCTGATGGCTGCATCTCGAATTTTTCATCTCGAAACCTGGCATGGAATATCGTCGAATACGAAGTTCTCGGCGGTGGGTTCGTCAATGGAACTGTAAATGGAGTCAAGAAGGGTGGAAGAGAGATGGGTTGTCTCTGCTGTATCCTTTGGAGCGTCCATCTCTATTTTCTGGGAGTGATTTGATATCCCACATCTCCATTTTTGTCTGGTTTTGTAGTGGTTCAAAATAGAGAAATGGGGAATAGATGTTCTGGGTTTTTCATGATGTTAAATTATGGAGCTCTCCCTGTTATGTCTGCTGGACCATCTTTCATGATGTTAAAAAAAGAAAAAATAGTTATAAAATTAAGAAAAGTTACCGTTGTGACACGTGGCACAATTTAGAGTGTTGGAATTCAAATTTTTTTTAAATTAAACGTCAGAGATTAATTATCCGAAATTACAAATACATTTAATAATCTGGTATGTTCTTGTTTACTGTAAAAAAAAAAAAAAACAAAAACGCTATCTTTCCTTTCGTTTTTTGAAAGCAGTCATCTTGGATTTTTATTTCCGCATGTAGGGAAAAGTGCCTCAGTTCACCACAAATATCATTGACATTGTTACAACTTAATCACCTATTATTAGATGTTAAGTTCTATCATAGAAGGCGTTCGAAATAATAGGAGTTGAAACTTTCATACATTAATTGTATATTATTTTGTCATACAACCGATGTGAGATCTGTTCTCTAACAAAATGAAGGCAATGATGTTCTAGTTTATGGGTATTTTTTATTTTTTATTTATTTTATTTTTTATAAAAGAGGTGTTTCCAGATTTTTTTGTTTCTGGGCAATTAAAAAAAACACAATTTTCATTTTCTTTAGAGTAATTTTCATGCATTCTTGCGGTGTCTATTAAAAATTTACGGGCACATTTATTTGTCCTCATTGAGCTTTATTGGACTGAACTAACTTAACTAGAATTACTAGTCGTGTTTCGTGCGAGCAAGGATTGACTTTAATGAGACTAAGGAGGGTGTATTCAATTGGGAATTTAAGGGATTTTAATTCTTTTAATGAATCTAGGGGTATTCAATCATGATTTTAAGTGATTCTCTGAAATTCAAGGTGTATTCAATTAGAATTTTAAGATAGTTTATTAAAATCCTTAGAAATCCGGGTGTATTCAATTAAGATTTAAAGAAGTTTATAACATTCTAGGTGTATTCAATTAGAAATTGATTTTAAAGAATTTGATAAAGTTGAAGAATTAGAGAGAATTAGAGATATTTCGTAGTGTATTTTAAGCATCCACAAATCTCACATCTCCCCATGATATTTCGAGGGAATTGAATCAAAATTTTATATGGAATATCTACAAATCAATTAAACTCCATAAAAATTCATGGATTTATAAATCCATTAAAGTCTCTCAAATTTTTAATTGAATACACCCTCCTAAGTCAGACTCATGTCGACTAAATACCTTACTACGTGGTCTTAGAGAGACCTCGAAAAGTAGCGGATTGCCAAGCCAATCCAATCCAGCTCAATCTTTGTACCTAATTCAGTATAAAACAATCCGATACAACAAATACACTCTAATTACTTACCCTAAAAGTTTCAAAAAAAATTTACAATCCTTTAAAATCATAATTTAACCACTCCCCTTGCAACTTTTGTTTCTTGGTTAGAGGAGAGAAATAAAGTTTAGGAATTTTTAATTTATTTTCAGTGAGAAAATAAAGCGTAGAGATCTACCGCAAAACCATGTACCGCGTAGCAGGCGATTTCCGCTCAGACCAAGATAGGTAAGAATCGTAAGGTCTCTCTCGGGGGTTTTAGCGGAAGCACCAGGAACAGCAAACCAGCGGCAAAGCATCGTCTTTTCGCTCTCTCCTCGCTCGTCGCCGCCGCCGCCGCCGTATTTTGTTTCAGAATCCGGAACCGAGTTCACTCAGTCCGAGTCGAGCTCAACCAACAGGTACTCTTCAATTTCTCACACGAGCTTTCACCTACAGATTTACAATTCCTGTACTGCAACACTCTGTTTCACAGTAACGGATGCAATCCGAGAGTTTAGAATTGGGGTTTTCAGGTTGGTAAGATTCGTAATTGGACCTTTAGGTTTTGGGTTTTGCGATTCCCCTTGAGGGTATGTAGATTTTGGTTCTGATGATGAGCTGAAAGAACTAAACTTGGAGTAGTTTGTAATATTGGGGCACGTTTGGCATTCGAATGTAATGCCGATGGAAAAGCATGGAGCGGAATCCAAATTGTGGGTTCGGCATGGAAAAGGATCAATATCAAGATCGTTGCCAAACCCTTGGAACTAAATAGAACCCTGCATTTCCTTTTTCCGATTTCTAGGGTTCTCATCTTCGCTGATTGGTTTTTTTTCTATCTGTGCTTGCTGTTTCGCTATATCTTGTTCAAAAAAAATTTCCTTCAATTTGTGTATTTTTGCTGAATTACATGCAAAGATACTTTCTTGAGCTAAATAGTATGTAGATTTTACTTTTATCTATGTGTGATTGTTACGCAGGCTTACACTGTAAAACGGATGTGTTTATTTACTTCTCTTGCTCTGATGTTCTTGAGACAGGAAGATATGAGCAAGAAAAAGAACCCTCGCGTCTTCTTAGATGTATCAATTGATAGGGACCCTGTGGAACAAATTGTTATTGAGGTACATAAAAATCGTGACACTCTCCCTTGTTGGATTTTGTAGCTTGCTTTACCTGTTTCAAAAGGAAACTTTTAGCTTGCATTTTGATATAATAGAGTTATGCTAAACTCGTTTCTCTTGAAAATTTGCAGCTTTTTGCTGATGTTGTTCCTAAGACAACAGAGAATTTCAGGGCTCTCTGTACAGGTATATGGGAAAGTTGATTTTTATTTTTAGTATAATTTGATTGTTGTGTTTGTTGGATATGTATCCAGTTTTGATTCTTTAAAAGTTTGAGGAAGGCAGATTTGGTTTTATTGTAGATATGTCTGGAAAGAAAAAATATGAAAACATATCAGATATAGGATTGGTGAGCATTGGAACCACATTGGTGTTGCTGAAATAAATCAGTTCGTAAACCCATCTATTGTTACCTTTATTGGATGTGTAAATCTGGTTATAGTATTCGATTCCATGTTTTTTGTTTTTCTTGGTATCAAATTTCTTCTGCCTACATTCATCATCGGTTAAATGACCTATAATGTGACATTTTATGCTGTCTTCTGTTATAGGTGAGAAGGGCATTGGAAAGTCTACAGGAAAACTTCTCCATTACAAAGGATCAACATTTCATCGAGTAATAAAAGGATTTATGGCCCAGGTATGTTGCCTCTTTTCTAGTGAACCGTCATCATCAAATATTACTTATCTTCCTGAAAGGACAAATCACTATGTTGCATGGAACAGTTGTGTCTTATGACTCTTATTAACTTCGGCTTTCCTGAATGTTCATTTTCTTCTTTTAAATGGCCAGTACATAAGCTTTGCAATGTCAATACCTATTCTTGCGTTGCAAATGCAAAGCTTGTATTCGAAATACCTTAAATTTTAAATTGTGTAGATGTGGGGATGATGTTGTTGGAGGTAGAGATGACAACCTTTTCCGCTCGTTTCTCTCTATGATTTAGGGCTGAATTATTTATTTATCTTGTAAGTATTAATATGTCATAACCTCGTCTCTCTTTTATACAGGGCGGTGATTTTTCAAATGGAAATGGTATGAATTTCTTCCTGTAAATCAATTATTTATTTGATGAATGCAAATTTTATGTTTTACTTGTAAATTCATGCCCAGACGTGTAAGGATCGACCTTTGATTGGTTTGCAGGCACTGGTGGAGAAAGTATTTATGGAGGAAAGTTTGCAGGTAGATTTTTTTTTTCTTGCGCGTGTAGGAACTTGCATGCGTCATAACTATTTAGTTGCGGTCATGATTTTCATTCCCCTTGCAGATGAAAATTTTAAATTGAAGCATGATAGACCTGGTCTTCTGTCCATGGCAAATGCGGGTCCAAACACAAATGGTTCCCAGTTCTTTATAATCTTCAGGCGCCAGCCTCATCTGGATGGGTAATTTAAATTGCTTTTTTATTCGTACTTTTATGTGAGATGCCATTTATACTCATTACCTACATCCATAGATCTTCATTTCCATTGTTCACCACTTTAAGAGACAATGTTTTATGTAGGGTTGTTTTATAATTTTAAAATGATTTAGTCATTATCTTTGTCAGGAAACATGTTGTTTTTGGAAAAGTTGTGAAGGGAATGGATGTAGTTGAGAAAATTGAGAAAGTGGGAACTGCTGATGGAAAACCTTTAGAAACCGTGAAAATTGTGGATTGTGGTGAATTCTCAGAAATTAAAATCCCTGTTGCAACAGAGAAAGAGAAAGATAAAGAGAAAGAGAAAGAGAAAGATAAAGAGAAAGGTAATGTGTGCATACATAAGTACAGGCACAAGAATTATCTGCCTTGTAAATACTTTATTTTGGGAGCATAAATGATCAGTTTTTCGTCCAGGTAAAAAGAGGAAATCAGGAAAGGTTCCATCCTCTGAGGATAGTTCTGATGAGGAAGCTAGAGGAAGGCGTAACAAATCCTTGAAGGAAAGAACTAAGAGAAGAAGATATTCTTCATCTGACTCCCACAGCTCAGAGTCTGAGTCGGATTCTTCAGATTCTGATTCTGATTCTTCTCTATCTGGCTCAAGTTCGTCTAGTGATGGAAGGCGCAGGAAGAGGAAATCTGTTAAAAAAGTTAAGCACCAGCGTTCAAGGAAAAGAAGAGATGGGAAAAAAAAGAGGAAGAGCGGGCGGTATTCCAAACAATCAAGGCGCAAGTCAAAACGGTATGTTTCCTAGTTACTTTAACTGCCACTTCTTTTTTCTGTTTTCTGCCTGGGCCTCCTTTCATTTTCCATGCATGTTTATTATAACCTTGTTTTCAGGAGATCGGAAAGTTCAAGTGACACAGAAAGTGAGAGTTCTAGAAGCAGCAGAAGCAGTTCTGATGATGATAAAGATGGTCGTCATGTTTCTTCTCGTAAAACCAGCAACTTAAAGCATGCAGAAAAAAAACTTCCAACCAATGGTATCTCATCTATATTATTACAAGATGTCATGTGAATTATTTGTTATTAACATTTATGTGTGCGCGCCTGCTTGTGCAAGATGGAAAGGTCTTAAGTAGCTTTGTTTAATAGCTTTACTTCATCTAATAATGCATTTTGAACTCGTGGGTTGTTGTGATGTTCCAGACGTGGGAAAAGAACCCCCTCTAGTGAAAAAAATTGTTGTTGAACAGAGGCATAATCATGGTAAGAAGAAAACTGAAGGCAACGCATCCCAAGAAGAAGGTGAATTATCTCCAAAGAATGATGCACCTTTCAACAACGGGCATAATGCAGAAGCTAAAACTGCTAATCAGAACTCCAACTCAGATGACTCAAACATCTCCAGGTTTCTACTGTTGACTTGCTTTTCTTCTGTCTTTTTTACTGCCTTGGGTTTATTTAGACTGGTTCATGTACAGCTGATAGTTCTTTGATTGCTTGACAATTTCTGTGCATATTTTATCAGCAGAAGTCCGACTCGCAAAAGAAGGTCAAGAAACAGCCCTAGGAGCAGGCCAAGCCCAAGTCCTGATAGAATTCCTAGTGGAAGTCCTCCAAGGAGTACTGGCGAGAAAAACAGAGCTAGGAGTCCATCGCGTAGCCCTGTCCGCAGAGCTCCTGAACCTTCTACCACCAATCATGAAGGGGGTTTGTCCAGAAGCACTTCACCAAATGGAAATTCAAAGCGCGTTAGAAAAGGGCGTGGCTTCACTGACCGCTTTGCCTTTGCACGTCGTTACCGTACTCCATCTCCAGAGCGTTCACTCCGTAATTCCTATCGTAATAATGGAAGAGACACTTATAGAAGTAACCGTGATAGGTAATTTCAGTATCATGTTAGTGAATTATGAGTAAGAAAGTATGAGCTTAAAATGAATTATCTTTGGCATGTCTGAAGGTACTCAAGCTATAGAAATTTTTCTGAGCGCTCACCTCGTAGACGTTTGCGAAGCCCACCGAAAGGTGGAAGCCCTCCCAGGTTCTCTCTCTCTCTCTCTCTCTCTCTCTCTCTCTCTCTCTCAACAAGCCTGAAAGCATATGCTTAGCCATTGCACACACAAAACATATGAGGTGAGAAAAAGTAAAGTCAGAGCATAAATGATCTTTCTGTTAGAGACGAAAGAAATACAAACATTTCGATCATGGTAGACCGACATGTCTTTTTTCTTTTGTTTATACACATGCAGAGAGCTAGACTCATTTTATTTAAAACCCATTACTTAATAAGGAAAAATATGTGGCACCATCCCAGAGTCCTCTCAGAGAAAGATAAATTGTAATGCTTCTTATAAATCAGAAGCTTTTATCCTATCCATCAATACATGAAGCCCAGTGTATGAAATTAATAGTAATAGATTTTTGAAATTTTGATGACTAGGGAACGAAGCACATCATCTTATATCACTTGGTGATTTCAAATACTGGAAGAGGATCTTGTCAAATTTCTCTTAATTAACCAGAATTGTAGCTTTTCTGTATTTTGCTCCTGCATTTGATTGGATTTGTCATCTGTTCTTTTAAGTTATGTGTTATTTTTTTATGGCATATTGAGACACGAATGTATCATGCTGTTGATTGGTTTTTTTGTATATATAGATACAGGAGCAGGAGAAGTCGAAGTAGGAGCATTTCCCCTAGTCCTGGTGGTTATCGTGTCCGTAATAGGGACCGCAGCCGCAGCCGCAGCCGTAGTCTGAGTCCAGTTGACCGACCTCCTGTAAGTGATAGACTAAAATCCCGCCTTGGACCCCGAATTGGTGATCAGCACTCTCCAGACAGAGGTAGGCTTAAGTCCAGGTCAAGGAGCCCAAGGCCCTCTTATTCCAAATCTCCAGATGCTACTCCTAAGCGTCGTAATCGAACTCCTAGGTCTCCGAGCAGGTCAAGATCAAGCTCCCCGCCTGCTCAAAGGGGGTTGGTTTCATACGACGATATCAGTCCTTAAATCTTTTTCTTGGTTCCGGCACAATACTAGTGGCATCTTGAGTTCATGTACATCTACGCAGAATGGATCCATCGGCATTCTACGCGTATCTGTCTCGTTAGATTTTGCTTTTGCATTGCAATGTAATCTGAATGTAATCGACTTTGTTATAGGATGATGCGTGGGGATTTTGATTCTGTTATTTTTTTCGCGCAGTTGTTCAAGAGACTAAACAAAGCTTTAATTGCAGTTGAAAATCTGATGGGATTTCATTAGCGATGTCGATCATCGACAATTCTGTCTCGTCCTGTATACAACTACGCCTGCCTACTTGTACCAGTAGTAAAACCAGACAACTCTCTCTCTCTCTCTCAGATTGGTTGGCCCTTGGGTACAATTTGATCTTTGATCCACATGTATATAGGCACCAGCACATAGTATGTTGCTGCCATGACACCCAACATGAACCGCACGAAGAACGACCACCGATTTACCGGCTTTGTCACGTCCTCTGCTTTCGGACCAAGCTGCATCGGAACACAACGACAGATGAAGAGTAAATAAGATAGAACGTAGGATTAAAAGGAACCACCACACATCATAAAACAAGAACAATAGCGTTCGAGTTCAATGATCTGTAGTGACCGGAACTTCCACGATTTATACGGGAAATCATAACGTTTCTCCGTTTCTATAAACAGTAGTAGCATGGCCAATGTATATGCTAATCGATCCACTACACAATTAGAATCCACTCGTTTCATCGAAGTGCTTGAATCTCAATCAAGTCTAAATGCTAAACTGATAAGAAATCGAACATGGAAGAGCATTAATCATCAAGAAGTAGGTCAACCAGAGTTCTCCAGAAGAAATTACCTGTAAAGGCGAATCCCCGGATGCAGGTTTAATGCCTGTCACAGAACATCCCATGATCAATCCATGGCGGCGAACCCCACGATACCATTTTGGGCCAATTCTTTTCAGCTGGACATCTTTAAACCCTGCCTTCTGGAACCACTCAATGTACTCTTCCTCCCTTGGGAAAAGCATCCATACATCGGCAAAGAAGCGAGATAACCAAAATGTTGGGTACACAGGACCAATTACGCATGCTTTTCCTCCGAGTTTTAAGACCCTGTATGCTTCCTTGATGCCACGCTGCGGGTCTGGCCAGTACTCAATGCTGAGAAAATGCAATCATACAGCCCCATTAGAAAGACAACAAAAGTTAGCATGTGTGTGTCAAAATTCAACATGAGCTAAAAGCGAATACCATCCTGCACATTTTTACCACATATTTGAGTTCAATCATACAAATGAAGAATGCATTTGAAAATCAAACATGGTGTTCGTGCTCCAATCGAGTAATAGCATTCGTTTTTGACAAGGCGACATTCTGAACTACTCAAACCTACGAGGATGGGGATTTGAACACCGTCTTAGCCAACTAGACTAACCCACGTTTGGGTATAATAGCATCCTAAATAGGCAGAGACTACTTTGCAGCCCTTAAATCGACAAAAAATCAACACATTTCATAACAAATTTGCAACTTGAAGATCAAGCAAAGCTAGAAAAGCACACCAAATGAAAAGTGTATGTATGTGCAATGTACCTCCCAGCAGACACATATCGATCAGCGTAATCAGTTCGAAAAGGGAGGTCCTCAGCATCACCCTCAATAATCTTGCACTCCTTCAAGGGCTCCTTCTGTTTCGCCTTGGCAAGCTGGTGAGGTGACTGGTCAAGAATGGTGACATTCTTGGCATCCACATGCTTCACAATCCCCAGAGTGGTGAACCCTGTGCCGCCACCAACATCCACCACAATCATTCTCCGATCAGTGAGCTCCGCCGGCTCAAGCGCCTCGTCCCTCATGTCCTCAGTCCAATGCCCGGGGTTTATAACATGGTCATACACAATTGAGAGGAATCTGTAGAACCAGAAAGCCTCCTTCTTGTGCTGAATAAACCTCGGCTGGGAAGCTGGCCGAGGAGCCGATATGCTGCTGCTGCATCTGGGCACATTGATTCTAGCGCAAGATTTGGGTATTCTTGCTGTTGAAGCAAAACCCGTTTTCAGAAACTGCTTCCCGTGAAGATCCGACACGTGAAAACTTAACACATTTGGGGTTATTGCTCTGATAAGGGTGAGATTCTCAGCCCCACTGAGCATTGCAGAGACCATGATTTGATAATTTAGAAAGAACCCAGATAGAAAAGCTACTGACTGTCACTCGGGTTTTCAGTTAACTGAACAACATCAATGGAAATTCAAAATTCCGCATGCAAATGGTAGCAGTTTTCTGGGGTTTTAAAGTTGCTCTGTTCACTTATCTCTCTCTCTTGAAATGGAAATTTTACAGTAGAGAGAGAGAGAGAGAGAGAGAGAGAGAGAGAGAGAGAGAGAGAGAGAGAGAGAGCTTACTGGTTGAGGGAGCTTTGAGCTTGATAGGGAGAAGCTTTTCTCTGAGGGTTGAAGGAGCACCACAGGTTCTGGCGAGGAGGGATACGAACAAAATGATTGCGAGTGAACTGTGACGCAAGCGTTCTTGTGGTGCTACTTGCAGCGACGGCAACATGATCATATTCAAATTGTAGTAATGGTCCCCAATTTTAATTAAATTAAAACAATAGTTTCTCAACTAAAAATCTATTACCAGGTCTATCAACTCATCAAAATGTGTAGCTATGATTCTTTTCGTCAATGTCGTCAGAATTTTGTCAAAATGAGTTATGTTGGAAGTACCATTATTACAATTAAATTAAAGTTCAAGAACCATTTCTCTAATTGAATGAAAGTTGAGGCACCATTTCTCCACTTGGATTAAAGTTGAGGGACCATTGGTAGTTGGTTTTTAGTTGAGGGATCATGGTTGCACGTTTTGATGAATTGAGAGACCAATAGTAATGAATTTTTAGTTGAGGGACCATTGCTCCAATTAAGTCAAAGTTGAGGGACAATTGCTATAATTTACTTTATTCTCTTATCTTCTTTATATTTGTTTAATTCCTATTTTTGAAGGCCACATTAAAATTCCAAAACTTTTTATTAAGACAAATGATTGTCTACATTAAATTAATTTTACTTTATATTACGATGAGCGGAATTCAGGACGAGTAAATGATGGAGTACAATGTTTTAGCTAGCTTAATTAAAATTGAAGTTAAAATAATGCTTTAAGTTTAACCAAATTGGTTAGAGAAGTGTGCTTCTCTCTTTGCAGCCAAATTCGAAATTCTCTTCAAATAAATTAGACAATTTATTGTAAAGCATCATTTATATAAAAAATAAAAAATAAAAACTAAAATGTGCATTCACTTTTACATTCGAAATCTCTTGTTCAATTATTCACTCTTCTAATATCGTTTATATCCCAAAAGAAAAACCATCAACTAAAACTTATTCATGCAAAAACGAAAATCATGTCTTAGTCGTTTCACTTTTGGAGTTGTAGTGAGCAATGCAAAATCGATCTCTTGCTGCAAGATGTGATGCTCTTGCATGGTACTCCATCCCATATCAATTCTGTCAGCAGTTGTAGGATGATTAGGCTCTTTATGTAACGGGATTTCTTTTCTTTTTTTCAAAATTGGGGATTAGGTGTGGGGCCCACTTCATATCGAATTTCAACGATCTGAACCGTCTATTTTGTAAGTCTTAATTCATAGATCATCTTTACGAAAATTCAATTCAATCTGAAACCATTTGCCTATTTAATTAGGGGTGTGATATCCACACACCATTTTTTACTTCTCACACACCCTTCTAAGTTTCAGCCGTTGGATAGGGTGAATTGAAGAAGATCAAATGGTAGAAATTAACAAGGGGTGTGTGAGAAGTAAAAAGGGGTGTGTGGATAGCACACCTCTTTAATTATCAAGATAAAATTTCATTGTTTCTTGTATAACAAAGTGTTCGTTAATTTCCTTGAACCCAATTAGATGTCTTATACATTTCCAATTTGGCTAATATTTTGTAAGGATGATCTATGAGGTGCAACTTGAAAAATAAATAGTTCGAATCGTTAAAGTTCGATGTGGTGTGGATCCCACACCTAATCCCCATTTTTATATAAAAAAAAGGGAATTCCTTCCCTTAAAAGTTTGTGGTTGCTGTCAATGTGATCATCACTAGCATCATTTGCATGTTCTTGAGGCAATTCATTCCGCTCAGGCTCAACAGCGAGCAGTTGCAGGTCGGTGACTACGCCATCCACGGAGAGGAGGCCTATGCAGTGTGGGGAGATGGAGAGAAGTATGATGGCTCCAAGCATAACTCAGTTTATGGAATGGAAGAGTTTCCTGTGAAGGCGCCTAAAGCTGAGCCATGAAGTTGATATGCTTTTTTTTATTTTTTATTTTTAATTTTGGTTGTGTGTTTCTTGCAAGAAACATAATATACTCCTAATATAATGTAATAAGAACTGAAAAATATGGACAAACTAGTTTGTTATTGTGATTGGAAGCTGAAATGAAAAGCTATACTTTCTTTCTTTTTTGAGAAATGCTAAAGGACTCTCTCAAAACGCGAGACTCTCTATAGACCCTCCGCCACCTCATGTTTATGATATAATATTTTATAATAATGACACGGGAATTGACGTTAAAGTGTGAGCTGACATAAAGTCAATAAAAAGTCATACTTTTAAGAAAGTTCCCTTAACATTTCTCTTAAAGCATTTGTCACATCCCGACCCGGGCTCTACCACATCTCAGGCTCAACTCCGTCGTAGCACGATATTGTCCGCTTTGGGCCCCGACCACGCCATCACGGTTTTGTTTCTGGAGACTCACATGAGAACTTCCCAGTGGGTCACCCATCCTAGGAATGCTCTGGTCCAAACTCGCTTAACTTCGGAGTTTCGATGGAACCTGAAGCTAGTGAGCTCCCAAAATGCCTCGTGTTAGGAAGAGGTGGGCATGTACATACAAGGCATAGATGATCCACTCCCCAGGACGATGTGGGATCTAACAACATTTAGCTTAAAAATCTTGGCCCACAAAACCCTTTTTTGCACCCAAGTGATACTAGAGGGATCGTTTTTCTAGACAATATTTGTAGGCGATGTAGAGGCTGATGGTTAGATTTTTTTGTTCAAACCACTAAATGAAATTTAACTGTTAACCGCACATTATTTTATTAAAAAATATTATCACAAAAAAGGTCCTCCGAGCATTTTCTGTTGCACACAGCTTTTGGTAAATCCAACCTACATTTGGTAGTTTATTTTAACTTAGTTATTATTAAAACACGTGGCATGTATATAAGTAGAAACATAAGAATCAGGATATTTTCCTGATTCTCTTTGTAAGGATCATAAGAATCCGTGAATCATATTTGTTCATCGTATATCATGATATCAATTTTCGTCAGGTAATGTTTGTGTTCAATTTAAAATAAAAACTGACCACATATTGTATAATAAATAAATATAATTCACGAATCTTTGAGATTCTCGATCCTCATTCGAAACATAGAAGATGCCTACTCAGTACATGAAAAAGCAGAAAGAGGACAGACAGCCAAAAGCAAGTGGGATATAGCCAACACAAAGAAAAAGCACTTTTTAACAAAGCCAGAGCCGCATCTTAGCTGCTGTTGTTGTGCCACTTGAAACACATTATCTAGTTTAAAACAGGGATTAAATACTAATGAAGAATAATCAACAGAAACACTCTTTCCACGAGTCTTCAAACTTGTTCATTATTTATGGTATGAAATGAATGAAGAAAACGGCTTACCTTCCAAACTCCATTAGTCCGTGGAAGTTAGGTCATGCGGGTTTACTTATATACATTTGTGTCGTGTTCTCGACGGGTACGTCGACATCACTCCAAATTATCTCTATATCACATTATCACTCATCAGATTGTTTTGGAATATATCGATATATGTGACATATGCACAACAAACCCGCCAAATGAATAAACTAATTATCTTTTTGCTCGCTTGGTGCTCTGTTCCCTTTTAAAAAAACTTGTATTTAACATTGAGATTTCTAAGGTTCAAATTCTAGATCCGCCACTACAATAAATAATAACATAATAATACAAATCTCATACTATTCGTATGAAATATATTTTTTTTCTAGGGAATTAATGCTTGTGCATAATTCATTTTTCTTTTTCAAATATAAATATTATCAAGTTTTAACATAATATTAGTTGAACAATATTAATGATGTACACATCGGATTTCGCTTATATCACAAATGAGTTACTCAGTAACATACATTACTCATTTAAAATACCATTATGGCAAATATGTAATTAATTTAAAATACCGTTCTGATAATACGTACGCAATTTAAAATACAGTTACGAATGTTTTATCTACCAAGGGACAAACTAGGAAGTGGGAAACCAAAATGAAGCCAAAAAGTCTTGATATTTATTTTTGTTTATTCTTTTCCGTTTTTGGTGTAAGCTTGTTGCTTGAAAATATTAAGTCGATAGAGATAAAGAAAAGTCGAACTTGTACGAAAATTCTCTTTTTCTTCACCCAACTCTCCGAAACACCACCCACCAGATCTGT
The DNA here is from genome assembly GCA_035220775.1 of Malus fusca. Lineage (NCBI taxonomy): Eukaryota > Viridiplantae > Streptophyta > Magnoliopsida > Rosales > Rosaceae > Malus > Malus fusca. Next base: position 33,180,023 of record CM069061.1, on the reverse strand, counting down.
GTGCTGATATATCACATGGGTTTGTAATGTGTGCGTGAGCTGGCGGAGAAGAATGGCGTCCGATACGGCGTCGTCTGTGGACGAGCAGGCGCAGCAGCTGGTAACTCCGGTTGGTTCAGTCGGAGGAGGAGGAGGAGGCTCCACTGATAACAGAGGAAGGCATCGGATTCTCGCCGAACTCAGCCGCCTCGAGCAAGAACTCAAATTCTTGGAGGTTTCTTCTTTTTCGTTTTCCGACTTGCTTGTTTTCTCTGAATGCTGTTTGTTTCCCGGGAAAATTCTTGTAAAACATTTCCCACTTCTTATTTTTGCCCTTTTGACGTTGCAATTCTAGTTTTGTGTTAATAAAGTTTGCAGCTTTGGGTGTGAAAGTCAAGAAAGTAACTTTCTTTACAGAAAAGGGGAAAGGTGAAAGAAAATGGGATGAGGGTTATTTTTGCCAAGACATGTTTTCTTGGCATTGGTTATATGAGGAAGAAAAGTTTTCTAGGTTTTGGAAAATGGGTTTTACTGCATATTGTGATTGGGGCTTTGGTGTTGAAGAATGTAAGAACTGGAACGGGTCGCTGGTCCGTCTCTCTAAAATCTTGACATTTGAGTGGTCAAAACATTGAGAAGTTCCACTTTTGTGGGAAATTTGGGATTTAGGGATGCAATTTCTCTGACTGTTTTTTGGTATTAATTTAGGGAAATTGTTAATGGAGAGGTGATGATTTTCTACAACTGGTGAGGTTAGCAAATTGGCTGCAGACTTGGTCAACAACACATTTGACTTGAAAACTGAAAAATGTAGCTTAATTCTTAAGTAGATTTATCATCATGGTAAACAGAAAGTTGCTCTCTTTCATATTGGTGGATTAAGAGCTGTTTTAGGGGAAAATCACAAAGTTGCTTGAATTGTATATGCATATGAATTATCCGCTCTGCTTGTTTTATTTCTCTTGTGGAATTTCTTATGTTCCATATCCCTTGCATTGTTCTAGGTTTTGTTGTAACAATTGAGCATTTCTCCATAGATTTCTATATACGTAGCTTATCCGAAACAGTGCTAAATTTGGCATCGATATATAAGCAGAAAACAGTCTTTCTCGTCCATGGACCATAGCTACACCCCTTTAGACAGATTAAGTGCTCTCTGTGATTAATTACTTGAACAAACTGTATTTCACAGCTTTTAATTTAACAGATATGCGTTTTACATTTATTCTGCACATGAGGTAGATGAGTTTTTTTCGTATTCGTGTTTAATGTTGTCTATATATAGTCTTTTAATTCTCCTTCTTTTAGTTAATGCAACCTTTGTAACTTTGATGCACATTCAAACTTGTGTCGATTGACATTATATTATCTGCATTTTTATCATATTTAAAGTACTGCAGAAGGTCATAGTTGTGTGAGTCAGTCAATCTCATTTTGATGTTTCTTTATTTCTTTGCATATCCAGGAGGAGTTGGAAGAGCTCGAAAGAACCGAAAATGTTTCAACCATATGTTCAGAGTAAGTATGAGTACCATATATAAAGTATCCTGTCCCAAGTCTTAAGTTCCTAACATGAGAAATCTGATAAACTCGATCGAAAGTAGGAGCCATATATAAAGTATCCGGTCCCAAGTCTTAAGTTCCTAACATGATAAATCTGATAAACTCGATCGAAAGTGATGAGCAATGCTCTGTTTTTGTTAATATTCCATAGGTTGCTGCCCTACATCGAAGGCAGGCCGGATCCTCTACTCCCAGTGTTAGTTCCATAACCAATCTCTTCACTTGGCAATAATACAGTTGGCTTGCTACAATCTCTAAATTTCTAATGCTCCATCTTGATTTTTTCTGGCTGCAGAACAAATGGACCCGTAAATCTGGTATGGGATCGATGGTTCGAAGGGCCGCAGGATTCACAAAGTTGCAGCTGCGGGATACTCTGATGATTTGAATCTGATGCAATCTAACATTTGTTGCCATGGTTTACAGGACAGGCTATAGCTAGCACCATCGTTAACCATATTGAATGTAGAATTGACCATTGACTTCATATGAAGTTTGTACATTAAATGAACTAGTTTCGCTTCTTCAGTGATCTCTTAAACTTTTTTTTCTCTTTTTTTTCTTTTAAATATAGTAAGTTAGAATATCGCTTTGTTAAAAAAAAAAAAACGATGAATTCGGCTTCTCCTTTGATCTTGTTTAGGCTTTTAATCCCAACCCTCGTCCATGTTCATCCTACGATCAGAATTTGGGCTTGTTTCTTGGGCCTTTCTTAGCCCAAAATTTTCACACCATTTCGATGTGTAAGCCCACGTTAACTCTCTGAAGCTTGATAGCTATCAGAAATTTCCATCAATGTAGAACAACTGCCAAATCATCATCAGGAGCAAGGGAGTTGGCCTACGTGGATGGAAATTTGTTTGGGTGGTGCTATCCACAGTATTTGGATTCTCTCTGAATTTTATTGTTTGAAGTCTAAGTCCAGAAAATATGGGTCCTTACTATGTGTGAAAGAGAGATCGGAGTCTTTGTGTGAGGTGAGTCAGTAGAACGAGTTAATATGGGCTGTCAGACTCAATTTGATTGGTCCGGATTGTTTGGTGCTCTTTTATCTTCCACACCCGTCTTAATTTCCAGCAGTTGGATCGAATGAACTGAAGAAAATCAAATAACAGAAATAAACAAGGTGTGTGGATAGCGGAAGCACTAGCCATTTGGAAAACAAATTCTTTTTTATTTCTTATCAACTAACTGATGTATTATGATTATATACAGCTTAATAATAAGGAGACGGTTTCCTTGTGTGATAGTGATACATTATTCTTAGCACAAAGAAACAAGGAGTCCATAAGCCAAGGGGATTTTAACTTGAGGGACAAGTAATCTAAAGAAACCAAAAAAAGTATACACAGATCATATCTTCGACTTCGACTGGTCGACTTTACATGTTGGCTGTAAGTTAAACCCCTTAAAACCACCACCAAAATGTATATTGACGATCTTCCTCATCATCTCTTGGTTGAAATTCTTTGTCTACTTGTTTATAAAATTGTTCTTCAATACAAGTGCGTGTCCAAGCAATGGTTCTCTGTCATCTCCGATCCATCTTTTATTCGCCACTTTGTACGTCAACAAGGACATACCAATTCAGATTCGATATTTTTAGATATCAGCACATAAGTTCATAGGAATGAAAAATCACGATTTAACGGTTGTTTTAGCTCTGATTTTGATGCTTTTTTACAGCTACACTCCTCGACCCTGAAAGAATACAATGAACAAATTCGATTTTCAGTTTAAAAAATTTATTCTAGTGGATACCACAGAATCTTATGTTATACTTCATAGAAGTATAAAATAAACTCTTAAGTGTTTGTTGAATCTATCAATTTGACGAGATATGCATTGTACATAACTAGTTTCTACGATCCAACCGTCAAACTCATTTGTATATACTATGAGATCACATGCATCAAAAATCACAAAAAATGAAGATTAGGTAACGAAACAAAAAATTTCGATGTTAAAAAAAAATCACAATTTAACGGTTATTTTAGCTTCATTGTTGCTGATTTTTTACAGCTACAATCATCGGCCCTATAAGAATAAAATGAATGAATTCGATCTTCTATTTAATATATTTATACTAGTGGATACCATATAATCTGTTATAATTAAGGAAAGTATAAAATAAACTCTAAGTGTACATCTTCATAACAATTATAGTGAAAACAATTATTAAGTATTAACACAAATAAATATTTATGTAATAAATTAAATTATATATACTAAAACCCAGTTTTTGGGTTACTATTGATCTATAGTGTGCGGACTGATTTGGCCCTCATTTTCTTAACGTTTTCTGATTTTGATGGGATTTTATAGTGAATTGACCATTTTGCCCTTCATCATACGTGTTGCGCATGCCTGCTACCCGTGTGGCTTTCGTGTTTTGTGGGAAAGATGTTGGAAGCCAATCAGGAGTGTCTCCCGAGCATTTCCCTAGGGATCCTAGGGATCCCGCAATCTTGTACGTTCATCGTATATCGTGCGGTCAGAAATCATTTAAAATTTAAATTTTAAAATTCAAATATGAATAGTACCTAACGAAAACTGACCGCACGATATACGATGAACGGACAAGATTGCGGGATCCCTAGGATCCCTAGGGAAATGCTCAGAAGACACTCCTGATTCGTTGGAAGCATCTTTCATTTTCACTTTCCTCTTTTTTCTTAAATATTAACTAGTTTAACGAATATATTAAATTGACCCTCTTCCCAGCCTAATGGTGAAGGTGGTGTGCTTCTGCTGTTGCCCTTGAATGTGATTAACAAAGCATGAATTTTTTTTAAATATAATCATGTCGGATTGGTTTTAAAATTTTGAAAATAATATTATATTATATTAGTTATTGATGTCGGCTATATCCGCCAGGATTTGGTATAAAAAATTTCAAAAATAATATAATATTATATTATGTATTTATGTTGGCTATATCCGTCAGTATTAGTTAAAATTTTAAAAAATAAATTTGGTGGAGTTAAGGGCCCGTTGCAGTAGTCATGTCAGAAAGTATTGAACTAATGTCGGTTATATCCGACAACAGTGCATTGTTATATGACACTATTTTAACATATTGTCGGAAATATTTTATCCGACACTAATCGTATAAAACCGTCACCACACTCCGACACATTAAGCCAATTTTGTAGTAGTGTAACATGCATGTTACAATAAATATATAGACTGTCTTGGTCTTACACAAAGTCTAGAATCGTAGAGTCTAGAGTCTAAGAATATAAGTTGATTTTGGTACTACAGTATAGTAAGGGGAGATGGTTCATTGGTTCTACTTCACATTGGCGACGACTTTGCGATGGTGCAGCTATTTGGGTGGAGGAGACTACTGTCCATTTTCAGATTTACAAATTTAGACCAACTCCAACCCTTGGAGTAAGTCTTAAAATTTCCCTTCTATTTCCCCCCCCCCAAATTTCATCCAACTCTTGTGTTAAAATGGGGTTAAGTGTTAAAACTAAAAAAAAAAAAACCAAATTCGGCCAAGATTTGAGTTTGGGTTAGTGGTGTGGCCCACTTGTGCGAGTGGAAGTCCGGTTTTGAAAGCCAAATGCCTAAGTTTGATGCGCGCACGAAGGGGAGCGCGCCATGTGCTGCAGCCTGAGGACCCACCCACGTGGGTTTGTCGCCCACTTGCCTATTTCATTGATTAGCCTAACGGCTCTTTTATGCAATCTAATGGCATACATTTAAATGGGTTGTTGGTATCGAACAGTCCATATTTAATTGATTTAAGGTTTAATTTTTAATTTTTTAAATTTATTGAATTCAACGGTTAAGATCTAATATAATCAAATCTAACGGTAAAAAAAAAATCTAACGACTCAAAATTAAATTCAACGGTTAATATACATCTCTATCATGTGTTTAATATTCTTTCTATAGTGTTTCATGAGTTTTATGGTGTTGGTTTAGTGATTTTTCAATATTTATCGGAATCTAAATATTTTTAAGTTAAAATTTTCATAAAATTAAATTAGGATAGTCTACATAATAATTTTTTAAAAGTTACTTTTCAAGAAAAAAAAAAAAAACCTAAATTCGTTGTTTAATAATCTGGGGCTAAAAGTTTTAAGCCAGGAGGGTTAAAGTAGAAAAGTTGTTTCTTGGTTAAAACCTAAATTTTCTGGACTAAACATTTAGGTTTTAAGCCAAGGGTTGGAGATGGTCTTATGTTTTAGAGTTGTTGTGAGTCCTCTTATTAGGCTTGTTTCCTTGTATTTCTTTTGTATTGGGTTGTACTCTTACTTGGTTGTTTTGATTGCCTTTGGATTTTCTAAATTTGTATGAGTATTTTATTTAATGCAGTTAGCTATGTTTGAAAAAAAAAAAAAGGAAAAAAAAAGGGGACTCCATCTAAATAAGCAGTCTCCTATACATTGCATCATCATCAGCAGCAAGGGAGTTCGCCTACATGGATGGAAATTTGTTTGGGTGGTGCTATCCACATAATTTGGATTCTCTCCGAATTTTACTGTTTTGAGTTTAAGATACAGGAAATCCGGGTTTTTGGTTTGTGTGAACTCTCGGAGCCTTTGTGTGAGGTGGGTCAACAGGGACTGTCCGATTCAATTTGACTGATCCGAATTGCCTAGTGTTTTTTTATCTTTCACACACCCTTCTCAATTTCTGACCATCGAATCGAATGAATTGAAAAAATTCAAATAACATAAATAAACAGGGTGTGTGGGTAGCATTAACCATTTGTTTTCTGTAAAACAAATTCTTTTTCTTTCTTATCAACTAACTGATATGTGTCACTTAATATTACGGTCTAGTGGTATTCCTCTTCACTTGTAAGTGAGAGGTCTTAGGTTCGATTCTTGCCAATGGCGAATTTGAACCACATTATGGCTAGCTCATGGTGAGGCTAAGCCTACCCCGTCCCTCAAAAAAAAAAAAAAAGAACTGATATGTAGATTATATATTAGCACAAAGAAACGAGGAGTCCATAAGCCAAGGGGATTTTAACGGGATTTTAACTTGAGGGACAAGTAATCTAAAGAAACCAAAAAAGGTTAGGGATATGAATTCTTCTAATATATATACACAGATCATATCTTTGCCTGGTCGACTTTTACATGTTGGCAGTAAATTAAACCCCATATCTTGATAAAACCACCACCAAAATTAATCATGTATATTGACGATCTTCCTCATCATCTCTTGGTTGAAATTCTTTGTCGATTTCCATATAAAATTGTTATTCAATGCAAGTGCGTGTCCAAGCAATGGTTCTCTGTCATCTCCGATCCATCTTTTATTCACCGCTTTGTACGTCAACAAGGCCATACCGATTCAGATACGATATTGTTAGATATCAGCACACAGGTCCTTAGGGATGTATTATTATATACCGTGAGGTCGATTTCGGACGAGTTCAAAACGCGCGAGATTTCTTTCCCTTGGGGGCAATGTTCTCTAAGTTTATTCCCTTGGATGCAACGTGTGGTAGCGACGCATAACGATTTAATCTTGTGCTGTCGAGTCCGCAGCTTTGAGCGTAGATATGAGCGTGATTACTGTATCTGCAATCCGTACACCAAGCAGTCGATAAAGCTTCCTCCTCCCCCACGAGTTCATGACTTAACAGTACGCGCGGGGCTCATATGTGACAATCCTTACTATAACCCTACCGAAGATGGCTGCACTACGGTCAAATTTAATACCGAGTACAGGTACAGGGTTGTGCGAATCCCTCGAAAATGTGACGACCTAAGCTCATTCACAGTTGAGATGTTCTCGTCTGAGACTGGTGAATGGAAAGAGATAGTTATATTATGCTCCCCAGGCTCTAAGTTCGTTTGTGTCCATCACCCGTGTATTGCTTTAGATGGAATGTTGTATTGGATGGACCACAATGGCAGGCTTTTCGGGTTTGATCCATTCAACAACATGAACAGCACAATCCGTGCTACTGCTAAATTTGTTGACGACAATGAATTATGTCGTTTCATTGAATTTGGTGATTCCCCATACATTATGGACGCATTATGTTCTTATACTCTAGGGGTGTGTCGAGGGCGTCTGCGGCTGTTCCTTCAAGATGAGTCCGGCGAAAATTTGTTTATTTGGGAGTGGAAAGAAGTAGAAAAACAGCAGGGCGATATTAATGGAGTCAAACTGATGGAGTGGTGTTTGATAAAAAGGGTTTCCTGGGAAGAAATGGTTACAAAAGATAATCCAGCGATTGCGAAATGGCTAAAGGAAGAGAAGTGGTCTTGGACTGGGATGCTGGTTGGTGATCCAAACGATGGGGATGTTTTATATCTGCATCGTAAGCATGATATTTTACTATGCAACGTTCGTACAAAAACTTGGCTATGGAGAACGGAGCCGCAAAGTCCCAATAATTACAGATCGTTTCAATTTTCACATCGATGCTGGCCAACACCAATTCCTAGACTACATTATAGTTGATTTATTAACAAGTTTTTTGGATGATATTTGTTTTCTAAGTTATCTTAGTAGTTGTTATCTCATCATAATTGAAGAACAAGTAAGATATAGCTTGTTGAATTATGATGGACGTATTTCATGTGTTTAAGTTTGCTTTGTTGCTTGTTTTTCTGTATATGTGTGTGTGTGTGTGTGTGTGGAGTTGGATAAATAGCAGACGATTTTTTGCTTGTCGTTCAATTACTTTGAGCAGAATCTCAATTTATATATACCATAAACATGTTCGAATAGGGTCTATGGTGGTTTATGACGAATGACCCCAGAAGTTGGAGCCGCACCGTCCATGCATATTGCCGGCCCTGCGATGGAGGCTGCCATTGGACCCTCCAACCACCATTGCAGCTCCACTTTCAACCGTGCAGAGGATAGCCATTTGCTTCCTGAAATTCATGCGGCAAACGTCGATTCGAGGTAGCAGCTAGCAGCATCGATTTTGCTCTGTTAAAACACAAAGTGGTATCGAGATAACCATAAATGGAAGTATCATTTATTGGCCCTGCTGGATAATCTGATGATCTGAATCATCTGATGCAATCAAACAATTGTTACCATGGTTGCAGAACAGGGTTTAAATTACTTCAATGTTGCACATGCTAGGGGCCGATAGCACCATTGTTGACCGTATTGAATGTAGAATTGACCATTGATTAACTTCATATGAAGTTTTCGTACAATAAATTCATTTTGCACATATTCCTCTTAATTTTTTATCATTAGATTGAATAAATCAAATAGAACAAATGGACATGATTAAGTAGAAGTGTGTGAGAGGCTAAAAATATTGTGTTTATCATGCATATTCGTTCGAGCTATGTCAATTATTAGGATAGGGTATCTCTTAAGTTTGAGTCTCTTTTTTCTTTACATTATAGTAGATTAGAATATCCTTTTGTCTAAAATAAAATTGATGAGGATTCAGCTTCTGTCCAATTGTTGCCTGAGCTTTTGGTCACAACCGTTCATGTTCATCCTACCGTCGTTTTTGTTCTTGGGCCTTTCTCAGTCCTTGTAAGCGTTTTATTGTGAGTAATGAACGGTCAAATTGAACTCATCCCAATTAATCAAAGAAACATCTTCTCTTGGCATTGTCTTGATGTTTTTTCTGTGTAAGAAAGAAAAAAAAGATTACAGCACAAAGCCCCACAGGCAACTAGAACCACTAATATCCCAAAACCAAACCAAACGAGCCTCCGAGGGAAGAGAGTCCAACCAAGTGCGAAACTTGGAAGAATTTTGACTTATCTTAGAGAGAGCAACCGCCACAAAGTTTGCTTCACGAAAGACAATAATATCAGAAAAACGACAAGCCAATTTCTGGTTATTAGCCACCAAGGTCTTGAGGTTTCGGGGAATCAAAATGCTTCCATAATTGCATCACTAAGCAACTGGGAATCCCCTTCCACAATTAGACGAGCATCACCTTTTGATAACGCAGTACGCAATATTCCATCCTCAAGAGCCTATTACTCGACTTATTGAGCATTTTCTCCATGAATCTCATTTGGAGACATGCTTTGAGTTTGGGTGGCTCTTGAAGTGCATTTAACACTATTTGTTAGAATTATGGAAACGGTCAAAGCGCTGGTGGCTTGCCCACCTCCGTTTTCCTTTCGTCATTTTGGTTCGTTGGTTCTACTTTTCGGTGGCGACGACTTTGCGATGGTGTGGCTATTTGGGTGTAGACCCGGCAGTTTTTGACACGACACGAAAATAACGGGTTTCGGGCACGATAACTTATCAGGTCATTATCGGGTGACCCATTAAGAACCCGTTAATAACGGGTTCTTAACGGGTATACAAGCGGGTAACCCGTTTCGACCCGTTAAGAACAAATTTATTTTGATAATTTTAAAGTTTAATTACTAAAAGATTTATTATAAAATACAATAGCCATATTAATATATACAATATATTCTATATATATTTTTTTTTTGAACAAATCGATATTATCTATACTAAGGGGAGGGGGTGTCGCCTTTGGCAAGAGTTGAGCCTAAGACCTCTCACTAATCAGTGAGGACGAATACCACTAGACCGTAGTACTAGTGGCTACAATATATTTTATATTAAATATATAGTTTTGTATTATTATTCTATATAAGTTTAAAAAAAAGTTTGTGTCATTATTTATTTTTATTATGAGAGTTCCTTATTATCATTACTAGGATAAACTTTACTTAACATGTTGTTGTCCAAAATTAAAATAAACTAATATAGTATTTGTATAGGCAAGAACTAAGAAGACATACATACACATATGAAAAATATATGAAAGAATATATAAACACTCGTGATTCGTCATTATTCCTCCACGAGTAGATAATGGTTACACTTGCATTATCGTTTAGATTTTTAAAATCCTCCAAACCTTCGTGAATAATGTTTTTTATTTGAGGGAAAAATTAATAATAATTATTGTAGAAGTGTAAAAAATGTAAAAAAAAATATACAATCACTCGTAGTGACAAACTTTACAATTTTCATGAAGCGGTCAGCTTCGAAATCCAACATTATTATTCTTCTTACTGAATTTCATTTTTTAAATTTTCTTTTTTGAAAACATGATCATATGGCGGATGTAAGAAGATGAACGGTTCAGATATTTGATATCACGTTTCGATATTTACGGTTAACTGAAATATGAGTCGATGTCATATAGTTTGTAGAATCTTTATAAACATCAAGCAATATTTTCACTAACCGTAAAACTCTGAATATAATATCAACGATCCAAACCGTTCATCTTCCTGCATCCTCTAATAGATCAAGTTTTCAAAAAACAAAATCTGAAAAAACAAAATTTGATGAGAACAATGAAGCGTAAATGTAAACAACAATCAACGGTTAAATTTTGATCTATGATTTATATGATTATAGTGGTGAATTTCGAAGTTAAGCGATTCATGAAAGTTGTAAAGCTTGTCATTACGAGCGTTTATATATTTTTTCTATATTTTTTTTACACTTCTACATTAATTAAAAAAATATTAAAGACTTTAGGTAAGTGAAAATATACTTAAAAGAAAATTGCGTTTTTATGTTTTGGATGTGACAATATGGTATGTATATACTTATTTAGTATTATGTTTTTCATTTGATTATTTATTGGTTTAAAATATATTTTTCTTAACAGGTAACGGGTCGGGTCATATTACCTGTTAATATTATCGGGTCGATTTCACGTCGGGTCATTTTACTCGTTTATTTTAACGGGTGTTACACGATACGACCCGTTAAGATATCGGGTATGACACGAAAACGACACGAACACGAAAAACACGACACGAATGCCAGGTCTATTTGGGTGGAGGCGACTGCTGTCCATTTTCAGATCTATAGTTTTATGTTTTAGAGTTGTTATGAGTCCTCTTATTGGGCTTCCTTCCTTGTATTTCCTTTGTATTGGGTTTTACTCTTGCTTGGTTGTTTTGAATAGTCTTTGGATTTTCTAACCTTGTATGAGTATTTTATTTAATGAAATTAGCTATGTTTGAAAGAAAAAAAGAAGACTCCAGTTAAACAAGCAGTCTAAATCTCATTCCTATACATTGCATCATCATTACTTATAGAAAAGATGCATTGATGTTTGAACTAATTATAACAATCAACCATCTCATAGGAATGCTAAACACCAAGTATTAAACTCTTAATATACTTGATTATATTAAGGATTTCTTAACCCCTTGTCACCGTATCACTCCATGTTCTTTGCTTCCTTCAATGAATCGAACTCCTCCTAGCCTGGTTTACTTTTTTTGACATGTGTGTGTGAGAGAGAGAGAGAGAGAGGGATGAGTACGAGGGCATGTGAGGGAGGGATAGGAAGGCATATGAGCATCCATCGAAATGAGAAAACCCCATTACTTTAGGCAGATTGGCTACACTTCCCAAGCAAAGTGGGAAGCAAAAACCAACCAACCAAATCTTCACAATAACTTGCATTTCCTTTTGTGAAAGTTGACACATGCACTGCACCCACCTAATGAAATGACCGTTAACTTGAGCTAACTTATATGAAATGGGTTAACTGTCATTGTGTCATCTTGATTTAATATTATGTTGTAATGTGAAAAAAAAATTCACATGACAAAACACTATTAAACGAAGACACCACAAGACGATGAATTGGATTCATATGAGTGAGACATCTTATCTTTTGGTTTCTCACTCAACCCCACGATGATTCTGCACTTAGTCTAAACACTGGTGAAAACTAACAAACAAATGACGTGATCAGTTTGCTTCACTAAAAATATTTCTCCTCGCTTTTACACTCACTTTCACTTTGTCCTCCTATTTGGCTTTTGGAGTCCGTTGTTATATGAACTCGTGAAATAATAGCCGACCTAATTAATCCTTGTCTTGGGAGGATGATGCAAATTGTTAATTATGCTTAATTATATTGTCCAGCCTAATAAGATGATCGCTAGGTATATATAGTAGCATTCAATATTCATTCCACTGGCACAACACAATACACAAGCCTCTCTAGTAAATTATTGCTTCCTTTCAATTAATTAAGCAAACTAAATTGACCTATAAAAGCCTGAAACTTTAGCTGCTTTATTCAATTGGCATCACATGCATGCTTACGATTTGCCAGCCTAATAAGACTTGAACTTTATCCCAAAGCACTAGGAAACTTTTTAGCCATGCATGGCTTGCTAGATAGAAGAAAAACATTGAAAATAATGGAGTAGGACTGCGAATTATTGAATATTGGCATTCTGTTAGGTTCTAACCATGCATGAACTAGCTTATGCATAAACTTTTTACCTCCAATTTTCTTATACTACTACAGAAAAGCGTTTTCCCGACGGAAATCCATTTGTCGGGCAAAAAGAAACATCGTTGCCCGAAAATCAAACTTTTGGCGACGAAGTTTTAATCCATTTGTCATTCCGGATTTGCCAACATAAAAAATATAAGTACAAGCTTGTCATAAAAATAACTGAAAATATGACTTTAGCTCCTGAAATTTAATTTTCTCCACATAAAACCCGTCATAAGTTTTTTACTCAAATAAAACTCATTAACTAAATTCCACATCAGCAAATTCATTAATTTTATTTGACTTTACACATTTAAAATTTTTCGATGCCCAAAACACCCCTATTTGAATGTTTGATGTACACAATTAGTTCCATATAGATTGTAAGAGAATTAATGATTTTACGAAAATAATAAATAATCAATTTATTGCCTGCACTAATATATAATAACAACAAAACATGCCTAATATATGTAATAATACATGCTTAGTTAAGTCAACAAATTATATTTTACATATAAATGTAGGTAAATTATTTCACACACATATATATAACAAAAAAAAAAAAAAAAAAAAAAAAAAAAACATGCCTGGTATACCTAAAAATTCATGCAAAATAATTTACCTACAAAAAATGTTATTTGATTCAGTGCACCTACTATTCTAATTTTTAAAATGTTAGATTGCTTAAAAAAGCAAAATAATTTCCCCACTATATGTAAAATACATGCAAAATAATTTACCTACATAATAAAGCAAACCCAATGTATGCAAAATAATGTACCTACATAAAAAAAATTATTATTTTATTCAATACCATTTTACCTATTATTTTGTACATATAATAATAAAATGTGCCCAATATATATGATGATACATACAAAATATATGTTATTTGCTCATCATAAATTTACATATAGGTAGATTAATTAGTATAATATGTTTGATCATATATGTAGTACTGTGCATACATACGTACATACATACATACATATATATAGAGCTTGCGGTAGTACTATACACATTTGAACGTATATATGTATATATATATATATGTGTGTGTGTGTGTGTGTGTGTGTTAGGGGTAATAATATGCAATAAATTATTTGTTCATTATAATTAAGGTGAGTAATAATTGATTTATTTTGAATGTTGTGGTACAAGTTGTAAATATTTTGTATTAATAGGTCAATTAATTTCATACATGGCAATCACTTTTAAATTTGGGTTTTATTTGAATGTTTATAATTAGGTGGGTTTTTATATAGGAAATAAGAGTTACAAGGGTCTATATCTAAAGAATCCTAAAAATAATATGAACAAATACTATCGTAATCCAATAATATAACTCTCTATTTCTAGTATAAATACACTCGTTCTTTTTTCCTATGTAGGACTTTCGTTTGGGTCTGGATTGGCAATAATTATTGATAACAAATACGTATCAACTACTTATCGACAGGTGATGAACACTTAACAGTATTTGCAAATTAATCTGTCTTTAATAATGGACAGACATATCATGCATGTAGAGAGAATTGAACACATATATAGTGTTGAATTATGCATGGCTGTTAATGTAGACTGCTTGATCTCGACGTTTAATCCGAATGTTTACGAATGATTCAAAGAGAAATAAGAGGCAATATCTAGCACAAAAACATGCAAATGTAAGGTATACGCCATTTCATGTGCATGGCTTTATCCTTTTTTCTCTTTCCCTAAATTTTATCTAAAACTTCCAAAAAAAAAAATGTCAATCAGTTGTAAGAATTTTTTTGTGTACTCGAAATACATGTTACATAAAATATCATTTCACGTGTTATAATAATAAGTCTGGGGGATAGAGTTGATATATCCTATTTCTATGGTATCTTAATTAATAAAAAACAAAAACGGGTGTTATAATTTTATTAGAATAATAACAATATATGATTTTGTTTTGCATACATCAAAAAATCTCTTCTTCCATACACATGTTGAGCACTACTACAGTAAACAGCTTTCACAAGAAAACTTTTGTCGCACGATGAATTGATGCCCAATCTTCATTTTACCGTGGTTTTTCTTAGAGATTGAGCGACGAATTGTCCAGTTCGTCGTGTGAAGTCATCTTACGCGTTGAAGTTCTTCGTTGCCTAAAGTTTTCAAAGTCGCCTAAAATTTACTCGCTCAAGTAGTTTTTTTCTATTAGTGGAGATAATTACATGTGCTTTCAAGTCTTGAATATTTGTGAAACGTATTTCATATTTCTTCTTAGATGACATAAGATTAGAAGAGACTGACAAATAGAATTTTAATTAAAAGGAGAAGAATTACGGATTAGATATTTAATTAGCTAATAAGCCTTCCCTACTAAGTGCCAAATATGCCAACCCTATAATCACATGTCTTAACATGATCAAATACCACATGTTTGAATTTTACCACAAGAAGACTGATCATGTGCTATACCACAAAATAGAAATCAAACCATGACATAAACCAAGTAATGATTGCAATCTCATTAGGTAAAATCCAACCAAGACGTCAAAGCACCAAATTCAAAAGAGCACCAATCAGTTAGCTTAAAGACGCAAAATTAAAGCAGACAAAATCAGCAGATATAATCTGAAGCGTACAAATTAGAGTTAACAAATGTATAGATCAATAAAGTCTAGCACCAGAATAATTTTTTCCCTTGCAGAATCTCTATCAATTGCTTCAATTGCTTCAATTGCGGGTGCAAAAATACAAAACCTGGGTGTGGGGTGAGTTAATGTAGAGCAGAAATACTACCTATGATATCCATTAAATAATGTGACATCAGATTAAGATCCAAACAAATGTCACAATAGCATTCTCAGAGGGTCCAACTACTATACAATGGAGAGAGAGAGAAAGAGAGGAGGGTGCATGGGAGTCAGAAATCCATATGGTTTCATGATTTGATTCAGCATTCCCAAGTCCCCATTTCCCCCAATCAACTAATTTGCAGACTAAAATATATCTCAGAGGATATGGGGGCTTCTGAAACTAGACATATTTAATTATATTAAATTAATACAAAGGTATTTTTAATATTTTATTAATTTAGGAAGTTGAATATTCAATATTATATATCCAATCCAAGCTACATATTTTTAGATAAAGGGATGTCAAATAATTGCTGTAGAAGAAGTCCTGCTGCATGCCTAGCTATCTTCATTTCGTAGATGGGGGATATGAACTATTTCATTTGTAAAGCATTAAAATATTTAAGCCTATGAGGAAGAAGAATGTGTGCAGAAGAGGGGGGTCGGTGAGAGAACATGGGAGTTATCAGGTTCGGGAACTGTGTTATCTTACCACATTCATATAAGGAAAGAGATCCTCTACGGATCTCTCCTTCCAAAGTCCAGGGATCAAGTGATCCGGACCTTTAAAATTTGATTCAAAAGTTTAAAATAGAGAAGTTAGTAAAAACTTTTAAAAGTTATAATAATTTGTAGCGTTTGATCAAAATTTTAAAAGTCCGGATCACTTAATCCCTAAACTTTGGAGGGAGAGATCCGGAAATGATTTCTTTCCTTCATATAACTAGAACATGGGAACTTGAAGGACGGTAAGGGTCCACCTATCACACCACATAAGTCGAGTGCTAACATCAGTTGTGCATGCATGTGCTAGAGAAAATATCCTGTCATTTATTTTGTATGTATAAATAAACAAAATTTAGAATTTCTCATCATGTTATATATATATATATATATATATATATATATATATATATATGTGTGTGTGTGAGTGACTTATTATAACATTTTTTTTATTTACGTACTAGGTTGATTTCAACCTTTTTTATTTTGTGTGTATGAATGACCGAGATTTTGGAGTTCTCATGTTACTCATGTTACTCATGTGCGACTTATTCTAACCCTTCTAATTTACACGCTAATGTTAATTCTGTCCCTTTTTTAATATATATGTATGTGACGACCGTGATTTAGTGTTTCTCATATTACCATTTTTAATCTCAATTAATTCTTCATATTTACTTGAATTTTTATTGTTAGTTTGTTGAACTTACTGATAACAAAAAGGGAAGAAGCAACAGAAGTGGAACAGTAGGAATGCAGATCTGGATGCATCATGCATGTGGATTAAAGGAAAAGAGGGAGAGATAAAGGTAAAAAAAGGGTCTGCAATATGCTTATCTTTAATGTGATATACAATAATTGTAAGAAGCTAAGCACCAGAGAGAGAGAGAGAGAGAGATGGAAATGTATATGTGGAACTGTGGAAGTGCTCAGAGGCAGCAATGCATATGTGTAGAGAGAGAGAGAGAGAGAGAGAGAGACTAATAGGATTAGGGTCACATGGAGGAAGCAGGAAAGGCCATGGGGTCATTTGCCTTAAGACAATACACATGGGTTTGGCAGCAGCAGCAGAGCCTGATAATTGGAACCCCACTTATCATCGTGATGATTAGATTATACATATATGGTCTAACTTCAAAAACCCTAGCTATATATATATATATATATATATATGTTTGGCAATCAGATAAGTTATTTTCTGGTTAAGGATTATTGTTCATCCAATAACGAAGGAATATGTATGTTATCCATACTCATCAGCAACTGCCACCAGTTTGGAATAATTGGTCTGATCGATCAGTCTAGGGTTTTTTTTCTTTCTTTTCTTTATACCAACGATATTGGAGAAGTGAAATCGAACACAAAATCTCGAGTATAAATACTCTTAATCATTTAAACTGCACACTTCTAGTGAGTTGCGATTGTATATTATACAAGTCTCTGCAGTCTAATTATACGTCTTATCTCCTTGAAGGAAATTATTTTGTTAAACCAACACTGATTTTTGCAGTGAGCTGTGTTTTAACAACATTGTTATACCATTTTGAATCCAAGCATCAACAGCTTGGTCGACCAATTGTCTTGAAGCTCACCACTCGAGATCGACTAAATAATCGACCATAAGCTTCTTTTCCCCAGATTGCACACAATAATCAAGATATAAAAATATATATAGAATATATATATATATATGAGAAGGTTAAATTTGTACATAAAATTTACAAATTAAATAATATGTCACAAATAGGAAATAATGAGCAATTTATCAACGCTTAAGTAATAATTCAATAATTAACTTCTATGTTATTTAGTTTACAAAATTTTCTATATCTAACATTATTCAAAATATACATTTTTGTTGAAATTATCAGATTTTAGACTTCAGACTTAGAAGGGATGAACTTAAAAATAATTACGTCAATAAATTAATTCTGAAGAAAATTAAGTACAAATGAAATATTTTTAACATGTTTGTTCGTGTTTAGAGAATAACTCTAAAATAAGCACAAACTTAATCATCTATCATCTATATATATACAAAGAAGGCAAAAAAAGTTAAACTTTCATAATATTCAAATTGCCCTTCATGTCTAAACAAAATTAACAACTAAAATAAGCATTTTGTGATTAGAATTAACTAAAAATTACATAAATTCATGCGGCATTTTCTTAAACAAGTTGCAGATTGCAAAGCAAGTGCAACAAGTTGCAAATGTTCTACACAAAAAGAGAATTATAGTAATCAGCAGCATATTATAATATGTGAAACAGATAACGGCATATTAGCTACAATTACATTTGCCTTCTAATTTAAGCAAGGTGTTTCGATTCGACAGATTGTACACAATTTTATCAACACCAAGATACAAAAAAAAAATAGAAAACCATATATAGTAATATTATGTGTTAATATTGTGTGCGTATTTAGGCACATAATTGCTGCAACCTTAAGCAAAAACGCCTGGAGAATAATTTTAATAACATTTAGTTAACTTTTTACGTAGATAATTAAGCAAGTTTACCGTTGCTCGAAACCCTAAATTTGGAAATTTTAAAAAGGATAAAATTGATGAAATTCAGAACAGATATTAAGGAAAGGGCAGAGACCCCGAAATGATCTTTGTTCAAGTTGGGGCACTCATATCATGACATTATTGGTAATTAATATGGTGTTTAATTATTAAGTAAAATGCAAGCTATTGAACATAGAAAGTGGCATATTTAGCACATAACCAAATGATTGTGGTCACTTGGAATTTCCTACCATGAACAAGAGATTTTTTAGTGTGTCGGGCAGTACATCATGTATAATAATACAATTGGTTAGAAACTTCAAAAAAAAAAAAATTTAAACGAATTGTATTATTACACTTGGAGTACCGAGACATGTTTCTAGTGTAACATCCCACATCGCCCATGGGAGTGGATCATCTATGTCTTATATGTATATTCTCATCTCTACCTAGCACGAGGCCTTTTGGGAGCTCACTGGCTTCGGGTTCCATCGGAACTTCGAAGTTAAGCGAGATCGCCCGAGAGCAATCCCAAGATGGGTGACCCACTAGGAAGTTCTCATGTGAGTTCCCAGAAACAAAACCGTGAGTGCGTGGTCGGGGCGCAAAGCGGACAATATCGTGCTACGGTGGAGTCGAGCCCGGATGTGGTGGGGGCCTGGGCCGGGATGTGACAATTTGGTATTAGAGTCAATCCCTAGCCGGAAGTGTGCCGACGAGGACGTCGGGCCCCTAAGAGGGGTGGATTGTAACATCCCACATCGCCCAGGGGAGTGGATCCTCTATGCCTTATATGTATATTCTCATCTCTACCTAGCACGAGGCATTTTGGGAGCTCACTGACTTCGGGTTCCATCGGAACTTCGAAGTTAAGCGAGATCGCGCGAGAGCGAGCCATGATGGGTAACCCACTGGGAAGTTCTCGTGTGAGTTCCCAGAAACAAAACCGTGAGGGCATGGTCGGGGCCCAAAACGGACAATATCGTGCTACGACAAAGTCGAGTCAGGGATGTGGTGGGGCCCGGGCCGGGATGTGACATCTAGCACATTGAAAAATTTATCTACCATGAACAACTGAAAACATAAAATGTAATAGTACCCAAAAAAATTGAGCAATTAAGGGTTGCCCTCGGATTAACAACTAGCATTGCGGTTTATTATTATTTTTCATTATTTGTAAGCATAGCATCTCATGTTCGATTAACATAAATCAATCATATTAGATCTTATATAAATTTCTTGTAAAAAGCATACAAAGATAGTTAACTTCGAAAATAGAACAATACATGACGATCGATAGTAAAGTGTATCCCCTTAATTCCCTTACATTAGCTTCATCAACATTCATCGTGCCTCATTTATTTATTTGACTTTCTGTATTCATGTTTTGTTAATTTGCTTAATTGCTTAATTATTCCTTTAATTTCTCCCTCTCTAAATTGTATTTTAATTAATTTGGGGATTAATTTCATATCTTAAAATTAGCAAATACATCAATTTGAATTTCAGCATAGTATCAAGGGTTCAGCCACGAGAGGGAGCGTTTGAACCTATAACGCGTTGAAAAATAAGATCCTAACCACCTGTCAGTCACCTTCCTTTATGTATGAACAATTGTGATAGATGGTTGAGCGGATTGAAGAGCTGCTCGAGAAGCGCAAAACCAACAACATGGTCTAAGGATTGCAGATTTGGGCTTCAGCATTGGAATCAGGCCTATAATATATGTGTATATATATATATATATGTCGATTCGCTCATAATATAGGGCAATTTTGGCTAAATTCTTTAATGACTTTTTAGCCAAAATTGTCTCTGAGATTTGCATAACGCATCACTTTGGTCCTTGTGATTTGAAATCAATAGAAGTGGTCCGTGAGTTTGTCCACCATCAATCATTTGGGTCATTCAATGAAAAATTATATTAAATAAGGACTAAAATGACAAAAATGCCCTCAATTTAATAAACAATGGGTCAAATGATTTGACAAAAATTGAGGGTATTTTTATTATTTTAGCCTTATTTAATGGAGATTTTTCATGGAATGACCAAAATGATTGATGGTGGACAAACTCATGGACTACTTCTATTGATTTCAAATCTCAGGGATCAAAGTGAGGAGTTATGCAAATCTTAGAGACCATTTTGGCTAAAAAAACTTCTTTCATTTACTATCCCGAAACAACATCTTAAGTTTTATGAATATTTTTGGTAGTTTGTTAACTGTTTAATTTGTTTTCTGTTTGAACTTTTAATGTTTAAATACACCTTTGTGATGTTAGGATCGTCGTCTTTCGACTATTATTCAAAAAATTTGTGTTTACTCAATTTCCTAGTGAATTCTAAGATTTTGCTAGTGAATTCTAGCTTAGGAAATATCGTTCGTTGTTCCTTGTTAGTTGTTATATATCCCGCTGCATTCAATTGTGTTCTAGAAGAGAGAGTTACATGAAACAAGAATAGTGTTACTAATTTTCCCAAACTCGTCATGCGTCGTAAAATGCTTTTACACTACATAAAACGAATATACTGTCACTTGCCTTACAAACTTAGTGTGCATCGTCATATATATATATATAATTTTTTTTTTTTACTTAGTTACACGTCGTATAATAAGTTTATAATATTAATATAGTAATACTCCGTTTCATATAAGTCTTTCTCGTGTTTGTTTGACAGCTCTATCTTAATATACAAAACCATGTGTCAGAAGACTAATATGCATGAACTGATTTGAGCCCCTTATCCACCATATTTGAGGAAGAATGTCGATTGTTTGGAACTCTTACCACCCAGAAGCGGTGAGCCTGCCATATCCCACCTCATCCACCTCACATAACAGTTCCAATGCTTTTATGTCGTCCCATGGCTGGGTTTTAGCTTCAGCCGGACCAGCCCCTTGATTCTCTCCAACACTCTAGTCACCAGTCGGGTATATGTGTGTCCTTACGTGGACTCTCCTCCACTTGTATCTCCCTTCACCCTCCACGTGGCCATCACCCAAGTGGCACCCCCAAATTTCCAAGGCAACATTCGTCCACTAGCTAGTGACATTGTGTTGGCACGACGTCCCGTTGTCGGGAGCCACAAGAGTACCCCGTTGCCAAGTGGCTCTCTTCTCATATTAGGATCAAATGGAAGGGTTCGAGACTATCGTGCAAATACGTACTCAATTGTTCATATTCAATACGAACTAATGAAAACTAAAAACTAAAAAAGTAAAAATTATCTTTTTTAGTTTCTAAAATTTGGCTTTTAGTTTTGATTTTTTGAACAACGAAAATTAAAAGTAACTACCAAACGACTTGTAGTATTCGATATTTAAAAAAAAAAAAACTAAAAACAAAATGATTATCAAACGGCATTAAGTATTTGTATTTAAAATGCATTTATGTATCCTAAAAAAATCGTAAATGAAAATAAAACCCTCGAAGCCTCATGGGCAAGGGTCTCCCACTAGGGCCGGCTGACAGCATCCGTCAACGGGTGTTCCCACTGAAGTGGTGCGGCTGCAGGTATCCCACTCCCCACTAGTCCGCCTGAAATCAACGGCTGAGGGCATCCGTCGTAGATTGGGTCAAACGGGTCGTGGTTCGTTCAAAGGGCGTGGGGGGTCCGCAATTCGAGCAAGTGGCTGCATGCAATGATAATGCCTTATATACGGTACCCACGGAGGCTTGCGTAATGCGGGTCCAGGCTGCAGGTCCGTGCTCTATCGGTGCAGGCAACCAGTCCTCCGCTATCTCACTTCTCCAAAAATTAGGAATCCCAATCCTTTCCCTTCGCTGCCTTGAATTGAGGGCACAACCGTCAATTCATATTACTTTTTTTTTATATCAAATGATAGATTTTGTTAAATTAGTAACTACTGTAAGAGCTCAACACTTTTCCACTACTGTGAGTGCACTTGCGTCAATTCATATTATTAAAGGTACTCACTGTAACTCTCCAATTCTTGAAAATCAAATTCCACAAACGACATTATTTATACTAATGGAGAGAATGTGGCCTAAGCCTCATAATAGGCTCGCAATAATGTGGTTTAACTTCGTATTTGACGATAATCGAACCTAAAACCTTTCACTTAAATGTGGCATAAGCCTCATAATAGGCTCGCAATAATGTGGTTTAACTTCGTATTTGACGATAATCGAACCTAAAACCTTTCACTTATAATTGAAGATAAATACCACTAAATCGTAGTCAAAACCGAAGAGCCTTTCGCAAAACATTCCTAAGCCTTGAGACCATCACAACCATCATTACTAGCATATCTATCAAATACAATCTCTCATTTATATAGTAATGACGTCATACACACATTAAAATATGTACCTAAATTTTAGCCCAACAATAAAATTCACAAAATCTAAAAAATAAAATTTTATCATTTCAATTTTCACCATTTTAAAATTTCTTAATACTACTCATCCAAATGTAATGTAAGTGCCTTTAAACTTTTCAGCCCGAAACGCTTCTAATTGTCAGAAAACCACTATCAGATAAAATACCACATATGCCCTTATTATTATTGTCGCTCCTGGCCTTCCATTAACTCCGCCAACCTCTTTAAAAAGAACCAGAAAAGCGGGAGACACAGATAAAGGCGTAGTCAGTCACATAGAGAGAGAGAGAGAGTTATGGAGAAATCTAAGCTTAAGTGAGTGAGAGAGGGAGAGCCAGGAAATAAACAGAAGTACTGTTTGGAGAGAGGGAAAGTGACATATATATTTTCCGGGAAAAAAATGACGATTGGAAGAATGGTGCAAGAACAGAACCTGGAGAAGCACATAAAGAAACAGATGGGGTGCATGGCTGGCTTCCTCCACATCTTCGATCGCCACCAGCTTCTCAACGCCAAACGCCTCCCTTCCTCGGCGGTGAGTTTTCCATTTATTTTCTGTTTGGTTCCCGGGGAAATGCCCAGTGTTTCAATCTCGCTTCTCGTACTTTCTCTTTCATTGCATTTAATTTATCATTTATTGAAACACTCTCAGACGGTGGTGTCGTCGCCAGAGTCGGAGTCGGCCACATCGCCGGAGATATCCAAAGAATTGGAAAAACATCCGCAGAACAAGACGGCACCGTCTCCAGACCGATCGAAGCAATCTCCATCTCCGATGACGGATCTCCGACCTCCGTCACCGGAAACTCGCGCCCCTTCGTCGCCGGAACCTTATCCGAAATCTCCTCTTCCGCTTCCAGTTTTCGAGTTCAAAGAAGGCACGAGGTCGTCGTGGAAGTTTTCCAGAGAAGCCCCGAGGCTCTCACTTGATAGCAGAGCCACCGTCGACGCCAAAGGAAGCCTACACCCGAGGGAGATCCGAACAAACGCCGCCATACTAACCGCGAGTCGAAGCTCCAACGTCGACGGAGGAAGCGATAGCGATAAGCAACACCGATCGCCCAGCGTTATTGCGAGGCTAATGGGACTTGAACCAATACAGCAGTCAAATCCCGAACCGATTAAGCTCCGGAGATCCGCGTCCGAGTCCAGAGTGAACCGAGATCTGAACCAGTACCGGTTCGTCGACGGAAACAATTTCCAGCAGAAGCAACCGCCGCAACAGAATTTGCAGAGCCATAATTTTTCCGGTAATGCAGGCAAAGACGATCGGAGCTCCAATCGGGGCACCAGTCCGAGGCAGCCAGATCCGAAGAACAATGCGAAGGCTCAGAGCAAAGGAATGTCGCAGAGGAAGTGCTTCTACGACTCGGCGGACTTCTTCCCGGAGCCGAAGCAGAGCGTCTCTGTATACAACGAGATTGAGAAGAGGTTGAAGATGCGAGGAATCGACGAGCCGTCGAAAGATTTGGAGACGTTGAAGCAAATCCTCGAAGCTCTGCAGCTCAAAGGCCTCCTGCACTCCAGGAAAGCTTCCAATCAGATTAATTCCAGAAACTTCGTCTACGATCGGAGCTTCGAATCGCCGATTGTTGTAATGAAGCCGTCCAGATCGCCGAGCTCGACTCACCGTGCGGCCAGATTCGGAAACGAGTCGCCGCCGCCGAGTTCGGGGATCAGGTCTAGGGCCGGAGTTCGCCGGAACGGCGAGGTGTCGCCGGCGGTGAGCCCGAGGCGCAACCTGCCGGAGAATGTACGGAGCCAGACCAGAGGGAGGAGTCCGGCAGCGCGCGAGGGCGGCGTGAGGAGTCCGAGTAGGAGAGGAGGACCGTCATCGATCGAAACGCAGCGGAAGGGGAATGATTCGGTGGAGCACAGCAGAGTGTCTCCAGTGCAGTCGCCTAAAATCAGTTCAAGAAGACCAGACCAAACGGCGGCGAATCGATCTCCCAGGAACATCAAGAAACCAACGGTTGAGATTGCTCCCAGGGAGGAAAAGGTATTTCATCGGGCGGAGGACGAATATTCCACCACCATGTCAGAGAGCAGCATTAGCAATAGCACCTCTTCACAAGCCGACACGGAGGTACATTAATCGTCATCAAAACATTAATTAACGTAATTATTTTTTGTTTAATTAAGTTAATTAACGTAATTAATTTTGCAGCGGTGGAAGCCGGAGGAGTACAAAGAAGGGAGGAGCTTGTTGGAGAGGTGCGATAAGCTGCTTCACAGCATAGCTGAGTTGCAACCGAGTCCCGTCTCGGTGCTCGACTCCTCGTTTTACAAAGAGGAATCTTCGCCTTCGCCAGTCATGAAACGCAGCATTGATTTCAAAGGTAAAAACTTACCTAGACATCACGTTAATCATTGACATGCATTTTACTTGGCATGCGTTTTACTCACGTAACTTTAGTAGAACAAGAAGCCCTTTTGGCAAAACAAAACTTTGTTATATGACAGTGTATGACTGATTTGAAATACTGCCAGTATGTCATTCATCTGCATGGAAGTTTTATTTTGAAATGCTACGCATGATTTACTTGAAATACCATCATCTGCATGGAAGTTTTATTTTGAAATGCTACGCATGATTTACTTGAAATACCATCGCTAATGTGATATTTCACTTGCATGAAAGTTCCACCACGCACTGTCATGCCATGCGTTCCAACTTGCCCGTGCCATGGACATGAAAAATTGTACATGGATTAGTTTTGAATATGTCACACACTATGTACATAGTTAGATTGAAATACCGTCACAGACTCATGTTCATTAAATTGTTTGGGAGCTTTAGGTTGGTCTTTGTTCTTCCACAATCCACGTAGACTTTGATTGCTAAATTTTGCGTTTTACTATGGTGACGTATGTGTTCCGAACTAGGCTCTGCTTTTAGCCTTCTAGGTATACCAGTGTGAATGAGGATCCAAAAATCTTTTAATCATATCTGTTTATTATATCTGTTGATTGTATATTATGCGATAAAAAATTATTGTAATTTTTTTATTTAAAATTAAATATAAATAGTACCTGACGAAAAATAGTAGCACGTACGATGAACGAACGAAGGTGATTAGAGGATCTTCGGGACCCTCACGAAGAGGATCTGAAGAGGATCCTCATTCTACCAGTACACTGTACACTCTACTAAAACACTGTTTTGTGCAGTTGTGGAGGTAGGGCTCCTCTGCACTTAAGCCCAGTGAATATTTCTGGTTAAATTTATACCCTCCAATAAATACCTGCCACATGTGTACTCATCCACCTCGGCCTTTTGCCCTGCTTAATCACACGTGGATTGATTTTATTGGTCTTTCCATCTAAACGGGATAATAGGTAGGTGGTTGCGTTGTACTCTGTGATGGTGATGCTGGACGAAAACGACCACGTTTTGATAGTCAAATGGAATTGATGAACCCTTAACTATAATCGGCGACTATGACCCACCGAATTTAGTGGCATATAGTCCGTACAGTATTGAAGTGTGACGTTTGCTATGTTACTTGTAGATCGGGATTTTAATTTGGTTGGTTTGGTTTGATTGTTACATTTAATTAACTTTAATTTTTGGTTTGATGAAACAGTTGAAATGGAAGACATTTGGGGGGAGGCAACGTGGGGAGCCGAGTCCGAAATCGAAGACGGGGATTTCGTCTATGTATCGGAGATCCTTCGGGCTTCCAATTACTTACCGGAAGACTCCGACATTTTCCTATTACTAGAGAAGAAGCAACATTTCAAGGGAAAGGACACCTCCAAAGAGTCAACACTCGAGAGAAGGCTCATTTTCGACACCGTCACCGAAATTCTCGATCGAAACCGCCGATTGCCGCCGTGGAAGGCGGTCTCGTGGCAGACTTCCTTGCCCGAAATTTGGTCGGAGTTTCGGAGAATCCGGGAGAGGGACGAGTCCGAGGACTTGTTCGAGGTCATATGCGGGGTGTTGAAAAAGGACCTTGCAGGCGACTCAATCAACGGATGGGGAGATTGTTCGATCGAAATGTCCGACGCCGTTTTGGACATCGAACGGCTCATTTTCAAGGACTTGATCGGCGAAACGATCCGAGATCTCGCTGCTTTTCCCTCCAACTATAGTAAAGTTTCGGCGCCATGTAGGAAGTTGGTCTTCTAAAAGCATAAAGTTTCCATTTCGCGCGCTTTTTTAATTGTAGTCAAAATTAAAATATCATCTTTTAGTTTTTAATCTTTTTTTTTTTTGTATTTTAGATTAGAAAATGTTTGTCTCCGTTGTTAAAAACCCGGCAAAAAAAGTCTAACCGTCGATCTGCTTTTGTAATCTGTAAAAAATGGTTGTTTATTCTAATTTGTAATATTATATTTCGGGACATGTTGAAAGTTGGAAGTGGGTTGCTCTCATGAAGATATTTTTTACGTGCCGGAAACACTGCATGATACACCAAGTAACATAATACAAATGCTTTGATACTTGAAAAAAAATTTAACTATTTATATTATAACATTTAATGTATCGAATTATGTTTTTATAGACTGCAAAGTTTCCCGCTCTTAGGCTGGCATGTGAAAACAAAGGTAAAAAGTACAAAACAGGTAAAAAGTAAAAGTTGGGAGGGTGAAAAAGGGGACAATGTTTTCAGCGATTAGATCAAAGATTGATTACACATGTTTTGTCTCAAGTGATGAGTAAACATTCTCATCATCATCATAATTCCACTCCCGTCTTAATCAATAATCATTCCATACCCTAAAATTTTGGATCTCATTGTATAAAAAAATTCATAACGCTTTCCTATTGTAATACTTTTCTAGTGCTAAAAATATAGAAAGAATTGAGAAGACTCGTTTACATCGTTACTCAAATAACAAGATGCTATGTGTTTCAAGTTTTTTACATTAAGTTGCATATTTGGTTAGGGTCTCTGTTAGACTCTGTCATGCACCATGACGTCTATATTTCATGTAATTTTTTTCTTGAAAATGGAACGAGGTGTGTGTTGAGTTGGCTCTGTCTCTTAATTAATTTGCGGGCAATGCTAGAGTTAGTTGCAGATATCGATTATTGTTGTTGATAATGGCGGATCTTGAAAAAACTCTAGGTGGAAGGATTAAGTCTGCACGCCACTCCAGTTAGCTGCTCTCGACTATTTAACCTTACCTCAGCTTCTTTGAGACATTTTGTCTTCCATAGCATTCACGCTTAAGGTGAACATCAAATGAATATTGAATAATTTCATGTGTAGAAATAGTGGACATTGAGAGAAACTGTGTACACTGATCATTTTGTTGATCACCTCGTAACTTTTAATGCGTATAAGACATCAACGAACATGATAAAATTATGCAGACGTGCTCGTGACTGATCCTAACATCTTCCTAATTTGTTATATGGTCCAAAAGGAAGTGACTTAAATGGAAGAAAAAAAAAGAGAAGGAATTAAATTGGACTATCTGGTTAGTAACACACAAGCAACAACTAACAACTAACTAACAACAGTTAAGACCTTATTTATACCTATTTTTGCCTTTGAGCCTATGAAACCCATCTATCATCTACCTCATGTATCTCCAGCTCCAATCTTTAAAATGCACAAACATACCTTTTTCAGGACCTACTGAAAATGGTCCATCAAAAAGTCCTTATTTAGAATATGGTCCTCAAACTTTGTTAATTATTATCTGGATCACATGCTTTTCTTCATGACTTCATTATTGTCACTGTTTGTATTTACAGGTCGTGTTAATCTACAGCAACAAGCCGATACCCTATTCAATTATGTGGTCCATCAATCATTCAAAGTCAAACAGTATTTTTCAACTCTTTATATTATTTTTCTGGTTTGCCAAAGTTTTGGACTGGCTGGTGAGAAACCTTGGTAAGTCTGCTTGATCAAACAAGTTCTCACATTGGCCAAACTCAGGGAAACTAGGTTTATTGAGATCAGAGTCATGCTTTTGCGACTGGTGCTCCCTATCGATAACATGATCGTTTATTCCACCTAAGTTCTTCTCTGTTAATAATGTGAAGGTTATCTATTTTCCTTCTCTTTCTTGTATTACGAATGGTACTTATTGGGTTCATATGGTTTGTGCATTGTATCATTTCAATTTGGAAGATATTTATAGAAAAAGAAAAAGGTTCGAATTTGGTGGGGTTTGTTAACAGATAAGGGGGTGCCGATCTTTTCCCCCCCTCTCAAAATTATTGTACGAGCAAAGGGTAATATTTAAATTCTGATTCATAGTGTATATACACACTATATATTAGTCATGTGGTACTTCTATTCTTAAGGTTGGGAGAGGGTAGATGTTTAAACTCTCCATCCACTAAAGTGGTCTATGACAATTTTATAACGGTTTAATCAGAGTTTGGTCACCGTCACCCAAAAACGTTCTCGAATTTGATAAACTACTAGATCAGATGAAAGGGTTTGTTTTGTCTCTCACAACACAGAAAAACACAAACACACACAACTAATAGTGAGTGTGTATGATGTGTTAATCCCACCAAACAACTCGTTTTCTTGCCTCTCGTATTCATTCCAATTAAATTCCCTTGCTCCCTCCCTAAGCACAAATGAATCAATCTCCAAAACCCTACATACCAAGATATAGAAAAAAACAAAGGGGGGTTATTCAAAAACAAGGGAAATATGGGGTCTTTGTCATGTGAAAAGGGCACAAGCTTATCTATGAATGTGTAAGAGATGTGGATGGGTGCTCTGGCAATGCCCACATGCCCATCATCTGCCATGGACTTCTCCGTCATTTTCTTCTCTTTGATTGAGTGGTGGCTCTCATTTCCTCATAAATCCACCACATTTGCCCAAACTTACTTAAATCTGTGTGTGTTTTGGTAGGCTGTCATCGTCATCCCCATCGCTGTCTCCTCCCTAGGGTTCTTAGCAGATGCAAAATTTCTATTTTTCTGAAATATTTTGAGCAAGTAACGTGAGTACATTATTGGCTTTGGCTATTGAGTTGTACTTGTACACTACTGAATCTGCATGCTCCAATCAAGATAAACCCTAATACCAAAAGGGTCGTAGTCGTATGCGTAAAGGTCCCTTGGAATTCGTCGTTGGTTAATGTATCCCATCTGTTACCAATGTAATTGTCTCTACGATACTTTGTTGTATATGTTTAGTCCCTCACAAGCTCATAATTGTATCCAATCAACTCATACAATTTTAGAATAATTGCTCGTCCAATGGAACCCAAGTTCGAAACTCACTTTCTCTAAATTAGATTAAAGTAATGTCGTGTACAAAAAAAAAAAAAAATTGTCTTAAATCTACTCTCTACCGATGGTTTTACTTTGGGAAAATCCCCACTTACACAATAAACAGTAATAAAAAAACTTATGCGGGCTCCAATGGTGCCCATTAGGTATCGGTTGTGTACATCCGATCAACTCGTCACTCGCCCTCACATCTAGAAAACACCATTAGAGTCCACATGAAAGAATTTCGTTGTTTTTAATTCGCCTTTTTTGCCACTTAGTACTATGGTATAATGTTATTCCTCTTCATTTGCTTGTAAGTGAGAGGTTTTAAGTTTAAATCTCGTGGATGTTAAGTTCGATACCAATTTATTCTTCACCCCTTGTTGTAAGGAAAATACTTGTGCCCCTCCCATGAGAATCTACTTGTCCCACCAATTGAGATTAACGTACCTTCACCGTACAAACATCATAATGAGAACGATTTTCTTTTTTACCATCTAAAGACCATCTTTGCACAAAATTATTTAGAATATCATTTAGTCATTCATGCGTGTCAAACCAATCAACGCTTTTGATATAAATTTGAATCCTCATGATGAACCATATATTTGTTTGTTGCATATGAACAACTAAACGATCTTCAAAATTGAATTATTTCTTCGTATAGATTATAATAAAACGGTTCCGATTATGATGTTTGTACGATAATAATACGTTGATCAACAGTGTACAATATACCGTTAAATAAAAATTTGCATTTTTTTCATTATTGGGCCTCAAACGACCAGTTATTCATCTGGGTTTGGGTCTTTCTTTCTAGAGCAAAATTCTGAGGTTTGTAATACCAGAAGGCACCATTGGGCCTGAGTCTCATGTTCCAACTATACACCAAGGTCCACCAAATTTTGGGCCGATAAAATGGGTTAGATAATTCCTCCTCAACCAGTTAAGCTTGACGGTCATTGACCCCCGCTTCCAACTTCTCACCTCAGAAGATTGAAGAAATTAATCAGAGCTAAGCTACCAAGGATCTAATTCACCTACAGCATTTGTGAGCATGTTATTTCTTTCAAATTCTCAAATAAGTATATACTCTTTGAAATCATTTGATTTTCATCTAGTTTGGGGGATGAAGAAAATCCAAACGATTTCAAAGAGTACATTAAAAGGAAAACTAATGAAAATGGCTTGAAAACTTTGAGTTTTAACGATAAGGACAAACTAAATGGTAAGGTGAATAGTACCATGATTGACTTTTTAGTGTAAAAATATGGTTTTTGGTTAAAGTGAACAGTACCGGAAGCTTTTCGTTAAAATTCTCAGTATTAAAACCCTAGTCTTTAGCTTTATTTTGCTCTAGAACCCTAGTCTATCATGGTGATGATGAAATCGTTTGTTGAAAGTTGAATTAAAACCCTAGTCTTTAGCTTTGTTTTGATAACATGATATTTTAAATACTCAAATTTATTTAGACGAAAATTTGAATTTGCATGTAGAAGAACGGATGAACGCTGCTCTGATCAACTGACCTAGCCCACATTAGAAGCCTTTAGCTTTATATATCATAGAATATGATGGCTTAACACTGTTTATGAGCAAATCGGGAGAGTGTGAGAAAGTGAATGACATTAGAGGGTGGATCCTTCTACTTCTGGTACTTCTTGATGATCCTCAAGGATTAACTTGTGTAGAAGTTTGACATGCAAATAAGATGCCTCTTACTTGAATGATGTGATGAGATTGAGATAGAAAATTGGACTTTTTAGGAGGAAAAAAATTATTTCCACCCTCAATTGACAGTGATAGTGTGCTAACGCTTCTTTCATTTTTTGATATTATTTACATATAAAATATCGATTTTCTTAATACCATTTACAATTACAAGTTGCCTATTTCATGAAATCTGACTCAGTTGCGTGGTGAAACCAAATTCTAACAGCTATTGATAGAAGTCCATAAGTAAAACTTACCCTCACAATAAAACTGGCTTATAAAAAAATAGTACCTAAAAACTATAAATTAGTATAGAACATCACTTGTCTTAAAGAAAATGTAACATATTGAGGCCTAAAAATTCTTTAGTTTCTTTTTCGTTCATCTCACTAAGCTAGGAACATGCCTCATTCTTCTCCACCATCCTTTTAATATTAGACATCGGGAACACATGAAGAAAGTTCAAAGCATATTATGAAAGAATTCCACTTTCATCAGATGAATATTTTAATGGGTCAAAGATGGTCTCTTGGCACTTGGTTTTCTGTCTCAGTGAGATCGAAAAGACGGCAGAGGAAGTCTCCTCTGATGTTGAAGGTGGGAGACAAAACATTGCTAGGCCACCCTTTGCTCAACTTATACCCTACATTCCATCTCAACTCAAAAACTCCTTCTCCTCTCAGGGAAACCTAATTGCATTTTCCATTAGTAACTATGAAGCTGATGACACATCATCAAAATATTGCTATGATTACGGTGCTTCGGGATATCCTATATTTTGGTTTAACAGTTGAATTTTGGTAATTATATCTTTGACCAGTAATTTAGTGGTTAAAAGCCCAGAGTATAAAATACTGCAAAATGTACTAGAAATTTTGAGCAACGGAAACTTTAAGCAGATTACTATTACACAGCTACTAGTTTGAGGGGAAAAAAGTGAGATTTGAATTGTAACGCCTTGTCACATTTGTACATCAGTCATTGTTTTTTTTCTTCCTGATGCCTCATGGGAAAAAAATGAAGATTCAACTAGGATCAACAAATTCCATGAGTTGAGAGTACCATAACCGTTCTCAGTTGCTTGTTGGAGCTGCAAATTTCTGTGATATTTACATTCTTGTAGTCATCCAGCTTGAACTTCTCCATCGCTGTTGAAAGAAGAGAAAGCGAACTGAGATGAATTTTGATTGCTTTAAAGATCTTAAGTTTGATTAATATATATTCTTGTGGTCTAATATTCAATTATGATTTCAATAGCCACTTTGTTATAGATGCATAAACACATAGAATATAAGAAAATTTAAGTCCTAATTCTAACTAGTTCGATTATGAGACAAACCTCAATATGTTCTTTATTAAAGAATGCATTTTCAACCGTTCTTTAATAGAGAATGGACGTGCTGCACATAGAATTTCTAGATTCCAATAGCTTAGTTTCTGCATACTTTATCCAAAATTACCTCTCTTTTTTTGCCATGGAAAGCATCCCATGGTGTTACTTGGAGCAGTCATTACTGTTGTGCCTTTTATTTACTTTGCCTGCATGCATCAGTTATGCATGAGATATATGATGCTGCATATTATGTAGCTAATAAAACCGAGTAAAATGATGAAGTATTACATAGTTTGTAGCATGGTTGCTTGAGTGCTGGATCGTTGGATATCTCTGGAGGATTCTGACCAAATATCATCTCACAGCTCATATCATCAAAATCTGCGGTATTGAATAATAAAGCAAATTAAATCAAAGTTCAACTCTACTTGCTTGATTCAAATCAGATAGGTCACTTCGTCATAACAGTGGACCCTATCACAGCACTCAAGCTCAATGCATTTCTCTATAAATTAGCTTAGGCGCTAGGTTCTAATTCACCGCCAACTAGCGCTTAGCGTCTTTTAAAATATTACTAATCATGACTGCAGTAGCTGCCACGTGGTGTACTTGAACAACGTTGATATTGGGTGCTTTCATCATATTATGGTGACATTATACGTGGGGCAAAGATCATGGTCTCATGAGGAAAAGGACAGTTTAATATTAGCTTGGAAACCAATTAATCATGTGTATATATTTGATTTGTGGCTAGGAATTCTGATATCAACTCTCTCTGATGTTAGAAGTTGGATCGTTCCAACTTGCAGAATTTGCACCCTTTGTGGGTTTATGCATGGACCCTCCATTGATATCATGATCATGGCCCTCCACATTTGAACTTTCACCATCACTTTATCAGCAAGTCTTCTTTCCTTTTTTCCTGATCTTTAATAAAAATATTTGAATACTAAATTAACTTTAAGAGGATATTTAGCATAGGTTTTGTTACCCAAAGCTTGTAAATTTACTTCGAATCCTCAAACTTTTGTGACCATAAATTGTTAGTCTGCCTATGGAACAGACGTCCGTTCTTGTTACTACATAAAAAAGTACTTACTTGGAACCATGTTGACTGGAGTTCCAAGGGAAGTCTTGATGAAGCTTTGAGATGGCACCTTGCACATATTAAGGCACATCCCTACACAATTGCTTTCCTCTAAAAACCTGCAAATTTTGTTGGAAAAATAAGAGAGAAGAACAACTTATAAAAAAAAATATCTTAAAACAAAAGTAAAAGTAGAAAAAGGAATTATTACAGCTCAAGATTATGCAGATGGTGATTAAAGTATGAGTTTTACATTGTGATGGCAAGTAGATGATTAATGATGGTAATGCAGAAGAAAGGAGGGCAGGATTTAGCACAATGATTGGTGCAGATTGTTTTCAAGCAATAGAGGTGTCTTAGGTTGGTGTGAAGAAATTTTTTAGTGTGACAGGACACAATTCGGTATATAAATGGTTAAAAAAAAATTCAAGTGTCCAATCACTTTTATATGACATTTGGCATACCAAGCCGTGTTCCCGACATACTAAAAAAATCTATCTGTTAGTGAGGAGGTGGGACCATTTTGGGGTAAAAATGAGGAGTGAAACTAGAGCTGTATTCCCGATATACTAAAAAGTCTCTCAGTTGGTGAGGAGGCGAGACCCTTTTGGAGTGAGAAACTGAATTACAGTGAAAGGTGAAAGCAAAAACTTACCGGCATTTCTTGATGTACACTACATTTTTCTCTTTTCTTCCATTGATCTCCGATTCTTTTACCTTCAAGAATTAGATCACTCTAGTAAGAATTTTCCAATTCTCCATTTAAAACGCTAATCGCTTGTGCACATGATAAGTTTTCATATTTATCTTACAAAACAGTGTTCCATTTGTGCAAGTGACTAAACCCTAATAAGTTTTCATATTTATCTTTCAAAACAGTGTTAAAATCAATCGTGTATGCTATGCAACTAATTTATTCGTTATTTGTGTGCACGACTGATCCTTACGATTCCCGAGCAAATAGTCGAGGTAATGATATTCTACGACCGGCCAAAATAGCATATCTCCATGCAGTTGAATCCAAAAGGGCAAAAGGGAGCTGTTTAATGTAAAATAATTAATTATACAATATAAAGAGGAATACTTTTATTCTCTACTTACCTCACAGGGTCCCACCAACCAGGCAAAGAAAATGGTGGTGAAGATTGCGAAGTATTCCCTGGCAAATTTTGATTCTGGTAGGATTGTCCTAAGCTGTTCATCGGAGAATACAATTTTTAGCATAAGATCATAAAAAATATGCAAATCTAAACAAGATCAAGAAAAATTAAATGAAATAATTAACAAACCGTAGGAAAAACAAAGTCACCTCAGGCAGCCAAAGAACCAAACACCAGAATACATGTTTATGGCAGGCGATAATTATGTCACTCTCTTCACAATGCCCCTCACAACCTAGCTAATTGGTTTTATCTTACTTTCTTTTTCATTTTCCTCATTAGATAATTTAATTAATAAAGTATATTTTGATAATCTAATCTCAAGGATGGAATATGGAATATGGACGAAGATTCAAACGTAATTTGATATATAAAAAGAATTCGACTACTCTACCTAGCAACTTGGCTACGTCCATGTCTGCTTAAAATGTTTTTTTTTTCCTCTGTTTAATGTGAAGTAAAATGAAGGTGGTTTGGAAGCTTCCTCTCTCCCAGCAAGCAATATGAGATTACCACTTCTCTTAGTAATGAACTTCCTTGAATTTTATGGTTCTCGAAGAAAATAAAACAAAACACACACGTGTGTGTGTCTATATATATATATATATGACCTTACCAAGGAAAATACGGGCTTTGGGAAGGCAGTATCAAGAGCTTGAAGAACTAGTTCTCTCTGTTTTTCTGGATTAAACTTCCTGGATGCAACTGTTGCTGCCTCCACCAAGCTTTCGTACCCGCTCTTATTGTTTCTCAACCCTACAAAAACATTTAAATATAAGTAAATAAACCTCAAATAAAGTCATTTGTGATTCATTTTTCTTTTTTCAGTCCATGAAATTATGAGACGAATGAGTGAATAAAGTGAGAGAACTTGTTGCAGCTTGGACATTCTGTGAAAGATGATTAATGGCCATTCGATCGAACCAGTTATCTTTGTAGACTCTCTTGTCTTCTACTGCAGCACCTGCCGGTCTTGTATCTGTTGCTATGTTCATGTTCTCCGCCGGCGTTGTAAGCACCGCGACAATCGAACAACGCCGTAGCTTGTTGCGTTCATGCACATGCCTTGGCCTAGCCATAGTTGTCGTTACAAAGCTCCTGCTTTGTAGAAAATGTGATGCTTCCATGAGAGAGAGAGAGAGAGAGAGAATGAGAACAAAAAGTGCATGGAGAGTATTTAAAGGAAAGGGCATATGAGAGATCCTATGGTTTTGGAATCTTACAACCTTAAAACTCTTGACGTATTTCACGGAGGGTTGGAAGATACCTTTTGGCTATGCATTTGTTTGTTTTTGGAGCCAATTTCCAAGTGGAAGTAAACTAAGGCATTTGCTGTATTTTGAAAAACCAAAAACAAAATATAAATTGACAGTGACATCGACGGATTAGCATATCTCTTACGTAAATTAACTTGTTCAATTATTTATTTATAATTATGATAAAAAGTTGTTATTGACACTCGAAAAAAATTATCGTACATAAAAAAATTTAATATACTTTATATTATGAAAATATTTCGCGATATATCCGTAAAATGGGATTGCCGATAATCAAAATGGGTGAAGCAATATTTTTCTAGGAATTTCCCCAAAATTTTGAGGAATATTGACAATTTCCATACTTCTTTCCAAAACAAGTTTGAGAGATTTTAGAGATTTTTTTAGTGAAAGTTGGGTAAAGTTTAGTTGAACTTCGGTGCAATTTTAATCATAAAATTTCTTATGGTTGCTAGCAAATTTTAAATTAAAGGCAACAAAAATTATTCTCTCAACTACCTTAGTTTTGTTATTTTTATCATTAAGAAAACTTTTCTCATATTGTTAAGGTTTCATATACTCATAAAGTACAAACAACAAAGAATAGAACATATTTATACAAAGTAATTGTTGGGGCCGAAAAATTTTACGGAAGGCCCAAGAGGATTGAAAGCCCAAAAGTTTTGTACAGTTGTACGAACTCATGCTAATCCCAATTATATTATATGTATTTATCTGAAAAAAATAGTAGTTAAGCAATGTTTTACACAAGTTTTAATTAATTATTGCCATGCCAAACAAGGAACTTTATCACACCATGCATAACACATGCGTTGAAACTCGACACCTACCAAGCTCACATAACCCAAAACATGTCGTTTCACGAGGCTTCCTAGAGGAGTTGAGGTGTGGAAGGTTACGGAGGCTCACAAGGCCCGTAGAAACTCTTCGATAATGGAGACTTTAGTCTACTTGGGAACACCAAAGTTCATTGTTTGGAGAGATCTCACGCTGGGTAAGCAAATGAAATAATTTTATTCATAGGTTACAAAGAAGATTCTATTTCATCCTTTTAGCCGTTGAAAATAACTTATTTTTGACACCTCTTATTATTCATATGACATAAGAAGGTTCCAACCCATCTATTTATTTGCTGAAAACAAGTAGTTTTTGACACACCCTTTTACCCATCAGAAATAAGAGAAAGCATTCACCCTCTATTAAAGCAAGCTAATATCAGATGAACGGTGAGAGAACTCTCCTTTCTCCAAACTGTAAAAATGCCAAATCCACAAACCAAGCCTCAAGTTCCCCATTTTCCTACACATGAAACCCAACCACCATAGCCAAACTCATCCATCACTAAAATCTCTTAGAAACCTTGATGTAAAACTTAAGTTAAGTCAACACCAAACGCTATTTGATAAATATGTGGATCTTTAGCTCCCACACTTCAAGCTCTCATGCCAAGCCCTTTTCAACATTAACTGATCACTACCTCAACAGCCGCATAAAGCACTTCAATAGTTACCGAAAGAACTTCCACGACCGTTGGAAGCATTTCAACATAGGTTCAACCCAACAATTTGGAGCTATTGAAAGAACAACAATGTATTCGCTAAGACTCGCTTCTCATTTGGAGACTTTGTTAGACTTTTTTATCGTAAAGAGGTGACTGGAGGCTTTATGCCGCCCCTTATATCTGAGTTAGCGCGAACGATGCCTCGATATTGCTCTAAATTTTTTTAGACTAACGATATATCTATTGAAATTAAAACTTATACACTTGATCGTACACTCATCTCTTATAAAACATATAAATATAACACAAAATTGACTTTGAGCGAACAATGTACAATCAAAGGCCAACAATTAAGCCAAGTACACAACCACTTGTATTCGACAAAAAACCAAAGAATAAAATGGCAGGCGCTGCAAAAGCATTGGATCAGAGATCAGGAAGTACCAAAGAGCGACCGCTTTCGCTACCTATGATCTATCTTGCAAAAGAACGGAGAATTAGATGGAGACCTCAACCATATGGAGATCTCAACCATAGAATACAAGTTGGATGGATGAAGTGGAAGAGTGTTCCGGCGTGTTGTGTGACCGTCGTATGCCACTGAAGCTCAAGGGAAAATTTTATAGGACGGCAATAAGGTCGGCGATGCTGTATGGCACGGAATGTTGGGCAGTGAAGCATCAACACGTACATAAAATGGGTGTAGCGGAGATGAGGATGCTTCGTTGGATGTGTGGGCACATGAGAAATGATAAGATTAGGAATGAGGATATCCGAGGTAAAGTAGGAGTAGCTGAAATTGAAAGAAAGATAAGAGAAAATCGGTTACGGTGGTTTGGACATGTGCAAAGAATGCCTACTGATGCTCCAGTTAGAAGATGCGACTATGGGACAGAGGTCCTGGACCGAAGGGGTAGAGGAAGACTTAGGAAAATTTTGGAAGAGACTCTAAGAAAAGACTTAGAGTACTTAGATCTAACGGAGGACATGACAAAGAACCGAGCGCAATGACATTCTAGGATTCATATAGCCGACCCCACTTAGTGGGAAAAAGCTTTGTTGTTGTTCTTTTTCAAGCCTTTTGTTGATACAAAATTATTATTAGCACTCAAAAGTCAAAAATGTCATTTTATATATTTTTTCTATAAATATTTAAGAGACACTGTATTTTTCGAAATGCATAATAAATTTTGGGTAAATCTCAGTTTACTACCTTCAAGTTTCGTGGTTTTCAACATTTAGTACATGAAGTTTTATTCGTCCCAAAGTCATACCTAAAGTGTTAATTTTGGGACAATCTCATACATCCGTTAGTCTGGGTGTTAAGTCTCCCATTAATTGATGACATGGTGCCTATGTGGATAATGATTGGACGCCACGTGTCATTAAAAAGATTAAAATAATTAATTAAATAAAAGTATTAAAAAAAAAAACCCAGAACCCCCTTCGTCTTCCCCACCCGACACCCCTCCATCTAGGGGTGGGTTCAAAAAACCGAAAACTGAAAAAAACCGAAAACCAAACCGAATCGAAGCAAAAAAAACCGAACCGAACCGAATCTGTCTAGTTCAGTTTTGGTTTTTAAGGTCCGGAAACCGAACCGAACCGAAAAAAAATATACATATATAAATACTAAAATACATGCAAGCGTCAAGGTTTGAACCTTGAACCTGCAGGTTGGGGTTAGTCGCTGCAAGCCCACTTGACTGTAGACTTTGAATTGTTATAATTGCACCAGTAAGTTATTTATAGGTTTCTTGTATTTAATGCTTTATAAAATTTCTTAACTTTACAAACCCTAGCCGTCTCACTCCCATTTCCCATTTCCCATTTCCCATTTCCCATTTCCCATTTCATATCTCAAACACTCTCTCTCTCCCATTTTCCATTTCCGCTGCTTCCTCAGTCTCTCTCTCTCTCTCTCTCCCCTTCCTCTCTTCCTCCAAATTACTCTCTCTCCAGTCTTCTCATGTTCTCCTCATCTTCTTCCAAACCATGATTTTCCGTTCTTCCACACCATGATTGTCCCTCGCCCTTTTCGAATCGGAACCCCCTCCAAATTGGAAGATTCTAATCCGGGTTTTCCGATCTCTCATAGGTAATTTTCAAATCAAAACGAATATGATTTATAATTTTATATTGTGATTTACTGAATTAAAATGGGTTTTTCTTTATTTTGTTGGGATTTTGTATAATCTTCCAATTTGGCAACAGATGCATAGGTGTTGCCATGGTCGACGAGAGGTTTGGGACTAAAAACAAACCCCCAAGGTAAAAATCTCTCCTGGTTGGCTGCTATTTAGTTCTATTGGGTTTATTTTCATGGAAAAATCAAAGAATTAACACATACATGTGTGTTTTTCTCTGCGAGAGCTCTCAGATCCACAACAAGAAAGGCGCACTAAC
This sequence comes from Malus fusca, assembly GCA_035220775.1. Classification (NCBI taxonomy): domain Eukaryota; kingdom Viridiplantae; phylum Streptophyta; class Magnoliopsida; order Rosales; family Rosaceae; genus Malus; species Malus fusca. Next base: position 33,139,352 of record CM069061.1, on the reverse strand, counting down.
ACCTAATAATGTCAGATCCATGGCAGATTTGTTCCAGATTAAAAAAAAAAAGCTTTATTTGTTCAAGATCCATGGCAGATTTGTTCAAGAAAGGCTCTCTGTGTTTTTCTCTTCAGTGCTTAATCAATCTTTTCAGATTTGTTCCAGATTAAAAAAAAAAGTCATGAAAAAACCGAAACCGAACCGGAAAAACAGAACCGAAAAAAAACCAAACCGAGAAAAAACCGAAAAAAATTGAACCGAATCGAACCAAACCGAAATTTTGATTCGGTTTCGGTTTTGGGAAAATACCGAACCGCTGAGAACCGAACCCAGCCCTACCTCCATCCCCTTCATCCCATCCACCCCCTTCGTCTTCTCCACCCGAGCACCCCCTTCTCCCATCGCCTATCACCCACCCCTTGCCCACCCGAGCCACCTTTTCTCCGATCCACTCCTCCTAAATCAAATGTCAGAAAACCCTAAAATTTACAGAACTCTTCTCCCATCCCCCAACACCATAGCCTCTACATTACATCTGACCCACCGACACCTGCATTGAGTTATCACCCGCCTTTGCCTCCTTCAGCGTGTCCTGAAACCACCGCCGCATGCAGACCAACACCACCTGAGCCAGAAGAACCTGGTTCTGCCCCTCGGAGCTCTCCATCCTCAGCTTCACCCGCTCCGGGTTGACCGGTTTCGGTTGTGAGGACGAAATTCAAACTTGGGACACTTGGTTTGCGCGCCTGGGTCGCGGGAGCTTTTCGGCAGTGATGATTTGGGTCAAATCTTGGAATGAGGTCGGTGAAGGGAGTGCCTTTCCCATCAATGAAATCAATCAAAGTAAGTAATTTTCTTTTGGGTTTAATGGGTTTGATTTCTTAACGCGATTTCATAGGTGGGGTGCTTCTGGGGATCTGAAACTCCTACACACCAAGGGGATGGAGGGGTGGAGGGGAGGGAGATGTGTTGGGTGTTGGAAGTATGCCCACAAAGCCACTCATTTGATGTAATAGCTTTTTGGAATACTTAATATGTTAAACTTTGATACGTTTAACGGAAGGGCAATACTTATTGTTAATCATTATTTATAGTATCATGTGTTTAACCAATAAGAGAATCCAAGGGATGTATTTGACATAAGAGATAAGTGATCTAATGAGTTAGATTAAGGAGACCTTTCTCTTATGTTCATTCCTAAAACGTTCCTAGCCATAGGATTGCCAATTGGGCATTGACAATCCGCTAAGGTTAGTATGTGTTATGTTGACTCAAACGTGAGTATGAACTAGTCTCAAGTCATTTGGTGTTGGACACTAAGACAAACACATAGGTGCTCGAAAGAGTGATCGAGTACACTGAACTGTGATCAAAAGAGAGTTAGAACAAACATGTCATGTATAAACTCTAAGGTTACAATATGCAAATTAGTCCTTAGACCTGAGGCATCATAGATGTCTAATGGTTAGGTCCTTGATCTTTGATCATGACAAAGGCATTCCCTCGGATTGTCCACGGCATTGTTGGGGTCATGTGATCTAGTCATGTAGGCATATGAATGCACAACAAGGGATCTCTAACCTTCCATGGTGGAAGGAGAATACTCTAAAATATGATTCTAAAGTCTTTGGCCAAAGCAAATGAATATGACTAAGGAAGATGTTCCAAATCATATTCAAGGGAATCATATATGAAAGTATCACATTGGATAGTAGACATGAAACAAACTATCACTTAAACAATATGATTAAGAGTATTGTATTAGAGAAGGACCGTATTGCATTGTAATTGTAACTGGATAGGTTCTCCAACCAATTCTACTTAGCTTGGGTAACCATGACATACTGCTAGGTGTCACTCATGGTTTGTGGAAGCCCTATTGATTAGCAAACACTAATCATCAAAAAGGGAGAATTGAAATGTGGTTTCAATTCACAATCGATAGTTAAGAGTAACATCGCCCACTGCCTCGCTAATTGGAACCTAATGGATCGCACACCAAATAAGGATATATGTGAAGCAATTAAATGAAATGGATAAGCAATTAAATGGTTTAATTGAAGAATGGTCAAGATTAATTAATTAGTTAATTAATTATACGAAATGTTCGTATTGGGCTTTTAAGTTGGTTTTAGGGCTTCGGGGCCCAAAAGTGTTTTGGTCCACAAGGCCCATTATGTTTAAGTTGTATGACAACTAAAACAAAATGGGCAATAAGCCCAATAACCATATAGGCCAACCATTTAGGGTGAGGGTATGCAAGTTTGCTTAATTGCAAGTTTGCCACTCACCTAAGAAATGAAGTATAAATTCATCTTTATAGCTTTGTTTTCAATTAGGGTTTTCTAAGCTACTTGGGGATAGTTATCTAGCAAATTTACTTCCCTAAGTGATCCATTTTCATCCTCACAAATTACATCCTTGGTGAAGAGACATAGAGACATCAAACTTTTGGTGTTTTGGAGAACTAATCCTCAAATCCTCAAAGAAGCAAAGGAGCACTAAAAGGAGGAAAATCACAAGGAAGATCCAAGGAGCAAGGAGGTGACTTGAAGGCCCTCCACTTGGGTGAATCCCTTGTGTAATCAAGGATGAGCTTCAAGGGTAAAGAATCTCTAAATTCTTAATTATCTTTAATGTTGTTAAAGAGTCTTTTGGTTCACCATATACTAGGCTTTGAAAGTCATGGGTTTCATGAATTGTTTTTGGATGCATGCCTACTTTAAAGAGTTAATTGTTAGCATATGTATTCAAATGTTCATACATGTTCTTAGCTAGGACAAAATTTTTCCTTCAAGTGGTATCAGAGCCTAGGTCTAGTGTATGGTGGATCCTTTTGGGTTTTGTGATTTTCATGTTTTATGATTTAAATGTTGTAAATGTTACAAGCTTTGTTCTTGCTTTGAATATAAATTTTGCTAAAAAATTTAGCATCTCAAATGTTGTAGATGTATTTCATTTAAGCATGAATATTGGAACTAAAATTTGGTGCCATGTATTTTGAGTTTTCATAAGTGTTCTTCAATGTTCTTGGAGTTCTTGCCAAGAACAAAAAGTTTTGAAGTTTTGATTCAAAAAGTTTTATGTTTTTACATAAAGTTTTGATTTAATTTTAGTGGGTGATGGTTAATGATTAAGTAATTTTAATGGGAGACAAACTTTGTTTTAAAGAATGACATAAATCATTTCTTACAAAATTTTATTTCATCTTTACCTCACCTAACATAACCCACTTACAAAACTTTGTATAAAATTTGAATTTTCATCAATAAAACACTATATGGCAGGCCACCCTTTTAAAATAGGGTATTTTTGGGTGTTTTGTGCACTTACATAAAGTTTTGATACTTTTGTGTATTTGCATTTTGGCCCAAAAGTTTACGTTTTTACGTTAAGGTCCAAAAACTTTAAAGGACAAATTGTTTTGCTCCTTTAATGATGTTTTGACATTATTAAAAATGTTTGGGTTCTAAGTTGTAATTACATGAAGTTGTGGACTCTTGTGTTTTTACAAAGTGACCCCAAAAGTTTTTGTTTTTAGAAAATGGCCCAAAAGTTGTGGTCATTGTTTTTGGCCCAAATTAGATGAGAACAAAATGGTTTGTCTCTTTAAATGAGAATTGGATTTTCATTTTATTTAGTTCCATTTAAATCAATTCTATGGATCCGAAAACCAATTGTTTAAAGTTGTTTTCTTAGTTAAATGTGTTTGATTAAGAGAAGGGTGATTATGAACCAAATGCCTCGATAATTGAGCTATGTGATTGGCCGCTTTACATTATGAATGTTTGGGATTGGTAGTGTAGATTTGAATGTAATTTGATTAATTCAATTTGTTGTAAATGGACATAAGTCCATCATTTGTGTTGTAAAAGGGCATAAGCCCTTATTATTATTTCATGTATTCCTTTTGTTTAAATGTATGCAAAATGGAATAGTTGGGTCCAACGCCCAATAGGAAATAACGGTTTAATTGGATTAAACGCGTAACTAAAATCAACAACTACATACCTTAGACCCAAGGTCCAACACAAGGCTCGTGTTGGATCAAATCAAACGGTTCATAATCATCCTAAAACCTAATATGACTATATAGTCCATATGAGGATGCAAAGCATTCGTTAGTAGTTCCATATAGTCTCGCTTGTTTCAACGAAACAGTGGGAGTATTATATACTACTAATTCATATAAACTTGGACCAATGGTTGTGATAGGCCCAAGTTCTTTTAATGTGATTAAAATGTTTTGATGTAGCCCAACGCTATTCCCTCAAACAAATATTTAAGTTGATAAGCGAGAGATGTTTAGAATATCTCTTCGTAGGCCTTCCACCGTGGTGGGTTCCAAGCGTTTGTGACTCATGCACCGGCTTCACCCTATCATGGGGGAGTACAAAGCATGTGCTTATATCCAGGAGGAATCCATATACATATGATGAGGTGAGTGTAGGCAACGAGGATAGCCAACATCGTATCATCGTGAGGCTATTCTTGAACCCCTTCACGAACTAAGCATGGTGGGAATAACTTAAACTAAGTGCAATGGTGCCAACATCGTATCATCGTGAGGCAACATTCTCTAGAGGCCAAACGAGATGGGTAATTACAAAAGGTTGTAAATGAATAATGCGTTATTCTCTCATCATTATTTTTGCTAGCCAACATCGTATCATCGTGAGGTGGGCTTGGTAATGGTGAGTCTCCCATAACCCACTAAGAGTTCAATATAACTCTCGAATTCTATTGAGGGATGTGGAATTTGCCAAAAATGGTGGGTGATATTATTTGATTAAAAGACCCAATCAAAATAGTTTTAAACAACAATGCTAATTCGATTTCTGTTATGTTATGTAGTGAACGACATGCCTAAAATTATACCCACCATTATACTTGACAAAAAGGGCCTAAAAGGCCAACGTTTCCTTGCTTGGTATCGCCACATTGAGAATGTCTCAAAGGTGAAAGACATATTGTATGTACTTAAGCAATCCCCTCCTCATGTACCTCCTACGAAACTAGCTTCAAAGGAGGAGTGTCAAAATTATGTTAGACACTATGAGGATGACTTACAAGCCAAATGCTTAATCCTCACTTCACTTAGTGAGGAGCTTATGAAGCTACATAAGCACATGGACACTTCTTGTGCCATGGTTGAAAGTTTGCATAAGATGCATGACATTGAGACTAGTAATGTACGATTCTCAAATATTTGTAGTCTAATGAATGCCAAAATGGCAAAGGGGACATCGGTCCATAAACATGGACAAAAGATGGAAAGGATATTTAAAGATCTTCAAAGTTTAGGAACTTCCATCGATGGGAAAATGGCCCAAGACTTTTTCCTTGCATCTCTCTCGGATGATTTCACTAAGTTTATCGTAAACTATAAAGTGAATAGATTCGATCATTCTTTGAAAGAGATGATTGACATGTGCTGTAAATTTGAAAAAGGTTTCAAAAAGGACAGTGGGAGTGAGAATGCAATGATAAGGAAAAGGTTGCGTAAGAAGAAAGCAAAGAAATCCAAAGGAACATGCTTTCATTGTGGAAATGATGAACGTTGGAAGAAGAAATACAGGGTGCGCATTGCGAGCCTTATGACAAGAACTTTTGAAGAGACTATTTCTGTCATAGAGAGTGCTTTTACAGTGAGCTCCAATTCCTGGATATTTGATTCAGGCGCTAGTCAACATATATGTAATACGTTGCAGGGACTAACAGGGAGCAGGTCACTGCGCAATGAGGAGATGGTTGTGCGAGTTGGGAACGGCACTAAAATCTCTGCAAAAGCAATAGGCACCTATATGCTTAACCTACCCTCTGGGGAAGTCCTGGAACTTAAAAAAAATTGTTTATATTTTCCTTCATGTATAAAGAATTTGATTTCCATCTCTAAGCTTTTACGAGATGGGCACTCAGTGTTGTTTGACAAAATGAGTTGCACTTTATACTTGAACGGTCGTATTATCTCTCATGGTAATATGATAGAGGGACTTTTTCACCTAGAGACGAATAGTGGGATGCACTGTATTGAAAGCGGGAATACCTCAAAACCCAAAAGGGCTAGAGAAGAAGTTAACCAAGAAAAGATGTGGCATCTTAAACTTGGACATGTGAACCTTGATAAGACTCGCAAGATGTCGAAAGACGGATATTTCCGCCCATTAGGTAATGACCGGATGGGTACTTGTGAAAGTTGCTTGAAAGGGAAGATGACCAAATCTCCATTTACTGGAAAAGGAGACCGTGCCACTGAAATTCTAGGGTTAATCCACACTGACGTATGTGGACCTATGTCTACTACGTCGAGAGAAGGCTTCTCATACTATATCACATTCACCGACGATCACTCTCGGTTTGGCTATGTATATCTTATGAAGTACAAGTCAGAATCCTTTGAAAGGTTCAAAGAATTCAAGAATGAAGTTGAGAAGCAAACTGGGAAACAGATAAAAATCCTAAGATCGGATCGAGGGGGTGAATATCTGAGTAATGAGTTCCTAGATTATCTCAAAGAGTGTGGAATAATATCACAGTGGACTCCACCGGGAACTCCACAACTTAATGGAGTTTTTGAAAGGAGAAATCGAACCTTGATGAACATGGTTCGTTCTATGATGAGTTCCGCTGATCTACCAGTAACATTCTGGGGATACGCTCTATATACAGCAGCTTACTTGCTTAATAGAGTACCTTCCAAATCAGTTTCACAAACGCCCTATGAGATATGGCATGGAAGAAAGCCAAGTCTTAATCATATTAAGATTTGGGGTTGTGAAGCATATGTCAAGAAGCTTGAGGCTACTAAGCTTGAAGCGAGATCAGTAAGATGCTATTTTGTGGGATATCCTAGAGAAACTATGGGATATGAGTTCTACCATCCTGACGACCAGAAAGTCTTTGTCGCCAGAACTGCTATGTTTCTAGAGGAACAATTTGTTCTCAAAGGAACTAGAAGCAAAGAGATGGAAATTAATGAGATTAATAATGAACCACAAACAAGCACTCGACATATTGACAACCCTGTTCCTGAACCCCTAGCTCCACGTAGATCTGAACGGGTTAGTAAGCCACCTATGAGGTTTGGCTTAAATAATGACTTTGATGAATTGTACCTTCTAGGTGACAATGAAACAAAGGAGGACCCTAGGAACTACACTGAAGCAATGTCCGACATTGATTCAAAGAGATGGCAAGAGGCCATGAAATCCGATTCGGATTTTGCTTGCTATAGCTGCGTACCATGATTATGAAATCTGGCAAATGGACGTGAAGACAGCTTTTCTGAATGGCTACCTACAGGAAGAGCTCTATATGACTCAACCCGAAGGTTTCGTGTCCGAGTCTGAAGAGACTAAGGTATGCAAGCTTCAAAGGTCCATTTATGGACTTAAGCAAGCCTCCAGGAGCTGGAACATTCGTTTCGACACTGAAATCAAAACGTTTGGTTTTACTCAAAACGAAGACGACAATTGTGTTTATCAAAAAGTCGTTGGGGATGCAGTAGTATTCCTAGTGTTATATGTAGATGACATATTACTATTCGGGAATAACACTGCAGTACTTTCTTCTGTAAAAGTGTGGTTGTCTAAAACCTTCCACATGAAAGATTTAGGAGATGCATCTTATGTACTTAGGATAAAGCTCTATCGTGATAGATCCAGAAAATTAATTGGATTATCCCAATCGATGTACATTGATAAGGTGCTAAGTAGGTTCCAGATGGAACAATCTAAGAAAGGTTTTCTTCCTGTGAGACATGGAATTCACCTTTCTAAGTCCATGGGACCTAAGACTCCTGAAGAGATACGGCTAAATGAATGAAATTCCTTATGCTTCCGCCATAGGGAGTCTCATGTATGCCATGATATGCACAAGGCCTGATATCGCGTATGCTGTGAGCATTACTAGTCGATATCAATCTAACCCAGGATCAGAACACTGGGCAGCTGTCAAGATGGTCCTTAAGTACTTAAGAAGAACTAAGGACATGTTCCTCGTTTATGGAGGAGCATCAGAGTTGCGAGTGGAAGCTTATACAGACGCAGATTTCCAATCTGACGTCGATGATAGAAGTTCCAACTCCGGATATGTATTCACTCTGAATGGTGGGGCTGTCAGTTGGAAAAGCAAGAAACAAAGTGTAATTGCTGATTCCAAGACAGAGGCTGAATATGTCGCTACAGCTGAAGCCGGCAAAGAAGCGTTCTGGATGAAAAAGTTCATTACTGAACTTGGAGTGGTTCCAACCATCACATCACCAGTAACTTTGTACTGTGATAATAGTGGGGCGATAGCTCAAGCCAAGGAACCCAGGGCTCATCAAAAGAACAAGCATTTTGATAGGCGCTTTAATATCATAAGATGATATGCTGCCGAGGGGAAAGTCAACATCCTCAAAGTTGCTTCAGCCGATAATGTAGCAGATCCACTGACAAATCCAATGACTCAAATCCAGCTTGATCGTCATATGGATAAGATGAGTATTAGATACATGAGAGGATGTCTTTGAGTGCAAGTGGGAGATTGTTGGAAGTATGCCCACAAAGCCACTCATTTGATGTAATAGCTTTTTGGAATACTTAATATGTTAAACTTTGATACGTTTAACGGAAGGGCAATACTTATTGTTAATCACTATTTATAGTATCATGTGTTTAACCAATAAGAGAATCCAAGGGATGTATTTGACATAAGAGATAAGTGATCTAATGAGTTAGATTAAGGAGACCTTTCTCTTATGTTCATTCCTAAAACGTTCCTAGCCATAGGATTGCCAATTGGGCATTGACAATCCGCTAAGGTTAGTATGTGTTATGTTGACTCAAACGTGAGTATGAACTAGTCTCAAGTCATTTGGTGTTGGACACTAAGACAAACACATAGGTGCTCGAAAGAGTGATCGAGTACACTGAACTGTGATCAAAAGAGAGTTAGAACAAACATGTCATGTATAAACTCTAAGGTTACAATATGCAAATTAGTCCTTAGACCTGAGGCATCATAGATGTCTAATGGTTAGGTCCTTGATCTTTGATCATGACAAAGGCATTCCCTCGGATTGTCCACGGCATTGTTGGGGTCATGTGATCTAGTCATGTAGGCATATGAATGCACAACAAGGGATCTCTAACCTTCCATGGTGGAAGGAGAATACTCTAAAATATGATTCTAAAGTCTTTGGCCAAAGCAAATGAATATGACTAAGGAAGATGTTCCAAATCATATTCAAGGGAATCATATATGAAAGTATCACATTGGATAGTAGACATGAAACAAACTATCACTTAAACAATATGATTAAGAGTATTGTATTAGAGAAGGACCGTATTGCATTGTAATTGTAACTGGATAGGTTCTCCAACCAATTCTACTTAGCTTGGGTAACCATGACATACTGCTAGGTGTCACTCATGGTTTGTGGAAGCCCTATTGATTAGCAAACACTAATCATCAAAAAGGGAGAATTGAAATGTGGTTTCAATTCACAATCGATAGTTAAGAGTAACATCGCCCACTGCCTCGCTAATTGGAACCTAATGGATCGCACACCAAATAAGGATATATGTGAAGCAATTAAATGAAATGGATAAGCAATTAAATGGTTTAATTGAAGAATGGTCAAGATTAATTAATTAGTTAATTAATTATACGAAATGTTCGTATTGGGCTTTTAAGTTGGTTTTAGGGCTTCGGGGCCCAAAAGTGTTTTGGTCCACAAGGCCCATTATGTTTAAGTTGTATGACAACTAAAACAAAATGGGCAATAAGCCCAATAACCATATAGGCCAACCATTTAGGGTGAGGGTATGCAAGTTTGCTTAATTGCAAGTTTGCCACTCACCTAAGAAATGAAGTATAAATTCATCTTTATAGCTTTGTTTTCAATTAGGATTTTCTAAGCTACTTGGGGATAGTTATCTAGCAAATTTACTTCCCTAAGTGATCCATTTTCATCCTCACAAATTACATCCTTGGTGAAGAGACATAGAGACATCAAACTTTTGGTGTTTTGGAGAACTAATCCTCAAATCCTCAAAGAAGCAAAGGAGCACTAAAAGGAGGAAAATCACAAGGAAGATCCAAGGAGCAAGGAGGTGACTTGAAGGCCCTCCACTTGGGTGAATCCCTTGTGTAATCAAGGATGAGCTTCAAGGGTAAAGAATCTCTAAATTCTTAATTATCTTTAATGTTGTTAAAGAGTCTTTTGGTTCACCATATACTAGGCTTTGAAAGTCATGGGTTTCATGAATTGTTTTTGGATGCATGCCTACTTTAAAGAGTTAATTGTTAGCATATGTATTCAAATGTTCATACATGTTCTTAGCTAGGACAAAATTTTTCCTTCATTGGGTCGGGAAGACGAAGGGGGTTCTGGGTTTTTTTTTTTTTTACTTTTATTTAATTAATTTTTTTAATGACACGTGGTGCCCAGTCATTGTCTACATGGGCGCCACATCATCAATTAACATGAGACTTAACAATCAGACTAACAGATGTATGAGACTGCCCCAAAATTAACACTTTAGGTATGACTCTAGGACGAAAAAAACTTCATGTATTAAATGTTGAAAACCACTAAACTTGAGGGTAGTAAACTGAGATTTACCCATAAATTTTTAAAGTTCTAATAACAGTTTTGATAGAAAAAGTGGTAATTACATTGTTGTTTTCCCTCAACACGCCCTTGCATAATTGAATTGATTAATCTGATGGTCAGAAATACAAAAGAGTGCGTAAGAAGAGAAAAATAATACATGGTCATCTTTTTCCATTCCAATAATGCTGAAAACCCATGCATTGCATCGTATGGAAAATATGAAACATGTTTGAAAATAAAGTTAACAAAATATACAGTAGAGATTGAAGTTTGAGTCAACAGTGTGCTGCCAATCCATGTACATAATCACATGCCCAAATTTTTAGCATTCTAAAGCATTTGTGTGACCATTTAGTACTACGGTCTAGTGGTACTCTTATTCACTAGTAAGTGTAAGGTTTTATGTTTCAATTTTGTGGATGAGAATTCGATATCGAATTAGGTTACCTATTGTGTGGCTTAGCCAAACTCTTCATTCTCTTCAATGTAAAATATATCGTTATACTAAAAAAAAACATTTATATGACATTTAATTATATTTCGATGTCATTCCTGCGTTGAGAGCACTCCGTGTCAACCTATTTAAATAGCTTTTCACTTTCATAGCAACGTACTAGGAAAGTCTTTTGTTTCATTTCATCCCTATATATATATATATATATATATATATAGAAAAGACCTATTCTTTGACACATTTTAACACTCATTTTGTAAAGCAAATTTCGTAATGTAATTATCATCATAGATTATTTATGAAAAAAAATTAGACAAATCCAAAACTGTTCATTCATTTCATTGTAATAAAGAAAGAGTAATGTTATCCACACATTTATTTTTACTTTTCACACCCCTCTTAATTTTCGACCGTCAGATTGAATGAATTGAAAACAATCAAAACCCCAAAAATAACAAGGGTATGTGAATAGCAATATCTTTAAAAAAAATTGAGCAAATGCGATTTTGTGAAAAAACACTAAATTGACTATCATTTAATTTAACGATCATATACCTTTCAAATTTGAGCATTTTTTATAGGCATGATCTTTGAAAGAATAACTAAAATATAAACTATTCAGATTGTTGATACACATTACGAAATGAGCTTTACAAAATGGATGTCAATTGCCAAATGGGTGTCAAAATGTGTTCATCAATCACGGCCCTAGACATAACAATATATTTAAACTAAGAAGCAGGAAACAAATTAATTTCAAACTCACCATCAATAAAATTCAAACCTAAAATCTCTCATTGAAGTAATAGCACCCCTATTTATTTGTCCCTTGATTTATTATTGTTTCTTTCAATCCAAAGTACTAAAAATACGAGTGCAAGAGGAAAAAAAATGTTGTATTTATTGAAATCATGCCAGCATATCCATCGGCACCACTCTGAAGCCGACAATACATTGGTCACAAGAATTAATCAAATTGTATGGCCTCGGATTGATCCATCAATCCATCTTAAAACCATTCATCCTTCAAAAATATTTCAATGGAGAGAAAGACAACTCTCAAAACTGACTCATATATATGCACATAAAGAAGAAACCATTCATCCACCCCTAAGATGATGGCAACATCAAACCAACGGGATCGTTGACCCCAGACACCACCACATCAATAAGTTGTCTGTTGGAACTTGGAAGTATAACATCGACATAAAACCTTTCCATTAAAAGGATGCAAATTTACAAAGATCAAACGCCAAACCAAAAACATACCATCTTCTCTTGATTGCTTAGACGTGATCATATACGATCGCCTACTTCAACCACAGAAGCATAGGAAGAATTTTATCAACCCGGAAATTCTCTCTTTCACAACAATCATCATCTTAAACAAGAAGAAGAGCTTAAAAGGTCACATGATATAAATAAGGACAATGAGAATACCTGGTTAAACTATCCAACAAAACACATGAACATGAACAAACATACCGGTTCAAACGGACAAGCACTAGATTGCCCATATGTACTTCTAAATCCAGCTAACCTAAACAGCCACTAAAACACAAGAATAAAACAGTCATGATATTAAACAACGCCACTGGTTAAAACCCATTTGAATCATCAAATCTTGAATCACTCCTTGGAGGTCTTGTTGATGAGGGACTTATGGATGTGGGGGATGACACCACCTCCGGCAATGGTTCCTTTGATCAGAGTGTCCAGCTCCTCATCTCCCCTGATGGCCAGTTGCAGATGCCTCGGTGTGATTCTCTTGACCTTGAGATCCTTGCTAGCATTTCCGGCCAACTCAAGAACCTCAGCAGTCAGGTACTCGAGGATTGAGGCCAAGTACACAGCAGCAGTGGCGCCAACACGCCCATGAGCAGCAATTCGCTGTTTCAGCTGCCTATGAATTCGACCCACCGGAAACTACACATAACCAAAACGCAAACTCAGCACAAACCAACACAGACTAAACAAACCCAAATGCAAATTCATCAACAACAAGGCAAATAAAACGAACCCAAAAAGCAGTTTCAGCACCAACAACACAAATTAAACAAACCCAAATGCAAATACTGCAAAAATGATAAAAATAATACAAAGCCATATGCAATTTCAAAACAAGCAACACAAACTAGATAAACCCAAATCGAATTCAGCACCAACGACACATTGATAAATTTGAACTGAAAAACTGAAGGAGTACCTGGATACCAGCGCGAGATGAACGAGAAACAGGCCTCTTCTTGTCCTTGTCCTTGTCTTTGTTAGCTGCTGTGGTTTTCGCTGCTATAAGCCCCTTCCCGCCCTTGCCCGCCATTTCTACCTGCAAAAATCTTTTTCAAATTTCAGAATAAATTGTATATATAATAGCACAAACAGGAGACCCCAAAAGAAATTGAACGAATCATGACTTCGCAGAACGTTGAAATTCAATTCCTAAAAAAAAAATGGTATATTTTTCCCAATTTGTTGCAAATCGGAAATGGAAACACTGCCGGTAGTGAAAAGGAACGTGAATTTCGACCCAATATTCAGAAAAATTAATTCAAATTCAGTGGGTGGAGTCAACCGAAACCCAGATCTGTAAAAGTAACTCGCAGATCCCAAGTGAGAAATTTCAGAAAAATCAAGTTGAAATCTAGCTTAAAAAATCGTACGAACCACAAACACAGAACGAAGCGTTCCAGATCTGAGTCTTATCTTCCCTAGCCGGGAAATCGACAATTCCAAAGTAAACGACGCAACCCAAAGGAAATCGCGGGTAAAAAAACCCCAATCGGGAAAACCCACAAATCTTTGAGATCGAAAGTATGCACAGCGAGAGAGGGATAGAGAGAGAGTGACCTGAATAGTTCTTGGGAAGCTTGAAGACCGATGGGAACCGTAGAGAGAGAGAGGGGAAAGCTAAATTTAAGAGGGAACGGGGGAATTGGGTAGTTTTACCCAAACCCGGAGGGTAATATCGTAATTATGGTGCGGGGATTTTGGGTCCGTTTTGAATGCGGTCAGTGCAAAAGGCGGTTCGTTTTGGGTGGGAAATTAAAATTTTCACCAATTTCGATTTCAAAATTTCCCACTTTGTTTCCCTTCAATTGAATCCCAAATCTCACCAAACTATTTTATTGCCAAAGTCTTTGGCATCTTACATACGGCGCGTCTTGAGTTTGATTTTTTATGTTTGTGAATCTCACAATGGTGGCTCGGGAACGATTGAATGTTTCTGTAAGTCTTTCTGGCCTTCGAAAAAGTAGAATGCCATTACGAAACCATCAGTTAGTCTCCCTTTTTTAGAACGAAAGAAAGTCTTTGACATATTTGTTTATTTTAGGTACGCAAAGCACTCCGCATCGTCACATCTCTTTTTAAAGACAAGGTAAGAAAAAAAAACCCACCATCACCAAATACAAATGACAATATAGAATTTGCTCATTGACCTTAACGAAATTAAAAAAATGCATGTTATATAAGTCATTGCATCAAACAAATCGGAAAATAAAATGGTCTTTAATATGTGCTCTTCATTTGATCTAATGGCTTATAAACAACACCTTTACCAATCCATTATCATGCAGTGTTGAAAATATTAGTATCGGTGGAAATATCGATATGCAAATTTATGACAATATCAACATCGATGGTTGTTTTTTTTATGGAAATGATGAAAATTTGCTTAAAAACATGGACATTTAAAATGAAATTTTAGGGAATGTCATATGTCAATTTGTCGATAATTAACCGATATGTCGAAAATATTAACAAAATTTGTTGATTTTAGTCAAAATTTAAGAGGTACTCTGATTTCTTGTGAAGTTTAGACTTCACCCAACCCCCCCCCCCCTCTTCCATATCTTTCTCTAATTTTTTCGATATTTTCACAAAAAAGTCAACGATATCGAAGAAATTTCAAACACTATTATCATGTAGCTAGCTACTAGATTTTTCTTCTCCTTGAAGTCCTTTTTTCACATTATTGAAGTCCTTTTTTATGAAGTAAAACAAATTTATCAAAAACACAAAATAAGATACAAGTACAAAAGTATTGGAACCAAAATCCAACAAGCCCCAAATGATTGGGCCACCAATATTGTAGTACGGGTAACACAATGGTTTTTAGGACATGGGCTATCTTTATTTGAGTTATTAGGCCTGATCTTTGTTTGTTGGGTTTTCTTCCCTTTTGAGGGAGATTTCACAACAAATTTTTTTTTGAACAAACGATATTATATACACTAATGATGTGAGCCAGTGTGTTACATTTGCATTCTTCTCGTGAAAGGATGAGCTTATTCTCCACTTACATAACATATCTTTGCCATAGAAATTTCATCATCGAAACTGTTTAAGTTTTTTTTATCTCCATTTGAAGATCATCAATAAGAAATCATTCAAATCGGATGTATCAAGTAGATGGACATAGTAATGATTTGAATGATTTTGAAAGGATAATCTTCAAATTAAGATTGAGAAATTAAACGGTTCTTATTACAAAATGTTAACGTTAAATATACATCACTTGCAAATGGATGAATGAGCTCACCTCCCCCCCCCTCCCGGGCCGGGGAAGAGCCCCCAAATGCAAGTATTATTCGACACTTGCAAATGGATGAATGAGCTCACCTCCCAAGTGGATGAATGAGCTCACCTCCCCCCCCCCCGGGGAGAGCCCCCAAATGCAAGTATTATTCGACAAATAATAATGCAATAAATGTTTAATATTTTTAACAAATAATAATGCAATAAATGTTTAATATTTTTAAAAACGAGGCACTTGTTATTAATTATTCTTGGGTCAATCACTCAAAAAAACAAAGGTTATATATGTGTTACATTATTACAAACTCATATCATATGATAAAAAATAAATAAAAATTCCAACTCATCAGTTCTCGAATATTCTGTATGAAAATGCCTTAAATGTAGTGTGATACTTTATGTTTTTATAAAGGCTTTTTATCATAAAATGATCCCTACGATTGGTAATAACTCATTGTTTTGGACTTTGAGATTTGAAATCAATAAAAGTGGTCCATGATTTTGTCTACAATCAATCGTTTTGATCATTTTGTGAAAAATCTCTGTTAAATAAGGACCAAAATGACAAAAATTCCCTCTATTTAATAAACAATGGGCCAAAATGATATGAAAAAATTGAAGGTACTTTTGTCATTTCTTCCTTATGTAATGGAGATTTTCACGGAATAACTAAAATGATTAATGATGAACAAACTCAAGAACCACTTCTATCGATTTTAAATTTCAAGAACCAAAGTGAAGAGTTATATCAATCTTAGAGACTATTATGGCTAAAAAGCCTTTTATAAGTAACTGAATGAAAGGGGTGAATTTAGGTTCTAATTTTGTTACAATCAACCGGGTAATTGAATTCCTTGAATCCTCATTCAACCTTTTGAACCCCGTGGCTGAGGCAATTTGTGCGGACAATATGATAATTAACAAAGTTAAAGCAAAGCAACCCAATTAACTTTTCTATAGAGTCAAAAAAGTGAAAAGCTATTGATTTTTTACAAAAGTGATTGCAAGATAATCGTGATTAGATAGACTTTATGGTGGAATTTGTGGCCTATAGTAAATCATTTTTTTATCATAAATAAATACATTAATTAATAATTCAATAATAATTCAATTATCAACAATCACATCATATGATTTACAAAATAATTAAATTAGAAAGAATAGAAAATGAAGAAAATATTTATTTGCAGAGAGATGGTGAATAGATAAGACAATTTCTTTTTCTTTTTTGCTTTGGTCCTTAAATGTCATCTTACAAGAATGTAAATTTGGCATTAACTTTGTTTTTTATATTAAAATGTTAGTGTGAGAAATAAGATAGTGAAGTGAGTTTATTAACATTCCCCATTGAGGTTTACATTAAACCCTTATTTAAGTGAAAAAAGTTATCAATGAGCCACACTGAGGACCAAACAATAAATATGATTATTGTTTCTCGGGTTTTGTAAAATAAATCTTTAAATGTTTAGGGGGTATTTGTTAAATTAGCTAAAGAAAAATACAAAGAATATCCACGTCAGATCTTAAACCAATACATATCAAAACATAATATAAGAATAACAAAAGGGAAAATTTTCTTAAACCATACGCAAGACTGATTGTAATAATTTTTTAGTAAAGTAAAACGATATGCTACCATATTTCTTTTGCGTTAAATATCTTGGGTAAAATTTTAGGGTTTTTGACTAAATTTTCAAACAATGGACCTAAAAACTATGTCACTATACCAAACTAGTTTAGCTTATCTTTGATAGGCTTTATCATGTACCAAAATGTCAATGGGCTGGCTATCCTAAAAAACAGTAGAAAGAAACTAGTCTTGTACAAGAGGAAAGGATTGAATAAGGTAAAGCAAACCAAATGGAGAGAAAAGATAAGAAAGGATAGCTAGGTTTTCATGATGGTGATGATAGTATATACGAAATGAGATTGAGACTTGTGTTGAAAATTGAGATATATCGAAAGCAAAAGGAAAGTAATAGATGGGCCACTCTTTTACAAACCCTAATAATTGAATGAAACGTTTGTGTTCTTTTATCTTATCTTTTACAAACCCTAAGGGATGTGCTATCTACACACCCATTTTTACTTCTCACACACCATTTGTTAATTTATGTCCGTTGATCTTCTTCAATTCATCATATCCGACGGCCGAAAATTAAAAGGGTGTGTGAGAAGTAAAAAAGGGTGTGTGGATATCACACCCCTTAAACTAATTGTGTTCATTGAATCACTATGGGTGGTTCAGTAGTTGGAGATGAATTTCGGGCCCGTATTTTGCACTGCGCATCTTGGATTCAATTTCTAGCGCAGGTGAACCACACAATGGTGACCATGAGAAGGTTGAAATGCATCTATGAGTCTTTCCAACTTCCAAAAGAATCGACTTACGAGGCGAAGTCACCAGCTTCTATTTTAAACAAAAAGCTAAGCGTGTTGACTTGATGTTTCTCCTTGTTTGTTTCCTGAAGATTTTTTATTTTTTTTAAGAAAACTGGTACGAGGGATAAAAAAGAAATTGTCTCTTGAAAATAAATGTATTATAAATTTCGGAAAGCCATTTTTTTAATTACCTACAGGCAATAAGTATTGATACAATATTCGATCGTCGAATTTGATATCATGGATTTAACTGAATTATTAATTATTGTTAGATCAAATTCAGCGCTCAAACATGTGTTGAGACTATATTCAAGAAAATATGGCAAAGGAGAGGCCATGGATTTACAAACCCAGAGACATAAAATTCAAGAAATAACTATTGAACTCGATTGCTTATTTGACATGCTAGCTAGGAGAAAGATAACTTTGATTATGACTTGGCATAATATGTTACAACACAAAATTAAATCATCTCTATATTCCTCGTATACAATTCATGTATATGGAAATGTGTATAAAGCGAATCCGTAAAAATTATACAAACATACGATTCCCATTTTTACTGGTTATATTGTAAGAGAGTCAGACCTTGAAATTATTATGATCTTAATTCGTTACTCATAAATTACCTATAAACTTGTCACTCAAATATATATATATATATATATATATATATATATATTTAAAAGGGAATTAACTAGTGACTTCGCTACGATAATCCACCTTTCAGGGGCCGGGAAGACGAACATAAGTATTTCAGCCCTCCCTTGAGCACCATCATATAATTCACTAGCATCAAATAATCGAACTCAATACATAACGTGTGACAACCAGTCCCAAATCTTACGTTTTTACAAAATTTAAAAGTGTGATTTTACGAAAATGCCTTTAGAGGCGAGGGTCTTGACATCAGTTGACCAACGTATAGCGAGGTGTATGAATTAATACTTAGCGTTTTCTTGAAGTACTCGACGTTACGGAATTATTAAACCGAGAAGTACTTTTGTTTAGTCGTTATTTATATATTTTATACATTTTTATAATGATATATTTTGTTTATCATTTAGAATTTTAAAAATAGTTGAGGAAGAAGAGGAAGAAGAAGGGTGGACGGGAGAGAGAACATAGGGAATGGTTGCTGCCCAATCAGAGGAGAGGAAGAGAGAAGATTGCCCAATCAGAAGTAGAAGCGAGGAGGGAAATGAGGGAGAGTGGAGAGCGGGGGAAAAAGGGGGAAACGGGTTCCCAACCCGTGACCCGTGTACACCCAGTCCAATTCTCCATATTTTCCAGTGGTTTTCCACCGGATTTCTCACGAATTTGGACCAAGAAACCATTCCCAATCATCCCCTAGTCCTTTCCTCTTCCATTCCCACTCAAATTTTATTGGATTTGAGCTTGAATTCTAGTATAACGAAATTGTGGGTTCCGAGGGTGCCATGACAAAATCCGACGATCGTGAAGGTAATCCAGCAAATTGCTACCACCACTAGACTCCCCTAGAACCCAGGAACAAAGCCCAATCAGTGGTGGAGGCGTCGGAACACGTTTGGAGATCGAATCAAATCACACCCAATTCTAGGGTTCCGACGGGTTTTGATGAAATTTGAGCCTTTCCAGGCCAAATTGGCCTTGGTCAGAAGCACCGATCGTTTGTGACGCCTCGATGCTTGTGCTAGGAAGTTGTAGCGCGAACTACAGGTGAGTGGATCTTTCCTTGCTTATCATATTTTTCATGATTGATAATTCTATAAATGCTTTTAAATAAAACTGAGAAATTTATGCCATGACATATATATATTTATATGTTATAAAATACTATGAGATGGTTGAGTTTAGATTTCATCGTGATATATCCATATGCGTATTACTATAAATGATTATTGCGAACTACAAATGGCTTGATCCCTATTTAGGGTACGTAGGCAGTCTAACAAGACGTTAGATGCAACCATATAAGAAATGAGATTATATAATCGAGACAATAGCCTTGTTAAAGGAATTGAGCAATGTGAGGGATATTGGTGAAAAATGTGCGTTTTAACTTTATGTTTTGGTGATTAATAGTTAGTACACCGTATTATATAATTGGAAATACTATGAAATGTTTTTATTTTAGATTTCATCATGGCATATCCATACGTATATTCCTTGCACATACTTATTGTGAACGCTCTGAAGTGCAAAGGTGAACGCAGGACACACATGTAAGTTTAGGTAAGTTCAGGTAAATTTAGGTAAGTTCAAGTAAGTATACGGTATTAGTTGAATTGATGAGGTTATGATATAACTACATTTTTGTTTAAAACAACTCCGACATTGTCGTACATGTTGCAATAGTAGGCAACTCCGGCATTGTCGTACATGTTGCTTATGAGTCGTACATGTTGTATTAGATGCATTCAAAGCTCATAAACCTGCACCCCGGTGTTAGTGCTCCCGTCCGTGGCCAGGGCACAGTCTTTCACGTAATGTTCACCTCCCGCACCATACACTCACCTTGAATTCAAGGTAGGTGCACATGCCTGTCTTACAGACCACTATAGGTGGTTCCGACTTGTAGGTGACTCTTCACGTGATCATAGCACTTGAGCGTATTCATTTACACCCAGTCCTGTCGTACAGACCATTACTGTGGTTCCGACTCGTGCGCAGGCGTAGTGCCGTATAGGTCACTAGAGGTGACTCCGGTTTATGTGCTAGCAATGATTAATGAAATATGAGTACAATCGTACAGGTCACTAGAGGTGACTCCGACTTATATGCTAGCCACGATTGATGAGATATGTGATGAGCTAGTATATGTAATGAATAAGAGACGAGCTAGCATATGTGATGAGTATGTGATGAGCTAGCATATGTAATGAATAAGAGACGAGCTAGCATATGTGATGGATATGTGATGAGCTAGCATATGTAATGAATACGTGACGAGCTAGCATATGTAATGAATATGTTATGAACTAGCATACGTGATGAGATATGGGTAAGTTGTACAGGTCACCCTAGGTGATTTCGACTTGCGTATTAGTATGAGTTATTAATCGCATGATTATTTGATATTATTGATGAAATGCTATGTTGTGGTATATTATGAATTTTCTGGAAACTATACAGGTGTTGTAGTGAGGGGTTATAATGTTTTGCATGGTTTCTATTAAAATTTTACTTACAGGGCCACTCACCCTTGTCTTGTCTTCACCCTCCAGGTTTTATTAGCTGAGCTTTCTTATCGTCGAAGATTCGTGGCGATTCTTAGTATTGGAGATTATTTCGAGAGTACGATTCTTAATTCACTCTTCTGTACTTGCTTATGCTCTAACGTCACATGTGAAGTGGGTTCGTTCCCGTTCACCGGTGCACTCTGGTATTTAGGCACTCTTAGGTTTAAATTTATTCACAATCTTCCACATCATCACATTTTATGGATTCGTCACCTACCAGATGTTGGCCAGCACAGCTCGATTCGGAGTCCTAGTGGACATTATGGGTCGGGGTGTGTAATAACGTGTGAAATACGGGTCTGATGATTACTCATTTATATAGTTAAGTACATTCATTATTTTACCCAAAATTATGTGTGGTCCCAAAATATTTCCCTTGCAATGGAACAACACAAAAAAAAAATGTAATAGTAAAAACAAAATAAAGGTACAACAATTTGATAATTCAGCAACCACCACAATTTTAGGAGGGGAGTCTCTCCCCTCTTAATCTCTCTCCTTCCCTCTTTTTCTACTTGAATGGTTACGGTTAAACCACGTCAACATCTTATATTGATTTTTTTATAAAGACAATAAGATAAAAAGTAAAGTGTAAGATGAGAAGAGGGAATGAGATAAGAATAAAAACGAAGAGAATCGTATTCCACAATCTTATTACTACATCAGTACATCGGTGAAAATCAATTCAAAGGGGAAACAAAGCGCACCTTGCACGGCATGTCGTTTGACTCGATGGGATTTTCAAGACACACATCATTCTTATTTGGAGGCTCACCAGTAAAGGGCATTGGGCGTGTGAGACCCATTGACCCTAAGACGGTTGTCCATCCCTCTCTATGGCCCACAACCGAAATCCAGCCCTAGAAGGAGGCATTTATGCGTGTGTTTGGGTAAAAGCACATTATCATAACTAATTGTGAAATCTATAGGAAAGTGTTATTCAAAAGCTCATTTTTACATCTCACACATTTTTATAAATTTCTGATCATTAATTTTTTCAATTCATTTGACTTGATGACAAAAAATTAAAAGTTGTGTTTAAGAAGTAAAAATACGTGTATGGACAACGCTACCCAATATATATATACGGATTTGACTAGTAGACAAATATTTTTATGCACTTTTTTTATACTTTATGCAAGTGGACGAACGGGAGAGTACCAAAATGGAGGTTTCTGACTTTCAAGAGGCCGTTACCCCTATGGAAGATTAGAATCTTAGACATAACCTATTTTTTTAGTTGAAATAAGACCATGGGGCCGAATTTCACAGTTATTTTCCTTCCTTTGATGATGGAAAATGGTGAAGACTGGGTAGAGACCTAAGTAGAGAAATCTGAGTTTTTTTTCCTTCCTCTTTAATTTTTATTTTTTAAATTTTGTTTGTGGAATGATTATTTTTTTCTGTTTTTTTTTATATATTTTAACAACAATTATTTTGTGAAATTATTTTTAAAAAAATTATAGTCCGACGTATTATTCGATGTACAAATTAATTCGATACAATACCAAACGCCCGACTAATTTAGTCAGTACTATCCCACGACTATTTATCCTATCCGAATGAAATAGTAAGTACAGTGCGAGCTGCCAAACGAGGCCTATGGGTACTACGAATTTGGGCTTGTTCTATCCGTACGGATCCTCGAGTGATGCCGCACCCCCTTTTCTTGAGTCGATTCTCGCCTTGTTGGTTATGCCGATGCATGATACTTATCTGATCCGCTCAAAGTGCGTTCTCAAATAGGTTATGTCTTTACCGTTGGAGGCACCGCAATCTCTTGGAGGTAAACTAAACAGACCTTAGTTACCACTTCGTCTAACCATGCTGAAATTCTCACCTTACATGAAGCAACTCGGGAATGCTTTTGGTTGAGAGCAGTTGTGGGCCATATTCGAAGCTCCTATGATCTTTACCATGTCGTGGATGTCCTAACGACGATCTATGAAGACAACGCAGCATGCATCGAACAACTCACGAAGGGTTACATCAAAGGAGACAACACCAAGCACATTGCACCGAAGTTCTTCTTCTCACATCAACAACAAAATCATCAGAAAATTGAAGTCACGCAAATCTGTTCACAAGACAATCTGGCCGACCTCTTCACCAAATCATTACCGAAGGCGACGTTTCAGAAGCTTGTTCAAGGAATTGGTATGCGTAAACTTTCTGAGTTGTAACATTGTTATTTCTCTTTGGAATTGTGTCAAACTCAGGGGGAGTATTCTGAAGAATACTTGCTTGATCTTAATGCACTCTTTTTCCCTATGATTAGGAGCATTTTTCTCACTGAGTTTTTGCTACCTAACTAGGTTTTAACGAGGCATGCACCTTGGGTTGATCATATCCCTGATGACGTCTCATAGACGTTTCTTTTGACTTTGCATGTCTCACGCATTTTTCCTCAGACTATGGATTTTGTCCCTACTTGGGTTTTTGCCATAGCCTTAGGATTTTTTAGTGAGACTTACTTCCTTATGCAAGTTCCTACCTTATTGAGAATAAGCGTTGTTCCCAGAATCAGTGTTGACGAGTCGACTTCCTCAACATCTGCATGATGCTGAAATCTACCTTGAGTATTTACACACTCAAGGGGGAGTGTTATGAACTTTCCTAGCTTAAGTATGATTCTGTAAATCCTATATTAGATTTTATTATAGTTATTATTTCCTATATGAACTTGTATTCCTTGGGGATGAAGGAATTCTACTCCCTATTTCCCTGCCGCCGGCCCTCTCCATTTAGTCAAATAAAATAGCCTACAACAAATCCAAGTTTTAAGGACAAACTCAGACTAAATAAAATAGCCTACAACAAATCCAAGTTTTAAGGACAAAATCGTCGATTTCCACTGCTTTTGTAACGCCTAGTGATATTGATTATAGTATTATCTCTGTTAGGTTATTCATGTTAGTTGTATGTCATTTTCATGAAGGAAATTACGCCATCCATTCCAATATTAAATTGAACAAGTATTTTACCATGTTTCAACTGCATTCAATTATTTTTAGGGAGTTTTAACGAAACACTTCCAGTACTGTTTACTTTAATTTAACGAAAAAATATATTTTTACCTTTCCTAGTACTATTCACTTACACCTATTTGTCATTTTTCATTAAAACTAAAGTTTTTAAGGATCTTTTGTTAGTTTTCCTTAATTTTTATGCTTGGTCGAACACTTTCAAATTGTTTTAGGTAAAGAGCTAGCTTTCTATTTCACTTGTGAGTCGTTCTGCATGGAAAAAAGTTATGCAATAAAAAATTAGAGTTAGTATGGAAGTATTTTATCAAATTACTGAAAACGGTTTTAGTAAAATATTGTTGGAACTAACTCTTAGAAGAAATGCAAGTAAATCTTGAAGAAACACTTAAAGTGATTTTTTTTGGAATAATCACAAACTAATGCTTCTTCTATGAAGCACTTTAAGTGATTATGGAATCCAAAAATATTTTTTCTAAAAACGTTTTAAGTCATTTTAAAAACACTTCCAAATGAGTCATTAGTCTCTCTAGACTTGGAGATAAAAATAACTACTTGATTTGAAGACAATGATCGAAAACCTTCATATTTAATTTTTCACAAACTAAGCAAATGCCAAATACTAAAACGTTCAAGTTATTAAGACCTCACAAATTGAAGAGAATTTTCAGTGTACTTGGAACACATGGAGGTATACTACAATGCCATTATACAAGTGGATGTACACTTAGAAAATAAAACTTCCCTTCACTTATATAATGACATGTGATGTATCACTCTCTCTTCCGGGCACACTAAGAAATTTCTCCACAAATTGGAATAAATTAGAGAGAAATGCTAAGGAGACACTCTCACGTAGGACTCTAATAGACTATTCGTCTTCTCATGTTTTTGACATAATGTCTTATAATGTTGGCACGAGAATTATGCCAAAACATGAGGTAGCGGAGAGTCTATAGAGAGTTCCACGTTTGAAAGAGTATTTATAAAGTGGAAAGACACTTAAAAAATAAAAATGTCATCTGCTTATGTACTAATATGTTGTGTACTATCCGAGTTCCAAACACATTAAAAGATTTCTCTGCAAATTGAGAAATAAATTAAAAGCTCATGTCGGAAAAGCAAACATTTTGGTCGTGTACATAAAAGGAAAATACTTATTATGATAGTAGTAATATCTGAAAAAGAAAAATAATATTTTTCTGCACCTACCATGCACGCACAAATCAAAGAAAAGCATCACCTTTGTTCATCCCTTATCCTAATTAAGCAACAAGTTAACAACAATTAGGGCAAAACCTTACTTCAAAAAGAAGCATAAGCTTTGTCACGCCTTCCATTAGTTATGGATAATCCACTCACCCTTTCCCTTGATGCAGGTCCAATGCTTTCAAGCAATCACCTTATGGAGGAAAAGCATAATAGTATCCTTTATCGTTCATATTGTCCACACTATGACATTATGGGTAATGTGTTATCTATCCGGATTCAAAGTGTTTAGTCTGGTCCGTCTTTCTCATCTGACTTCTTATCTCATACATAAATTCAGTCACATCTCTTGCGTTAACGACAAGACTTCAATTCTTTTCATCCATTCTCTTGAATATACGTAAGCGAATAAACATTTTCGACCAATGTGCCCAAAAGTTTATCGATCAATTTTGAACAAACGATCTTATCTACACTAAGAGTGTGGGAGAGTGGGCTAACCCTCACAATGGGCTAGCAATAATGTGGTTCAAATTCACCTTTGGCGAGAATCGAACCTAAGACTTCTCACTTACAAATAAAGAGGATTACTAAATGGCAGTTTAGCAAGTCAATTTTAACTTCCACATTTTTACGTTGTTGTTAACCTAATTAGGGATCCAATATGAACTTGCTTGAAGAAGAACTAATATTTCCTTAAAACTTTGGATCGAGTTGAAGTGTGAAATCCCATATAGATACACATCATAAATTATTAAGTCACTAATCATTTGTCACTTAGTACTACGATCTAGTGGTATTCCTCTTCACTTGTAAGTGAAAGGTTTCAGGTTCGATTCTCACCAAAGGCGAAATTGAACCACATTATTGCTAGTTGATTGTGAAGCTTAGCCCACTCCCCACCTCTTTAGGGTAGATAATATCGTTTATTAAAAAAAAAAACACTAACCATTTCTTCACGTCATAACTATAATTAAATACGATGGAAATTGTTGTTATATTACAAACCTACAAATTAAGATGATTCAATAGGGAACGAAAATTAGGAATGCTTGACTTCTCCTTAAGGTATCAAACTCCCATTTACATTCACATATTGTATTTTTTTTGCGGCTATTTGACAAAAAAAAAGAAGAGAAACATGATAAAGTAGAGCGAATTTTGAGTTTTAAAGAATAAAATAGCGACTTTTGAGTTACTAAAGACAATGTGAAATCAAAATCGACATTCAGAAGGCGTAGCTAAAAGTAAACCTAAAATGATTTACGAATTTAATTAAGATTCCATTTGGATGCACCCTCCTCAAAGAAAACATTAGCATAATAATAAAAAATCTCATCTACCAAATCAATAACAAACATTATCTATACTTTATACCTTACTCAAACCCACAAGTAGCAACAAATTGAATAAAGAAGTTCCACCGTTCATATTAGTTCCCCAACTAAATAAAATAAACAAATCTTCGAATATAGTCATCATGTCAATAATTTGACAATGTATGATGATTGGTCATTCGAGCCTGAGTCGGTGATATACTCATAACGAATTGAGATGTTATCACAAGCCCGCACTCGACACATAATATCAGAACATTCAATTGACTAAAAATTCCGACCACTATTCAAAGGTTGCTCCCACGCGTAATGGACAGTAAATTCTCCATGCACTCGATTGCCGCTAGCGTAACTCATTTGATTCGACATATGCTTTCCAACTTCATGTGGATCCTCAAAGTACACCCGACGACATTGCGGAATCGCTAGTCCTCGTAGTACACGTACTAAAGCCCTAAGAAAAAAACCCCCAGAGCCTGATTGGTGAGCCGATTGGGATATGTGTGACCAATTAAAAAGGATTTGAATCGAGTCCGTTGTTTGTTGTGTCAAATATGAGATGAACAACATTAGAAATGAGGGTTATGAATTCACAATAGGATGAGTTACTAATCTATTTTTATACACGAGTTACAAGTATTGTTTTACAAAGTCTAATCGATTCTTAAAACCCAATCTTATCCTGACCCGGCTTCTCTGCCCTCCCAGTTTCTATACACTCTCATCCCCTCCTATTTTGTGCGGTCACGGTTAAACAACGTCAACATTTTATATTGATTTTTTCATAGAGATAATAAAACAAAAAGTAATAGTGATATAAAATGTTGACGTGACTTAACATTGATCGTACAAATAGGAAGGGATGAGAGTTTATAGGAACTGAACGGGCAGAGAAGCCAGGTCCATCTTATCCAACGCGTCCTGAAAGCTTGCAGAAGCATCCTACGTTTTTGTGTGGATGAAACACGAAGGACTTGTACTCATCAAATGGTCACATCAGGTGGCATTATCATCTCAACGTCTCTCTTTCTGGAGAGTTCGTGATAAATGTAAATATTTAAGGGGACCATCCTACCCACTGTAGACTGATATTGTACGTAATTTAGTGGGACATATATGTCATTTCAGCAGTGTTTTTGAGGGTCCATTTTACCTGAATACCTAACTCTTTCCTCTTCAACCCACTTTTGTCGACATGCAAACTTATGGGCCTACCAGTACCAACGGGCCCGATTTCTCTCAACGGCAACTGTGAGGATTCAAATTCTGTAAGGGCGTTAGTTTGGTGATTTGGCAGTCAGCAGAAGTAATCCAACGGCCATCACCACCACGTACTACACACGTGTCGAAAGATTACAGAAAAGACATAACGTTCCTAAACCAACGAGGATCCTTTTCTTAGAGATTCTGTGATCGTGACCGTTTATCGTGCAATCAGAAATCATTTTAAAATTAAATATAAATAATATCTAATAAAAATTAACCATATGATGTACGATTAACGATCACGATCACGAGATTCCTAAGATCTTTATTCTTTTCCCTTGCTAACGACCCTACACAAACGGCTTTGCATAAATTAATGGGAATTTTAACGAAAAGCATCTGGTACTGTTCACTTTAACGAAAAACCACATTTTAACACTAAAAAGTCAATCCTGGTACTATTCACTTTACCTTTTATTTTGTCCTTATCATTAAAACTCAAAGTTTTCAAACCATTTTAATTAGTTTTCTAGGAAAATTACCTGCGTTCCCAAGTGAGAGTAGCACCAAGTACTCAACGGTCATCGAATATGGACCCCACACCCTCCAACTTTGTTTTTTGGACCCCAAATTTTAGCATTATTATTATTTTTTTTCAATTTTCTCTATAGCTTTCACCATCACTTTGGTTGTTCCCCAATCCTTTCAAAAATTTTACCATTTATAAATTTAAAGTTTAGGTAAATCTTAGGTGGAAGAACATTGGTCTATAATTTGATGTTTCATCAAAATTATAGATCATCAACCAAATTATGGTGCTTCAGTTACAAATTACAGACTACTAGTTTCAGAAACAACGCATTTTTTTTTAAGATGAAAAAGCATATCTAAAACCAAAAAGTAGTTGAAAGCGAGAATATAACATTTACTTCGTATACAATATTGAAAAAACAGAGTTGGAGGGATAAAATTTCGAAAAACAGGGTAGTATGAGGGGACTATTGTTTTATGTATTTGATTTTCGCAAATATCAAAAGGAGACACAAGCATCACTAATTCGTTATACGATCACTATTTTGTTAAGCAGCACCTTGGTCACATGGGCATGACGCACGTGTCTCCCATCCCGAAGTTAGTTTCAGGTCTATTTGTAATACTATACTGTTGTATGTAAGTTATGCAAAAATGTGTAAAACGTATAGTACAATTAGAAATTCCTTCTTAGTTGAATACTGAATAATTTTTTCTTGAGGGGCCAAAAACTATTTTACCATTACTAGAGGGGTACTTCCAGAAAATACTCCTAAAATGGACCACGTTATTTCAGGTTTACAAAAGGGCCTTTCTGTCATACAAGGCGCGCCAACCACCCCAATTTCAACCTCGACGTTCGATGGACTAAAATGACGAATCTACCCTAATGCATATCCAGCGACGCGGCCTGAAAATCCGTCCCAATCAAACTTTTATCTCCACATAGATTTTTCGATGTAATCGGTACATAAGGTGATACATCATTTGTTATTATACAAATGGTAGATTATATGTGTTAAAAAATTAATAACTTAAAAAGTAAAATTTCTCAATACTTATATAAAAACATGTAATGTACCATCTGTGTTCCTGTCACAATAAAAACTTCCTTCACCAGGAGGAGGACTTTTCAGTCAAAACAAGTTAAGAAAAAAAAAACCCAGAAAACAGATTGTTTTTGTAACTCGGACCACGCCACGAACGTGAGGGCGGTTTTGGGATCGAGAGCGCCCGTATCACGAGAGCCTCGAAAACAACCACCGCACACCGGTAATATTAGCAAAACCCAAGGGCGTTTGACATAAATGCGGAACCAAGTCGCCACGTAGCCACAAAACCAATACGTGTCAGCACGAAACGGCGACAGCTTAACGAGCCCGGTTCGCGCTTACGACACGTACCCCTCCCTTGACGGATTGAATACTTTGCCACGAAGGATATCTACGTGGAGGGCCGAAGTCTTAGTCAGCAGCTCCTCTTTTTAAGCTCACACCTTTTGCTCTTTTGCATCCGTAACAACAAAAAACCAGAAACAGAGGAAGCAGCTCTCATTTCGTTTTCACCTCTCTCTCTCTTTCTCTGTCTCGAAATTTCTAGGTTTTTCGCCGGCGAACGGGAACAGGTATCGCCGGAAAATGGAGTTTCCGGCCGCCGATCGTCTCGGAATTGAGGATACCAGCAGCAGCATCATGACGTTCTCTGACGATCTGGAACCCTAACCGCATTTCCAGAGAAAATCCTACGCAAAAGCGACTTTTACCTGGCAGAGTTTCGAAGTTATTCCATGCTTTGTTTGGCAAATTGGAGGCAGAAGAAACTATATAATATTGGATATTAAAAGGCACTTGCTACTTGTTCTTCATCTCGCTCAGGAGCCTCGAATTTAGCTTAATCCGGATTATTTTTTTCTAATTTTTTTCTTGATTTCTGCTTCATCGATCTCAGTTGCGAGAAGATGCTGTGGAGTTGTCAGTGAAGGTGTTTGATCGATGTATCGGCATTAGAACCCTCTGCCTTTCGCTTTCGGGGTTTGAATTTTGTAATTTCGGTTTTTTTTTTTAGCGTCAAAGTTTAACTCTTTGTTCTCGGATTTTGAACGTGATTGCTTAGAGAAAATTGATTAGTATAATAGGTAGAGAATTAGGCTTAATTTTTTTTTATTAAGCTTGAGAGGAAGCTTTAACCTTGTGGAAATGGAGGGACTTTGTGAAGACGATCGGAGGTTCTGATTTCTTTTTTCCCGTGAATTTGATCACGCCGGTCATGCCTTTTTCATTGAAAATCCAACCGATCGATTTTCGCACGAGTCCTGACGACCTGACTCGGTTCGAGCCGGTCAAGCCGGTGGCCGCGAAGTCGCGGCTCAAGCGGCTCTTCGAGCGGCCGTTCACTAACGTACTGAAAAGCTCTGCAGCGGCAGAGAAGGCCGCCGTCGGAATCGAGGAGCCGCATTTCAACAAGGACGGCGTCTTCGGAGGCGGCGTCGGAGGATCGGCCGAGTTCGAGCCGAGTTCGATGTGCTTGACGAAGATGGTCCAGAATTTCATCGAGGACAGCAACGAGAAGCAATCATCGGCTGTGGCACGGTGCAGCCGGAACCGCTGCAACTGCTTCAACGGCAACGACAGTTCGGGCGACGAATCGGAGCTGTTTGGCGGTTTCGGCGAGTCCAACGTGGCATCCTCCGCCGAAGCATGCGAGCTTCTCAAGGTAAATAAAGTATTTGATTCTCCGGGGTTTCAACAGCCAAAAAACGACCTCGGTTTGACATGAAAATGTTTTTCCACAGGGTTTGGTTTCGTGCCAGAGCGTCAGCGAGAGGAACTTGCTAGCCGAAGCGGCGAAGATCGTTGAGAAAAACAAGGCCTGCTGCAAGAGGAAAGACGACGCCTGCAGAACCGTCGTTTCTGATAGTCTGTTAGCTCTCGGATACGACGCGTCGGTTTGCAAATCTCGTTGGGAAAAAGCGCCTTCCTATCCAGCCGGTACTTCCTCTTTCCGCCTACCAAATATATCTATCCATACGACGCCGTCTTGGGATTGTTGGAATTTATCAGGACTAAAATTTGCTGAATTTTTTTGCAGGAGAATATGATTACGTTGACGTGATCGTCAAAGGAGAGAGACTGCTGATCGACGTCGATTTCAGATCGGAATTCGAGATCGCACGGCCGTCGAAGAGCTACAAGGCGATTCTCCAGACGCTTCCGTACATCTTCGTCGGGAAACCCGACCGGCTGTGGCGGATCATCGCGGTGGTATCGGAGGCGGCTAAGCAAAGCTTGAAAAAGAAGGGGATGCACGTTCCGCCGTGGAGGAAAGCGGAGTACATCAAGGCCAAGTGGCTGTCTCCTCACAGTCGAGCCACGCCGGCGCCTTCCGATTCGACTCAGCCTCCGGAGGCCGGCGAGTTGGGACAGAGTCAGGGCGATAACTCGCGGGAGGATGATGAGTTGGGCTGCGAGTCGGTGTTTGAGATGTCTTCGAGTTCTGGTGAGGAGGAAAATGCGGTGGTAGTGAAGGAATGGAAGCCGCCGGAGCTGAAGCCCAAGAGATCGTCGGTTACCGGAGTAAAGATCGTGACTGGTTTGGCTTCCGTCATGGAAGATGAGCAGTAAAATTTTGATAATTTTGGGATTTTTCTTGTACTTTTACTTTTGACTGTTAGGTTAAGTGAAATATCGTATATGACCCTATAAATGGTAGAGTATAACAACCGTTTGATCCCTTCTACGTTTTTGATGTAAGGGTCGGATTTACTAATAGCAATAAAAATAATATGTTTACTAAATTATTTTGCCCTTTGCTTTTTTATTATCTGGGAAATTTTGTTATTTTAGTCTGCGAAAATAAGGAAACGAGAAAAGGATAAATATTTTATGGTTTACATTTTTTCAGTGGCTTAATGATATTATTATTTCAAACCTCTTTGCTGAAACTCAATTGTTTATTTTCTTTTTTCTTCTTTTCAAAGGAGAAGGAGAAGATGGGCAACAAAATTCGATGATGAAAGACTGAAGAAAACTTGGTATATACTCGTGCTGTCGAGAGAATTGCGACGGTCTCTTGGGCTTGTGTGATTTTGAATAAGTTGGTTAGAGTAGTATGTTCGTGTTTTAGTCAATAAGTTTTAATTTTTCGTTTGTAACTTCCGCTTCTATGTGACATTTGTTACATGAATCTAATTTTTATTGCGTTCGGAATAAGCCATATTTTTCTCTATTTTCATTGTTTTGGTTGGAAAAGGATCCTTGCCTGAACTTTTTTTTAGGGATCTCGTGATCGTAAATCGTGCGGTCAATTTTTCGTCAAATACTATTTATATTTAATTTTAAATTTTAAATTTTAAAATGATTTCTGACCGCACGATATTCGATGAACTATCACGATCACGGGATTCCTAGGAAAAGAATCCATCAAGAATATGGATTCTTTTCCGTTTTGGTGAGCAATTTTATCTTTTAAATTGCAGAATCTAGTGTGGTACAATACTGTGGCATATGTTACTTATATTCCCAATTTTTGCCGTTGAATTTATTGAATTGGTAGAGATGGAAATGTGCTTTAACAATCTGGTACTGATGGTGGATAGGAAACCGGAAGTTTCATTAAGAAGTGTGGGGCGAGCTCTGGCCTGTCAGTCATTGACGCAGTTGCGGCATCAATGAGTTTTAGACCTAGTTTGGGAGTGAGGTGCTTAAAAAAAAAGCACCCATGAAAAAAAGCTGTGAGGGTTTTAGGTGTTTGGTAAACTGAAAAAAAGGGCTTATTTTGGAAGCTGCTATGAGAATAAGCTGAAATCAAAGGAAAAAACTGAAGCTGCTATTTGCAGCTTTGGAAAACTGGCTTTTTTTCAAAGCACACGGAGCTACAATGCTTCTTTAATGAAAATACACACTATTAGACTGCTTTTTTTTCCAAAAGCACTTTTACAAAAAAGTTTACCAAACACTCTGCTGATTTATTTCACAGCCGCTTATTCTCACAGCATAGCCGCTTATTCTCACAGCAGCTTTTTTTCAAAGCACATCAATACCAAACCAGCCCTTATCTCCTTCGCTCATGGAAAGTCGATAAGAGATTTTGTCATATAACCGGTTTTATATCATCTCTGATCATCGAAAATCTCGAGTAGACACTACCCAGTACACTCTCGAGTCAGTAAGGCATGTTTGAAGCATGAACAATATATACTATTGAACCGGAACGTCAAATAGTTGTGTACCATTCGACGTATTGACTCAAGTGACATTTTTCAGTTTAGAAAGGGATGTTTATTCATAACATCACGAGATAGTGTAAAATTCAAACACGAATTTTCACATCTTAAAACATACGCTAATGAAAAACTCGGCAAATGTCAACACGGCAATAAAACCAAATATTCGGTTGGTGCCAACTTCGCATGGAAAACGTCGTAAACACATTAAAACCCTAATCTTGTGAATTTATAATCCTCCACCCACCGCGCAGATGGCACCTTCACTCCATGAAGTCTGCTAACTTGCACCAAAATTTCCCTGTCGTTTTAAGGAGCCTCGTACTGAACCGCCGGGTCCATAACCTTCATCTGGAACTGCGTTATTTTAAATTTATTTTTTGGGTATTTTGTTTTAAGTCACGTAGCAATCATTGCGTCTGTTTAATTTTACAAAATTTAGTATCATTATTTAAAAGAAAAACTAATTAAAAGAGTTTGAAAACTTTAAATTTTAATGATAAAGACAAAATAAAAAGTAAAATGAATAGTACCAGGTTTGACTTTTTAGTGTAAAAATATGATTTTTCATTAAAGTGAACAGTACCGCGGATTTTTTGTTAAAACTCTCTTATTTAAATCTTGAAAGCTCCTTCTATCCGTTTCGCTTTTATTATCATATAAACATTTTAAATAGGGAAATTCAGGTAGGGTCAATTAAAATTATACAATTTGGAAGAGAGAAATAGTAAGAAGACTCTTTCAAAAATGAAAATTTTCATGAATTTTTTGATACTTTATATCTATGATATAATATTTTATAATGTTGGTATGAAAAATAACGTTAAACTGTGAGTTGACAAAGAGTTCATGAAGAGCCTAACTTTGAAAGAGTCTTCTTAGCCTTTGTCTAGAGATGATGTTAGACCCAATCAAAACAAATTTGTTTGTTATTAATTTGAGAAATGTTAAGGCAACTCTCTCAAAAGTGTAACTCTTCACGAACTCTCTGTTACTTCACAATTTTACATTAATTCTCGTGTCAACATTATAATACATTATCCAGTAGGTACGCAGTGGTGTGATTGTTACACCGTACAATTCTCCTAAACCAACGTCCAACTACTTGAGACCAAATGCTAAGGAGACTCTCTAAAAAAAATGCAACTCTCCAGGAACTCTGTGTCACGAAACAATTTAACATCAATTATCGTGTTAACATTATAATATATTATTCAGTACTACGCAGCGGTGCAACTGTTATGCCGCAAAATTCTCCCAAACCAACGTCCAACTGATTGAGACCGATGTTTTACTTTGTGAAGGGAATCCACCAACTTTAGTTAACTCAATCGCAAATAAAATTTTGTTTTTGGTAGCTTGTCCTTGAAATATCGGGTTACTTGTGGGATTAAGCTTGGGACAAACTAATTTGGTGAACTTGCAAATCGCTGTGATTCTTTACTTAATTTAAATCTTAATCGCGTTTGAAACTCTCCTTTATCCAAAGTTTTCCCTTTCAAAGTTTCTCACACTTAACCACGTGTGCTTTCACAGTTTAAGCTAAATTTTTTCAAACTTAGTTTTTGGGTCCAGATGTAATTGTCTCTGTTTAGCTGGAAAATGCCTTATGTTAGATTTTATAGAGCTTGTTTGAATGTGCTTTTAAAATGACTGAAAGCGCTTTTAGTGAAAACACATTAAAGAATTATTGTCTGTTCAGGTATTTAGAATTATAGTCATTCGATACCCTTTCGATCAATGGCTGGTTATGCCCTAGACCGCTGGAGCAGTGCTCAAACATAAATAAACAATGAAAAAAATTGAAGTTCCAGTATAAACTTAATTGGTAATATGGGAAGTAACTCTTTATAAGCACTTGCAATGTCTCTTTTCTCTCGATATGAGCTTTATACTCTCAACACGTTTCCTCACGTGTTACGACTTTCAAATCTAATGCATGGACAATATAAATCGGGTAACATGAAGCATATATGACAGTTGGATTTCACACATATTCTGCCACTATAGAAAAAGTTAAAATTTTATCATAAAATAAATTGACAATATGAAAATAGTTGAACTATTTTTTACCACATGCCCTCTTTAGATAACGTGGGATTGAAACTTTGAATAAATAAGCCAAGGTCTCTTTATATGAGGCAAGTTTTGAAAATTTTGAAATACGGAATGGCTTTTGTATAAAGTAGTCGGTCTTCAGGTGCTGGTGGAGCGTTCAGAGGCTTTGGGATTCTGCTACCTTCGAAGACAAATAATGCTTTCTGCTAGTTGCAGTCTACTATGATTTTGTCCTCAACTTATAATTTTTAGGGTTGATTTGAAATTTTGTGTGTGTTCAAAAGAGTTTCCAGTAAGAAGTATCTGCTATTTATTTTTTTTTAGAAAGCATTCAAGTATTTTTTTCATAATTAATTTACACTTGTATTAAAAATAGACAAAAAATAGTTTCTTTAAAAATCATTTCAGTCGTTTAAAATTACTTTTCAAACGAGTCCTTATTCACAAAATGATAGTTCTTTCCCCAGTCCACTAATAAATACTCTATTTTTTTATTGCGGTAAAAGTTCCTTGTTTAAAGAACAAAATTAAAAATAATAAATTACGAAGTCATGAAGGTACCTTTTGTGTTTATTCTTGGTCGAATTGCATTAGTAGTGCCCTTTGTTTACTTGTGTTTTCAGTTTCGTACATGCAAAGGTTTTATATGGCAGTTTTAATGGAAACATCGACAACTTAATCTCCGAATGTACTGACAGATTTTTTAATAGTAATATATTAATTATCGACGATAATGATAAAAATGAGGTCCTAAACTTAAAAATTTAAGTGAAAATTTAGAAATGATTTAATCACTTAACAATGCATGGACAGATGTAGAATTTTTGTTAAATTTGTGTATTTATATTTTTGGTTTTGATTTACTTTAGTCAAATCCGTCAAATAAGTAGATTTTTCCATGCGAACATCCTCTCATTTGAAAAACGGACTAACCGCACTACAAGTAGAATACAGCAAGAACAAATTGCAATACAAAATTACAATGACAAAAGTGAAGATCCGAATAAACTACAGAAATTATATTAGAACCATTACTGTTATTCAACCTTTGATCTTTTGCATGCGTCGGTGCAAAGGGACACGAGAGTTTCGCTTCGTGTCTGATATGATCCAAGCACACATCATACATGCCTTCCTTCCGCTTCGAGTACTACTGTAATCTTTTTACTGTCACATTATATGGACCACTTCGAAGAATATATATTATGATGCTAGCTAGGGTTTGTAGAGCAAGCTTTATTAACCCTGGCTTCTGCTCTCAGGACTGTCAAAAGTAGGGTTCTGCTTTTGGCATTCAAAGAATGTGTCCATACTACGTTTTTTCTGTTGTAGTTTTTGTAGATGATAAAGGGGTCTTTGTTGTTTGTGTCCTTCCTGGTTCCTAATGGCATCATATACTGATTGCACTATACCAAATGCCACAGGTATGGTTTGATGGTTGTGTCCTTCCTGGTTCCTACCCATCAAACCATACTTGTGGCATTAGGTACAGTGCAATCAGTATATGAAGCCATTCCCTGTTGTATGGGAGCAGTAATGATGTTAGAAATGAAGTAGGATTCTTTCCCCTCCCCTTCCCTCTTCTCCTATTTGAATTTTTAACAGTCACGATTAAGTCATATCAACATCTTGTGTTGCCTTCTTCGTAAAGAGAGAAGACAAAGAGGAAAGTGAGACGGTGTGGAGGGGAAGGAAGGAGAGGAGATTTGAAAGAGAGAGAATCCTAACTACTACGTAAGAAATAGACCTAACCCTAATCTCTTCAATCTGCCACCATATATGTATAAAATATATAGTTAAGACTAATTGTAAGTTGTGAATGTATGTAAGTTTTGATTCTCGCATACTTCGTTGACATCTAGTATCGATGTAGCGAAGATAGCTTTGTAGGGGGCTAAAGTCTTTTATGTCCTCATGAGGAGAAAATATTAGGGAGCATAACCAACAGTACATGACCATAAAATTCCTACTGGACCACAACTTTTTAATCTCATCCTAGAAAGACAAAAGGTCAACAAATAAACTGTTCAAAGCTAAATTTTTTATGACTAACTGACATGCGCGTGGACTATACACACTTGCTAAATTTCGTTACGTGAAATTAGTTCTGCAAGATTGCAATCAATGGCTCACTAAAATGCAACCATATTTTTCTTGTACAAAAACTTATTCATTTGAATCCACACTCACAAATGATTAAAAAGGGTTTAGGGTTTATGTGCACGTCGATCTCAGATCTGCGGTACATTGCGCGTTGCGATCGGTGATGACTCTAATTTTGAGGATTTCTAGGCTCTGGTACAACAATAGTGAGAAGTTATGGGTTATGAGGCTTTCCCATCCCCTCCCCTCCCACTTCCCGCACCTAGGCGTCTCTCCTCCTCCTCCTTCTCCTCCTCCCACACCAATTGGTGGGCAACCTCTCTTCCTGAATTTCATGGAAACCTTCATCGCAAACTTGGAACTTGGCCTCTTACAAGGTCATTTTCATTGATTTTAAGCTAGATTCGTGGCTTGTGGAGGATTTGTGGGTTTTTGGTGGGTTGAATTCATCTTCTACGATTAGTTTCCATGCAAAATTAACTTTCCTCAACCATATCTATGGCAGTGCCGCCTTACTTGGTCAGATCAATGGCGGCTCTGTCTTGCTTGACTCGTGGTAGCTGCGGATCTCACTAGAAACGATATGGTCACGGGCGATCTTTGCGTAGGTATCCTAATCCCTGTTATCGAGATAGTCAATCGATGGATTATTCTCAGATTAGTGTTGATTTGTTCTTTACGCCGCTTTTAGCGAGTGTTGTCTCACCTAGCTAGTGATATGACCTTACCTATCAGCGATGACTTGACATGGTCTCGCTTGCTGGCGATGATATTGCGCGTTTTACTGTAAGTCTGTTGTGTGTATCGTTTTTGTGACAGATTTGTACTGACTGTGCCTATGGTCGCAGTGTAGGAGTTAACTCATTATGTTTGTTTGTGCAAATTATCTCTAAATCAATGTATTAATTACATAAAAAATATACTCACGTGGCTCCCATTATAATCGTTCTTATTGATGATTGAAATATCGACAAACTGGTCACATGTTTGTCCACACACGTTGCTGCTAAACCTCATGGCTGATTAAGGGTTCACCACCATATTTATCCCTTAAGGTCCGGGAGACTGGATAATGCTGAAGAGTTTATATCGACAATTTTCAATAAAGTATTGCATGTATTTGGGTTTATAATTGAACATCGAATTCCCATGTTTACCCCAAATAGCCTCGCCTAGCAATCATAAAGCGCAATTTCAATGATCGCCCGAATTTTGGTAAACATACCAAGTTTTCGGTTTTTGCTTATGGCTATGCAATCTTGTACGCAGTTATGTTGGTCCGCCTTGAGGCTCATTGCCACCCAACCTATATGACGTTACAGTTGGTTACTTGGTACGAACTTGACATTTTTCCGTAGTTACGCATTTGGGTGTGTACTCCATGTGCCAAGTTGCGCCGCCGCAATGTACCAACATGGGTCCTCAAAGAAGGATGTGAATCTTTGTCAATCATGATTCTCCTTCACACTGGCTCTCTTAGAGCCTTTGCATGCGATTTCTTTACCGCTCATTTACAGGTCGTCACTTTAATGAGACAGTCTTCCTGCCGTTAGGGGGCGATAAGAACGTCAACGTTCCTGTATAACGGCGAGAAGTTGCGTGGACGTTGCCCACTACGTCTCATCTTGATCCCCATACCGCACAAGTGTGATAAGCAAATGCGATAAATTCTAGCTTTCAAAATGTTGTTCCAGACACATTTATCTGATCTAACTAAAGTGACGAGATCATATACCAGCTGCAAACATGCCTGCAATGATAAATGTACTTAACGAACGTCGAGTCAACATCCCCGAAGGATGTGCCGTCCCTGTTGGACAGTCTGGTACATCAGCGGATAGCCAATCAATCTGTCTTAGCCTGGAGCATGACAGATCACTCGATTCGTAGGATTCACTTCCCTAGAAGCGGAAGACATGACACAACAATGAATCCATACTTAATCGTTGTCTTAAATCATTTCCATTTCATAAGATTAATTCAGATTACTCCCGAGACTTGAAGTTCTTGGTCTAGGATACTAGTTTGGATGAGCTAAATGTAATTTAAATGAGATTACCATCGATGATGTTTTCACTTATATGGTAGCTACCGACATAAATGAAAAGCGACGATATCGAACCATGTTCCGTTGATTAAGTGACAACGTATAATTGATTGGACAACCGAAACTACAATCCAGGTCAAATTCATTACCAAAGTGTGTTTAGACCTGTCGTTCCTACACTGCCCAAAGTAACCCTGTTATGTTACAAGTGGGAAAGGAAGCGTTATGAGATGAATGACATAGTGCGATATGATGCACGCCTTACGACACAAGGTTTCTCTTAAACGTCCTGTAATTGATAGCAACATTATGGAATGTGGTTAGTGTTTTCTCCATGGGGATATAGATACGGAGATTTACATGTAAGTTCTCAAAGAATTACATGAACTGGTTCAAATAGTTCCAAACCACGAAACACCCTCTTAACTTGTTTGAGGCGTTCATTTACAATACGAAGAATGTGGTATACCCGTCTAAGTAATTATTTGATCAGTCAGTGATGCAATATGCCCTTGCGTGTTAAACTATGAAGTCTTATTTCGAATTGCTAGAGTTACAGTTTATGTCGTTGACACGAATCTCACTAAGACTCTGGAAGAGCTTGAGAAAACTGCCTAGCACCTGAAGATGGAATTTGAGATGAAAGATCTTAGGAAAACTCGTTTATGCCTTGACCTGAAGTTAAAGCATTGTTCTGACGATACATTGGTCTACCAGTCGAACTACACCCCGAATGTGTTACCTTTGAGTATACCTATGATCGTCCATACGTTATATGCAAATGAGACCCTTGAAGAGGTTATGGAATTCAAAATTCCATATCTAAGTTCAACTTTGCGCTTCGTTGTACTTAGCTCATTGTATTAGACATGACATCTCCTTCGCTGTTGATCTTGGTAAAGATGCAGCACCGCGCCTACACGCAACTACTGATTGGTATTAAAGACGTGCCTTGAAGGTATTATGAATTTGGGCAAATCAAATCCTAACGCATCTCGAGCGGATCAAACCCCTATGATCATCGGAATGATGCTTGTCTTGTTTGTTAAGTTGACGTAGGTTACTTATCAAACATGCATAAGGCAAAATCCCCAAATGGTTATGTTTTTACCGTTAGGGATATCGCAATATCTTGGAGGTCTACGATATAACCTTAGTTGTGAAATCTTCGAATCGTTCCAAGACTCACCTCACTTCACTACGTCACAAGTGAGACATGGTTAGGAGTTCTTGTTGAGCATATTTGAAGTACTTGTTGTGTTTTCATCCATCGTTGAGTCTCGACGATGATCCATGAAGACTATGCCACATGTATAAACTAGACCAAGCCATGATACATCAACGAAGTTAACGCCAATACATATTGCGTCTACATCTACATCAGCAAAACATCAGGAGATTGAAGTCATGCAAGCCGATCCCATACAATCTTACCGACCTTTACACAACGTCACTGCCGAAGTCAACCTTCCATAAGCTTGTCCGAGGAATTGGTATGCCTAACTATCATATGCAATGCTTATAGTCTTATTCCGAATTGCTAGAGTTACAGTTTATGTCGTTAACACGAATCTCACTAAGACTCCGGAAAAGCTTGAGAAAATTGCCTCGCACCTGAAGATGGAATTTGAGATAAAGGATCTTGGGAAAACTCGTTTATGCCTTGACTTGAAGTTGAAGCATTGTTCTGATGGTATTTTGGTCTACTAGTCGAACTACACCCTGAGTGTGTCACCTTTGAGTATACCTTTGATCGTTCATACGTTATATGCAAATGAGACCCTTGGAGAGGTTATGAAATCCGAAATTCCATATCTAAAGTTCAACTTTGCGCTTCGTTGTACTTAGCTCATTGTATTTAGACAGGACATCTCATTCGCTGTTAATCTTGGTAAAGATGCAGCACCGTGCCTACACGCAACCACTGAATTGGTATTAAAGACGTACCCTGAAGGTACTACATAGGCAAATCCCAACGCATCTCAGCGGATCCAACCCCCCTAATCCTCGAAATTATGCTTGCCTTGTTTGTTATGCTAACACACGTTACTTATCAAACCCGTACAAGGCAAAATCTCCAAATGGTTATGTCTTTACCCTTAGGGATATCGCAATATCTTGGAGGTCCACGATATGACCTTAGTTGCGAAATCTTCAAATTGTTCCAAGACTCACCTCACTTCACTACACCACAAGTGAGACATGGTTATGAGTTCTTGTTGAGCATTACGAAGTACTTGCTGTTTTTCATCCATCATTGAGTCCCGACGACGATCTATGAAGACTATGCCAGATGTATCCATCCGACCAAGACATGATACATCAACAAAGTCAATGCCAAGACATATTGCGTCTACATCAGCGAAGCATCAGGAGATTGAAGTCATGCAAGCCAATCCCAGACAACCTTGCCGACTTCTACACGACGTCACTGCTGAAGCTAACCTTCTAGAAGCTTGTCCGAGGAATTGGTATGCCTAACTATTCATATGCAATGCTTGTAGTTCTCATTTGGAAGTTATGTCAAACTCAGGGGGAATATCCAGAAGCATATTCACTTGATCTTAATGTACTCTTTTTCCTTACGATTAAGATCATTTTTCCCACTTGTGAGCTCTTCTACTTGCGTCTAAAAGATGTATAGTTTTGACTTAATGCAACTTCTCACTTTTCCCCTTAGTCGATGGGTTTTTCTCCTACCTTGGGTTTTACCATAGCAAGGTTTTGTGAGTTTTACCTTTTTATGCATTCTTCCGTTGATTTGAGACTCGCATTCACTCATTGTGCTGATGACTTCATCAAATGTACTTGCTTCATCGCTGAAGACCTGATGCGCCATTTACTTGAGTATTTACACACTTAAGGGGGAATGTTGCAGTCCTATTAGATTAAAAATGTGATTGTGTAAATCATGGTAGATCTAGGAATATCTCTATTAGGAGTTGATTACCTATTAAGAGCTGTAATCCTAAAAGGG
This sequence comes from Malus fusca, assembly GCA_035220775.1. Lineage (NCBI taxonomy): Eukaryota > Viridiplantae > Streptophyta > Magnoliopsida > Rosales > Rosaceae > Malus > Malus fusca. The sequence continues at coordinate 33,096,501 of CM069061.1, read as the reverse complement.
TAAGGATTTTACCTATCCTAATACTATAAATAAAGGCATAATGGGGTGAAATTGAACATACCCACAATTACACATCTCCATCTTCTCTCCACTATTGCCACACCTTTCTCTCTCTATGGCCTCTATAATCGTTCAGTAAATTATACCTACAACAATATTTAATTGTTATTGTGCCCATCTATTATGTTTTAGACAATTATGACAATATGAATTAGTTTAAAAGTACTTTTAAAATGATTGGAAGTGCTTTTGGTGAAAATATTTTAAAACCAATTTTTATAAGTAAAAACGCAAGTAAGACCTAAAAAAACACTTGAAGTCTTTTTGGACCCCAAAATATTTTTTCTAAAATCACTTTTAGTCATTTTAAAAGCAATTCCAAACAAACCATATAAATACATAACCTCATTGTATAGTTTGATTCTTAAAGTGTTTCACATTAACATTATCAAATCGAAACTCCAAATTCAAACGAGGGAAAGAACAAGAGTTGAACGTAAGCTTTAAGCTTCACCAAGACAATTTTTTTGAAAAGCAACGATATTTGGTATTTCATTAATCAACCGAGAGCAATACATAGGTGCCAATTGGGTACAATCCTCCATGGACAAAGAATATGATATGGAGGTGAAATTCCACAAATGAGACAATAATAGTAAACTCCTAAACAACTACCACATGTATGAGAACTTCCCATTACACCCATACAAACCTGTCATAGAAACGATATATAACATATTTGTATAGGTGATTGCAAATAGTCGCCGCCAAATAGCTCGATCACATAAAGTCATTGCGGGAGCGAGACCACATAAAGTCATCGTTAGTAGATGAGACCACATAATACAACGCTCAAAGCGAACCAAATACAACCATCGTTGCAGCGCGGCCACAACACTTACTAGGCGAGACAATAGAGCCAGACTAAACTAGCTCAAAACTAAACTAAACTAAACTAAACTAGGCTAAAATAAATTGATCCGAGAAGGAACCACAAAACGACACCTTCCGATGGAAGGATAGGACCCGCAGACAAGGACCATAGCCGTGCGACGACACAAGACGAGTATGCCATATCCATAAGTCCAGCGGAGCAGCAAAGATGAACCGTAGGCGGCAGAGGTTCTAGACACAACCACCAACAAGAGCGGCCCAGGCAAAGCCACTACCAGATTTTCAAGTCCAAACCAAAGCAGCACCACCAAGGAGGCGCTGCGCTCTAATCCGAGCGTGGATATAGGCAAATCCACAACACCAAAAAAGAGTGACGAACCTTAGGCTCCAACCGTGGAGTTTCGTTTTGGAACACAAAAGGGTAACAACAACAACAAGTTTTCCAAAAAAAAAATAAACAACAACAACAACAAACAACGTAAACATAACCAATCAGAATCCAGTTCTCTTCCAGATGCCAAAATCGTTACTCCGACATATTGTTTACGCTAATTTACTAACCTACCCTTTCTCCTCAGCCAGCCAAACTCCAAAATCCGAGGATTCATCCGTCAATCCAAACTTAAACCCCAATCAGACCACTTCCGCTCTCTTAGGGCAGGAATCCTGTGCTTTTCGGGACAAAAAGCCAACTGTCCTGAAAGCTTTCCCCTCTCAGTAAACCGCCATCGTGTGGGTGCACGATTCTTAACGTACACTCATCTCTTCGTCTTCCCCAGATCCCATTCACGCACACTGCCTTTCTCTGTTAAACACGATTGCTCTTCTGACCCCCATGATTGCTCGGTGCACACAGTTCCGTGAACCCGCCTGTAACTCCACTGCATTTGCCATATGAAGGCCCCTGCTTCTTCCATGGCGATATCGAATTGGGTTTTTGTGTTTTCGATTGTTGTCTGCTTGTTCGCATCTGGGTCGCTCGCAATTGAGAATTTCCACCAGGCGTAAGTGATTTCTGTGATGCAAGCTCTGTTTTTTTTTGAATCTAAAGTTTGGTGTTTTTTCTGTTTTTGCTGATGGGAGAAATCTGGTGCCAATGGGATTAGCTGGAAACAGCTTTGGCTTTTGGCTTTTTTGGATAGTTGGAGTTGAATTTTGATCATGGTGAACAATATTGCAATGCATTTGTTATGCTTAGTGAATAAATTTTGAAACTTTTGTTTTAGATCTGGGACGGCGTTTGGTGATTCTAAAAACAAGTTTCAGAAACATGAGAAAGTTGGAAAAGTGCTTCCAAAATACTGAAAAGTTGGGAACTTTTAGCTTATTTGTGTCGTTTAGTGATTTGTTAACAGCATGAAGTATGTCAATGTGCTTCATATTAATTTGTTTTTTTTTATGAGCCAATTGATAGTGCGGTTATGTTAATTTACTTTCTGATAGTGTAAATTAGAATGATGCAGCAATGCGAGAGTGCCGGCCAATCACGAATGTTGAACATGATTTTAAGGTGCTCTAGATTGTGAAGGTTAAATATTGTTTTGCTCTCGAAGTAGGTAGGATGTTCCTAAACACTAATGGGACACTATAACGAGGGAAATAAAACATCATAAGAAACTATGCTCCCTGCCTCAATTGTGCGCTACTGCGAATTTTCGCATCTTATTTTGGAAACCTTGTCGATCCATGAGTCACTTTATGCACCTTAATTTTGAGATTACATGCTGCCTAACCATTGTTGCTGTTTTTCTGCCAGTGTTATGTACATCGTATGTGGCTAATGTTTGTGTAATATTTTACATACAGATTTCCTATTGTGGAACCTGATCCTGGTCATACAAAACTTCGTCTTTCAAGGGAAGGGTTGGAGGCCATTGAAAGAATAACAAATCCAATTGCAGCTGTTGCCGTAAGACTTAAACCTGTTCTCCTTAGCATCTATGTTACTTGTAAGCTAGAGTTAAGAAGATATCAAAGTATAATACGTAATATTAAAAGATTATACAGCGAACTTTACATTTTTAATTTTGGAAATCTTACCAAACTCTGGGTATTTAGTTTTAGCTAGAGTTTACGGCAGTGGTTTTCAGTCTCCATGCATACAAATATGACTAAAGATTTACGATTAAATTTACTGTCTTACATTTCCCTGCGTAAAGCAAATTTTCTATTCTCCGTGTACATCTTGATTCTATTCAAATGATTTTTTTCTTAGGTCATTGGACCATACCGCTCTGGAAAATCTTTTTTGCTCAACCAACTGCTCTCCCTTTCTTGTTATGAAGGTGTAGTCTTTACTTCAATTAGTTATACTTTTATCGCCTTCTCCTTGTGGATCTTGTTTGATTAATCTTTATGCATTAGTTGTTTGGTTTGAACAATATAACAACCTTTAAGTTTTATTTTTAAACGGTTTCCCCACAGGATTTGGTGTTGGACACATGCGTGACACAAAAACAAAAGGTAAATCTATATGCAACCTTGATATCATGGATGTGCATTATTGTTTTTTAGAGAGATATATTTACGGTGGCTGTTTGCCTCTTACAGGGATTTGGGTATGGGGAACACCAATAGAATTGGATATTGACGGAGTGAAAACTTCGGTTTTTTACCTTGATACTGAGGGATTTGAAAGTGTTGGGAAGTCAAACGTATATGATGACCGGTAATCTCCAAGTCATCATGTAATCTTCAATTTTCCTTTGATGGTCATTCAAGTTTTGTGTCTTCTGCTGGGTTTCTGAGTATTCTTTTGCAGGATTTTCGCTCTGGCAACTGTTATGAGTTCTGTCCTTGTTTATAACCTGCCTGAGACGGTGAGTTGCACAATGCGTGATGTATTAGAAACTTGTACTAGGTCCTAGGTCCATTATTGTTCAAGCCCAGTTTGCCCTATTTGATTTATCTCTTTGGTTGTCATTTCCTGTAGATCCGTGAAGCTGACATTGCCCGTTTGTCATTTGCTGTTGAGCTTGCTGAAGAATTTTATGGAAGGTCTGCAGTTTGTTCAATCCTTGCTGTTATTGTACTTAATTTGTTTTGCTATTATCAAAACTGACATTTTTGCGTCTTGGTTGCAAATTTCATGTGGCAAATAGAGTGAAGGTAAGTTCCAATCCCATAAATCATTGTCCCTGGCGTGTATTATCTCGCAATAATTTACACATGTGAATGGTTGGATTGTTTTGTAGGGACAAGATGTTGCTTTTGAACCTGCAAAGCTATTGTGGCTCATCCAGCGTGATTTTTTACGTAAGTTTGAGAAATGCCTATAGCATATTTGTTTAAGTTAAATATTGGCAACAATAGAAGTTACAATGACAGTCTACCAAGATTTGTCTTTTCAGCTATCAACCCTTTTTTCCAAGCTTTCAGCAGAATGCTCATGAATTGACATTGTGGTGTTTATTCTGCAGAAGGGAAATCTGTGCAAGAAATGGTTAATGAAGCTCTTCTTCGCGTCCCTAACAGTGATGGTTAGTGTTTTGTTTCCTCCCAGTATGCATTCTTGCAAAAGATCTGTTTTTACTTTTTACATAAATGCAGGACAACTTATTTATTTATTTTTTTCTATCATGGATTTAATAGTGGGTGCTTTGTGACATTGCAGGCAACAAAAACATTGATATGGTATTTTTCACCCTTATATTATCACTTGCCGGCATTTCCGCTGAGATATTGCTGTTTGCGGAATGAAAACGAACCCTTTTTGTGTGTCTTTATCAGGTCAACCAGATCCGAGATTCTTTGGCTATTATGGGTGATAATAGCACAGCCTTCAGTTTACCACAAGTATGGGTTTTCCTATTTTCAGCAGTTTTTGCACTCATTTTCTTGGCTTTTTATTTTAGTTGGGAGGTTGTTCAATGAAGCCTCTCAGCATTACACATTTAAAGCAAATCCCTAGATTTTTTTTGTTAGGACAAAATGTTGTGTCGAGTTCCCTTGACGTGGGCATGTTTTGGACAAGCTTTATTTTTGATCCATGTGCAATAATTTATGATTTCTTAGTTGCTATGTATGCTATATGGTTATTTCAACATTGAGTAAGACACTTGAAGTTCACTGTTGATAGAAATAAGCATCGTTCTAACCTATACAATATAATCCATAATATTGTAATATTTTGCATGTAATATTGTGCATGTATTATAATAAATTTAAACTTCCCTTTGCTATAGATATATTTTCTATTTGTTTGTCAAGTGTTTTGATTCTGTGGTGATTCCGAACTTTCAAACAGCCTCACCTTGAGCGAACGAAACTCTGTGACATGAAGGATGGTGAGCTTGACCCGATGTATGTTAAGAAAAAGGAACAACTAAAACAGCTTGTTTCTAGTATCATCCGTCCAAAGATTGTGCAGGGAAAAACTCTAAATGGAAAGGAGTTTGTATCTTTTCTGGAGCAGGTACCTGTTATATTATAATGTTGGTTGGTTAAAATCAGCCAAGATAGGAGAATCGTTAAGTTTCATTACAGTTTATGTTGTGTGGCATCCCATCCATAAGGTATTTAAGAGAAGTAAAGGAAAGGATTCTAGCTACAATCTTTCTTTTAGTTTATTTTGCGTTTTTTTAATTAATTATTTTTTCAGATTCTTGAAGCGTTGAACAAGGGGGAGATCCCATCAACAGGTTCTCTGGTGGAGGTTTTCAATAAGGGTATTCTTGAGCGATGCTTAAAGCTGTACCATGAAAGGATGGAAAAACTCAGTTTACCTCTCGTAGAGCAATCTGTGCAAGAATACCATGAACGGTCCATGGAGGAAGTGATGAAACTTTTTGAGGATCAACATTTTGGCCGTCACCATGCAAAGAAGTCAGTCAAGCAACTACAAGAAGAAGTAGACAAGGTATATGAACTTTGTAATAGTAGCTCTAAACCCTTCTCTATGTACTTAGTCTCTGCCTTAACATGCCAAGTCGTTTTACATATTTTGTTGGCACCCTCACTTGCACCAGCTACGCATCCTGCAATATTTTAGCATGACTTTGCTGCTTGAACTATGGGGATTTGTTTAGGTGTTTAAGAATGTGGTCATGGCAAACAAATATCAATCTTCAAAGCTCTGTGAGGCATTGTATACCAGATGTGAGGATAAAATGGACCAACTACAAGTTCTCAGACTTCCTTCCATGGCAAAATTCAACGCAGGTTTCCTGCAGTGCAACCAAAGTTTTGAGCAAGAGTGTGTTGGACCTGCAAAAGTAAACTATGAGGTTCGCATGATGAAGGTCAGGCATATGTTGTGTTCTGCATTTTGTTTTCCTCGTCTTCAATTTCTCCCCGCAGTGTGCAAAAACTCATTTGTACGATGTATATGATTTAATTTGCAGATGTTGGGCAAGTCACGATCTCTATTTATAAAAGAGTACAATCACCGACTCTTCAATTGGTTGGTCGCCTTCTCCCTTGTCATGGTGGTCGTTGGCCGGTTTATCATAAAGTTTATATTGATTGAAATCGGGGCCTGGATCATGTTCATCTTCTTAGAGACGTACACGAGGATGTTTTGGTCTGCAGAGTCTCTCTACTACAACCCCGTTTGGCATGTAATAGTAGCCACTTGGGAAACACTCGTTTACAGTCCCGTCCTTGATCTGGACAGGTAACAAAACCCTCCTACTCTGTAGTCCTCTCGAAGTTGCTTGAATCGCAAGTGCAGTTGTGTTTTAATTTGTTCTTCCTTTGTGGCAGATGGGCTATTCCAGCCGGTGTCTTGGTAGCTCTGTTCATACTATATTGGCGGTGTTACGGAAGAAGGAAACACGGGTCCGGATGGATCTTACCCTTGTACAATAATCACAAAGGCGGCTCAAATCGCCCAAGATCAGACTGAAGAAACAGAGAGGATGCTTGATATATACTTTGTCTCGGGCGATTTTGTCTATTTTTGTACACAAAGCCCGGCCGGCCGGCCTGCCTAGCAGCAGCTCTTTTGGTACTGAAATGTCAGATTCATTTCACTCTCCAATTGTGAAGAGGTGAAGAATCAAAAGGACAGCTCGTATAGGTCGAATTACTGTAACAATTCCAAATTGTTTGTACTGCAATTATTTTTTAATTAATTATTCGAGGTAGCCATTTAAACTGGATTTGTATAACACTAATGTTTAAAAGAGAGGATAGCAAAAAACAGAATGAAATGTTCACTTCGGATGAGGGCTTTCTTTTTCCCGCTCTTTATTGAACAAACCGAGCACATTGTCGTTTTAGGATTCATACTGTTGACCTCACTTAGTGTAATAAGACTTTGTTGTTCCGTTATTGAACAAATTGATATTGTATTGGAGACCTTGTTGAACATATGAGATTTCCGAATATCAAGATTTTAAATAATTAACATTATCTTGTTATGGCCTTAACAGTTTATCAAAATACGAAGATTCAGTCAGCTTCCGATAAACCATTATTTTATAAGGAAAACTAATGAAAATGACTTGAAAACTTTGAGTTTTAATGATAAGGACAAAATAAAGGGTAGAGTGAATAGTACAAGGTTTGACTTTTTAGTGTAAAAATGTGGTTTTTCGTTAAAGTGAATAGTACCGTGGGCTTTTCGTTAAAACTCCCTATTTTATACTCAGTTTTGTGCTTAAACAATTATTTTATTTTTATTATAAGCAATAATATATCTCTAAGCTAGAATAATGAGAGGACGATGATTTGAATATGAAACGCAACGGATTGAAGTTTAAGGTCATATTCGAGAGGTCAATATCTACCAACTTTAGCTCTGTGTTTGCGTAATAGATTTCCAAGAAACTGCTTCGTACATGCCATAACAGACTAATTCACGCATTCTTCCTTTACCTTAATAATGTTCACATGAAAATGGAAACCCAAATATACGCAACACGTAGAGATATAAAGAGTGCGCGACATGCCCTTTTGCGATACCTAATAAAACTGTGAAGAAATGAACGCATTTGAAATATGTCTCATAGCCGTTGGCTCTGTGATTGCTATTTTTGGGGTGCTTTCTTGCTGTAGTACAGGTAACAAGAAGAAGCAAACAAGCCAAGCCACCGTCGTGCCTTCTTCGGCTCAAAAACCTAACCGCGGCGATGTTGAAAGAGGCGAAGGCGGTGGACAGAAAGATGGTGGCATGGTCATTCTGGCAGGAGCTGGTGCCGCTTTTGCTATAGATAGTAGCGGTTGTGGCGGGGGCTGAGGCGGCGGTTGTGGTGGTGGGGGCTGTGGTGGTGGAGGCTGTGGCGGATGAGGGTGAGGGTGCTTGTGATTGGATCATGTTATACTATTTCTTCCCAATAAAGGGTAAAGTGAATAGTACCGAGTTTGACTTTTTAGTGTAAAAATGTGGTTTTTCGTTAAAATGAACAGTACCGCGAGCTTTTCGTTAAAACTCTTTTATAAATAAACTTAAAATGAGAAAACATTTAAAAGAAATGAGTGACACATAAGAAAAATATGTAAATACAAAAGTTTCCAAAAATAATTGTACCGAAATATATTAAGACTGTTTGTAACCGAAATGTTTGTATTGAATTATATTATGATGAATTAGTGTACCTAAATGTTTGTACTGAATTGTCTGTACCAAACTATATTATAATGAATTTGTGTACCTAAATTTAAATGCCACAACCATAGGATCTATACCAGTTTAGAAATTATTTTTTTGTTTTTTTTATACATGTGATGGTTTACACTAAATTAATCTAAATCAAAGCTCTCATTCGAAGAAGAAAAAGTGGCCTTTCCACTTCTCTGCCAAAGCCATTTTGTCAAATCACCGCTCACATAATAATAAAAGAATTGCTTAAAAAACTCATGGGTTGAGTGTTACATCGTGCGGATGCTCAGGTGCCGTAGGCTGGGATGGCAAAGATCCCCGGGATTGAAGCTAAATCCGTTAGGAGTTAGTTGCCCTACCGTTAGGCTTTCTCCCTTCTCAACCAAATGAAGGAGATATCAATTCAATTCCAGCTCATCCAACGCTTTCTCGAGCTAAGTCAATAAATGACTTATTTTGCACTACACCATCGCGTTTGATACCTTTCTTGATACGTCATTCCTCACTCGGCAAAAAGAAACACTACCCTGCCCAATATCGATCCCACCGGGCCTAGTGCATTATTCGTATGCATAAGTATGGCTTGCATGATAAATTCCAAGAAATTGCTATATGCACCAAAAGTCAACTTATGATGGGAAGAAAAATGTTGAATGACAAACTTGACGCATTACCTCCCACAAATTAGTAAACCCTAAAGAAATTAACGACAAACGTAAACTTCCACATAAAGTCACTTAAAAAATGTCTAGCATAATGCATGCACGATCCAACCCCTAACGTCCGCAATACGAAACGTGTATATATAAAGAATGCGCAGCATGCCCCTTTTCCTGTGGAGGATAATTGTGAATAAATGACTTCATTTGCGCAGACTCTTGTAGCCGAAGGCTTATCTGGGGTTGCTGCATTTGTTTGGTGTGTCTTTGCTTTCTACACGTCAAATAACAAGAATCGTAAAGCAAAATGAGCCACCGCGGCGCCTCATTCTGGTCAACGAGGTTCCGGCCGCGATGTTAAGTGGAGGAACTGTTTTGGGAGGAGATGGTTTTACTTTTGCTACTGCAGCTGCTGTAGCTACAACAACTAGTGACGTTGGTGGTGGTTGTGGTGGAGGTGGTGGCGGTTATGTTGAATTATAAGTCTATAGCTGATTAGTATTAGTGAAATAAGATGAGTTTATTTGTGTATTCACTTGAGCATATCTACCAAGTGTAAAGTCAAAAGATGTAAGGCCATGAGTGCCATGTGTGATGATCCTAGTTGTTAGGTAATGAATGGCTGAGATCAATTTTTCTGATGTGTTGATCCAGCTCAGCTCTTGTTAGCTGTAATATCTCTCCCTGCACGTTGCGTGAGAGAGTGAGAAAAGCATTAATGAAATAGAATATCCCTCTGTGAATTTTGCAGAGAGGAAGAACAACCATTCTTTTCTCATCGTCTCTGTGCATTCATCTTCTCTCATTCTCTTTTGCTAATCAGAAATATCAAACACTAACATGGCCTCAGAGCCAGGTTGCGTCATTTAAAATCTGGGCGTAAATCTGTGAGGTCACTTAGCTCAATCGAAGCTCACGAAAGGTTTGCAAGATGTCTGGATCTGGAGGTTCGGAGGTGAGAACTCCAATCTTCTCCGGTGAGAACTACGAGTTCTGGAGAATTAAAATGGTAACAATTTTCAAATCTATTGGGTTATGGAATCTGGTAGAAAAGGGATTGCCAACACTCGATTCAAAGAAGAAGAAGAAGGAAGCTGAAGGGTCGTCGGAAGACGACAGTGATGAAATGGTTGATGTGCTCATGAGGGATGCAAAGGCTCTAGGTATTATACAAAATGCTGTTTCTGATCAGATCTTTCCTCAGATTGCCAACGTCGACTCAGCCAAGATGGCATGGGATCTACTGTACGGTGAATACCATGGTGGTGATCAGGTTACATCTGTAAAACTTCAAAATCTTAGAAGAGAATTTGAGTATGCTAGAATGCGAGATGATGAATCCTTATCTAGTTATCTCACAAGGCTGAATGACTTAATTAATCAGATGAGAACATTTGGTGAATGTCTTTCTAATGAAAGACTTGTGCAGAAGGTTCTGATAAGTCTAAGCAAACCTTATGATTCGATCTGTTTGGTTATAGAAAATACAAAGTGTCTAGAGACTGTAGAATTGCAGGGAGTTGTTGCAATCTTGAAGAGTCAAGAACAACGGTTTGATTTGCATAATGTTGATACCACTGAGAAGGCATTTGCATCATTCTCAGTGAGTCCCAAAGGGCAAAATAGAAGTGGAGTTCAATCTGGTTCATCAAAATTCCAGAAGAATTGGAACTCTAAGGGAAAGAAATGGGATTCAAAACCTCGATTCCAACAAAAATCTTTCAATAGTCCTGCATCAAATTCATATCAGTCACAACCATTGGGTCAAGAGAGTATCAAACCACAGTGTAGAGTGTGCTCTAAGTTTCATTTTGGTGAGTGTAGATATAAGAGGAAGTCCAAATGTTATACATGCGATAAGTTTGGACATTGGGCTAGAGAATGCACTGTAGGGAAGAATGTGCAAAATGCAAACTCTGCAAATCAGGTGGAAGTGACAGGGAATTTGTTCTATGCTAATAGTGCAATCTCAGAGACAAATGTCAATGGAAATTGGTATGTTGACAGTGGTTGTAATAACCACATGACAGGGAATGCTGATCTTCTTGTTGACATAAAAACAAATGTTGCTGGAAAAGTGCAAATGCCTACTGGTGTGTTAGTGAATGTTGCTGGAATGGGTTCATTGCAGATAGATACAAATAGAGGTAAAAAGTATATCAGAGAAGTCATGCACCTGCCAGGGTTAAAAGAGAACTTACTGAGTGTTGGACAAATGAATGAGCATGGATATTATCTAGTATTTGGAGGAGGCTTATGTAGTATATTTGATGGACCTTCACTTGGCAATCTTGTCATCAAGGTCAAGAAGAAGGAAAATAGATGCTACCATCTTTCTCTGTTGAAAAACAATCAGTTGGTTTTGAAGGCTAGCATAGAGCACTCTACTCAAATTTGGCACAGAAGACTAGGTCACTTGAACTTCAGGGGGCTTCAGCAACTATGTGAGAAGAATACGGTGCATGGTCTTCCATATCTAGAAGCCATCAAAGATGTATGTCAAGGATGTCAATTTGGAAAACAACATAGAGACTGATTTCCAAAAGAACAAGCCTGGAGAGCAAACTGTCATCTGGAACTTATTCATGTTGATCTGTGTGGTCCTATGCAGAATGCATCCTTGGCTGAAAACAAGTATTTCATGTTATTCATTGATGACTGTACAAGGATGATTTGGGTTTACTTTCTCAGATACAAATCTGATGCATTCAATTATTTCAAAAAATTTAAGTTTATGGTGGAGTTGCAGAGTGGTTTCAAACTTAAATGCCTAAGGAGTGACAGAGGTGGAGAATTCTTATCATCTGAGTTCACTAAGTTCTGTGATACTGAAGGCATTCAAAGACAACTTACAATGGCTTATACTCCTCAACATAATGGAGTAGTGGAAAGGAAAAATCGAACTGTGGTTGAAATGGCAAAAGCTATGCTTCATGATAGAGATATGCCATACTTTCTTTGGGCCGAAGCTGTACACACAGCTGTGTATATTCTAAATAGGTGTCCTACAAAGGTACTTGGAAATACAACTCCTTTTGAAGCTTATAGTGGTAGAAAACCAGGTATATCACATCTCAAGATTTTTGGTTCCCTGTGCTATGTACATATGCCTACTGAGACAAGACAGAAGCTAGATGCTAAGAGTGTCAAAGGTGTGTTTGTGGGATATGCTACATGTGAGAAAGGATACAGAATATTTGATCCACGCACTAAGAACCTAATCTTGTCAAGAGATGTAGTTTTTGATGAATCTATGACTTGGAATTGGAAAGAAAATTCACAAAATTCAGTTGCTGCAACCTACATTCAGGATCAACCTGAAAATGTAGTTGGTATGAATTCATATGAGTTGAGTGAAACTGAAGAAAGCTCCATCAGTTCTAGTTTTCCCTCTTATACAGAAGAACAAGAAATCTGTACCCCTGAATCTGCAAAGATTTCAGAGACTTATGATCACTCACCTCTGAAATGGAGAAATTTGAATGATGTTCTTGCCCAATGTAACTCATGCATTCTGGAACCAGAAAGATATGCAGATGCAGCTCAAGATGAATCATGGTTAAATGCAATGGAAGATGAATTATCCATGATTGAGAAGAATGGCACCTGGAAGCTTGTGGATAGACCAACAGAAAATCCGATTATTGGAGTTAAATGGGTCTACAAAACCAAGTTAAATCTTGATGGTTCAGTTTTAAAAAACAAAGCTAGGCTAGTTGCAAAGGGTTATGCTCAAAAGCCAGGGCTAGACTACAATGAAACTTATGCTCCAGTGGCTAGATTGGATACTATCAGGACACTTGTAGCTTTGGCAGCACATAAAAGCTGGAAATTGTATCAGCTTGATGTAAAATCAGCATTTCTGAATGGTGTATTGGAAGAAGAAGTTTATGTAGATCAGCCCGAAGGATATGTAGTCAAGGGAAAGGAAGATAAAGTCTACAAACTGCATAAAGCTCTGTACGGGTTAAAACAGGCTCCAAAGGCCTGGTATGGAGAAATTGATACATACTTCTTTCAGTGTGGTTTTGAGAAAAGTTTGAGTGAACCAACATTGTACACCAAAGCAAGGGGGCAAGACATTCTGATTGTTTCTATCTACGTGGATGACATAGTCTATACTGGTAGTAATAGACAGATGCTTGAAGAATTCAAAGAAGACATGAAAAGAAAATATGAAATGACAGATTTGGGTCTTCTCCATCATTTTCTTGGAATGGGGATAATTCAGACCAACTTTAGCATTTTCATTCACCAAAAGAAATATGCAAGTTCTTTACTAAACAAGTTCGGTCTAAATGAGTGCAAATTTGTGATCACACCACTTGTGGCGACTGAGAAATTAACCAAAGATGATGGAAGTGGAGCAGTAAGTGAAGAATTATACAGAAGCATTATGGGGAGTCTTCTATATCTTACAGCTGCTAGGCCGGACATTATGTATGCATCTAGTCTACTTGCTAAATTTATGCATTGTCCTACTAGCAAGCATTTTGGAACTGCCAAACGTGTGCTCAGATACATCAAAGGGACTCTAGACTATGGTTTGGAGTATACAAAAGGCAAGAAGGCAATGTTGATTGGTTATTGCGACAGTGACTGGGGTGGATCACCAGATGATAGCAAAAGTACATCCGGTTATGCATTTTCTTTTGGAAGTGGAGTTTTTTCTTGGGCTTCAGTTAAACAAAGTTGCGTGGCATTATCCACTGCAGAAGCAGAGTACATAAGTGCATCAAATGCCACTGCACAAGCAATCTGGCTCAGATTTGTATTGGAAGATTTTGGAGAACTTCAAACTGAAGCAACTCCATTGCAGTGTGACAACACCTCTGCAATTGCAATCACCAAGAATTCTGTGTTTCACCAGAAGACTAAACACATAGATAGAAGGTATCACTTCATTAAAGATGCACTGCAGGAAGGAATCATTGATTTGGTGTACTGTCCCATTGAAGAGCAGTTAGCAGATATTTTCACAAAACCTTTGGCTAAGGATCGTTCAACTATCTCAGAAATATGCTCGGAGTAAAATCAGCTCAAGACTTAAAGGGGAGTGTTGAATTATAAGTCTATAGTTAATTAGTATTAGTGAAATAAGATGAGTTTATTTGTGTATTCACTTGAGCATATCTACCAAGTGTAAAGTCAAAAGATGTAAGGCCATGAGTGCCATGAGTGATGATCCTAGTTGTTAGGTAATGAATGGCTAAGATCAATTTTTCTGATGTGTTGATCCAGCTCAGCTCTTGTTAGCTGTAATATCTTTCTCTGCACGTTGTGTGAGAAAGTGAGAAAAGCATTAATGAAATAGAATATCCCTCTGTGAATTTTGCAGAGAGGAAGAGCAACCATTCTTTTCTCATTGTCTCTGTGCATTCATCTTCTCTCCTTCTCTTTTGCTAATCAGAAATATCAAACACTAACAGGTTAGCTGCAGTTGTGGACGATGAAACTCCACACCAGTACATAACTGGTGTAGCATTCCATAATATACACAAGGCTAAAAGAACAAGTGACAGACGACAGATTAAACCACAAAAAGCACCGCATAAAAATTGAAAAGCCCCCTCTGTGCATCAATCTAATTAGACGAGCAATGCATCTACTGAACACAACAAACAGTTTTGCGTGGTGAGGCCATTAGATCTAAATCTTTGTTGCATAAGAAAATCTCTCACGCTTGGGCTCATTTTTAGTATCCCTCCTCATTAGGCCTGCAACTTGGATAGGAATATATATGCGATTCCAACCGACTCCAAGCTGAAATTTTCCCAAATATTCCGTCTGATTCAAAATCCCAAATCCAAAAAATCTGAAAAAAATGGATAAGAATTGGAATGTATTTAATATTCCGATCTGAAATTACACAGTTAATTATGTACTTATTGACTTTGGATTTGTAATACAAGGTACTCTAATATGTAACTATTTCTTCAATTACAACTCCCTTGAGAAAAAGAATAAAAGGGGATAATTAAGTGAAATAGCCTCTTTCCTTCATAAAAATAAAACTTTTTTTTTGGTTTTTTTGTTTTTTGTGAGGATCTATTGCTAACATTCCTTTTCCATTAGGGTAAAATATTGAAAGAAACTGATGGCCTTTTTTTACCAATGAACTCTTCTAGCAGGAGTGCATGACAGTACAAGTATTTTTACCAATTAACTCTTCCAGCAGGACTGCATGAAGTATTAATCTGTTTGCGTGAGAACCCAACAGTTCACTTCTTTCAGAGATATATTGGCAAAAAACCATACCAGAGTATCCCTCACCAAACCAAGTTTAGGCAAATAAACAACAGCTTCTACTCAAATCTCCGACGAACAATGGTTTCCGTCCGAACAAGGCCTCGTAGTATAATTACTTAAGTACATAACAGCGGAAGGATCCCAAAACCTTGATGATTGAGAAGACGAATACATAGAAAATTTCAAAGAATTATCATCTATAAAAATGTAGCTGTCCCATTTCCATTGATATGATCGAGAGTAATCCTTTAATTGCTTGCGAGTCCAAATGGGATTGATCTCCTGCAAGAAACAAATGAACCTTGTCCTTCACTGTAACCCAGCTGCAGCCTGGACTCTTCCTTATCCCCTTTGATTTTTTGGTCATCATCACTTGGTTTCCATCCTTCATTTTCCCTAAAGTAGAATATAAATTAGACAAGACCACATAAGGGGTCGCGTCATCAGGCTCCAATCTGATTAGCTTCCGAGTTGCAAGCTGTGCAAGATCAAGACATAAATGAGTCCTGCTAGCACTAAGAAGAGCTCCCCAAACCCCGGTATGGGGCTCAAACGGCATTGAATGAATCAAATCGACAGCTTCATGTAGCAAACCAGCTCGACCAAGGAGATCAACCATGCAAGCGTAGTGATCCGGTCCTGGTTCTATATTGTGTTCCAATTTCATCGAATTAAAATACTGCCATCCTTCTTCTACTAGTCCCACATGGACACAGGCTGAAAGAACACCCAGAAAGGTGATTTGGTTTGGCTCGCAATCTTCATTCTGCATGCTCCGAAATAAGTTAAGAGCTTCTTTCCCAAACCCATTTTGCGCAAACCCTGTAATCAATGAGTTGAATGAAACAGTATTGGGCGAAGAGATACTTCTGAAGATCCGATCGGCATCAACAGTGTTCCCACACTTTGAATACATAGAGACCAGAGAATTTTGAACGGATAATTCAAACTCCATATACATCTTAAATGAAAGAGCATGGATCTGCATCCCCTCGTTTATACTGGCCACACTAGCAGAAGCACTGAGTGCACTGCTCAAAGTAAGGGGATTGATCCTGATTTCCTCTCGACGCATCTGAATAAACCAAATGAGAGCCTCTTCATATTGCCCATTATTTACAAAACCCGAAATTACGGCAGTCCAAGCAACATCATCCTTCTCAGGCATCATTTTGAACAACTCCATGGCTTTCTCAGTCATCCCTTTGCAAGAGAATCCCGATAACATGGTCGTCCACGAGAATATATCCTTTGCAGGCATCACCTCAAACAATCTAAAAGCTTCTTCAGTTTCAGCACATTGAACATAACCCGCAATCAAGGAATTCCAGGAAACTACATCTTTCTTGTTCATCATATTAAATACCTTAGAAGCTTCATCTATACAACCAAATCTACAATACATAATGATAACAGAATTTCCTAAAAAGACATCGTAGTCAAACCCCTTACGAGAAACTAACCCGTGCATCTGAATCCCTTCTCGATATCTATCGAAGCTGCCACAAGCTTCAAACATTACAGCCATTGTAGTGCTATTGACCTTCACTAGCCCTTCCCTACTCATATCCAAGAACAATTCAAACCCGGCTTCAAAAATTCCCATCTTCATATACCCATCAATCAGTGCTGTCCAAGTAACCACATTCCTCTCCAGCATCTGATCAAACAAATTTCTAGCATCAACAATCCTTCCCATTTTGCAATACCCATCAACCATACAGCTCTGAGAAACCACATTGCTATTTATCATACCCTCAAAAACTCGAACTGCGTCTTCAGTTCTTCCAACCTTCAAATACCCATTTATCAAAACATTTGAACAAACCGGTTCCCGCCACCTAACTGGCATTTCACAGTAAAGCTTCTCAGCCTTGTCAAACATCCCCGCCTTTACAAAACCCGTGATCATGGCACTACAAGACACCTCATTGCGCTCCGGCATCCCAGAAAACAACTCAAAAGCTTCACCGACCATACACTTATTTCTAATATAAGCCGTGATCATCGCATTATACGATGCTATGTTTCGTTGGGGAATTTCATCGAACAGTTTACGTGCTTTGGAAGTTTGGCCATTTTCGGCATATGCAGTGAGCATAGCAGTCCAGGAAATAGTGTTTTTCTCGGGCATGCGATTGAATATTGATTCGGCTTGTTTGGTATCACCATTTCTTCCGCTTTGGGTGATCTGGGAATTGCAGTAAACAAGAAAGCTGCTGGCTTTTCTGCTTTTGGACACGCTTTGGGGTTTTGAACAAGCTTGAGTGGACAGATATGAGCAGTGGATCTTCCAACGCGAAACGCTACAGTTGGAAAAGTGCTCAAGGAAAAAGCTGGTTTTGAGTATTGTTGGCATGTTTTGAGTTGACACACCACATGATCTCAATTAGCAAACTTGTCTTTAAATCTAATGGGCAAAAATCCATGTGAATCAACTTGAACTAGTTCCCTGGCCTCAATAGCCCAACTCTTGTTTTGATGGGCATGTTGGCATTGTCCTAGACCCAACGATCCTGGCCCGATTGAGATGAAAGTTCGGTTAGGATTGTGAATTTGTTTGGCCTGACTCTGATATCATTTCTAATTATCAGAGAAATGGACCAAAGATCTATTTTCAATAACATAGATATTGTCCTTAACTTGGTAATTATCACCTGCATAGTCCGACTGGTGTGATGTTTTATCACAAAAAGCCTCGCTATTAGTTGCAGTGGGGTTAAGATATTTAAACTCTTTTTTTCTCAGAGATACGGTTGATGTGAGATATCTCAACATACTCCGTCACGTGGGAGACAATTAGTGGATCACACGTGAGAGATCCACACATCGACAATCACGTGGAGCCAAGGGGACTCACCCTAGGCCAAGGGACCCACCATCATCGCATGGGGCCAAGGGAACCCACCCATCGCGTGCAGTACAAGCCTGCTCCTTGAGTATTAGAGTGAAGGAACAAAGGCCCACTTTCAACAATATCGATATTGTCTCCAACTTGTTAATTACCACTTGCAGAGTCCTACAAGTGTGAGGTTTTATCACAAAAGACTTCGATGTTAGTTGGAGTAGGGTTAAGATATTTAAACTCTTCTTTTCTCAGAAATACGGTTGATATAGGATATTTAACAATATTGAGCCTTGCTCATAATGGAAACAAACAAAATCTTTAGCATTACCATGTTCGGCTCTTAAAGTTCATAAAATTTCGGTAGAAGCGAAAAAAAGAAAAGACTTAATATCAATCTCCTTCTAAAATTAATGTCAAACTAAAGATGGTAAATCTAACCTTAGAACAAATGTAAACATGATTCTTCAAAAGAAAAATCACAAGTATGACCTTTTGTTCAAGAATTTTATAATATAGTTCCATATGTCTCATGAAAGAATACGGTTGCTCACAAGTTTGACGAATCAAACATACCAACTTAATTCTTATCCAGCTGAATATAAACTTTTCTTGTTTCTTTCATTGTCAAGCTCCAACTAACTGATTTACAGCCCTTATAAAAACGCAAACCTTTTGCACTAGAAACCCAAAATTTTATATATCGAAAATTTCACGATATAAAATTTATTTTGTTCTTTCTAATATCGAAATCCAAATGCATCCCACCAGGCTATCCTTATCCTATCATGCATCTAACCCAATTTTCACTCTTTCATTCTCTCAATATAATTTTGGAACGCATGCATGCACATAAACAAAACAACATGTGTATAGTAATTATCTAACCAAGTGATGTTTTTAGGTAGCCAATTAATCAAATAGTTTAAAGTACTCCCATTGCACTGATTTAGCATAATATTTAAGGAAAACTAATGAAAAATGTTTGAAAACTTTGAGTTTTAACGATAGGGACAAAATAAAGGATAAAGTAAATAGTACCAAGATTAACTTTTTAATGTAAAAATATGATTTTTCGTTAAAGTAAACAGTATCAAGAGTTTTTCGTTAAAATTTCGATATATTTACTACCATCCATTCCCCTTAGTCTCCTAATTTGTTCTTTGCTTTTTAAGTTGTCGGCAGAAATAAAGAATGATATATCAAGGTCGGTTGACAGCTGTGGAAACTTTTTAAATCCAAAGGTAGAACATTTTTACCTTCATCAAGAATACGATAAATGCTTTTTTTTTTTCCGTTTTTTATTATTGTTGATCATTTAGTTTAAATGAATAATTAAGATTACTCTCATGCAACTCAAAATTTCTAACAGACTAATTCGTTTAAAACTAGAATCAAACTCAAATTTCAGAACCACTTTAGAACGCATTAACCCTTCAACTGCAAACTAGAACTTTCTTTAACTCGAGCAAGTGGATGACAAATCAAGATTACGATTAATCAAAATGATTATACTTTAATTAATTGGCGTGGTGCCTGCCTGCTGTAACGTGTTGATGTCTTGTCGGTAAGCATATCGCTTGGGTGGGGATTCATATTCACAGGCCACTAATAGAGGTTGAGGAAGATTTTAGGATCTGAATTCCACCAAAATTGAGGTGGTGGCACCACATGCACCGTAGAGTATTGGATGGCCGATCAAACATATTTCACTAATTGGTATCCATGCATTTTTTCAGCATCTTCCTCCAACCATATCTTTGACCGACAGCCCCCTCGAGAGTTTGATCAGATAATTGCATTTCTTTTGTGTTTTGGTCAATGATAATTGCATCTCTTATAATGCGTCTTTTATCTTAGAGGAGCCAATGAAATTAATAACAATATATTATACAAGTGGATAATATTGAAGTAAGAGAAAATTGAATACGAGACTTCAGATGTAAGACTAACTCTTTGTTACTTATTTTTTTTTTATTATTAAGAAGAGAGAAAGTTTGAAACTATTATAATAATAATTTAAAAGATGGGAAGTTTCGAATCCGGCCGGGACGCATGTGTGGAAACTCAACTCCTTATCCACTAAGATATTGAACCACATGCAAACTCTGTTAATTACTTGGAAGGTGATGCTAGAGAGACCATGGTTTTAGACCACATGATGTGACGGTTGACATTGAATTCCTTTTTTAGATCATCAAATATAAAATTCAATCATCAACTGCCACATCACGTGATCAATGATTTACAAACTATACTATAAAAAGATAGTCTTCCTAATATTTTCTTTACTTGAATTACAAGATACTAGAAGAAACCCGTGGATGTTCCATGTAATCAATACTCCAAGTGTAGACAAACAACTCTATCCAAGAAAAAGAAAGTCAAATATTTGGACTAAATGAATAGTATTAGACCATGCTAAAAGAAACCCGTGGATATTCCACGTAATAGTGAGATACTAATTATAAATCAAATAAAATAAACAATAAAAAATTCTTTTTTATGACAAATTTACCCCTTCATTATTTTATGGATTATTTTTGACTAGTTTTGAACTTTTTGGTTTGGAGGGCATTTGTGCCCTATTAATTTTTGTGAAGCCTGTGACTCCAAATGGATTGCTGGCATTATATATTAGTATAAATTTGAGAAGTTTTTATGTGAAACACTTGTATCCATGACACTGTTTGTAAAAATAAAAAAAAAATAAAAAAAAGATTTTATTGCAAACTTCTGCTTTTTAAACTTTCTTGTAAGTGTTTCTTGAAGAAGGGAATTGGATCCTCGCCGGATCTAATTCATGGGGATCCTAGGGATCAACCCATGTGGGCCGTTGATAAAAAATCGTGCGGTCACAATTTTTTTCTTTTTTATATTTTTCACACAAAACGAGACTATTTTACTTTTAAAATATTTAATTATGACCGCACGATTTTTTATCAACGGCCCACGTGGGTTGATCCCTAGGATCCCCAGCAATTAGATCCGGCGATGATCCAATTCCTTGAAGAAGCATCGTAAAAAAGAGTTTTATAACTTAATTATTATAATAACTCGGAAAAAAATATATAATATAACAAAAGTTTATCTAGAATTTATTTATTTTGAAATATTCCAAATACACACCTAGGTCTTTGAATAAAATTAAAGGGATATATATCTAACCAATAAAAGAGCACAGGTGGTCGCTAGTGGGTGAAATTTATATGATAAGATGTCTTCGTGCGAATATGCCCATGTTATCATGACTTGCATGCCTACATATATATATATATATATATATGTGTGTGTGTGTGTGTATGTATATAAGGCCTAATTTGTTTATAGTTTCATACCACTTGCAAATCATTTAGGTCTAATAACTTAGACACAAGTTCTAGACTTCTACCTTGCAATATTCCTCATTTCGTAGTTTCTTGCCAAGTTGGTCTCTTTCCCAAATGGCTTCTTTGGCACCTGAAAACTGGGCATACGCCAATATGGGTGTTAACCATAATTTATCGGAATCATCAGTTGGAGTTACATCATCAAACGTGAGCAATGCCCTACTCATGTCCTTGTTGGAAGAAACACAAGGTGGCGATCAAGATCACGACGAGGAACGGTTAAGCAGCCTGATCCGAGCTCTAGAGGTAGAGCTCGAGCCTACCACGAGTGAAGGTGATGGAATTTTCATGGATAATCTTCATGAATTTGGTAGCATTAACCAAGAGGATCATTTTCAGCCGTTCGATGTTGGATCTGTGGACGGTAGGGATTTCCAGGAAACAAACGCACCTGGGTTCGGTTGGATGGATATGGAAATAGGGTTTTCTTCTTCACAGGGTACTGATGAATCAGTTGATTGGTACATGGATGATTCTTGTTTTGGTGACATCGATCGCATGTCTAGTTCTGGAGGCTCTCAGTACAATGGCAGCATTACTACAACTATTACTCCATCTGAGGAAGATGGATACCAAAAGCTGTGGCAGGAAACGTATGTTAATATAAGGATGCATATGTATAATTGAAGCTTATTATTAATTAATTACATGTAACATCTAATTTATGAATATGTTTCGCGTCGCAATTTAAGTTGTTACAAGCTGATATCATCGAGAGATAACTAGTGGTAACATCAAGAATCGATATTGTTATTTGAAGGAAATCACAATCGGCCTTGCCAAATCACTGACAATAAATTAATAACAATGTTTTACTAATGTTACCAACAATAACTGAAATTATGAATAACTATCCCTGCCTATTATTTTTTCTCTTTTAAAAAGGGGACAACTAGTGACGAACCACGTTTTATCCACCTCTTCTAGGCCCGAAGAAGGTTACTTGAGAATTTCACTCTACATGTGGCAACGATTAAGCAGATTCACAGCTTATAAAGTATCAAACCCAGAACCTCCTTTTTTTTTTCTTCTTTAGGGAGCTGTTGTTCGCACTTTATTATTGACATCTAGAAAGAAAACTGCAAGCCTTATCTTTAATTAATTATTTTGGTGTAGTTTGAGAAAATTGGCCGAGTTATACCGCGTGGTAGTTTGGTTACTCCTAAATTTTTTGTTTAATGAGCAATTGTATGTAATAACTGGTGTTACAATATATTCGTGCGAAATAGATAATTTGGACGAAAGATTTGTAGACCCTTGGATTGGGAAAACCTAATTGAAGAAGAGACATTATAAAAGCCTAAAGAGAATTAGGGGTGTGTTTGTTTCCCTTCACTAGGCCTCACTGGACTAGACTGGACTAACAATTAGTCCAATCCCTTGTTTGTTATTTGTGTGGACTAACTTAAGTGGGACTAAGTTTCGCTCGCCGGATTGGAGGCCTCACTAAACGGCCTTAGCGAGACCCCCCGAAACCCATGGGATTGCTAAGACCGTCTCTCTCTCGCGTTCTCGTCCTCACCTTTCGAAGCTACTCAACATCGTCGTCTTCCTAGCGTCCTCAAC
The DNA here is from genome assembly GCA_035220775.1 of Malus fusca. NCBI lineage: Eukaryota > Viridiplantae > Streptophyta > Magnoliopsida > Rosales > Rosaceae > Malus > Malus fusca. The sequence goes on along the minus strand of CM069061.1, from coordinate 33,073,356 downwards.
CTTTATCGGCCGTGATGACGACATCCAATAAATCAGAAACGCCTCTCTCTCAACGCACCTCCCCTTCACGATCTAGCAACCACCAAAAACCCTAAATCCCCAAATCAAATAATCCTTCGAATTCCCACTCAATCCCTATCAGACCCTAACCAAATGGTCGAGCCCTAATGTTCAGATGGAATGGCCTCCGCCTATTCTTTCTCCGCATGGCCTCCGCCTATTCCTTCTCCACTGGAATATCTAAATCTACAATTGGAGAAAAACTGATTTGCATCTAAACCAGAGTAGGAGGGAGAAGATGAGGGAGAGGGTTGATGGGCTCGAATCGGTGGTCGGGTAGACAAAAACGGATTGAAGATTGGATTTATAAATTGAAAATTAGAAGAAAAAAAGGCTTGGAGGAGGAGAGGGGAGTATCAACTCTCCTTTGTTGCTGATGCTTCTAATTTCCAACGAAGAAGAGAGAGTCCTGCCTGATTTTGCTGTAAAATTTTGGTTTTGATTGTGGGTCAGTCATGTTGTTATAATTTCTTCTAGGTTCCTTGATTATTGTAAAGGAAGATGGTTCTAGAAAGATAGGACAAAAGATAAAGTAATACAAAATATTAATTGATATATTAAATAAAAAATAAAATATTAATAAATATAGATTAAATAATATAATATTATAGTCCTGCTTCTTAGTCCGACACTGCACCAAACGCTTCACTAAGTTAGTCCAGTTTAGTCTAGTCTAAGCCAGTCCAGCTTAATCCCTGAAACTAATCCAGTCCGAGACAGTCCGGTGCAACAAACGCACCCTAGATGTACAAAGTAGAAATTTCTTTGCGAGGGTTGAGCAAGTAGAAAATTCAACTATTTTACGACTATAAATTTATACGAATAAAACAGATTCAAAGTCAAATTATTGGTGCAGATAGCGTTATGCCGCACTAGCAAAAAATAATTATCCTTATAAACCCGGGTACGAGTTTGATTCTCACTGATTCCTTCCTCCCTAACAACTAACAAGTTAGCCCACTAATGCTATGTTTGAAAAAAAAAAAAAAGTGAATTGTTGTTAACAACAAATAATTCATTATAAAGAGACTACATTTTTCTAATTTTTATATAAACTTTTTGAACAGAACTCTAATAATTACTAACCTTCCTCTTTGCGGAAAAAAGAAAGAAGAGAAGAGAACTATATACTCATTATCTGTGAAACCTCATCTCAAAAGATTTTCTTTAATTTATACAATGTGATTAGAAAAGTTTTAATTGAAAAAAGAAAACCTCATAATTTGTAGTGTTTTTGGTTTATATTGAAGGTTTTCGAACTTTAAATCTAGCTTAATATCTTGTAGTTTCATTCATGCATTGGCACATTGATTTTGTATTCTTAATTATACGAAAGGCAGGGGCATATGTTGCTTACAACTGATTTCAAAAATATTTTTACTCACCACTCTAAAGAGTGATGTTCACCACTATATTAATTACCGTTGAATATGCTTGATTTAATCTATTTACTGCATAAATTTTAAAATTTAAAATAATTTAAGTGGTTAACAAAAGTGCACTCGCCAATTCCAACTAATCACACGTTACCATAGCAAAGATGATGATGTATAGAGTCGATAGGGGATCAGAAAAGTTGGTCCATAATTTTCTGCACAATAACTAACGGACATAATCACATGGTGTGTGGGATCCTTATTCATTCACCATCCATTTAATTATTAACAAGTACTATACATACGGGATCTAAATCTTTAAACACCACCAAACATGTTTCGGTAAGCAAGAATTGGAAGAAAAAAACAAGAAAGTTTTATGTATACGGGAACACTTATCACGTAGTGTATTATTTTATATGTTATAATATGGTATGCAACATAGTTGATATGTCCTACTTATATTAATAAAACAATAAATACGCGTGTTATAACTTGAGTAGAACATTAACATCACATGATCATGTTATGGATAATACCCAAAAATTCTTAAAAATGAATATCAACCCATTATTATGCGTGTGGGAGCCACTTGTTGATCACTTAGTCAGTCATACGTTTGTCGAAAGAAAATCCTACACGACATGTGATAGAGATAAGAGATGTTATGTGGTCAATATCAGATACAATTGGACACACCACTTAACCGATCCTTGATTAAACTTAATAACATCGATCAATTACATATGCACGTAGTTGCCTAGTTGGTATCAATTATTTGCTTTTAAAATTGAAACGAGAGCCTCAAACTTCACATCACCAAAGCAAAAGAATCCAAAGAAATCAACATTGTTTTAATAATATTGTCATAGAATGTATCTTTTCAAGTAAGCATCTGGGACAGGCCCAGCTGACCACCCTTAGTTATTTAAATTATATTGTTATTGTTTTGGTGATCCATCAGCCATAGATATGTTCTGCCGTACTTGTTTGCCTCATATTCAATGCATGCATGATATCGCATTTTCGCTTGGTTTGCAAGCAACTGGGGATATGCGCTTAAGACTCTGACAATGAGACATTTGTTTAATAGTGAAACTGTGAAGTGGTCCATTGTTAACATGGATATATTTTTCGGTGTGACTGACATACAGAGTGGTACACCATATGTCATTATATAAATGGTGATATATATGGGTTAAAAAGTTAATAACTTACAAAAAAAAATTTCTTACCATTTACATAAAAACATGTGGTGTACCACTCGAGTACCCGTCATAATGAAAAATTTCTCGTTAACATGGAAGTTTCATCATTACATAATCCTCTCTCTCTCTCTTTATAATTAAAATTAAGTAGTCTACCTGTATACATGTTACGTAATATGCTGATAGATGATCAATATAACTGATATTTCAAACAAAATTGAGTTCATTTGATTAGTGGTTACATAACATGTCGGTTTTAATATACTATATACATACCACATAGTATTACCAAGTTGTCGTCAATTTGAACCACATATTCAAATACAAACTTATATAATTAATCATTTATATCGCTAGTCCGACAAACATTGATGTGTGTGTGTATATATATATATATGTCAATGTTGATATCGACATTAACATATGGTTTGATAAGGTGACATTTTTCTATTTGTTCATGCACACATGATTGGCCAGTCCATAATAAAAGGTCACCCTCGTGGTCATATGCCTATATAAAGTCCTACCTCTCTTGAAGGGAATCATATAACCAAATACACAAATATTTAAGGGCCAATATCTCACTTCTTGAGCTTGGCTTTCCTTGAAACTCTTTATTTTCTTCAATTGTTTTCTCTCCTTCAAGAAAATAAAAACTTCTTCTGCAAAATGGATTCTTCCACCACACTGATCAGAAACTATGCAAGCATGAATGACAACGACGCTTATGCTTTCGAAGTTCACGAAGGCATGGAAACAAATGGTACCATTCTCATGTCGTTGCTAGAAGAATTGCAGGAGGAAGATCGAGACGAGGAGAGATTAAACAGTGTGATCCAATCCCTAGAGGCAGAAATAATCAAACCAACAATATTGGGCAGCGATGGTTCGAGTAATACAGACTCTGAATGCATCACTATCAAAGATTTGGAAGATAGTAACTTGTGGAACATCGTAGGAGGCTTGGACGGTCAGGATTGCTCACGATCACCGTCATTAGATGATTGCGATCAGTTGGGATGGTTTGAAATGGATCAGGTGGCTTGCTCACCAAGTAATGACATGAATTGGTATGTGGATTCTTGTGAGTATGATCAGATGGATAATTTTCCGATTGATCATTGTGAATGGGTTGGTGATTATTCTCATGTTTATTGTAATGGTGTTGGCATAGAAGAGGAGCATGTGTACAGCTCTATATGGCAGGAAACAGCATATGATTCAATCATGTACGACTAGGCCAAAGAGATTTTTGCCCATCTGTAAATTTTAATTTGAAAGCCTTGGAGATTTTTCGATTCAGATATATAATGTATGCATCTGCAGCCATAATCGAATTTCCTCGAGATCTAAGAAGCAAAGAGATTTATTATAGCAAAAAACACTTATAAACAAAAGTGCTTCTAAAGCAGTCTCAAACGGGTCATTAATAACAAAAGCTGAATGCAGGTAGATTTATGATATATCTTCTAACAACAAACAGGATGGTTTTACATGTTTGAAATCATAATTCTTCTGAACTCAGGCAACTGAACTTCAAAATTCAAATCTCTGGAAAACCAAAGGTTGCATCTTGAAAATTCAACTTGACAAATCATTGAAGCCCTTTGGAACATCAGAATCCTCCTTGTTCAACTCGTTCTCTAAATGTAGTGTGTATGGCATTTTCTATGTTTGAAGATTCATTTGACAACTCTGTTGGAGCACAAAAAATTCTTCGTGGGTAAAGTAAGATCAAAATGAAGTTACGGAAGGAACGTAGCTAAAAATAAGCCTTTTATTTTTTGAGAAAGAGATTAAATATATATGAGACAATAGAGAGATAAAAAAGGGGTGGAGAGAGATGTGAAAGAACACGAATAAAAACTAAAAACTAAATACATGCACGCGTCAATTAAAACAATGAAAAAACTTACATGCAACTAAACAAAGCTAAATAAGCTTAAAGAGATTCTATCATTACATGGAACACAGACTGCAAAATAGGTTCAATCCACCATCAAACAACAAACATGATGTGATACTTTTACGAGTTCGAAAAAAATCCTTGTAATCCAAAAAATTGAACTTCAAAGCTCAAACTATTGTACAACTACATCTTGATGAATTCAACTTGACAAGTCACCGAACCCCTTTGAAACATTAAGAATTCCTTGTATAGCTCTTTCTCTGTAATATGCACAAGACTTGTATATATCGTCATTTTCTTCAAAATCTTAGCGTTCTCTAACAAATACTTTGACACTTCCCTCTCAATCTCTCGTCCCTTGAATCCTCTTATGGTGATAGTCTTGAGGTGCGACCGCAGATAAACAAGCAAAAACTTTGGTGGATTCCACCGAAGCTTTGAATAATCTCTTTGACATATGGTTCTCTGACAATAATTTACAAAAATGAATGAGATTAAGAATCTTTAAGAGGGCATGTTGATACCATGCGGCACAATATGCATCCGCCAAATCTTACTTACATCTTCTAAGATAAGATCCTCCAGATTGGGCGTCTTACGGAGTAACATTACTAGCATTTCCCAATAACAGCTATCATAAAGAACCACCTTCAGTTGGCTCAAATTAGGAAAAACAGGGAGATACCATTCCTACATGAAAGATACAAGTATTAAAGCACTCAATCAGAAATTAAGGATTCTCTTATCCATAACAAGCAATTTGAAATCAATCGTATTGACGAAAGGAAGGGACTGTTCCATCACTATCTTTAAGCTCACAACAATGGATAAAAAGGAAACACGTGTAAACGGGAGAATGAGGGTATGCAGAGGATGTTCTTGTACAGTTAACATTTTATACAAACAAAGGATGACCTAGCGTTCGTTACTCCTGGACCCCAACATTATCAATAAATCCAAGTTTGAATTGATGAGGAACGGTGCACTATATGCAGGACTTGCCCCTCGTACCTTCCTCCTCTACCGCTTTCTTCATCAAATACAATTATCTACCAAACAAGAAATGTAAGGGAGCAAGAGTTAGGGTAAACTTACCTTCAAACGTTCAGCTGAAAGAGACAGATATTTCACATTTGATATTGCTTCCAGTAGTGCAACTACACGGCAGGGAACTTCTTTGAGAACAATATTAGCTTTTACTAGGGATTTTGAATGCTCCAGAGAATAATTTGACGAAAGATCTTGCTTGAAATCAATGTTTTCAAGCTTTGGGCCATTGATAAGAAGATTGTAATCATGATACTGAGGATCAACGGACAGATTTATACTTAATGTCTTCAGTGTAGGCACAGAAATATGGATATCTGAAACTACGTCACATCTTACAATTCCATCTATATTCAAGTTTTCCAGGATAGGGCAGCAAGAAATAAGCTTTTCAATTGAGTCGGTATCAGGATAATGAACTGTGACATAGAGGAACTTGAGGCTTGGGAAACACCCCGATGTAGGAGGAGCATAGGTAATGCAGTTTGAGCTCAACTTCAAAACCGTTAGTGTTCTGCACATGAAAAGGCTCTGAGGCAACTCAAATTCCCGGTATTGATTATAATGAGATTGACAAAGCTCAAAATCAAGTTCAACGACATTACGCCTTATGGCAGTGCAAAGCCAACCATCAACATGAGACAAATCATCAGTATAGGTAACTGAAAGACGGAATTTTTTTATGTCTGATGAGTCGCGGAAGTAAAGTACACGATCAACAAATCTGGTAAAAAGGTTAGAGCCATATGGACCTGCCTGAAAAGAAGGAAAATCTTTTCTGTCGTTGAAGTAGAGATTGGGAACAGAAGTCCATAAGTTCTTCCACCTTCTAGACAAAATGGTGGTCCTCACAGCATATTTTGTAGGAAGGAACGAAAGTATGTGACATAGAAGTGCATCTGGTAGCGCATTGATCCTATCTTTAACTTTTGCTCGACGCTTCAACACCAAGCTCATTTTTACCTTAAATATTTCAACAAATCATGGTTAAATTGCAACAATAACACACAAAATTAATCATTTTTGCTTTTACTTACAAGCGTAACCAGAGGAAAAGAGCAATATATATGTGTGTACACACACACACACACACACACACACACACACACACACACACACACACACACACACACATTACGCTCTGTTTGATCGCTTAGAAACAAAGGTAAGAAAAATGCGTGAAATTTAACAGCATTAAGATATTTCAATTCAAGGATTTCCAATTGAATGCAAAAGCAATAAACTTTCAATCTATCCATAAACAACTAAAAATTCTTCTAGTGAAACAGAAATAAATCATAAAGATTATATATTTATTTTCCAGGGGCACACAATACAAAAGGGTAAGACTTTAATTGTCTAATCGTTTCCTCTGTTTTGATTTTTCTCAATTTTCTCGGTAACCAAACAGATGGTAAGGAAAGGAGCTGACAACAAATATTGAAGAAAAATACCTGAGGAAAAAGCTATGGAGAACGGAGGGAAATGAGAACCACAGGAGCGTCGGAAGCGGCGACGTTTTTATCACCTCTGCAACCGTAAAGTGGGAACCTTCCAGGCTTCGATCATTTTTGAGAACTTTGACTCATATTTTTATAGTTTTTTTTTTTTTATAAGGTTTTTGCTTTGGTTGGGCCTTAGGATGACTTGGGTAAGGCCAACTAATTTGAATCTAATGGTAACTAAAAAATATTACTAGAACATTTATAAATTAAGAAGACGATGAAGGAAAACTAGCATATTCCTAATCTACATTAAAAAATGTAAGGAAAAGTTTAAGAGTTGAACAAGCGTGAGTAAGGCAGTTTTTAACCCAAACATCAAAAGTAAGTGAAATTGGTCGAAATGATCATTTTTAAATTCAAATTTTTGACATGTGATCCAATATCTTAGTAGATTAGGTGTTATTTTTTAATTTGTTTTTCTCTGGCGACTTGCGAGTTGGGACCACCATCACCTTCTACTCCTCCCAAACCTTCCAATTGCGACCACCTCTTCACCGCATTATTGAACACCACCATCGTCTATGGAGAAGAGGGCCATCAAGTGTCCAAGTCGGAATTGGTGATGGCTGCTGTCAAGTGACTCGAGTCATGAGTGAATGGGACAGGAGTGTCTAAGTGAGGGAAAAAAAATAAATCCAACGGTGTAGTGGAAGTGAGATTAATCATTAAATCCAATCCAATTATCCAATGCTAAAGGCACATTTCTCCTATTTTTGGACCCGCCCTGCCCCATCAATTCCTGCACCCGTCCTGTCCCACCCCGTCATGTTTCTTCTTCAAAATATTTAGACCCGCCCTGTACCCACCTCAAACTGCTTGAACCCACCTTCATGTTTCTTCTTCAAAATATTTAGACCGGCCCTGTACCCGCCTCAAACTGCTTGAACCCACCCGACCTGCGGGTCCATGACTCATTTGCCTACCCCTTAGATTTTGATGATGTAAAAAAATTGCAAAATTTAATTTGTGTGAATTTATTTTACTGCCCATGATTTTCTTTTGTAGTAGGAGACAAAATTATCGTTTCTTTTGATTGACAAAGAGGGTTTTATTAATGTAGTTTAGATATCTATAAAATATGTATGTATGTATGTATGTATGTATGTATGGTTGGGCAATTTAAACCATACATGTATGATGACGGTTACTTTTTTATACTGGAATTATTTCCCATTTAGCTAGCGGTTGATGATAAAGATAAAATACTCTCTTAATTCCTGTTAAAAAGGCCACGTAATAAATACCAAGTAATTTTAACTAGCTTGACACACAAGAAACCCTAGCCCATTGTTACCTATATAAATACATGCCGCTAGCTAATGATCACCCTATTCAGTATCATTACTTGCTCATCGCCTCCGCTTTTCTCATACTTCTCAAATCCTTGCTATTAGAAAGTTATTATGGCTGGTTACTACCAAGTTCCCGTAGGGTACAGGTTCATGCCTCGAGACGACGAACTACTTCTTGGCTACCTTCGTCCCAAACTTGACGGACAGGACTATCCCAAAGGCATTGTTCATGACTGTGATCTCTACGGTCTTGAAGAACCATCGGACATATGGAGACGTCTTAACCGTGCATCACATGATGGTCAAGAATGTACAGATGATAAAGATATCTACGTCTTCACCACACTCAACTCGAAGGCTCCTAATGGCTCGCGTGTTTGCCGAACAGTTGGCACCACCGGCGGCACTTGGAAAGGCGAAGATGCCGGCAAGGAAATCTACGCTTCTGGGATTAAACATGCTATTGGCTTCAAAAAAAGATTTACGTACAGGAACAAAGGATCCCCGCAGAATGACCATTGGATTATGCATGAGTTCCATCTTGATCCATCTTTACTACGAAACAAACATCATCAAGTAAGTACACTTTTCTTTCTTTTAAATTGTTTTTAGGTTTTCTGTCTAAACTTGGCCTCTAGAAAAAAGTTAAGAAGAACGAATCAAAAGCTTATAAATATATTCACGCTTATACATATATTAATATTGGCAGGCAAGGAAGTATATTGGCATGGGAACAATCTTATAAGGACTTAATTATTTGCGATTTCCTTTTTCGTTCTTAATTTTCTAGTTGACATTGAAACTTTGCTCACTAATAAAAAGTATTGCTCTATTTTCTACAGTCGTTAGAGTAAGCAATACATTATATACACACACACACACACATATGTATGTATGTATGTATGTATATGCATGTAGAACCTTTTTATATATTTTAGTAAGGATTGGAATTTATATTATAACAAAAGCAAACGCGATTCTCAAATGCAGGAGAAGAATATTGTTCTTTGTATTCTTAGAAGAAAGGATGACATATCAAAGAAAAGGAAGCTGGAGGAAAGAGATAATTATGAAGAAAACGCAACTAATCACTTTCAACCTCAGGCGCTTAATGCTTTAACTGTTGAAGATTACAATAATGCCTCTAGCTATATTGAGCAAATCGCATTTGATCACTTTCAACCTCAGGCACTTACTGCTACAACAACTGGAGATTACATTAATGATCCTAGGTATACAGAAGAGAACGCGGCTAATCACTTTCAACCTCAGGAGCATTATGCTGCAACTACCGGAGATTACGGTAATGCACATTGGTATACAGAACAGAACGCAGCTGATCACTTTGAACCTCATGATGTGGCGCATAATGCTACAAATGAAGATTTAACTACTGCACTTAGGCGTATGGAGGAGATCCTTATGAGCGGTTTTTGAGGATGACAAGTTATATGAGTCGGTATGTCCTGAGAGACTCCAAATTATAGAAGAAGAAGAAGAAATTGCAGCAGCTGTTGGTCTTGCTTCCACAAAAACAGGATTAATGTAAAATGCTTGTTAGTGTTCACTGGTATTGCCAACCAGAGTAAATCAATGGCTAACCACGAATTGTAAAGTGATCATGTTTTCTCCTTTATAACTTTCATACTGTTAATATTTTCGGCTTGTATATTTACCTTCTTCCTTGAATTGTATCACGCACCTTGACACCTTGAAATTGGGTTGCTTTGTGTAAGATTATTTCATATATCAATATACATGGGGAAGTCTTTTTTAAGAAACCGATGAATTCAAGAATGCTCGCTCGTGTAAATCAAATGAGCACAATGCCTCGTTTTATTTACTTGTGTTGTAAGGAAGCTTTCTTTGCATTTGTGGTTTTAAGGGGATCGAGCCTTGTTTGCCAATCGCCTGCTTGGCTATCATACTAACAAGTTACTTCAGGGCGAATTAGCAGGAGAGGAAAATTTAATGTGTTGATCACACATTATGACCTTGCCTTAAATCAGTCAGGGAGCTTATAACAATAAGCTTGGTTGGATTTGTTTCAAACAGAAGATATTTAACAAGCAGTACGTACTTTTGAATTTCTTGGAAATTTTATTGGTTGTATATAAAACCTTCGCTTTTAGCGTTGAATTGGATTTCCTGAAATAGTTGGCATGCAACTGTTGGCACCACCGGCGGCACTTGGAATGGAGAAGACGCCGGGAAGAAAATCTACGCTTCTGGGATTAAACATGTTATTGGCTTCAAAAAAAGATTTACGTACAGGAACAAAGGATCCCCACAGAATGACCATTGGACTATGCATGAGTTCTGTTTATACCATACTTAAGGCTTCCGTATTTAGACCTCGTATAAATACTCGGGGACTCAAATGTCATTATGTAATAAATGGAGGGGCAAATATGTAATAAGTGAGGAACCCTTATTCTATAAAAGGACTCTTCACTCTCCTCATTAAGGGAGGCCAATTCTTAGGCCATGGGAAGAGCTCTCTCACCCTCAGAAGCTCTCACCCTCTCCCTCACAATCCTCTCAGAGAAATACAATATCAGTGTGAACGTAGCCCAAACATTGGGGTGAACCACGATACATATTGTGTTATTTACTTTCTTGCAGATTCACGGTCGGATTTACGTTGTTCCAAGACCCCTCCGATTTTGTGCATCAACATTTGACTTCGTCTGTGGGAATCGACACAAAAAGTTATGTCGGTTCTCTCTCAATTTTTCACCTCCGTCGTGAATTTGCAGAAACCCAAGAACCAAACACCTGTAGAGTCACTGCAAAACCCATCTCTCAAAAATGCAGAAATGAAAACTCCTAAACTCAACCACGGTTTTTTCTCTCTCCTCTCTCTGTCTTGTAATCTGTCTCTAGTTTCTTCTTCCTGCATCTCTAAAAACCAAAACTCATTTTCCACAGGGTAAATGGCTCTGGCGATTTCCCATGCTTTTCTCTGCCACAAATTGCAATTTTCCCAAAGGAATTTCTGCCCTAAAGTCCCAGAGTTGAGGTTGCCACCCTCTTTCTCACTCATTTTCTCTATGCAGCACAGAGAGCAAAATTACCTCTAGCGGACCAACCTCCAAACCACCATCGTGGTCTACTCCTCAAACTCAACTCGCCTGTGTCTTTTGTACGTGTCCCAAACTTGGACCCAAAGCCAGACCACCACGATCTCAGTCGGGTTCGACTTTCCCGACAAGCCCCGTCGTTTCCCCAACGAAATCGAAGGCGGATAAGTCCACTGCAGAACTCCGTTGAGTTTCAGAGAAATTGAGACGGATCGGTTTTCAGTTTTTGCAAAAAAAAAAAAAAAAAAAAAAAAAAAAACTAAATTGATTGAAACCAAGTTGTGAGTTGTTTATTTTGGTTCCCTAATTCAAGCTGAAGCTTTCTCTGAAGGCTTCCCCGTTTCAATTCAAGTTATTAAGCATGGCAGAAGAGATCAAGCCAGTAGAAAAACCAGCAGTCAGGGCCTTCCACGAGCAGCAGACGGAGGTGAAAACGCGGTTCTACCGTAGAGAGAAGGACACGGGCGTATCGTATATCTCCAACGTGGACCTTTACAGCTCATTCTTCGACTTCAAGATAAGTAGTAGCAACAGCAGCAGCTCGATGAAACGTGGGTTCATGGAGACCGTTGATCAGATTTGCCTACAGAAAAGCTCTACTTGCAGCGGTTCACGTGGCAGTTCATTATCAAGTAGTAGTTCTACAACTACTCCCGTTGTCATCACAGCCTCAGCTGCAAAAGCAAGAATAATTGGGTGGCCGCCGGAGCTTTGTAACGACAACTATGGCTCGGCCATGGCATGTACATGAACGCAACAAGCTATGGTGTTGTTCGATAGTCGCGGTGCTTACATCGCCGGTGGAGAACATGAACATAGTAGCAGATACAAGACCGTCAGGTGCTGTAGTAGAAGACAAGATAGTCTACAAAAATAACTGGTTCGATCGAATGGCCATTAATCATTTTTCACAGAATGTCCAAGTTGAAACAAGAGATTGAAGGCTGGACTGCTAAGCTTTTGCCTTCCAGACAACAGTAAAAGCCTTGCTCACCCATGCTTGTTGCTAACACTCTTGCCTGCTCACCCATGATGTAAACTTGCAACTGTCGGCCATGGGAACCAGCCACACATGGTTTTAGGTATGCAAATGGAGTTACAACCAGCAAGGCAGCAAAAAAAAAAAAAAAAAAAAAAAAAAAAGGAAAAGAAAGTCTGTAGGTGGAGAAAAGGAATAAGATATCTGCCGATGCCAAAGTGCTTTCGGAATACTTTTATCATTGTGAAATATTTTATGTACTGGGGAGGAGTGAAAGGAAGTGAGCCCTATTGGAGCGGGGAGATCAAGTAAAGCAAATGGGTGATGACAGAAAGGTTTTGTCACTTTGGCTTAAATCTTCAAACGCCCTACCCCTCGCAACTGCCAACTGCACATACTATCCCATTATCCAACCATCTGCCATACCCACCTTTTGCAGCAGTTTTTTGAATGATGTAATTTATTTTTCTAATCTTCCGGAGACATCTGTGTAACCCTATCAGAGAGTAATAAAAAAAAAATGGCAAGCCCAAAATAATGGGTTGGAATGTTATGTGGAGGACGAATGCCCATATGCCCAAAAGAGCCAGACCCTTTATTATCACCAACCAGGTAATCAAAAGTACGTCCAGTACTACAAAAAATTATTCGGCAACCTGCCGCTATTATCACCAACCAGGTGATCCAAAGTACGCCCAGTACTCCAAAATTATTCGGCACCCTGCCGCTATTATCACCAACCAGGTGATCAAAAGTATGTCTAGTACCCCAAAATTATACATGAGCATTACTCATGTCAATCATACATAAACATTCATGAGCATCACTCATGTTAATCATACATAAACATTCATGACCATCATTCATGTCAACATTCATGAGTATCACTCATGTCAACATTCATGAGCATCACTCATGTCAACATCCATGAGCATCACTCATGTCAACATCCATGATCAACATTCATGAGCATCACTCATGTCAACATTCATGAGCATCACTCATGTCAACATCCATGAGCATCACTCATGTCAACATCCATGAGCATCACTCATGTCAATCAACATAAAACATTCATGATCATCACTCATGTCAATCAGTTTCGAAAGCTTTATTTATAGAGCTCCAACTTCGAGAGCTCCAGCTTCAAAAGCTTCATTTACAGAGCTCCAACTTCGAGAGCTCCAGCTTAAAAAACTTTAGTTACAGAGCTCCAGCTTCGAGAGCTCCAGCTTCAAAAGCTTCATTTACAAAGCTCCAGCTTCAAAGCTTTACTTACAAAGCTTCACCTACAAAGCTTCAGTGCAAGGTATACAAATACTACCTCCGAACGACCGCCACTTCGGCCCATACATGGATTCAATTTGAATTCTCCAGCCAACATACCCTATTGACTGAAGACTTGGGGGACTACACTATGTATCATATATTGGGCCTCATAAAAATACTTGGGGGACTTAGCCCATTATTTATGTATTGAGGAACGAACCATTATTTTATAAAATGGACTCCCTCACTTTCATTAGAGAGCACCCATTATTCATGTATTGAGGAGCGAGCCCTTATTTTATAAAAGGGACTCCCTCACTTTCATTAGAGAGCACCCATTATTCATGTATTGAGGAGTGAACCCTTATTTTATAAAGGGGACTCCCTCACCTTCATTAGAGAGCATCGCCGCCAGCTGAGCAACCGCCTCACCGTGAGCATCACTCATAGCCCATCATTTTTGTATTGAGCAGCAAACCCTTATTCTATAAAAGGAACTCCCTCACATTCAACGCCACAAGCCGAGCCAACCAAGGCAACATAAGCCACAAGCAGAGCAGCCTCGCAACATGTGCTACTTCTGGTTGAGCATCATTTCAAATTGGGCACCGCCTCATATTGAGTATCAGTTCTGGATGACATCTAGTTACTTCGGCCCACACATGGACTGAATTTCAAGTCTCCAGCCAAAAGACTCTCTTGACTGAAGACATGGGGGACTACTGTTTATACCATACTTAGGGCCTCCGTATTTAGACCTCGTATAAATACTCGGGGGACTCAAATGTCATTATGTAATAAATGGAGGGGCAAATATGTAATAAGTGAGGATCCTTTATTCTATAAAAGGACTCCTCACTCTCCTCATTAAGGGAGGCCAATTCTTAGGCCATGGGAAGAGCTCTCTCACCCTCTCCCTCACAATCCTCTTAGAGAAATACAATATCAGTGTGGACGTAGCCCAAACATTGGGGTGAACCACGATACATCTTATGTTATTTACTTTCTTGCAGATTCATGGTCGGATTTACGTTGTTCCAAGACTCCTCCGGTTTTGTGCATCAACAAGTTCCATCTTGATCCATCTTTACTACGAAACAAACTTCATCAAGTAAGTACACTTTTCTTTCTTTTAAATTGTTTTTAAGTTTTCTGTCTAATTATTCGGAAAATCACTATATAACATTGGCCTCTAGAAAAAAGTTATAAAGAACAGATCACAAGCTTATAAAATATATTCACGCTTATACATATATTAATATTGGCAGGCAAGGAAGTATATTGGCATGGGAACAATCTTATAAGGACTTAATTATTTGCGATTTCCTTTTTCGTTTTCTTAATTTTCTAGTTGACATTGAAACTTATATATATATATATATATATATATATATGTATGTATGTATGTATGTATGTATGCATGCATGTATGTATATGCATATAGAACCTTTTTATTTATTTTAGTAAGGATCGGAATTTATATTAACAAAAGCAAACACGATTCTCGAATGCAGGAGAAGAATATTGTTCTTTGTATTCTTAGAAGAAAGGATGACATATCAAAGAAAAGGAAGTTGGAGGAACGAGATAACTATGAAGAAAACGCAGCTAATCACTTTCAACCTCAGGCGTTTAATGCTTTAACTGTTGAAGATTACAATAATGCCCCTAGCTATATGGAGCAAAACGCATTTGATCACTTTCAACCTTAGGCACTTACTGCTACAACGATTGGAGATTACAGTACTGACCCTAGGTATACAGAAGAGAACGCAACTAATCACCTTCAACCTCAGGGGCTTTATGCTGCAACCACTAGAGATTACAGTAATGCCCATTGGTATACTGAACAGAACGCAACTGATCACTTTCAACCTCGTGATAAGGCGCATAATGCTACAATGAAGATTTAACTATTATCCTTAGGCGTATGGAGGAGATCCTTATGGGCCGTTTTCGAGGATGACAAGTTATATGAGTCGGTATGTCCTGAGAGACTCCAAATTATAGAAGAAGAAGAAGAACAAATTGCAGCAGCTGTTGGTATTGCTTACACAAAAAGAGGATCAATGTAAAATGCTTGTTAGTCGTCACTGGTTTTGCCAACCAGAGCAAATCAATGGCTAACCACGAATTGTAAAGTGATCATGTTTTCTCCTTTATAACTTTCATACTGTTGATATTTTCGGTTTATATATTTACCTACCTCCTTGAATTGTATCATGCACCATGACACCTTGAAATTGGGTTGCTTTGTGTAAGATTATTTCATAAATCAATATCCGTAGGGAAGTCATTTTTAAGAAACCGACGAATTCAAGAATGCTCGCTCGTGTAAATCAAATAAGCACAATGCCTCGTTTTAATTACTCGTGATGTAAGGAAGCTTTTTTTGCATTTGTGGTCTTAAGGGGACTGAGCCTTCTTTGCCAATCGCCTGATTGGCTATCATACTAACAAGTTACTTCAGGACGAATTATCAGGAGAAGGAAAATTTAATGTGTTGATCACACGTTATGACCTTGCCTTAAATCAGTCAGGGAGCTTATAACAATAAGCTTGGTTGTATTTGTTTCAAATAGAAGATAATTAACAAGCAGAAGATTTTATTCGCGGAAATTTTATTGCTTGTATACATAAAACCTTTGCTTGTAGCGTTGAATTGGATTTCTTGAAATAGTTTGCTTAAATCCTCAAGGGAGCTGATTCCATGAAAACATTGGCATGCAACTGTACTCTCATCTTCTAGGTTCAAGTAGCTAGGTTAAACCTCTTCCCAATTTGCATGCTTGGAAAGAACTTTAATCAATGAAACTCCGCCTTCTAACCTATATACATGTTAACCCGCCGGAAGTCCGCCTTCTTTAAAACAAATGGGTAAAAGGTCAAGTGCTTCAGATAAGGCAACACACAGCCCTGGATCGGAGCCCACTCTACCCTCGGGTGGAAGCAATGGAAGTTCTCTGGTAGGAGAGAACAAGCGCTTGCACATGATTTCAATTCAAATTTTCTAGAAAAGATCGGTCACTCTACATTCCTTTCCATTTGAGATTTTTTTAGTAGTGATAGATTATGGTTTTAGATAAACGAATGTTGCTAACTTGCCATATATAAGTGCTAACTAGTTAGTAACTTAACCTAACTTTAACTACTCAGCTAATCGCTTTCAACTTCAGGCGCTTAATTCATGCTATAACTAGGAAGATTACAATACATAGAGAAAAACACATCTGATAACTTCCAACCTCAGGCTTTTAATTCTACAAATGGAGATTTCACTAATGCCCTTAGGCATATAGAGAAGTTCCTTGTGAGCCATTTCAAGGATGACAAGTTATATGGGTTGGTATGCCCTAAGAGACTCCAAATTCTAGGAGACCGATGAAAATTTCGTAGGATCAAGTTTTTAATAGTATTTAATTTAGTGGGGCAAAACAACGTTATCGGGTATAATATTTTCGTCGGGTAAAGGCAATCAATGCACTTTACCCTAACGACTTCTTTCATCGGGCAAATCATTTTTGCCCGACAAACGACTACTTCTCGTCGAATAAGACTTCGAGTGATGGGTTTTTGCAGGACCAACTTTTCCCAACCAACTTTTGTCATCTAAAGTCTTAGGCGACAAAACAAAATTTGACCCAACGAAATTTTTCGTCCGCCCAGATGATTTTTTTTTTGTTTTTTGTAGTGCATGTTCTGCCAAAATAGGTATTTTACCTTCTCGTGAAATTTGGCCTGTGAGCATTCCGACGGACATGAAATGTAAAATATTAATTTTCCAACATCCTGCCTCTCCATTTATGATGCTTTAGTATAAATATATCACAGTATAAATAAACAACAAAAAATTGGTAGAATGGACTTCATACAAAAGCCAGGGTTCAATTCACCACGTATGTTCATAAACTGTGCAATACAATTGAAAAAATGGCATCAGAAAAAGCAGATTCCTTCGAATCCCTAGTATTGCACTTGGCAAAATAAAGCAAGGTTTTAAAAGACACTAAGCACTAATCGGGCGATGAGCTGATATCTAACGCCTAGACAGATTTAAGTAAATTTACTATATAACATATAAATTAATTGAATTTACAATATTTTATATATATAAATGAATTGAATTAACTATTATTATTATTTCTCTAATTCACATCATAAAGTCATAACAAACTAATAGAAACCAAGTTAGAAACGCTAGCATGAATTTTATAAAAACCCTGTCCAAAACGACGTCATTTTGAATTTAGGTTGTTCTTTAAAAAAAAAAAAAATCATACGTTGAGGTTGCCTAGGCCCTTGAGGCGAACAACCTAGGCGTTCATGCTAGTCTATAGGCAGAGGCATTTTCTTCATAGTTCCTCCCCAAAAACTATCTAGGCGAGTCTTAAAAATAATTTTTGAAAACACGGGCTACGATCTAACAGACAGGTAGTCACGGTCTTTCCTTACCTTTAACCTCCACCCTAATCATTATTTCTTCCTTATAATTCTTCCCAACATACATAACACAAAGAAATGCTTACCTCCAAATTATAAGCTGAAAGAGACAGGCACTTGACGTTGTCGATATTTTCAAGAATTTTGATTGAAAGATTATTGAAGAAAAATACCTGAGGAAAAAGCTACGGAGAACGGAGGGAAATGAGAACCACAGGAGCGTCGGAAGCGGCGACGTCTTTATCACCTCTGTAACTGTGAAGTGGGAACCTTCCAGGCTTCGATCATTTTTGAGAACTTGATTCATATTTTTGTACAATTTAGTTTTTTGTTTTTATATATATTTTTAAAGTTTTTGGTTTGGTTGGGCCTTAGGATGACTAGGGTAAGGCCAACTAATTTGAATCTAATGGTAACTAAAAAAATATTACTAGAACATTTGTAAATTAAGAAGATGAAGAAGGAAAACTAGCATATTCCTAATCTACATTAAAAAATGTAAGGAAAAGTTTAAGAGTTGAACAAGCATGAGTAAGGCAGTTTTTAACCCAAACATCAAAAGTAAGTGAAATTGGTCGAAATGATCATTTTTAAATTCAAATTTTTGACATGTGATCTAATATCTTAGTAGATCAGGTGTTGTTTTTGAATTCGTCTCTCTGGCAACTTGCGAGTTGGATTGCCATCACCTTCAACTCCTCCCAAACCTTCCAATCTCGACCACCTCTTCACTGCCATCAAGATTATTGAACACCACCATCGTCTATGGAGACCAGGGCCCTCAAGTGTCCAAGTCGGAATTGGTGATGGCTGATGTCGAGTGAATCGAGTCATGAGTGAATGGGACAGGAGTGTCTAAGTGAGGGAAAAAAATTAAATCCAACGGTGTAGTGGAAGTGAGATTAATCATTAAATGCAATCCAATTATCCAATGCTAGAGGTACATTTCTCCTATTTTTGGACCCGCCCTGCCCCGTCAATTTATGTACCAGTCCTGTCCCACCCCGTCATGTTTCTTCTTCAAAATATTTAGACCCGCCTTGTACACGCCTCAAACTGCTTGAACCCACCCGACCTGCGGGTCCATGACTCATTTGCCTACCCCTTAGATTTTGATGATGTAAAATGGTTGTTCTCTTTGACTTTTTGTTATTTTTTGGGATGCTTTTTGTTATTAGTTTACCCAATTAATTAAAATAAATCCTTATTGTAACTTAAATTTTTAAGTACTACAGTGTAGTGATATTCCTCTTCACTTGTAAGTGAAAGGTTTTAGGTTCGATTTTCACTAAAGGTGAAGTCGAACCACATTATTATTAGCCTATTGTGAGGCTAAGCCCACCCTGTTCCCGATAGAGTAGATAATATCATTTGTTAAGAAAAAACATTAAAATTAGAAAGAAAAAGAGAAATAAAACATCAAAATATAATTAATAAATGAGCTGACTAAATGTATTAAGGGACGAAAATTAGATATTGATCTTACACAAGGTTATACTCTAAAATTATCTTTTCCAAGGATTAAAATGAAGTTTTCTAATAAATACTAGCATATGCCCCACACTTTGTGTGTGAAAATAATTTTAATTTTAATTGTAAAATGGGAAGGAGAAAGGAGAAAAAAAGGAATGTGGATTAGAGAGAGAAGTTTTCTTTTTTGTATTTTATTTTTCAAAATTAGAGGATGTTAGGATCACCCGTGGGTGAGGGTTTAAAAAAACTGCAAAATTTAATTTGTGTGAATTTACTTTATTGCCCATGATTTTGTTTTGTGGTAGGAGACAAAATTATAGTTTTACTCTCTTTTGATCAATGACTAAAATATCGATAATATCGGCGAAATATCGCCGATATTATCGTTTTTCAGAGAGACCGATATATTCCCACGTATACCCCTAATTGTCATCAAAATATCGTGATATTATCGATATTATCGATAATATCGCGATATATTCGATATTATCGAAACAATCGTCGTGGCTCCGTCGTCGGAAAGGCAGCCGAGGTTGCGTCGTCGCAGCTGCCCAGATCTCTCTTTGCAATCCAAGCTCAGACCCAAGATCTGCGCCCCCGTCGTCGAAAATGAAAAATCCATTTTCTCCGGATCCCAAAACCCGCTCGGGTTTGAATCAAACCATTTGATGGATCCCCTTGCCTGATGGTGGTCACCGGGAGGTGAGAAAGGGAGGAGGAACGGTCCACATGTGGTGATGGCGCTCACCGGAGTGTGCGCCACTGTGGTGCTTGGCGAGTGTGGGTGTGGTGGTCTGTGCTCCGGGAAGGAGAGTTGCAGAGAGATAGCCATGGTTGCTTTGCTAGAGGTTTCTGGAAAAGAGAGAGAGAGAGAGGGAGAAAGATTTCTGCGATTTTTAGTTTCACAGGCTGATAGGAAATAAGAGAGAGAGAGAGAAAGAGAAAGACTTATGGGATACGAAAAAGAAGAAAATAAAGTAGAGGAAGAAGAAGTGAGAGAGGAGGAACGAGATACGAAAAAGAAAATGTCAGATATAGGATTGGGAGTCTCAATTTGGGACCTTGGGTTATGTGAGGGAGGTGAGGTGGAGGGGTCACCATGTGGTTTAAAGAAAATGTTAAACACTAATTTCATTCAAAATATCTTATATTTATTATTTTATTTTTTAAATTAAATTGTTTTATTTGGGAAATCCATCTTTGAGACCTTGAAAGTCTCTTTGAAGATCAAATCATGCTATATACTTGAAACTCTAACGTCACATATACTATTTTTTTGTAAAAAAAATAACATATTTTTCATGTCTTTCTTATATTGTACTAATTCATTATATATAAATGATTATGGTGTGTTTAAACTTCTTTCATTAATTACTACATATTTTCTATACTCACAATGTTTGCCAGCTCGCTATATAATCAACTTAAATAAGTTAAATCCCTCATGCAATGCATTTCCTTCCAATTTTTTTTGTGATAAATTAATATATAATTGACTAAATAAACATCCTGCAAAGATTCAATAAAAAATTTCCGAGTTTTTCTTACAATTTCCGGGGTTTTTATTCAATTTTTATCGATATCGATAATATCCCGATATTTTCATCGAAATTTCCGTGTTTTTGGACCACCGATATTTCCGATATCATCGATATTTCATGCCTTGCTTTTGATTGACAAAGAGGGTTTTATTAATGTAGTTTAGATATCTATAAAATATGTATGTATGTTTGTATGGTTGGCCAATTTAAACCATACATGTCTAATGACGGTTACTTTTTTATACTGGAATTATTTCACATTTAGCTAGCGGTTGATGATAAAGATAAAATACTCTCTTAATTCCTGTTAAAAAGGCCACGTAATAAATACCAAGTAATTTTAACTAGCTTGACACACAAGAAACCCTAGCCCATTGTTACCTATATAAATACATGCCGCTAGCTAATGATCACCCTATTCAGTATCATTACTTGCTCATCGCCTCCGCTTTTCTCATACTTTTCAAATCCTTGCTATTAGAAAGTTATTATGGCTGGTTACTACCAAGTTCCCGTAGGGTACAGGTTCATGCCTCGAGACGACGAACTACTTCTTGGCTACCTTCGTCCCAAACTTGACGGACAGGACTATCCCAAAGGCATTGTTCATGACTGTGATCTCTACGGTCTTGAAGAACCATCGGACATATGGAGACGTCTTAACCGTGCATCACATGATGGTCAAGAATGTACAGATGATAAAGATATCTACGTCTTCACCACACTCAACTCGAAGGCTCCTAATGGCTCGCGTGTTTGCCGAACAGTTGGCACCACCGGCGGCACTTGGAAAGGCGAAGATGCCGGCAAGGAAATCTACGCTTCTGGGATTAAACATGCTATTGGCTTCAGAAAAAGATTTACGTACAGGAACAAAGGATCCCCGCAGAATGACCATTGGATTATGCATGAGTTCCATCTTGATCCATCTTTACTACGAAACAAACATCATCAAGTAAGTACACTTTTCTTTCTTTTAAATTGTTTTAGGTTTTCTGTCTAAAATTGGCCAATAGAAAAAAGTTAAGAAGAATGAATCAAAAGCTTATAAAATATATTCACGCTTATACATATATTAATATTGGCAGGCAAGGAATTATATTGGCATGGGAACAATCTTATAAGGACTTAATTATTTGCGATTTCCTTTTTCTTTTGTCTTAATTTTCTAGTTGACATTGAAACTTTGCTCACTAATAAAAAGTATTGCTCTCTTTTCTACAGTCGTTAGAGTAAGCAATACATTATATATATATATATATATATATATATATATATATACATATGTATGTATGTATGTATATGCATGTAGAACCTTTTTATTTATTTTAGTAAGGATCGGAATTTATATTAACAAAAGCAAACGCGATTCTCAAATGCAGGAGAACAATATTGTTCTTTGTATTCTTAGAAGAAAGGATGACATATCAAAGAAAAGGAAGCTGGAGGAAAGAGATAATTATGAAGAAAACGCAGCTAATCACTTTCAACCTCAGGCGCTTAATGATATAAATGTTGGAGATTACAATAATGCCCCTAGCTATATGGAGCAAATCGCATTTGATCACTTGCAACCTCAGGCACTTACTGCTACAACAACAGGAGATTACATTAATGACCCTAGGTATACAGAAGAGAAGGCAGCTAATCACTTTCAACCTCAGGAGCATTATGCTGCAACCACCGGAGATTACAGTAATGCACATTGGTATACAGAACAGAATGCAGCTGATCACTTTGAACCTCATGATGAGGCGCATAATGCTACAAATGAAGATTTAACTACTGCCCTTAGGCGTATGGAGGAGATCCTTATGAGCGGTTTTTGAGGATGACAAGTTATATGAGTCGGTATGTCCTGAGAGACTACAAATTATAGAAGAAGAAGAAGAAATTGCAGCAGCTGTTGGTGTTGCTTCCACAAAAACAGGATTAATGTAAAATGCTTGTTAGTGTTCACCGGTATTGCCAACCAGAGTAAATCAATGGCTAACTACGAATTGTAAAGTGATCATGTTTTCTCCTTTATAACTTTCATACTGTTAATATTTTCGGCTTATATATTTACCTTCTTCCTTGAATTGTATCACGCACCTTGACACCTTGAAATTGGGTTGCTTTGTGTAAGATTATTTCATAAATCAATATACATAGGGAAGTCTTTTTTAAGAAACCGACGAATTCAAGAATGCTCGCTCGTGTAAATCAAATGAGCACAATGCCTCGTTTTATTTACTTGTGTTGTAAGGAAGCTTTCTTTGCATTTGTGGTTTTAAGGGGATCGATACTTGTTTGCCAACCGCCTACTATCATACTAACAAGTTACTTCAGGGCGAATTATCGGGAGAGGAAAATTTAATGTGTTGATCACACATTATGACCTTGCCTTAAATCAGTCAGGGAGCTTATAACAATAAGCTTGGTTGAATTTGTTTCAAACAGAAGATATTTAACAAGCAGTACGTACGTTTTAATTTCTTGGAAATTTTATTGGTTGTAATAAAACCTTCGCTTTCAGCGTTGAATTGGATTTCCTGAAATAGTTGGCATGCAACTGTACTCTCATCTTCTAGGCTGAAGTAGCTATGTTAAACCTCTTCCCAATTTGCATGCTTGGAAAGAACTTTAATCAATGAAACTCCGCCTTCTAACCTATATACATGTTAACCCGCCGCAAGTCCGCCTTCTTTAAACAAATTTGTGAAAGGTCAAGTGCTTCAGATAGGGCAACACACATCCCTGGATCGGAGCCTACCCTGCCCTCGGGTGGAAGCAATGGAAACTCTCTGGTAGGAGAGAACAACCGCTTGCACATGATTTCAATTCAAATTTTCTAGAAAATATCGGTCACTCTATATTCCTTTCCCTTTGAGATATGGTTTTAGATAAATGAATGTTGCTAACTTGCCATATATATGTGCTAACTAGTTAGTAACTTAATGTAACTTTAACTACTACTCAGCTAATCGCTTTCAACTTTGGGAGCTTAATTCATGCTATAACTAGGAAGATTACAATACATGGAGAAAAACACATCTGATAACTTCCAACCTCAGGCGTTTAATGCTACAAATGGAGATTTCACTAATGCCCTTAGGCATATAGAAAAGTTCCTTGTAAGCCATTTCGAGGATGACAAGTTATATGGGTTGGTATGCCCAGAGAGACTCCAAATTCTAGGAGACTGATGAAAATTTCGTCGGATCAAGTTTTTAATAGTATTTAATTTAGTGGGGCAAAACGACGTCATCGGGTATAATATTTTCGTTAGGTAAAGGCAGTCAATGCACTTTACTTCGACGACTTCTTTCATCGGGCAAACTCATTTTTGCCCGACAAACGACTACTTCTCGTCGGATAAGACTTCTAGTGATGGGTTTTTGCAGGACCAACTTTTCCCAACGAACTTTTGTCGTCTAAAGTCTTAGGCAACAAAACCAAATTTGACCCAACGATATTTTTCTAGTTGACATTGAAACTTTGCTCACTAATAAAAAGTATTGTTCTCTTTTCTACAGTCGTTAGAATAAGCAATACATTACATATATATATATATATATATATGTATGTATGTATGTATGTATGTATATGCATGTAGAACCTTTTTATTTATTTTAGTAAGGATCGAAATTTATATTAACAAAAGCAAACGCGATTCTCGAATGCAGGAGAAGAATATTGTTCTCTGTATTCTTAGGAGAAAGGATGACATATCAAAGAAAAGGAAGCTGGAGGAACGAGATAACTATGAAGAAAACGCAGCTAATCACTTTCAACCTCAGGCGCTTAATGCTTTAACTGTTGAAGATTACAATAATGCCCCTAGCTATATGGAGCAAAACGCATTTGATCACTTTCAACCTCAGGCACTTACTGCTACAACGATTGGAGATTACAGTTCTAACCCTAGGTATACAGAAGAGAACGCAACTGCTTCAACCTCAGGGGCTTTATGCTGCAACTACTGGAGATTACAGTAATGCCCATTGGAATACAGAACAGAACGCAACTGATCACTTTCAACCTCGTGATAAGGCGCATAATGCTACGAATGAAGATTTAACTATTATCCTTAGGCGTATGGAGGAGATCCTTATTGGCCGTTTTCGAGGATGACAAGTTATATGAGTCGGTATGTCCTGAGAGACTCCAAATTATAGAAGAAGAAGAAGAAATTGCAGCAGCTGTTGGTATTGCTTCCACAAAAACAGGATTAATGTAAAATGCTTGTTAGTGTTCACTGCTATTGCCAACCAGAGTAAATCAATGGCTAACCACGAATTGTAAAGTGATCATGTTTTCTCCTTTATAACTTTCATACTGTTGATATTTTCGGTTTATATATTTACCTACTTCCTTGAATTGTATCATGCACCTTGACACCTTGAAATTGGGTAGCTTTGTGTAAGAATATTTCATAAATCAATATCCATAGGGAAGTCATTTTAAGAAACCGACGAATTCAAGAATCCTCGCTCGTGTAAATCAAATGAGCACAATGCCTCGTTTTACTTACTCGTGATGTAAGGAAGCTTTTTTTGCATTTGTGGTCTTAAGGGGACTGAGCCTTCTTTGCCAATCGCCTGATTGGCTATCATACTAACAAGTTACTTCAGGACGAATTATCAGGAGAAGGAAAATTTAATGTGTTGATCACACGTTATGACCTTGCCTTAAATCAGTCGGGGAGCTTATAACAATAAGCTTGGTTGTATTTGTTTCAAATAGAAGATAATTAACAAGCAGAAGATTTTATTCGCGGAAAGGTTGCATACATAAAACCTTTGCTTGTAGCGTTGAATTGGATTTCCTGAAATAGTTTGCTTAAATCCTCAAAGGAGCTGATTCCATGAAAACATTGGCATGCAACTGTACTCTCATCTTGTAGGCTCAAGTAGCTAGGTTAAACCTCTTCCCAATTTGCATGCTTGGAAAGAACTTTAATCAATGAAACTCCGCCTTCTAACCTATATACATGTTAACCCGCCGCAAGTCCGTGTTGATTATTGACTCAAACATGTAGTCAAAGTCCAATTCTTTGGGCTACTTTGTGGTAATGGGAGGCAAACAACAATTGTGCCTAACTCTTTTTGACTTGATGTTAGGCCTTTGGCCATTGATGTCTTTGAGAAGCTTTTCTTTGGCTATAAAAGAAGAAGCAAGGTGCATCCCTAGAAGGAGAGACAAGAGGGAACAACAAGGAAGAAGGAAAATAGCAAGAAGCCATTCGGCATAGAGAAGAATTTTCTCAAATTGTCTTGCTTTGTATTTTTGGTTTTCTCTTCCTATTGTAAGTGTGAGAGCTTGGGTTATTCGGGTCTTTGGGAAATTGAGTGATAAACACTATTGTATGTTCTCATTGATTATAGTGGAATACTCCGTCGTCTCCAAACTGGATGTAGGCATTGCCGAACCAGTATAAATCTTGGTGTTCTTGTTGGTATTGTTCCATTTATCTTTTGTCAGTAATTGTGGTTTATTTTTCACTCACACTTGGTTGACGCTTCCGCACAACAAGTGGTATCAGAGCCCAGTTTTTTCGACTAGGGTTTTTCGTGGGAGTGAAAAATTTGTTGGCGCTACAGTCCCGTGAATAGTGCCGAGTAGATGGCTGGAGATCAAGATGAATCTGGGAAGGGGAAGGAGTCGGCATCGTCTTCGTCGACACCTACATCCAATAGACATCCAATTGCTACTACAAGGTTAGAGGTTGATAAATTCAATGGCTCTAATAATTTTGGTATGTGGCAATGTGAAGTTATGGATGTGTTGTATCAACAAGAGTTGGATATGGTTCTGGAAGATAAACCAGAAGATATTGATGACAAGCAGTGGACGCGAATTAATCTTCATGCTTGTGCTGCTATTCGATCGTTCCTTGATAAGGAGTTGAAATACCCGTATATGAAGGAAACTTCTGCTAAGGAGTTATGGACGAAATTGGAGGAGAAGTATATGACCAAGAGCGCAGAAAATCGGCTTTTCCTGAAGAAGCGACTCTTCCGATTTCAGTATAGTCCAGGTATTTCTATGCATGAACACCTCAATGATTATAATAAAATACTTGCTGATTTAGCAAACCTTGATGTGAAAATTCCTGACGAGGACAAGGCACTATGTTTGTTAAATTCATTGCCTGATGATTATGATCATTTGACAACTACTCTGTTGTATGGAAAATCCGAGGTGAAACTTGATGAGGTGTCTGCGGCATTGGTGAATCATGAGTGTCGTAAGAAGGAACTGAAGACTCACAATTCACAAACCGAGGCACTTGTTGCAAGGGGTCGAACAGAGGAAAGAAAATCTGGGAAGCGGGGAAAATCTCGTTCAAAGTCACGAGGGAAGTTTCCTGCTAAAGATGAATGTGCCTTTTGTCGCCAAAAGGGTCATTGGAAGAAAGACTGCCCCAAATTGAAGAACAAAGAGAAGGATAAAGCGGGTTCTGAAGCAAATATTGCAAAATATGGAGATGATGATTTCGAGTTTGCTTTGGCTAGTTCATCTACTGATGGTCACTCCAAGGAGTGGATTTTGGATTCAGGTTGCACTTATCATATATGTCCCATTCGGGAATGGTTTTCTAGTTTCGAGGAGCTGGATGGTGGAGTTGTTTTGATGGGTAATAATAATACCTGCAAAACACAAGGGATAGGCAAAATCTGTTTGAAAATGCATGATGGAACAGTCAGAGAATTAAGTGATGTTCGGTATATACCGGATATGAGGAAAAATCTTATCTCTCTGGGAGCTTTGGAATCCAAGGGTCTCAAGATCACCATGAAGGGTGGAGTTCTTAAAGCTGTGCACGGGGCACTGGTGGTAATGAAAGGTACAAGACGAAATAACTTGTATTTCTTGCAGGGGAGTACAGTTATTGGTGGAGCAGCTGTCACCGAAGCTGCTGACGCAGATAGCACAGACACCACGAGGTTATGGCATATGCGTCTTGGGCATGCTGGTGAAAAAGCGTTGCAAGGATTGGTGAAGCAAGGCTTATTGAAAGGTGCAAAGGCATGCAAATTGGAATTCTGTGAGCATTGTGTGTTGGGTAAGCAAACTAGAGTAAAATTTGGCACTGCTATTCACCACACTAAAGGCATTCTTGATTATGTTCACACTGATGTTTGGGGACCTTCCAAGAATGCATCTTGGGGAGGTAGCCATTATTTTGTCTCCTTTGTTGATGACTTCTCTAGAAGAATATGGGTGTACACCATGAAGCGTAAAGATGAAGTCTTGAAGATATTCCTGAAGTGGAAAAAGATGATTGAAACGCAAAACGGTCGAAAGATCAAGACTCTCAGATCAGACAATGGGGGTGAATATAAGTCTGATCCTTTCTTGAAAGTTTGTCAAGATGAGGGTATTGTGAGGCACTTCACGGTTAGGGAGACACCGCAACAGAATGGGGTGGCGGAGCGCATGAACCGTACTTTGCTTGAGAAAGTTCGGTGTATGTTGTCTAATGCTGGATTAGGCAAGGCATTTTGGGCTGAGGCACTCACTTATGCAAGCCATCTCATTAATCGATTGCCAGCTGCTGCGAACGAGGGCAAAACGCCCATGGAGGTATGGTCTGGTAAACCTTGTACTGATTACAAGTTTTTACACATATTTGGTTGTCCTGCTTACTATTATGTCAGAGAAAGCAAGTTGGATCCAAGAGCAAAGAAAGCTCTATTTATGGGCTTTAGCACTGGCGTGAAGGGATACCGACTCTGGTGTCCAGATGAGAAGAAATTTGTTGTAAGCAGAGATGTGACTTTTGATGAGGCTGCTATGGTTAATCAGAACAAGCATGAAGGTGAAACTGAAGCGACCGAGACCATGAGTAGCTCAAAGCAGGTGGAGTTACTGAAGACTCCAGTTGTTCCAGTAAGGTCTGATGTTACAACCACTAGTCCTACAGTTAATTCTGATGATGAGGACGAGGATGATGAAGAGGAGGCACCTACCCAAGAGCCTCCACAGCAACAAGACTATATTGCAACCAGAAGATCGAGAAGGGAAATTCGAAAGCCTGCTCGATTTACTGATATTGTGGCATATGCACTTCCTGTTATTGAAGATGATATTCCATTCGCCTACAAAGAAGCTGTCATGAGTTCAGAGTGCGAGTTGTGGAAGAAATCTATGGATGAGGAGATGAAATCTCTTCATAAAAATAAGACTTGGAAGCTGGTTCAGTTACCAAATGGGAAGAAAGCAATTGGTTGTAAATGGGTGTATGCCAAGAAGATGGAATCTTTGGGAAAAGATAATGTAAGATTCAAAGCCAGATTGGTAGCTAAAGGCTACGCTCAGAAGGAAGGCATTGACTACAATGAGGTATTTTCTCCTGTAGTAAAACATTCTTCTATTCGTATTCTGTTGGCTTTGGTTGTGCAGTTTGACCTTGAGTTGGCCCAACTTGATGTCAAGACTGCGTTCTTACATGGTGATTTGGAGGAAGAGATTTATATGTCTCAGCCAGAAGGTTTTAAGGTTGCTGGAAAGGAAAATTGGGTTTGCAAATTGGAAAAATCATTGTATGGCTTGAAGCAGTCTCCAAGACAATGGTACAAAAGATTTGATCGATTTATGATCGGGCAAAAGTACACAAGAAGTCACTATGACCATTGTGTATACTTTCGCAAACTACAAGATGGAACCTTCATTTATTTGCTTTTATATGTTGATGATATGCTTATAGCATGTAAGAGCAAAGTGGAGATTGAAAGGTTGAAGACTCAACTAAGTAATGAATTTGAGATGAAGGACTTGGGAGAAGCTCGGAAGATACTAGGTATGGAAATTGAAAGAGATAGAGCGAAGGGCAAGATTAGTCTGTGTCAGAAGCAGTATTTGAAGAAGGTACTACAACGTTTCAGGATGAATGAAAATTCAAAACCGGTTAGTACACCTCTTGCCCCTCATTTCAAACTTAGCGCTTCTATGTCTCCTAAAACGGTTGAAGAGAGTCAGTACATGGCTCAAATTCCTTATGCAAATGTTGTTGGTAGTTTGATGTATGCTATGGTGTGTACTAGGCCTGATATTTCACAAGCTGTTAGTATTGTCAGTAGATATATGCATAATCCAGGAAAAAGGCATTGGCAAGCTGTGAAATGGATTCTACGGTATATTCTGGGTACTGTGGATGTTGGTTTATTGTTCCAGCAGGATAAAGTTACTGGTAAATGTGTTGTTGGATATGTGGATTCTGATTACGCAGGTGATTTGGACAAGCGTAGGTCCACTACTGGTTTTGTATTCACTATTGCTGGAGGTCCAGTAAGTTGGAGGTCGATTCTGCAATCTACAGTTGCTTTGTCGACTACTGAGGCTGAATACATGGCTGTAACAGAAGCTATAAAGGAAGCCATCTGGCTTCAAGGGTTGCTTGATGACTTAGGGGTTCAACAAGATCATGTGGATGTTCATTGCGACAGTCAGAGTGCTATTCATTTAGCAAAGAATCAAGTTCATCATGCACGTACGAAACACATTGATGTGAGGTTCCATTTTGTTCGTGAGATTATTGACGAGGGAGATATTCTTCTTCAGAAGATTGGGACCGCTGACAATCCTGCGGATATGTTAACAAAGCCAGTTTCGTTGCACAAGTTTAAGCACTGCTTAGACTTGATTGGCATTTGTAAAATTTGTTGATTGCCCCATGGGGGATTGGGAGACGACTATTTGGAGTTCTACTTAGAGGGTTTGAGCCAAGGTGGAGATTGTTGATTATTGACTCAAACATGTAGTCAAAGTCCAATTCTTTGGGCTACTTTGTGGTAATGGGAGGCAAACAACAATTGTGCCTAACTCTTTTTGACTTGATGTTAGGCCTTTGGCCATTGATGTCTTTGAGAAGCTTTTCTTTGGCTATAAAAGAAGAAGCAAGGTGCATCCCTAGAAGGAGAGACAAGAGGGAACAACAAGGAAGAAGGAAAATAGCAAGAAGCCATTCGGCATAGAGAAGAATTTTCTCAAATTGTCTTGCTTTGTATTTTTGGTTTTCTCTTCCTATTGTAAGTGTGAGAGCTTGGGTTATTCGGGTCTTTGGGAAATTGAGTGATAAACACTATTGTATGTTCTCATTGATTATAGTGGAATTGAAACACCCCAACTCGGAAGTTTGAGGTAAATTTTTCTTCTTCCCAAAATTTTGCTTACTTTTCACTTTTACCCCTTATCCTAACGAAATCCTAGCCGTTCATCTAAATTGTCTTTCTCTCCTAAACTGCCAAGTGGCAGCACCCTAACTCTCTCCCTTTCCTTTTCCCGAAAACCCGTTAGACCTAATTTGACCGTTGACCCCCGGTCAACGTTGACTTTAGGGTTGACTTTTTGGGTTTTCGTCCGGGATCATTCTTAGGGTAATTCAACGTTCTGAATCCGTTTCCAATATCCGTTTTCCCAAATTCAATTGCTATTATATAGTTTTATTAATTGTACAATTTAATGTGCTTAGGGGCAATTATTGTGACGTTTCCGTCTTCGCTAGTGGCGCAGCTTTTGGCGACTAAGTACTGTGAGTGGACCCCTTCTAAAATTACATGATTTATTATTTAATTGCATAAATGATTAGCATGCCTACGAATTTTGTGAATTGATTTATATCAATCCTGTTTACTGAATTTATGGATTTCGTCTCGTGTTTTAGTGAGAAAATAATTGTTAGCTTATTTTGAGCTATATTTTAATATATATCATATTTTCTATAAAAGCCATGAACTGGTAGACTATCTGATAGATGACGATAGGATGCTAGAACATGTTTTTGAACCCCTCTTTATAGTGTAGACGATGATCGGTAACCTATGCTATGAAGTGGTTATTTTAAGAGAGACGTAACTATTTGTGCGTACCTAGTAGACACTATGCCGCCTGGGGCGAGGATCTGGTGTTGGCATTTAGGCCGGGAGAAATAATCCCTAGCGAAAGGCTGAGGGACACGGAGACAGGCACTGGGCCGGGAGGGAGTTATCTCTGGCTACGGGCACAGAGACTTAGGTGCAGGCATTGGGCCGGGAGTTATATTTATTCAGTGATCTTTCTAGCAGCACACCGCGTTTACGAGACGATTTATGATATGTTTACTGTTTTGATTTCCGCGATGCGTTTCCGCGATGTTGGCTTTTAAGATATTTGGCATGCTAGGATTTTGATTTAAATCCATCACTTATTATGCTAGTAGTTTTCATTATATAAACTTTGGGGGTTAGTACGTTGATAACTGTTATATTATTATATATATATAAACTTGGTCCACTCACCTTTGTTTTGCGCCCCCATTCAGGACTTAGAATCAAGACACCTAATCCCGGCGTCAAGACACTTCCGCAGCAGCATCTTCGGATCCTCTCGAATGTAGGACTCACTCTTTTATTCATTAAATTTTATCTAAATTCTTTTTAGTGATTAGGTTTAGTTGTATGCTCTGAGCACGTTCCTAAATTATTAATTCTTGGTATTTTAAATTTCTAACCCTTATTTATTTCTTATTCTTAGCTTTTGTATCAATTAATGGCTTTCGTCACCCTCGGGTGTCGGCCAGCACGTATCGGTCCTGGTATTCGGGGAATATCAGGGTCGGGGCGTGTCAGGAATACTCCGTCGTCTCCAAACTGGATGTAGGCATTGCCGAACCAGTATAAATCTTGGTGTTCTTGTTGGTATTGTTCCATTTATCTTTTGTCAGTAATTGTGGTTTATTTTTCACTCACACTTGGTTGACGCTTCCGCACAACAGTCCGCCTTCTTTAAAACAAATGGGTAAAAGGTCAAGTGCTTCAGATAAGGCAACACACATCCCTGGATCGGAGCCCACCCTACCCTCGGGTGGAAGCAATGGAAGTTCTCTGGTAGGAGAGAACAAGCGCTTGCACATGATTTCAATTCAATTTTTCTAGAAAAGATCGGTCACTCTACATTCCTTTCCCTTTGATATTTTTTTAGTAGTAATAGATTATGGTTTTAGATAAACGAATGTTGCTAACTTGCCATATATAAGTGCTAACTAGTTAGTAACTTAATGTAACTTTAACTACTCAGCTAATCGCTTTCAATTTCAGGCGCTTAATTCATGCTATAACTAGGAAGATTACAATACATAGAGAAAAACACATCTGATAACTTCCAACCTCAGGCTTTTAATTCTACAAATGGAGATTTCACTAATGCCCTTAGGCATATAGAGAAGTTCCTTGTGAGCAATTTCGAGGATGACAAGTTATATGGGTTGGTATGCCCTAAGAGACTCCAAATTCTAGGAGATCGATGAAAATTTCGTAGGATCAAGTTTTTAATAGTATTTAATTTAGTGGACGTTATCGGATATAATATTTTCGTCGGGTAAAGGCAATTAATGCACTTTACCCTAGCAACTTCTTTCATCGGGCAAAATCATTTTTGCCCGACAAACGACTACTTCTCGTCGAATAAGACTTCGAGTGATGGGTTTTTGCAGGACCAACTTTTCCCAACGAACTTTTGTCGTCTAAAGTCTTAGGCGACAAAACAAAATTTGACCCAACGAAATTTTTCGTCCGCCCAGATGATTTATTTATTTTTTTTTGTAGTGCATGTTCTGCCAAAATAGGTATTTTACCTTCTCGTGAAATTTGACCTGTGAGCATTCCGACGGACATGAAATGTAAAATATTAATTTTCCAACATCCTGCCTCTCCATTTATGATGCTTTAGTGTAAATATATCACAATATAAATAAACAACAAAAAATTGGTAGAATGGACTTCATACAAAAGCCAGGGTTCAATTCACCAGGTACGTTCATAAACTGTGCAATACAATTGAAAAAATGGCATCAGAAAAAGCAGATTCCTTCGAATCCCTAGTATTGCACTTGGCAAAATAAAGCAAGGTTTTAAAAGACACTAAGCACTAATCGGGCGGTGAGCTGATATCTAACGCCTAGACAAATTTAAGTAAATTTACTATATAACATATAAATTAATTGAATTTACAATATTGTATATATATAAATGAATTGAATTAACTATTATTATTATTTCTCTAATTCACATCATAAAGTCATAACAAACTAATAGAAACCAAGTTAGAAACATAAAGCAAGCATGAATTTTATAAAAAGTCTGCCCAAAACGACGTCATTTTGAATTTAGGTTGTTCCTTAAAAAAAAAAAAAAAAAAAAAACATCATACGTTGAGGTTGCCTAGGCCCTTGAGGCGAACAACATAGGCGTTCAGGCTAGTCTATAGGCTATAGCCCACTCCCGCCGGGCAGAGGCATTTTCTTCATAGTTCCTCCCCAAAAACTTTCTAGGCGAGTCTTAAAAATAATTTTTGAAAACACGGGCTACGATCTAACAAACAGGTAGTCACGGTCTTTTCTTACCTTTAACCTCCACCCTAATCATTATTTCTTCCTTATAATTCTTCCCAACATACGTAACACAAAGAAATGCTTACCTCCAAATTATAAGCTGAAAGAGACAGGCACTTGACATTGTCGATATTTTCAAGAATTTTGATTGAAAGATTATTGAAGAAAAATACCTGAGGAAAAAGCTACGGAGAACGGAGGGAAATGAGAACCACAGGAGTGTCGGAAGCGGCGACGTTTTTATCACCTCTGTAACTGTGAAGTGGGAACCTTCCAGGCTTCGATCATTTTTGAGAACTTGATTCATATTTTTGTACAATTTAGTTTTTTGTTTTTATATATTTTTTTAAAGTTTTTGCTTTGGTTGGGCCTTATGTTAAAACCCACCCCCATTTTATTTAAAAATGGTTTTTTAGTTCTTAATTGGTGAGCCAAGGGGGGGCCACCCCTTTTATTTTTGTATCCCGTGACCCTCTCCTTTCCCTCTTTCCCTCTTTCTTCTCTCAGTCATCTCTCTCTCCCTCTTAACTCTCCCGAAGCTCTCTCACTCTCCCGTGCATCTCTCTCTCTCCCGAACCTCTCTCCCTCAACCTCTCGCGTCTCTCTCTATCCTCCTGGACTCACGAAGGCCATACCACCCTCAGGTGAGGCTTGTAGCAAGCCCCGGACTCCCCCTGCCCGCGAGACCGACGGCACGGAGCAAAGCTCCGGCGAGTTTTCTTCCATTTTCCTGTCGGGTAGGTCTCAAATCTCTCACTCTCGTACCTAGTTTGTAGTTTGGTTGTGATTTAGAAGCTTGAACCTTACCTTTTTACGTAGGTTTTTGCTTCAGAACGGTCGTGGGTGAGCACACCCATTTTTCCGGCGAACCCGTGCATTCCGTGGGCTTTTCCGGTCACCTCCGACCGAGTTACGACGTTTGGAAGGTAGCAATCTCTTCCCCTCTCTTTGTTCTTCTCGTTCGTACCTAGATCGGAGCTTGAAGCTCTAGTTTTTAGATGACCAGAGCTGTAGCAGCTCCGACCTTCTCTCTCGGCAAGACAGGCCTCCGGCCTCTCCCATTTCCTGTTCCGCGGGCCTCCAGCCCGTTTTTCCTAAACCCAGTACCCCAGCCCATTCCATTTTTCTTTTTACTTATTTGTTTTAAAACCCAAAAGGCCACGGGCCTTAATGTTGAAGGGCCTATGGCCGGTTATTCCTAAGGGCTTAAAGCCCTGTTTCAGTTGGTGAGGCCTAAGGGCCTTGTGCCCGTGTGTGTGTGTGGGTGCTAGGCGTGTGTGTGTGTGCTTAGGCATGCACATGCATGCCGTGCATGTGTGTGTGGGTGTTTAAGTTTATATGTTTGGGCTTAATGCCCAAACCCCTTTCCAAACCCTAAACCCATCCAATCCCAAATCCCCTATTTTCTTTATTTCAAACCCAATATCTTAGAAAATCCTTTTATTTATTAATTATATTTTTGTGCTTAGGTAAAGTTGCTATTAAGGAAATTCGTAATCCTGATTCGCGCGATCTTTCTGCTAAGGAATATTTGTGAGTGGACCCCTTCTAAAATTACATGATTTACTAGTAATTGCATAAATGATTAGCATGCCTACGAATTTATGATTTGATTTATGTGAAGCTTGATGATTTAAGATATTGATTATCGTCTCGTGTTTTGGTGAGGAATTAATTGTTAGCCTAGTTTGAGCTATATTTTAATATATCGTATTTTCTATAAAAACCATGAACTGGTAGACTATCTGATAGATGACGATAGGATGCTAGAACATGTTTTTGAACCCCTCTTTATAGTGTAGACGATGATCGGTAACCTATGCTATGAAGTGGTTATTTAAGAGAGACGTAACTATTTGTGCGTACCTAGTGGACACTATGCCGCCTGGGGCGAGAATCTGGTGTTGGCATGTAGGCCGGGAGAAATAATCCCTAGCGAAAGGCTGAGGGACACGGAGACAGGCACTGGGCCGGGAGGGAGTTATCTCTGGCTACGGGCACAGAGACTGAGGTGCAGGCATTGGGCCGGGAGATATATTTATTCAGTGATCTTTCTAGCAGCACACCGCGTTATACGAGACGATTTATGATGCGTTTACTGTTTTGATTTCTGCGATGAGATTCCGCAATATGGCTTTTGAGATATTTTTGGCATGCTAGGATTTTTATTAAATCCATCACTTATTATGCTAGTAGTTTTCATTATATATAAACTTTGGGGGTTAGTATGTTGATAACTGTTTTATTATTATATATATATAAACTTGGTCCACTCACCTTTGTTTTGCGCCCCCATTCAGGACTTAGAATCAAGGCACATAATCCCAGCGTCAAGATACTTCCGCAGCAGCATATTTGAGTCCTCTCGATGTAGGACCCACTTCTTTATTCATTCAATTTTATCTTAATTCTTTTTAGTGATTAGGTTTAGTTGTATGTTCTGAACACGTTCCTAAATTATTAAATCATTGTTTTTAAATTTCTAACCCGTATTTATTTCTTATTCTTAGCTTTTGTATCAATTAATGGCTTTCGTCACCATCGGGTGTCGGCCAGCACGTGTCTATCCTGGTATTCGGGGAATATCAGGGTCGGGGCGTGTCACCTTAGGATGACTAGGGTAAGGCCAACTAATTGAATCTAATGGTAACTAAAAAAATATTACTAGAACATTGATAAATTAAGACGATGAAGAAGGAAAACTAGCATATTCCTAATCTACATTAAGAAACAAAAGGAAAAGTTTAAGAGTTGAACAAGCATGAGTAAGGCAGTTTTTAACCCAAACATCAAAAGTAAGTGAAATTGGTCGAAATAATCATTTTTTAAATTCAAAATTTAGACATGTGATCTAATATCTTAGTAGATAAGGTGTTGTTTTTTAATTCGTCTCTCTGGCAACTTGTGAGTTGGGACTGCCATCACCTTCAACTCCTCCGAAACCTTCCAATATCGACCACCTCTTCACCACCATCAAGATTATTGAACACCACCATCGTCTATGGAGACCAGGGCCATCAAGTGTCCAAGCCGGAATTGGTGATGGCTGTTGTCGAGTGACTCGAGTCATGAGTGAATGGGACAGGAGTGTCTAAGTGAGGGAAAAAAAAAATCCAACGGTGTAGTGGAAGTGAGATTAATCATTAAATCCAATCCAATCATCCAATGCTAGAGGTACATTTCTCCTATTTTTGGACTCGCCCTGCCCCATCAATTCTTGTACCAGTCCTGTCCCACCCCATCATGTTTCTTCTTCAAAATATTTAGACCCACCCTGTACCCTCCTCAAACTGCTTGAACCCACCCGACCTGCGGGTCCATGACTCATTTGCCTACCCCTTAGATTTTGATGATGTAAAATGGTTGTTCTCTTTGACTTTTTGTTATTTTTTGGGATGCTTTTTGTTATTAGTTTACCCAATTAATTAAAATAAATCCTTATTGTAACTTAAATTTTTAAGTACTACGATGTAGTGATATTCCTCTTCACTTGTAAGTGAAAGGTTTTAGGTTCGATTTTCACTAAAGGCGAAGTCGAACCACATTATTGTTAGCCTATTGTGAGGCTAAGCCCACCCTGTTCCCGATAGAGTAGATAATATCATTTGTTAAGAAAAAACATTAAATTAGAAAGAAAAAAGAGAAATAAAACATCAAAATATAATTAATAAATGAGGTGACTAAATGTATTAAGGGACGAAAATTAGATATTGATCTTACACAAGGTTATACTCTAAAATTATCTTTTCCAATGATTAAAATGAAGTTTTCTAATAAATGCTAGCATATGCCCCACACTTTGTGTGTGAAAATAATTTTAATTTTAATTGTAAAATGGGAAGGAGAAAGGAGAAAAAAAGGAATGTGGATTAGAGAGAGAAGTTTTCTTTTTTGTATTTTATTTTTCAAAATTAGAGGACGTTAGGATCACCCGTGGGTGAGGGTTTAAAAAAATTGCAAAATTTAATTTGTGTGAATTTATTTTACTGCCCATGATTTTGTTTTGTGGTAGGAAACAAAATTATCGTTTTACTCTCTTTTGATTGACAAAGAGGGTTTTATTAATGTAGTTTAGATATCTATAAAATATGTATGTATGTATGTATGTATGTATGGTTGGGCAATTTAAACCATACATGTATGATGACGGTTACTTTTTTATACTGGAATTATTTCCCATTTAGCTAGCGGTTGATGATAAAGATAAAATACTCTCTTAATTCCTGTTAAAAAGGCCACGTAATAAATACCAAGTAATTTTAACTAGCTTGACACACAAGAAACCCTAGCCCATTGTTACCTATATAAATACATGCCGCTAGCTAATGATCACCCTATTCAGTATCATTACTTGCTCATCGCCTCCGCTTTTCTCATACTTCTCAAATCCTTGCTATTAGAAAGTTATTATGGCTGGTTACTACCAAGTTCCCGTAGGGTACAGGTTCATGCCTCGAGACGACGAACTACTTCTTGGCTACCTTCGTCCCAAACTTGACGGACAGGACTATCCCAAAGGCATTGTTCATGACTGTGATCTCTACGGTCTTGAAGAACCATCGGACATATGGAGACGTCTTAACCGTGCATCACATGATGGTCAAGAATGTACAGATGATAAAGATATCTACGTCTTCACCACACTCAACTCGAAGGCTCCTAATGGCTCGCGTGTTTGCCGAACAGTTGGCACCACCGGCGGCACTTGGAAAGGCGAAGATGCCGGCAAGGAAATCTACGCTTCTGGGATTAAACATGCTATTGGCTTCAGAAAAAGATTTACGTACAGGAACAAAGGATCCCCGCAGAATGACCATTGGATTATGCATGAGTTCCATCTTGATCCATCTTTACTACGAAACAAACATCATCAAGTAAGTACACTTTTCTTTCTTTTAAATTGTTTTTAGGTTTTCTGTCTAAACTTGGCCTCTAGAAAAAAGTTAAGAAGAACGAATCAAAAGCTTATAAATATATTCACGCTTATACATATATTAATATTGGCAGGCAAGGAAGTATATTGGCATGGGAACAATCTTATAAGGACTTAATTATTTGCGATTTCCTTTTTCGTTTTCTTAATTTTCTAGTTGACATTGAAACTTTGCTCACTAATAAAAAGTATTGCTCTATTTTCTACAGTCGTTAGAGTAAGCAATACATTATATATATATACACAAACACATATGTATGTATGTATGTATGTATGTATATCCATGTAGAACCTTTTTATATATTTTAGTAAGGATTGGAATTTATATTAACAAAAGCAAACGCGATTCTCAAATGCAGGAGAAGAATATTGTTCTTTGTATTCTTAGAAGAAAGGATGACATATCAAAGAAAATGAAGCTGGAGGAAAGAGATAATTATGAAGAAAACGCAGCTAATCACTTTCAACCTCAGGCGCTTAATGCTTTAACTGTTGAAGATTACAATAATGCCCCTAGCTATATTGAGCAAATCGCATTTGATCACTTTCAACCTCAGGCACTTACTGCTACAACAACTGGAGATTACATTAATGATCCTAGGTATACAGAAGAGAACGCGGCTAATCACTTTCAACCTCAGGAGCATTATGCTGCAACTACCGGAGATTACGGTAATGCACATTGGTATACAGAACAGAACGCAGCTGATCACTTTGAACCTCATGATGAGGCGCATAATGCTACAAATGAAGATTTAACTACTGCCCTTAGGCGTATGGAGGAGATCCTTATGAGCGGTTTTTGAGGATGACAAGTTATATGAGTCGGTATGTCCTGAGAGACTCCAAATTATAGAAGAAGAAGAAGAAATTGCAGCAGCTGTTGGTATTGCTTCCACAAAAACAGGATTAATGTAAAATGCTTGTTAGTGTTCACTGCTATTGCCAACCAGAGTAAATCAATGGCTAACCACGAATTGTAAAGTGATCATGTTTTCTCCTTTATAACTTTCATACTGTTAATATTTTCGGCTTGTATATTTACCTTCTTCCTTGAATTGTATCACGCACCTTGACACCTTGAAATTGGGTTGCTTTGTGTAAGATTATTTCATAAATCAATATACATGGGGAAGTCTTTTTTAAGAAACCGATGAATTCAAGAATGCTCGCTCGTGTAAATCAAATGAGCACAATGCCTCGTTTTATTTACTTGTGTTGTAAGGAAGCTTTCTTTGCATTTGTGGTTTTAAGGGGATCGAGCCTTGTTTGCCAATCGCCTGCTTGGCTATCATACTAACAAGTTACTTCAGGGCGAATTATCAGGAGAGGAAAATTTAATGTGTTGATCACACATTATGACCTTGCCTTAAATCAGTCGGGGAGCTTATAACAATAAGCTTGGTTGGATTTGTTTCAAACAGAAGATATTTAACAAGCAGTACGTACTTTTTAATTTCTTGGAAATTTTATTGGTTGTATAATAAAACCTTCGCTTTTAGCGTTGAATTGGATTTCCTGAAATAGTTGGCATGCAACTGTACTCTCGTCTTCTAAGCTGAAGTAGCTATGTTTAACCTCTTCCCAATTTGCATGCTTGGAAAGAACTTTAATCAATGAAACTCCGCCTTCTAACCTATATACATGTTAACCCGCCGCAAGTCCGCCTTCTTTAAACAAATTTGTAAAAGGTCAAGTGCTTCAGATAAGGCAACACACATCCCTGGATCGGAGCCTACCCTACCCTCGGGTGGAAGCAATGGAAGCTCTCTGGTAGGAGAGAACAAGCGCTTGCACATGATTTCAATTCTAATTTTCTAGAAAAGATCGGTCACTCTATATTCCTTTCCCTTTGAGATATGGTTTTAGATAAACGAATGTTGCTAACTTGCCATATATAAGTGCTAACTAGTTAGTAAGTTAATGTAACTTTAACTACTACTCAGCTAATCACTTTCAACTTCGGGCGCTTAATTCATGCTATAACTAGGAAGATTACAATACATGGAGAAAAACACACTGATAACTTCCAACCTCGGGCGTTTAATGCTACAAATGAGATTTCACTAATGCCCTTAGGCATATAGAAAAGTTCCTTGTAAGCCATTTCGAGGATGACAAGTTATATGGGTTGGTATGCCCAAAGAGACTCCAAATTCTAGGAGACTGATGAAAATTTCGTCGGGTCAAGTTTTTAATAGTATTTAATTTAGTGGGGCAAAACGACGTCATTAGGTATAATATTTTTGTTGGGTAAAGGCAGTCAATGCACTTTACCCCGACGACTTCTTTCATCGGGCAAGCTCATTTTTGCCCGACAAACGACTACTTCTCGTCGGATAAGACTTCGAGTGATGGGTTTTTGCAGGACCAACTTTTCCCAACGAACTTTTGTCGTCTAAAGTCTTAGGCAACAAAACCAAATTTGACCCAACGAAAATTTTCGTCTGCCAAGTTGTTGTTGTTGTTGTTTATTTTTTTTTTTAATTTTTTATTTTTTTGTAGCGCTTGTTCTACCAAAATAGGTATTTTACCTTCTCGTGAAATTTGGCCTGTGAGCATTCCGACGGACATGAAAAAATGGCATCAGAAAAAGCAGATTCCTTCGAATCCCTAGTATTGAAAAAATAGTATTGAAAAAATGGCATCAGAAAAATGAAGCAGAAAAAACAGATTCCTTCGACTTCACAGCCTTTTCTTACTTTTAACCTCCACCCTAATAATTATAACTTCCTTATAATTCTTCCCAACATACATAACACAAAGAAACAAGTGAGGACATGCTTATCTCCAAATTATAAGCTGAAAGAGACAGGCACTTGACGTTGGCGATATTTTCAAGAATTTTGATTGAAAGATTAAGCCGTTCGGGCTGTTGTGCATGCTGGAGATCCATATTGGAGATCTGTTCCTCAGGTGCAGTATCAGGCCGGCCTTGAGAAATTGGGGGTCCTAGGCGGGCCTTCGAGTGGGGGTTCTAAAGTTCTTTGACACCCAACTCATTGTACATTTATATGTATAAAAAAATGTTTCGCTAAATACATGAAAAAGTTCATTTCTACATAAAAAATCATTAGAATTCATATCCAAAGAAGAAAGATATACAAACATTACTTAAATATTACACGTCTCGCGTTTTTAAACGCAAATGTATTAATTAAGTTTACATAATCTAATTTTTCAACCAATTCTTTTTTCAATTGACAAAATAGCTAATCCATTCAATCTTTTCCATTCAATCTTTCTTGTGACATAGGTGATCGAAGATACGATTTGATCAACTTTAATTTAAACTTCTTTCTGCAGAGGCAACTGTAACTGGTATGGTTAACAAAATTCAACATCGAAACTTTGAATTATCTTGAACCAAAACTAGTTAGGAAGCAAAAATAACCAACCTTGTTAAGTGCACCCATAATTTATCTTCTTGAAGGGATTTAACCACTTTATTAAGTGCATCCACAAGTTCAAATTTTATAACTGCAATATAGACAATTGACAAGTGAATACTTTGATTTCGCATAAACAATACGCATTAAAATAAACAAATCATAAACCCTAGAATTGAAAATCCTAATTATATTTACAAGCACATCACTCACAAGTCACAAATTAAATTATAGAAAAAGAAGTAGAAGAGAAGAGAAGCATTGATTTGGTACCTGACCTCTGTAAGCAGAGTGGGAAAAAACAGATTCGCAGGCTCAAACTTGCTACCAGTATGCTGTGCATTAAATTCCCAAAAAAAAAGTTGAATTGTTGCTGAAGTTTCACCCCACCCAAGACACTTTGTACGTCAAGTTTCAAGACAATTATATGATTTTATATTTAAATATTTTATTAAATTCAAACTCTAAAAATATATTTATATATTATATATATACACACATATTTAAAAAGAAATTTTTTGGGGGGCCCCCCACCCAAAACGCTGCACGGCAAGTTCCAAAAAAATATTTATAATTTCATATTTATATATTTTACTCAAACTACAAAATTAAATATATAAATATATATAGAAAATTATGATTAGCACTCCAAAATTATCATTCTACATTTCAAACTTTTTATATTTGGAAAGAAAAATACACTTGTAAAGAGTGTAGAATGAGATTTTTGAAATGTCAATAACAGTTCCCTATATATATATATATATAAAAAATTGGGAGCCCTCCCAAAGTGGGGGCCGTAGGCGGACGCCTACTCGGGCTACCCTCAAGGCCGGCCCTGTGCACTATCATCATCAGACTGTTCATCAAACTGGAGATCGATAGCGGCTTTGATAAGGTAACCAAAAAAGCAATAAGATAGGAAGCAAAGTATGTGAGAAAGAAGTGCATCTGGTCATGCACTTATCCTACCGTTAACACCTCTGTGACGCTGAAGGTTTCTGCTGAAGTTGTGCATAAAGGAAATACCCAACAAAATGTTGGCTTGATGAAATTATGGAAGTCGAACTTGTTTAATCAACTTATGTAATTTGAATGCCTAAACCCTATACAAATATTTCACCTTTCTCTCTTCCACTCTCTCTCTCTGCTTCTCTTTCTCTATGTTTTTGTGGTTTAGACCCCTGAAGGTGCTACATTGTGCTGCTAACCGAAAAGGTTCTTGAGATACAGCCACCCCCGGCATCCCAAAGTGTGGCTGCAATGTCGGTAATTCTGTATGGGACCGCTTGATCAACCTGTTCACGAAGGGGCTAGAAATTTTCATCCTCCCCAAACTTTTGAAGCATTAATTGCAATCAAGAACTTATAACTACACAAAACGAACTACATAAAAATTGGTTTCGACCATGAAGATCGATGTAATGTACTAGTGTGTGTTCAAAAAATTTGTCATATACAATTTTCGTTCTTTACAGAAAACAAAACCAAACCAATGTTAACAGATTGACAGGACGAGCATATGTAGGTCTGCAGAGTCTGTCAAACAAACAAGCTCCCTCTACCAGGGCACCGCCAAAAGAGAATCCGGTGACAAAAAAAAAAAAAAAAAAAAACAGTTCTATAATACGCCCCCAATGCTACCTGTTATTGTGTCATGTCCTCTTTTCACCTTGATTTCCAACGAAGCATTGGCAACCGAATCAAGTCACATAGCGTACCTACGAATACAAAAGAGAACCCCTCACGGCTGTGACACAACCTTGTCGACTGCAAAGGTAGCAAGTCTGCCATGAGAGAGCTTAATAAGGATTAGAATGTGGCAAGAATCCTAAAGAACCCTACTTCCGGAGCCACGAGGTATTGTTACCATCAGAAAGATTTCAACCCAGCCTTCATTATTGGACCTTCAGCATCCACTGCAGTGTCACTTGCAACCAT
Source organism: Malus fusca (assembly GCA_035220775.1). NCBI lineage: Eukaryota > Viridiplantae > Streptophyta > Magnoliopsida > Rosales > Rosaceae > Malus > Malus fusca. The sequence goes on along the minus strand of CM069061.1, from coordinate 33,028,557 downwards.
AACTGCTAACATATCAACTATTTGGGCAGAGGATCATCATCAGAAGAGTTGAGATTTTCTAAAATTTCTCTTCCGTTGACTACCAAAGAATCACTTTGAGACTTTGCAAAATCTTTTCTGTCAGATTTTTGATTACGCTTGAAGAAACTTTTCGTCTCTCTCAACTTGCCCTTTGCCGGGGTATCTGAACCAGTCCCTCCTGCAGGAGTGAAATCCTGTTCTTTCGGAACCGTAGAAGAAAGAGGCTCAGAAAGGTCGTCTTCCACAATAAATTTCACCCCACTCTCATTGTCATGAACTCCTCTAAGATTAATACTTTCAGAACGAGCAGTCTCTTTAAAGCTGCTTGTACCCAGGTCCTTCTTGGAATTCCTGTGGAACTTCGCACAGAACTTATTTAGTCCCTTGCGAACTCCTTTCATGTGCCGTTTCTCCTCAGGATCTTTATCCATGCCACTGTCGTCATTATTTTGGGATCCATATGTAGCTGAACTACGGCTGCCAGTATCATTTAGAATCTCATTATCAAGTAGTCGGCTCCTTCCTTGTCTACTTTCCCAAGTTTGTGAAACTTCACTTCCTGGGTGATGAACCCATATACCAGTCTCTTTTTGCCCTTCAACATCAATCGGCTCAAAGTTATCTGCTACCCTGTTAGACTTCTCGGATGATATAGATGAGAAGGAACTTTCATTAGCGTCGCTGGCAAATGAATTTCTTCTATCTTCCAAGGTTACCGTTTCCTGAACCTCTGACTGCTCAGGTCCCTGCATATGTAGGAGGCTCAAGTTAAATTCTTGAATAGGAGGCTCAAGCATATGTGGTAAGTATTGCACCTATGCAGCAACTAGAACCACGAGTCTCTAATCTCTTTATTTTCAACTCGTAAGCCTGATCAATAGAACATGGTTGAGATGAAGTAAAAAGGTACCTTCACATTCTCTTCAATGACAGTTACGGCAAGATGCAGTCTCCCGGTTTTAATATTCTGAAGCGGCACCCACATGTCATGTCTCTGGCTGTCTCTAAGATCATTAATGTTAATCGAGCAGTCGCTGGATATAGAATAGGAGTAAGTTAGTCCTGCATGTAAGACAGCACTTATGGAACAATTTGATTGGAAACTAGGGCATAAAAGGTGCTAAACAACACTCGAAATAAGCTGAAAGCGTACTTCTGTTAACGAATTTGAATATATCTAGGCACAGAAGGAAACATGTTACACTAAAAAGTTCAGAAGCAAACCCAAGAGCATCATCGACGAATCGGTCCTTGTCACAAACTTCAATAGCCAGCACATTAGGTGCATCCCATGTAAGAATGGGGATCTTGAACTCCTCATGCCATTTTGGAGACAGTGTTTTCTTTTGTATCTTAGTCCTAAACCGGTAAAGGCCCAATTGACCTTTAGCATAAGGGTCAGAAAATCCTGAAAGAAAGGCTGTATTCGTTAAATATAAAATTTAAACATGCTGTGGAAAGTTAGAAACCAATGTACTAGCAAAGAGAGACTGACCATTTAAATCGGCGGCTTTCACATCAGATGCTTCAATAACTTCTACTTTGACATGAGCAAGAGCCTCCTTCTCGTTCACAGAGAACCAGCTTTCTGTCAATCAAATAAGCATCGATTATTGATCAAAACATTTCGAAAATACATTTTGAGTCTCTGTGTGTGAGAGAGACACACACACAGAGACCGAGCATTCATGACAATGCTACTGCAGAACGAAGCATTCACGACACTGTTTACAGCTTCTCCTTAACAGAAGCTCATACGAAATTATATTTCAAAAGCAACAATATCTTCAAGCATGAAAGACTAATTACTTTTGAGTGAGAAATCTACTACGCCAAAATAATAAAAGTTAAAAGCTTTTCATTTCATGAAAACCGAGTGTGCGGAAAGATTTATATAAGGTTTATATCAAAATACATACATTTCTGTTTGCACACGTGTGTGAGTGTGTGTGTATAAAAATTACCTTGCTTTGGGGAAACGAATTTTTCCATGTCAACAACCAGCATATTAGGCTGCAAAGATAAGTTATAATTAGATTTATAGTTCTAATTTTCATTCAAATCGGGGCAAGATGTAAAGGCAGTTTACAGAGGAGTCCATTGGATATCAAAGAATTTCATAGGACAGTTGGAGTGTAAAAGTCCGAAATCCATACCTCAACAAGTGTCTGCTCAAACGCAATTGAAAGAAGCTTCTCCTGGCAGACAAAATAACAAAGAGCGAGTCAGAGAGAAAATTACAGAGACGGAGAGCTAGAAATGGAGAGCATTAAGAATTTATTCTGCTCCAATATGATAAAAGTTACCAGCCATCCAGCAATCCCAGGGAGTACTGTAACGTCAAGTCCATGAGTGAAAATAGGCTTAACAGTCATCTGAAAATATGGAGGCTGAACGAAGCACAACCGCACACGGCCAAGGAATGGCCACCTGCGAAGAAACTTCACTCCAATCAAGACCTTCAGGGAAAAATACAGCTTGATCAGAATGTATCAGTGGTTTGTACATGCCGTTATGGACATCCTATTTTCCATATAAATAAGGTATGAAAAATCTTATAGATACTCTTACGTTACACTGGCTGAACCAACTCAACAAGGTAACATAGAGCATCTAGCATAAATAACATGAAGTACAGCGCAACATAAGGCGGAAAAATCACAATTGTAAATTTCGGATGTCACCTTCCCTTCAACATGCATGCCTGTAATATGCAACTTTGCCCACATCCCAAAACCTAGTCTTTTCCTTAACTTCACAGCAAGTATTGCGATCATATCATCAGCCGTAAGAAAATTCAATCCCAACTCCAGAACCTGCATCAAGTTAATATATTTAGTATCTGGATTCCGGACCTGCATTGATGAAGAATGCATGAAAACTGTTCACCGAACATTCCAGAGAAAGTAAACAATACCAGGTGGTCATCATCAGCAGACTGGCGAACCACTCTCATCTCTGTGAGTATAGGTGCATTTCTTCCCAAGTAAAGGTGCTGAACTACCGCTTCCTTCTGCAGACATATTCAGATCATTGTTAATAACTAAAAAAAATGTATTTAACCACCAAATAACAAGGTGACACTATCGTATTCAGACAAAAAGACATGTGTCACCAAAATTATACCTACAAAGACATTGAAATATTGGACATCAAATAATTCACATTATGATTGAGGATTAATTCACAGTGCCGTTCAATCAGAAAATGAAGAACAATTTCAAAACTAGTCATTGTTGTACTAAAATATTTGAATGCTCATATAAGATGCGGATGCAACATAAGCAGTTGTTGCCACTCAGATAGCATTAATAAATGAAAATACACTCTCTAAAACTAAGTTAAGATCCAACAAAGAATTACATCCTTTGAGAGTTGTCAATCACTCAACAATCTCGTTCAATCAGACCAAATATATGATAACAAATGCCGACAAACAAAACGAAAAGTAGTTGCAACTAGAAGTACTTTGAAGATTATTCAATTAGAAATCGAACTACAATAAGAAATCCAAGAGTCTTAAAACAGAGCAATTAGGACCAAGTGATCAATCCAAATCAATAGCACGATTGCAGTCATCGTATTTGATTTTAATAGACCAGAAGTTATAGTCTTACGGCTGTCCATGGCTTGTACTTCTCCAAAAACCAAGGTATGATGGGAAGGAGGATCTGCTGTGAAGCAATCTGTTCCATACATATAGGCCATATCTTTTCAATTGTGTGGTTCAACCACCGCACTGTCTCAGATTCAGAAAGCACCTGAAGTATTGAAAAATTGCAATGTTCATGTGTCATCTGAAACAAAGATTTAAATTTTGACAACATGTACCAAAAACAATTATCGGGATGGATTTTGTTTCTCTTTTTTCATCTTTTATGTTGAACACATAATTTTAACTAATAAAGCAATTACCACAACTGGAAATGCAGAATGGAAAATGAAAAATTACCCGTCTCTGATTAGCCTGTTGTCTTTCCTCGAACTGTAATTTCTTCCGCAGTCTCATAAGGTACCGTTCATGAACCTTTCAGAAGTACAAGAAAAGTTCAAATTTAGTACATCCCTTTTAGCACATACCAGTTTGCCTATTCAAATAACAGATCATGTTTCCTTCCAAAAGGAATATTCATTTCACATCATTGGTAAAACGAATCAAAGGTAAATGACCCTAATGTTAGCACCAACGAGCAAAATTCCACATACTTTTAGCGGGAAAATCTAGCAAACTACAATGTGCATGATTCTAATTCCTTACCTATAGTGTGTGTGTATATATATAAACATACATATACATATATACATAAATACATAAATACATATATATATATATGTATGTGTGTATGTATGTATGTATGTATGTATGTATGTATGTATGTATGTAATGAAGAAAGATGAATAAAAACAATTAGTAAAATTCTTACCAGGTAAAGATAAATGAGAGAAAGAAAGTAGGCAACTGGGTAGCAGCAATTGTAGTGGGAAAGCAACCACAGGCCACATAGCACAATCCCCACATGGTGTATTATTGACATCTCTGTTATATCCATTTCTCCTTCTTCTTCTTCTCCAACCCCAAAAAGAAGGCACCAACTTTGCAACTTTCTCTCACCTTCTCTTTTGTAATTTTTCTGGGTTTTCTAATTCACACTTTACCCACAAGAAAATTAAAGAAAATAAATTCATAAGATTCAGAGTCAAAATATCAGAGAATTTGGAAAAGGGGAAATCCCAAGATTGAAACTTGAACTCAAGAAATCATCAAAAGGCATGAATGAAACAAAACCCAGAAAAGGAAATTGAATTATGAGTTATATTTTAGAACACAAATTTGGATAGCAAGAGAGAGAGAGAGAAAAACCGTTAAGGAGGAGGATTCATTGTGTATATATTTGGAAACTCCTGAAACGGTATCGTAAGCTCCGCCGATAAAGTAACCGGCGGGGAGAAATGCAGATAGATAGATAGAGGGAGGGAGAGGGAGAGGGAGAGGGAGGGAAAGAAGGGTAACGGGCCAAGACAACGACTATGACCAGAGAGAAATGATGCCAAAATTTCGCGGTTTTGAGAAGTTGCCACCTTTAAACTGGTCTGTATTGGACAAGTCAAGTACGCGTGTCAATGTATTAATTGATACTTTAGGGTTAAGGTAAATTTTGTTGGCGTGAACCCTAGTTTGATTTAGGAATATAATCATTATTATTGTATTTCTTAGTTTGATTAGTAGTCATTAACTTACTTGTACTATAAGAGATTTTAAAGTGTGTCGGAAAACAGAGTGATTACCACATATCATTATACAAGTTGAGGAATACTTAGAAAATAAAATTTATCTCCACTTACATAATGAAATGTAGTGTACCACCTGTATTCCAATCGATCGCATCGAAAAAATTCTACTTGTTTTGCATTTTTATGTGGTTGTCATTCATAGGGGTAATTTTCCAGTTTAAATTAATTTGCTGTTAAAATGGAGTTTGTAATTTGCCACTTAGTAGTTAGTAGTTAGTAGTACTAGTACTTTCTTTTTTTTACAAAAAAGGGGATAAGTAGTGGTAAATCATAATTATTCACCCATTCTGGCCCAGTACTAGGGGTGGGTTCGGTTCAAATCGGTTCGGTTTTTTGCCAAAACCGAAACCGAACCGAAATTTCAGTTCGATTCGGTTCGGTTCAATTTTTTTTCGGTTCGGTTTTTTTTCAAAAAATGAAAAAATTTGAAATCTTAAATTTTAACATATCCAACACAATCATAACATAAATATTCCGACTAGAAGATAATGAAAATAAACATTTAAAGTTCAACTAGAATTATAACATAAAGGTTTTTTTTAAATATTTTGGGTTTAAAGTTTAACTGTAAATAGATTTCTTTTTAGACGATGATGATGGAGTACGACCTTATTCATTCCTCTCTTTCTCTCAATCTCTCTCTCTCTCTCTCTCTCTCTCTCTCTCTCTCTCTCTCTCTCTCTATATATATATATATATATATACATGTATTCTTCACTAGCAATAAGATAAACATTCTATAATATACTATTTATTTTGATTATTGTCTAGGTAACAATTTTTGATATTTTCTTTATCTTTGTGGCCCGAATTTTTTTTTATCCATATATGTGGTTACATAATATAATTTCTACATTCTGTGTTCAGCTTCTACCACCAGCAAATTTTGAAGAGGTGTTCATCAATATTTTTGAATATATTGATATATTTCAAAATTGTTAGATCACGGAAGCTACTATACTTGGCCATAGGTGAGAAAGTTTGAATTTTGTTTTTGATCTCGTAGTGTTTAATAAACTCATGAGACTTTTATACGCTGTTTGCTTTCCCTAATCAACTGCAGTGCAGTTGAGATATGTGTTCTTATATATGTGTTGCACTTAATGATATAAACTAGAAATATTGCATGTAATGGTATAAGTTCTAATTTTTGTTGTAGATGGAGAAGCTGAGAAGACAATTTGAATTGGAAAGCAAACAAGTCCTACCAAAGCAGCAGTCCGAAGTATCATATTCTAATATAATAAAATCAAATAATTAAATAAATAAAATTGAAAAAATATTAATTTAATTATTTCGGTTCGGTTCGGTTTGGTTCGGTTTCTAGACCACCAAAACCGAACCGAACTCTTTTGGTTTGGTTCGGTTCGGTTTTTTCAATTCAGTTCGGTTTTTTCGTTAGGTTCGGTTTTTTCGGTTTCGGTTCGGTTTTCGGTTTTTTGAACCCACCCCTACCCAGTACTAGTACTTTCTTATTTGTTCAAATATATTTGCTCATATCATCTAAAGAGGTAAGTTGAAGAGGCATTATAAGTTTATTCAATATTTATGCGCGGTAATTTTCAAAATGTCGAACATTAATTAGTGTTGTGGTCCAACTAGGACAGAGGTCCTCTTCGGATTTCACTGTCCGGAGCCTAAGAAGTAGAAAATTCGAACCACTCAAATTGAATTTGTCGATCTCTATTAACTCATTGCTTTAGGATATTGAATTATATGCAAAAAAATCCAGGCACTGAAAAATCTATAAAAAAAAGGGTTAAATTGTCGTAGCAATCACATTGGTCAGTGTAATACCGATGCGCCAGCTCCCTTTCATGTTATCGGCATTAATCATGGCACTTCTCACTTCATTTACCATGTATAATCTCCACACTAATAATCTTTTTTTATTAATTACAACTAGATTAATGAAAAAAAAAATCCAAACTTCATAATTTTCGAAGAAAATAAAACACGTATGAAGTTATATAAGGAAAAAAAATTCAAGTACAAACTGCAGGGCGTATTGACGGCAAAGAAATTGCACCAAAGAGAGTGTGAGGAGAAGCCATTCTCCGTTTATACCTACCTGCATGATTTTACAAAATTGGGCATTGTAATATTTTTGTCGTCAATTTATGTTTATTACAATTAGCATTTTACATTAATATGTACAAAGAAAAGATTAAAAAAAAAAAAAAATCATCTCGAAAACGCAGTAGAATGAAGAAAGTCCTAACCACCTCGGGGCAGTCCATGACTTTGCCGCTAGTTTCTTGATCATCTTAAGCTATGATTTTCTTTATTGCGGTCAGTTCATTAGAACATGTTTATGGATACTTTCTTTTATTGGCCCCTAATTTTCTTATAAATTCACCCAGTTTGTAATCTTGACTTATTTGTTTTTTAAATAAAGTATAAAGGATTTAGCCATTTAGGTATAACAAAAGCAATTTGTGGAGACACTCAGTATTACGGTCTGGTGGTATTCTTCTTCACTTGGAAGTGAGAGGTCTTAGGTTCGAATCTCGTGGATGGTGAATTCAATACCAAATTATGTTGTCTATTGTGTGGCTTTGCCGAACTTTCCCTTCTCATAACTTTTTAACTGAAAAGTTATGAGCTTTGTAAACGAGTCTATTGGATGCCCTTTTGTAAAGTCTCATGATGCAAACTTTCCCTAGAGGGATTTTCTTTTTGTTTTCGAAACGATAGAAGGATTTTATTAATCAATAACATAAATGTTTACGTTTTCCTCTAGAGTATTGTAGAGAAATTTAGGAAACAATAATCTCCAACGATGAGAACCACTAATTCGATAAAAATACGACGCCATATAGGAGTGCATAAGACGTGTAGAGAGAGCGGAAGATCTTTGCTTGCTGCGTTCGTTATTCATCCTTGTGCTTGGATTCAATGGCTTCTCAAGGTTAGTACTTTTAGTGTGCATATTATAGTTGACTTACAAAGCATGGACATCTGAAGAAAAAAAGAAAAAAAAAAAACCTTTTGGTTTGAAAACCACCAATGTGGAGGAAAATCCACCAAAAGGAAAAAGAAGACGCTTGCCATCACAAACAATCATTAACTCTACAACGCTGACTCCACCTCAAAAAATGGCATCAGCCACGGAGGAGCTTCTTCGATCCGAGCTATAAATCTGTCACAACTTCAGGCGGTTTGAGGCAACCTATGCGCCACTCCATTTGTTTCTCTTGAATGCCAACGACATGCAAAACTTGTAAATTTTCAACTTAGCTGTTTAATCTCCTCCATCTCCTTCAATCTGCAAAATGCTTTCCACCGCTGTTTAATTTGGCATTCATTTCCAAAATAAAACATGATTCGAAAACTAACTCATACGCAAACACAAGTCCTTCCCGCGCGACAATCAATTCTTCAGCTCTAGAAGAAAGAAAGCTCTGCATTGATTTCGAACTCGCTACCATTCCAATCCAATCCCTCGCTGCAACGATCCATCTGCATTGATTTTGACCGTTCCTACAGTAAGTGGTAGCATGAGCAGCAGCCCTATTGCGCCTATTGTTACTTGTGGTATTCACCATCTGAAATTCATGTAATAGTTGTCGTGCTTGCGCAACAATATCCCACTAATAATGACGAGTTTTATTTTCATAGACCATGTCATTTCTATCATTCCAAATATCCCAGCAAACCATTGCAAACAATTCTAACTCCTCCATTTTCAAGACCAGCACCATAGCTCCCCAAACTTGTTTGAACGAATGAACTTTCCAAACCCGACACGCATCGCACCAAATAAAATTCATCCAGAACTCTGCCAATTCCTCACAGCCCCACAACGAATGAAGACTAGTCTCCGCTTTCTCCTTACAACTTCCACATCAAGGAGAATGAGTTACTTTCTTTTGGGAAAGATTAAGGTTGTACCTGATAAACTCAATTAGACATCTCCACACAAAATGCTTGATTTTGTTAGGAACCGACAAAGTCAAAACTTGTTTCCAAAGAAAATCGCTCTTTATGCTCGATTTCGCATCTATTCGTTTGGGCCATTCCACTATCTTTGGACCACAAAGAGTATTCTCTTTAATAACAGTACAGATTTGCTTCTTGAAACAAAACTCGAGCCTCACTTTGCTTTTAAAACTTAAAATCGTCCTAAAACTCATAGTCCAATTTATATGTGAGATTTAGGTAGTTAAGCAACGTATTTTTCAATTTCAAAGTGCAACGTGACGAGAAATAAATAATTATTCTTTTAACATGCAAAGGGAAGAAGAAAATTGAGGCGTTGGCTGTCAGGGGATGGGCTTGAGTTGGCGGTACAAAGGGGGTTTCATAACTTTATTCTTGAGAGTGATTCACTTTAGACCATTACAGGACTGCGGGATGCTTCTTTGAATGTCTCTTCATTGGGACCTATCTTTGAAGATACTAAGTTTTTCCTGTCTATGGTCACTGAAGTTTCTACTACCCATATTCGCCAACAAGTTAATTCGGTTGCTCATTGCCTCGCTCTTTTTGCCCCCCACTTCTGAGGTGACTGTACTTGGATTGATGAAACTCCTTCCATTATTAGTGATCTTGTAATGGAGGAAGCCTCCTTTCCTTGTACTAGCTAGCCAATGCCAGTTTTTTGGCCTTTAATGAAATCTAATGCCGTCCTTACTCAAAAAATAATAATAATAATAAATAAATAAAATAAAATTGTTTGTTGCATTGACATAAAAATTAAAATAGCAGCTAAAACACAAGTTTGTGTATGACATTAAAACGTTTTAAAGATGATGTATGGCACACAAACTTGAGGGGGCAAGAAAAATTCAAATAATTGTTTAGTGCGTCTTAAATATATGAAATGTATTAGAAATTGCAGTCGGTAAGCGACTATGAAGAAAATAGGATGACGTGGGCTACGTTGGTAGTACCACCACGTTACCTTGCCCGCCACCACTACATCCACCACTACCTCTACTACCGCGGCCTTGTCCGGTCATCCTCACCATAACCCCCTGCGGCCACCCTACCGCTGCCACCCCCCACCCATGACCACTACTATCTCCCGTGTTACACAGAGCTACGTTTCACTTTAGTAGTAATGTATTTGTTCAAATTCTACGCACAATGTGAGACTAAAACCAAACTATTTTTGTGTTGAACACAAAGAAATTCCTCGATCTCGCGCATTACTCTAACAGTAATATTTATGAATACATGATAAATGATTTAAACACAGCTCTATAAGATGAATTACACAACCGCCATGTTGAATGGCATTGGCATCCTTAGACTAGACATTTGGATTGCAGCACTCGGTCGTCTCCATTCCTTCTTTCCACAACAGCATGCTATCAACAAGTGATGGTGGAGGAACCCAACTGTCCGTCTTTAAGAGCTTTGGCTCTGGCCCTTGCCCTGGCTTTGGCTGCTTTCTTCTTTGCTTTTTTGGCTTCCACTCTTGCCTCCTCTTTGGCTATCTCTGGTAGCTTTGGGCACTCAAGCTCCGAGTGGTCTCCTTCCACATTACAAATACGACAGAAAACCTCGACAGCATGGCTCCAATTATGCTTGCACTTGTTATCCAAACTACCACAAAAATGACAAGTTATTTCAAAGCCCTTGCCAACTTCAGTTGCATCCAATGGGACACGTCCACGCCACGGGCAGTACTCAAGCCCGTGGTGACCCTCACTGCAAATTCGACATAGAGGCCCCTTCTTCTCCTTATCATCTGTTTGTTTGTGATCGCCCGTGCAATGACTTTGCTCCTCACAAGTCGGAGTAGTATTGAGCTGATCAGTCACAGAGTCTAAAACAGGCTTGTCTATATTCTCCTCATCTGTTTGTTTGCAAAAATACACACACACACATTTAACTAAGGGCCCTTAATTACTTGGCATCCTCAATCTCATTCAAATCATATACTCACTAGTTACTACTGGTTGGTTGATCATGTTCAGTTACATTTGAATATACGTTAATTTGTTAGGACAGAAAGTTGAAATTGATACTCCCTTACATCAATGTACACAATAAATAAGAATTCCCCCGCCCTAAACCCTAGATACGTAGATGTGAGCCCATGTAAGTAAGACTGCCTTATAGAACCACGCTAAAACTAAACCAAGTTTATACTCAAAACTCAAACCGAATTGATCCAATTTAAAAAATAAAATAATTACCAGGCACCACCAACACAAGTTGCCTTCCCTCTTTTAAGTGAGGGAATCGCTCTTGCTCTTGCGCTTCCCCTGAAAATTACAAGATAAAATGTTGGATAAATTTACAAGTACAGTTAGATGAATCAGAGGCGCATTGAGGAGCTCACATGCGTAGTACTCTGCAATCGCGGCTTGTTTCTCCTCCTCTGATGCAACAGTAAAATCAATTAAAAAAATTAGGAATAAAATCAATTAAATTCAAGCACAGTAACCTAAAAGAGCAAATCTCAAACTCAAAACATGTAAATATATGCAGATGGCAAACGCAGCCTAATTCATTAAGCTGCAAATCCGAAACGCAGCCTAATTCACAAACCCTAAAAACAAAAAGCAAAATCATACCCGTAATATAATGGATTTGGAACCCCCCTTTTGGATTTTTTATCCCCCCTTTTAGATTTTTTTTCTTGCGAGACTCGTACTTTGAGCTGCTTCCCGCTTTTAGGGAAGAATTGGCCTTCTTCTCGGAGTCTGATCCGGTTTTGAGACGGCGGTCGTTCATGGCTTCGTTAGAGCAACTCCACCGTTGGAGTTTGCTCGGGGGACATGCAATAGGGAAAAGGGCCCTAGAGGCCGGGGTGTGGACTCCAGCGTGGGGGAGCCCGAGGGACTATGGAGGCCCGAGCAGCGGGCCTGTGAGGAATTGCCAGCCCGAGAGCCCGAGTGGATATGACGCAGGGCTGACGACTTCAGTCATAATATAAAATTAATAAAAATATTAATATTAATAAAAAAAAGTAAAAAAAAAATTAAAATTAAAAAAATTGTAAAACCCAGCTTCGAACTCAACGGCTCTCGCCGAGGTGATGAACACCCACAGACAAATGGCTGAGATGGGTGGCTGAGGTGTGGGAGCTGCTGAGCTTGAAAAATGGCACAAAAAAATGGCAGAGATGGGTCGCCGGAGATTGGGACCGTTGATGGAGGCTGAGGTGGGTGGGATGGTGAAGATGGAGGAAGAGAGGTGGCGGTGATGGTGAAGATGGAGGAAGAGAGACGGTGGTGGGGGTGGTGAAGATGGAGGAAGAGAAGCGAGGAGGGATTGGTGCGTTGGGGGCCGGGGGGGAGACGGGTTGAAAACTGGGTGTGGGGGGGGGGGGGCGTTGCTAAGCTTGAAGAAAAAATGGTGTATTGGCACCATGTGAAAAGAAGAAAAAAAAAATAATAAAAAAAAGGTTTTGGAATGGTGTGCTACACCATATGAAAAGAATAATAAAAATAATTTTTTAATAGAAAATAGTACAACGAGACCGATTAAAAATCCTATCCAAAATTACAAATAAAATTATGTTGTATTATTTAGAAAAAAAACTAATATTTTATTACCTATTGCCAGGGCTATTGAAGTGCAACGGTGGAGATGCAAAAGTGTATTGCCTGAGGGATTACTGTTTATTAGGGCAGTTACTGTTCACTGGGTGGATAACATAGTGTATTGCCTGGGGGGAGGGCTTCAATGGTGGAAATGCTCTTAAAGAGAGAGGCGGGGATCAGTTTTAGAGCAACTCCACCGTTGCTACACTAAATAACTTTGGCAATAGGCAATAAAATATTTTTTTTTTATTTATAAAATAATACAAAATAATTTTATTTGTAACTTCGGATAAGATTTTTAATTGTTCTCGTTGTGCCACGTGTCATTATCCGAAAAGACAATTATTAGTGATGGATTTCGATAAGATTTATATCCAATATCGTCGTGCCACGTGTCGTTACCTTTTCAGAATCGTTGAGGATAGATTTCCGATAAGATTTTCAACCAATCACGTCACGCCACGTGTCACAATCTGTTTACAATCTTTAAGGATAGATTTCGATCCGATTTTTAATGAATGACGGCATGTTACGTGACATTATCTACAACATAATCCTTTATGAATCCTCCATATAATCCACCATCCATCCTCATAAATCTCACACAAATATTCTCAAGATCTCTATCATTATTCATAGTTTTTGTTTCATTCTTCACCAAAATCAAAATCTGTATTATTATTCATAATTTTTGCTTCATTCTTACAAAGTCTTATTCTTCAAGGATGATGTGGGAAATCGATCAGCAAGAGGAAGAATTGTTTAACCAATCAGAAGGAATGTTCAATCTCCAGGTGACCCAAAATGAGATGGAAGAGGATGAGGAACGTAGAATGAGAGATGACGAAGCAAGAATGGCAAGTGGCTCACATTTCCGTCGAGTCATACAAGTTGTGGCTCAGATCTGTAGGTCTAACCATTCCACAAACCTTGATAGAAGCAGGCAACGATGAGGTACGGATCTCTTGGACGATTATTTTGTTTGTAACAGTGCATTCCCTGATACGTACTTTAGACTTCGTTTTAGAATGGAACGACACTTGTTCAACAAAATCATGATTGATGTTTGCAACCATGATTCTTACTTTGTGCAAAAGAATGATGTTTTTGGTGTTATGGGTCTCATTCCTAAGCAAAAAATTACTATTGACTTGCGAATGCTTGCATATGGAGCATCTGCAGACCAAGTGGATGAGATAGCGAGGATGGGGAAATCAACCATTCTTGAGTCCCTGATAAGGTTTTGCGGAGCAATCGAATCTATCTACACCGCAGAGTACCTCCGGAGACCTACTGAGATGGACTTGCAAAGGCTTCTGAAGAAGGGGGAGATGTGAGGTTTTCTTGGGATGATTGGAAGCATCGACTGTATGCACTGGACCTAGAAAAACTGTCCAAGTGCATGGCAATGAGCTTATAGGGACAAAAAAGGATAAAAAAAATATCATTTTGGAAGCGGTGGTATCTTTTGATACATGGATTTGGCATGCTTTTTTCGGGGTTCCGAGAGCTCAAAATGACCTCAATGTCCTTACCCAATCCCTAGTGTTCAACGATGTCCTGCAAGGAAGGGCACCAAAAGTCACGTACTGGGTCAACGGACATAAGTACGATGTGCCATACTGCATAGCAGATGACATTTACCCAAGGTGGTCATCGTTTGTCAAAACAGTGTCACGTTTGCGAAGTGCAAAGGAAAACATTTTGCAAGCTATCAAGAAGGGTGCATGAAGGATGTAGAGCGTTGTTTTGGTATCATCTAAACTTGTTGGGCGATTGTCAGGGGTGCTGCCAGAATGTTTGATTTAGAGTCTCTTCGATCCATCATGACGACATGCATCATTCTTCACAACATGATTGTGGAAGATGAGTACGATTATGATGCCATTGATGAATATGAGTCACACACGATGAACAATTCCAGAACATAAATATATTGTGCTCATGACACTACTGAAGAACTCGTGCAATACGAGCCATTAGAAAGGGATTAATCTTACAATGAAAGGCTCATTCAACGATATATTGCACTTCAAAGGCCATATATGCACAATGCCAGACAAATTGACTTGATAGAGCATCAGTGAGAATTGAAACAAGTTGAAGATACTTAAGTTCATTTAGTGTGTTTTGTTTTTATTTGGTGTGTTTTCTAAGTTCATTTAGTGAGTTTTTTATTATTTGGTATGTTTATGTAATTTTATTTGGTGTGTTTTTAGTTCATTTAGTGAGTTTTTTATTATTTGGTATGTTTATGTAATTTTATTTGGTGTGTTTATGTCCCTTGAATAAAGATTGTCTTAAGTTAAATAAATTACCAAATTAAATAAATATACTCTTAGTTTAAATAAAGTACTCTATTCAATAAATAAGAAATTACAACCCAAAGTGATTGGAAAATTATGGGCTCCGATTACAAACAAAGTGATGGGAAAATTATGGGCTCGTGAATGGAAAATCATCACCTAACCAATTTTTGGTGCTAGGATCATCTTTTCTTGTGAAATCTCATCCCCTGAATTTCACCATTCATTACGTATCTCGAATTTTAAATTTGTATTTCGCGATTACGTTATCTTTATTAGTTAATTTTAATTCCGTTAATTTTAAGTTTAGTAATTGATTAGTTATCGAGTTGGAAGTTTCTTAATCAATCATTATCTTTTGTTGATGTTTCGAAGTTACAACTAGTGTTTTGCGAGTCCGAATTATAACGGTATAGTTGCTGACGTTTGAAGTTGTGAACTATAGATTGTGGGAATTGTTTAATTTCCACATGTAGGTTAAAAGTTAAGTTAGTTTAAAAAAATAAAAATAAAATAAAAAAAGAAAAAAGGAACAATAAGATGGTTTGGGGGGGGAGCTAGAAAATGCGAACTAAGGAGGAAAAAGGGGACATTTTCTTTCTTCCCCATTTGGTGAACCGTGTGCACCACCAAACCATTTTCAAACCGGCCCATTTCAGGTAAGTTCCTTCGATTCTCAACTGATTCTTCTATCTCCTTCACCTACAACTTGCTTAAATATCTTCTCCATTCCCTCTCTATAAAAAATCAAGGGTTTTTAAGGTCTAATTCGGGTAGAACTCCATAGGAGAACCCGACCGACGACGAATTGTCGTTCCAGAGAGTATCATCACTAACCATCACCCTTAATCAACTTCCCTTGGACCCAGGAACATGACCCAACTTGTGGTTGGGGCGTTGGAACACCGAGGAAACCGAATTGAAGAACACCCACCTTAGGGTTCATTGGGTGTGAACCAATTTGAGGGCCTTCCCGACCAAATTGAACTCGGCCACAGGTATAAAGTTTACTCTACTTGTTGAAATCTTTATTCTAGTAAAATTTGAGAATTTTTGGAGAAAATCAAATTTTCCGGTGTGTGACATTCGATTTATGAAAATGATGTTGGTTGAGTATTTTATCGATAAGGTCCACCACTTGATTATTCTAACAATTGACAATCTTACAGTGTATTGACACCAATTTTAGTATGCTATGGTAGATATTGTTTAAGGACCTTAGGGACTTACAAGTGAAAATCTAGTGATTGGATATTACGGAATAAGTGACGTAAGATCATGGACCCTACCTTAGAATGACAGTTCGGTTCCTCATTAAATGTTGTTCTGGGGATATATGAGAGTTTTAAGTATGTGAATTATCGAAGGAAATCTAAATGTGGTTTGTACCTTGTTAGGCGGTGATAGGACATGATGTTTTGACTCTCGTGTTTGAGTGCGTTAGTGTGGATCTCAGGTGAGTGATTCTAATCTATGTGATATGGTTATTGCTTTGAAATCTTTTGTGCTAATAAACTTTGTGGTTACTGTTGGATTTATCCAATATAAATCAACCTTTAAGTGGTCTACTACATGTAATAGGAATGTAATATTGGAGAATAATGTTAATTGTGATTTAATCTCTTAAAGATATTAATTCTATATAAGGTGTCTTATATTGGAAATAGGATTGATGGAATCCTTAATAATATATGATTATGATATTTTACTTGAGAGCCAAGAAAGGAGAGTTTTAGTTTTCCCTTATGGATGGAATCTAAGACTTTTTGGCTAGTATATAAACACCGGTCCCTGCTAACCGTAGACACGACAACTAAGGCTTCCCATAGAGCATTGTCATAAAGCTAGGAGTTTACAGAAGAGTTGGTGTTTTCTGTTTGTCACGGCAAACATAAAGATTGGAGTTTTATCGATCACGTCTTGCTTGCATGGCTGCTGCATCTTCGGTAACTACCATTGAAATCAGGTCAGTCACTCTTTCGTTTGTGTTTTAATTGTATAACCTTATAAGGCTAACAATTGGTATCAGAGCCGCAGGTTATATGATTAAAACCTATTAAGAAAAGTTTATTTTAGAGACTAAAAGCAAACAGCTTAATCAGTAATTGATATTTGGATAAATGTTGAAAGTCTACCAATCACACGTGCCGCTGATGTTGTTTTTAATTTTTGTGAGCATGTTATGTTTGTTCTGACCTTACATTGGAAAACTAAAGAAGGTCATCTCCACTTAGCTAGCACAACAGAGTCATCTACCAAAGTAAAACGGTTTGTCTCATTGAATTCGATATTCTTCATGATGGCCTATGATATTGTACTTTGGTTGGTGTTTATATTTAATTGGATCCTTGAAAGCTTAAATTGGTTATAAGATTAATATATATTTGCATAAGTGATGTGCTGATTATTGTCGAGCATGTAGGTACATTAAATACCATGTTTTAGTTAAGCATGTCACGAATATGGATCCAATTCTTATAAATTTTGGCAGCATGTATATCCGGATGGGCAATTGGTGTATTTGAATAAGAACTAATTTTATCAATTTTATGACGTATATGTTTATTAGAACTAATTCGGTCAAACCCTAAATATAATGAGCAATTATAAATTTAGGGTATTGCGATTTCTCTGAATTGTTGGCTACAACGAAGGTATCATGTTTGCCATGAATTATACTCTACAATTGATATGCTAATATGACATGAAACAATTGCATAAGTGGCAGCAATTGTTTGATCAAGCAAGTACATGTAAGTTTAAAAACCAATTGATTAGTCAAATTTTATTGCCACCAACAGTTCTGATAAAGGACGATAAAGAAAATTTGATTACTCAGTTAATTAAATTAACTAAGACTGAAGACCATGGCATATTTCAAAATTTCTACTTCTATTTTCATGCTAATATTTTGGCTGGAATGTTTTACTATGTACTGTCGATGTATTCTCAAGTTGTGTAAGAATATGTACATATTTACATTTGTTCTAACCTTGCATTGGAGAATTTCTTAAGATCCCTCAGTCGAACAAGCTCAATGAAGAGGTTCGTATACATCGATATATGAAATTCTGGTATGATATTTCCTTTTGGTCTTCATGATAAATTATATAAGGAATGGTTATGTTGGATTCATGAAGTGTTATATTGTTCCCGTAAAATTCAACCATGTCGTGACGTCTTTCTAATTGTAGGAGATGAAATTAGTCATATCCTATAATTTATCAATACTATTGGGATATGTTATGCCTATGATTGTAATAACATATATTACAGTTGTGTTGCAAGGAAGCATATGCTAAGTTTTATACATGTCAACTATATACATGTCTGTTAATGAATTTGATAAAATTCCTATACATGAAAGTAAGTCATACAGATTTTGGCAACATTTGTTAAGCAAATGACATGTATAGTGTTGCTTGTATGGATAATTTGGTTCAAGCATGAGATAACATATTTTTAATATTGCCATGGGTTTTGGACTATAGTGAATTGTAGTGTTGTTTTCACTAATTTTCACGAGATGTGAATGAACTTTTATGTCATTAATAGCACAAGAAATATGCATGACTAATCAATCAAGTTTGTCTTCAATTTGCTTTCTTATCTCAAAAGTCATTTAAATTATACATGACTAGTTACTTGTGAAAATTTGATGTATAATTTGTGAATTGACTGAGAATGACAGAAAGTATCCAGTGACAAGAACAAGGGTATTATACAAATGAATAAGTATGTTGTCAGGTTTTTGAGATTAATTTAATGTCAAAGGGAGTCATGAAGGAATTAGTGCCATTTGTTGGCAAGACTCGAAGCTCGAATCAGGTTATCATAATTTTGTCACTTACAGTTAATTAATCCATGTGACTTTTTGTATTGTTTCAAGGCGGAGTTGACCAATGCCTTTTCAACTAAGCAAGACGCAACAGCTTAGTTAACGACGAGACTGTGTTTTTGAGTTACTTCGGTCAACTTTGCATCTTAATTAGAATAAAAGGGATAATCTTCTTGCCTACAGGTGTGGATTACTTTCTTTTAGTTTAATTAAGATGGCATAGTATGAGTTTTATTTCACAGAAGTTGTGAAAACCTTCATCTTGCCTACAGGTGTTGAAGTTTTTCATGAAGGAACTTATGTGACATAAAATCTAGTACTAGAAACTAGTTAATTTTCTTGCCTACAGGTGTAAATTAATTTAGTTTCATGAAGTTTATTGGGATAAGGTTCCATGCCATTAGTGACAAATATTTCCACAATGAGCCCCATAAAAGGTTGTGGTTTGAAGGCATGGAAATCAGTTGCATCATGACATATTTTGTGTCTCTTCATGAGACTTGTTGATGCAAAGTATTGGACCCATGAAGGTTAATCGAGGATTGCTAAGGTACGCATTGTTTAAGTCTTATGCTTGAATTTTTTTTTTTTTTCAATTTGAGCTATGATGTCGGTTTAGAGGATGAAATTTGACTACTAAAGTTTCCTTTAGACATCGAAATTGAAATGATATGAAATTAAATTTGTTATGGATGCATAAATTCATGATAGAAGCACATAATTGTTTCTGGCAGATTACGTGTCTTGATTTAAATCGGGTGAATGACATGTCTAATGGTCACAAAATGACCTGAATTTTGGATATGTTTAACATATAGATGTCTAATATGTGTCTGCAAATTTTCGTAATTTTCTTCCATGTATGTTAATTATGGTGAATTTACTAGTAACCCATGCTCGTATAGACAGTTTTTACTGGCAGATTGTGATGTTTTTTGAGACGTGACTTTAGACTACTATTTTGACCCAAAATGGCTCTGTATTTCTATTTTATGAAGATTAGTATGTCTATTTTGATCAGTATAAATTTGGTAGCAATCAAGCTTGTAAATTAATTATGAAAAATTCTAAAAGTAAGTGTAACTCATTGCTGAAATTCTGTTTGACAACTTTATGTTGGTTGTGATGTTTATTTTATTATGTCTAATATATAAAGACATTTTCTTTAGGTACATCTTTGAAAGAATATATTAACGAGTGTTTGCCCAAGTGGGAGAATTAGTGAACGAAAATTGGGTTTCACACTCATTAACTTATTTGCAAGTATAAACTCTGATAACTTAGTGGGAGTTGTTCTAAAATTTTGAGCACTAAGTGGACTTGCATGAATCTATTAAAGCATTATTCTATCTTCCATGAATTTGTGTTACTTGAATGTCTATAATATGTTTAAGTTGCACAAATGGATACTTGGTATATGCGTACATTTTCTATTACTTGCAATCATTTAGATTTCTCGATTGATCATATTGTTTTGGGGCTCATAAGGACTTAGCATAAATGTGGACTTATTAATACATATAAGATGGTTGTTGGATGCACGTTTTTTGTGTAAACAGCAATGAATGCTTTCATGCTTAGTTGTACCTTTCATTGAGGTAATATGCATTCATTGACTAAGTAAGGCTATTCCCAAAGGCAGTATGATTTAAGTATTGATTTGCAAATTAAGTAACGATGTTGCAGATCAGTGGGAGTTTGAGTTTCGTGTTAGTAATGCCTTACATTTGCAGATGACCTATAAAGTATGTATAGAATCCATGTATTCATATTAATCTCCAGTTGGATTCATTAAGTCACATTTTTCGTGTGCTAGTCAATTATTTGATGAAATATATATCAGATATCAAGTTGTTATGAAATTGCATATTAAATGGCATGACATGGTTTGTGCACTACCTCAGTTATGAGGATTTCCATCTTGCCCACAGGTGTTGGAAATCACTATGAAAGTAACTGGTATGGTGCATAGATCAGTGTCAAAAACATATTAATTCATCTTGCTCACAAGTGTTGAATTAATTTGTTTTATGAAGTTTTTGGGATATTTTACTTGGACATGTACCTATTTGGTATTTTCAGTTGTGTCCGTTGGCTACAAACATCGTTTGTATTATTATTGATCTAATGAAAGTGATGCATGATTGTTTTGGAGATGTATTCACACCTGCAGGTTATGATGGTTTCATTAGATGAAGGATATCTGCATTGGCAGATTTAAGGCTTCGAAAAAGCATAAAGTGTAACTTGTGAGTTACAATAAGGTGGACCTGAGATGATATAAAGTAAGACATTTTGGTTAATTTAAAGTTTCATCTCTTGATCATAATTTGTGTTTCATGTGAATAAGGATCTTAGCATGTGTGATTATGAAGGTTCTGGGTTGTGTCAACCCTACAACCTTGTTAGTTCCATGTTAAGAAATGCATTTGACAGAAGCTGCATTAAGGATGAGATGTAATCACTGTTACATGGCCACTAAAGAGACATTAGTCTTCAATCTCAAGTATAAACATGAATATTACATTTTGTAGACCAAGTGGGAGAATGTTGGATTTATCCAATATAAATCAACCTTTAAGTGGTCTACTACATGTAATAGGAATGTAATATTGGAGAATAATGTTAATTGTGATTTAATCTCTTAAAGATATTAATTCTATATAAGGTGTCTTATATTGGAAATAGGATTGATGGAATCCTTAATAATATATGATTATGATATTTTACTTGAGAGCCAAGAAATGAGAGTTTTAGTTTTCCCTTATGGATGGAATCTAAGACTTTTTGGCTAGTATATAAACACCGGTCCCTGCTAACCCTAGACACGACAACTAAGGCTTCCCATAGAGCATTGTCATAAAGCTAGGAGTTTACAGAAGAGTTGGTGTTTTCTGTTTGTCACGGCAAACATAAAGATTGGAGTTTTATCGATCACGTCTTGCTTGCATGGCTGCTGCATCTTCGGTAACTACCATTGAAATCAGGTCAGTCACTCTTTCGTTTGTGTTTTAATTGTATAACCTTATATTGCTTTGAAATCTTTTGTGCTAATAAACTTTGTGGTTACACCATGGATTCTTAAAATAGTTCTGATGCTAAATAATTGTTGCTATTAAGTTGCCGTCGATCTACTTATGAAACATTAGGTGATTTGGAATATAGATGTGATGGTTGATAAAAATGATGGATTGTGTTTTGGAATATATATTTGGTGGTTGATAAAAATAATGGATTGTGTTTTAGAATATATATTTGATGGTTGATAAAAATGATGGATTGTGTTTTGGAATATATATTTGATGGTTTGATAGAAATGATGGATTGTAAAGGACCATTACCCTAGTGTCATAGGGTTACGTGACACTAAGTCTGCACCATGTAGTAATGGTCCTGGACGATCATGCTTGGTTAATCCACGTTAGAGGACCATACTATTTATGGATCGCGCTTGGTTAATCCGCGTTGGGCGATCCTTATATCCTAGGTATGGCCATACACATTTAAACGTGATCATGCTTGGTTAATCCGCATTAGGTGATCATTTTCCAATAGTTGTAGGAGTGACTCTGCTTGGTTAATCTGCATTGGGGGGTCACTAGCTATTGGGTTATTTTCTCAGGGGTGACTCTACTTGGTTAATCCGCATTGGGGGTCACTACCTACTTGGTTACTTTCTCAGGGGTGGCTCTGCTTGGTTGATCCGTTTTGGGGGCCATTTCCTATTTGGTTACTTGCGTAGGCTTCGGTCGAACGACGTCTCTCTAACTCTAGTTTTGAATGTATCTGTGAATGCGGCTTTGAGAACTCTGAGTTTTGATTTAGAAAACTCATTGGATGTATGTGTGACTCCTTTGGAGGTTGCAACGTTTGGTAGCGATTTCTTATGAATGATTTATATTCAAGGTTTATAAATTGTGAATGATGACTGGTTTTATTATTAGTATCATATACTTTATATTATTTGTCGCTCACACAAGCTTCGTAGCTTATCTGGGTTGTTGTTTGCCCGGTGCACCATTTCGATGGTGTAGGCACTGATCTTACAGGTAACAAGTCTGAGTAGCTTCAAGAGGTTCGTAGGTGGAGTAGCGGTACAATTATCAGATATTTTGAGTGCTAGGTTACCCCTATATCCTATCTTGTACTTTATCTTTGGGACTTTCTTTTGAGCACATTAAACTTGTTCTTAGTAAAGCAAAGATTATGCTCCTTTTTGGGATGTACATATTTGTAAATATTTTGTGGAGAACTTAGCCACCTTCATATTATTTTGGTTTATCAGTTAAAGTATTTTATTCCGTAACTTATACCGTATTCAACGAACGTTATTTTCCTTGTCACGTGTCGATTCTCGACGTATGTTGGGATCGTGGCGTGGCATTTCTTGTGGTGCTAGGACCATCTCCTCTTGCTCTCGCTTCTCTTGCACACCTCATTCGCACCACGTCTGCTTTCTTCAAATTCCAAAATTATTTAGAATTCGAAGACTTCCCTTCTAAAGGCATGTTCATAATGTCACGATCTCGTTGAGCCCTTCTTTCTTCTCTAATCTCTTCCCTTTCTTGCCTAAGTAGCTCTCTTTCTCTCTCATTAGCTTGAAATTCTCTCTTAACAGCTGCAGCTTTTGCCTCCTCTCTAGCCTTATCAGCCTTAAATTTAGCCATTTCCCCTGCCAAAGTCAATTCACCTTGGCGAGCAAATTTTTCCATATACCTTGCATAATCATTTTTGGAAGCACTCATTTTTCTCTTTGAAGCCTTCTTACCTTGAGGCCTAATTGGATAACGGGTCGACCCCGACGCTTGTTCAAGGGGGGGAGTTTCTGGCACTTGTTCTGCGTCATCTTCATGAACATGCGAGGAATGATCGGGCGTAGAGTGTAGATGGGTGCTGTTCAGGACAACTTCTGAACTGATAGGCACAACTCTGAATTTAGGACAATCTTTGACAATATTCCAACATTCCCACCGGGTGAATGGTTGCTTTTGGTTTTTGGATTTGGCATTATACCAAGATTGTGCTTGAAGTGTCTACATAATGCAGGAGAATAAATAATTATAATCAAAGTAGCTAATGTAAATTTGGGTATAGTACAAACAAATAAATAATATATTGTTACCTGATCCGCTAAATTTTCCCCACTTCGAAGATTACTACTAGCTTGTGCCAAGGCGTCTCTCCACATACTAAACGATTGGCTAAGTATTTTCCAACGACTGGATATCGATTCTTTGATTATTTTCCCACCAATTTTCTCAAGATAATTGGTATGAATAAGACTCCACATTTCTCACAACTGCATCTCATTACCCGTAATCAAATCATGAGTAACTTCAACCCAGCTAGTACACAACGCAACATCTTCAATAAGCGTCCAATTCGTACCTCCATCATTAGTCATTTTGTTGGAAAAAAAATTGGATTGAAACTTTGAGAGAAAGATAGGAATGTGGTAGAAAGTAGTTGAGAAACTATGAAATTGTGGTGTAAGGTAGAAGATAATGGGAAGGTATTTATAGAAAAGTAAAATCATTTTTTTTTTTAATTTTTCAATTTTTTTTTTCCGATTTTTATTAATTTTTTACATTTTTTTTAATTTGTATTCATATAATTAATCTTTGCCGTTGGATTAAAAAAATTTGAATTCCAACACTCCAGATTGTGCCACGTGGCACAACGGTAAGATTTTCAGAATTTTAAATTGTTTTTTTTATTTATAAAGGAAAATAACGTGGACCATTGATCTTAGATCCAACGGCTGCAATTAAATAAGGTTTTAAATTTTTTTTTACCGTTAGAAATCCAACGGTTCATAAAATGTTACCGTTGAAATCCAACGGACGTGGGGAAGCCACATGGCCTCCTCAACGGTAACATTTTCAGAAATGCGCCGCAGACCCCATTTTTTAAATCGTGTTGGACGACGCGCGCCGATGCGCGCTTGAACCGCACGCGCCTGATGCAAAACAGATAGAAAACGTGGCTGTTGTCGCTTGACGTCAGCCTTGCCATCGGGCTCTCGGGCCAGCTACTCTCGCCAGGCCTCTCCTTCGGGCCCTCTCAGGCTCAATTGCACAAATGAGCTGGACGTGGTTGCCCGGGCTACTGCCTTTTGTTTTGGGGCCTGTCGTTGGGGCTACTCCACACGGTGAAGTTGCTCTTAAATTTGGGCGTCGAACGTGCCGTTCCAAATATACTAACTTTTCCATGTGATTTGACCATAATGACCTCCTTATAAACACACCATTTTCCTTTTCTTTTTTTTTCTCAAAAAAAAAAGTAAAAAAAAATAGTATTATCCTTTTTTTATTAATTCTAGTATTATCAAAATTCCTAGCAAAATACTAAATGACCTTTTTTTAACATTGGATTCAAGAGAATAATTATGGAATAAATCCAACCGAAATGCAGACCATGTAAATATTTATGCTTTTGGTTCACTGGTTGATGGTCACAGTCAACGCGCGGTAAACGAGCTGATCTGAGCCTACTAAAGCCAGTCCAGAAGTGATTTTCATGTCAATAATTTTGGATTCATTATCAGATTAATGGACTACAAGTCACTTTTAATTATTGAATCGTTAATGTCCAAAATGATCTTTAGGTCAATAATTTTGGATTCATTATCAGATTAATGGACTGCAAGCCACTTTTAATTAATTCAATAAATCGAGCCATACATGGTCGATTGTAGAAGCAGAATAATATTAAAATAATATTATTTGATCGAAAATATAGCCCCAAAAATATTTAGGCTAGGTGCCGTTAATAAAAGAGCTCGGGAGTGGGCTGCAGGCCACGGGTCCAATGAAAAAAAAAACAACAGCAGGCCCAAAAGCCTACGGGTATGGAAGAAATCTCAGCCGCAGCTGGGTTTCAGTTTTGGACCCAAGGGGGGTAGGGGGAGGCCTAGTAGAACTGGGCTGCAAGGCTGCGCGCGAGGACAAAGCCTAGCCCCGTGGGCTGGCTGACGTGGGCCGTGGGAAAAAGAACCCAACCAACTGGGTTGGTGGAGCGGCTGCGGGCCGAGGCAACAACGAGGCTCATGTAGGCATAAAAGCTTGCGAGCGCTGGTGTGGGCAGGGCTGCAAGCCCGTGGTGAAGGAACCCAAACCAGGCACACGACCTGAATGTTTACACAGTGCCACGGTGGTGCGGTGTATGTGCCGCACCATGTCCAAGTTCCCTTTTTTTTTTCAAAAATCCCCTAGCCAAATTTGCTTTTAATTTATTTTATATAATTTGACTGACAAATTTCACATAACAATTTAATTGTGCGATGCATGAAACAAATATATATATATATATTGACAAATATATAAACATATACAATATATATATATATATATATCGTAAGAAAAATATAAACATAGAGGGGTTTATGCATCATGGGGAATGTTTTCTTGCTTCGTGGACATTTCAAATATCTTCTTTTATTTTAAGCGTATCTGATTAGCAGAAAACGAATAAGCCTTTGAATTTGGTGGATGATAGCCTCCTCCTACGATGCGTCAATCCCTCAGCTTCTGGCAAGAACGTGCTGATAACGTGTTGTAGGCCTATTTAATTGAACAATCTAGGGTTTAGAGAGAGAGATCCGACAATATTGAGGGAGAAGAGAGAGTGATTTAATTGTGAGGTGTGTTTGATTCACCCCATTGTGCCTTTATTTATAGTAGAAGGATAGGTGAAAACCTTTCCCTTTAGGATTACAATATTTAATAGGTAATCTACTCCTAATAGGAATATAAGATACATTACCATATCTACTAGGATTAGCACAATCACATTCCTATTCTAAATATGACTACAACAATATATTCAAGTGAAACTTTAAAGTTAGTAATTTTTAAGTTTTTTTTCCTTGTTTGGTTGTTTAAGATTGAACTGTTTTTTATTATTTAGTGAACGTTATATTTGTAGCTCTTTTTGCTTATTATTTATGACATTTTTAAACTTGCAATCAGTGAGTGCTAAACTTTATTTTGATTTAAGTGATTATTTTCTAGCATCAATACATTGTCCTACCTTTTTTAAAACTATGTTACGGAGGAGCCATTTCATAAATTTCGTATAGGGCCTCCAAAATCTCAGAAACGGCCTTGGACGCAGGTGCAACTTTCACCACATTTGTAGTAGGCCTTACCGGCAGATCAGGTACGTCGGTCTTAGTGATAACAGATTTCCACCCTTCGTCGCACTCGCAAATTGACATTCTCCCTCTTCCAACTGCAACACTCCTGCACGTACATGCATGCAAATTTGAATGAAAAGTTCTTAACCCTTTGTATCAAACGGTGTCTGTTATTCAAATGGTGTGCCATCTTATACAAAGAGGCATGCACCTTTTCAAATTGAAGAGGATTATTCTTAGAGGGATCAGTGCATATATCCCCTAGTAAATGGTGTTGTCTAATAGATGTATGTTTGCATCTCTTTGTCAATCAGTGTCTAAGGTGTTATATAAACTCAAGTAATTAGTACAACCGTGAGATACAAGAAGAACAAAATTCCGAGTCGTGTCTTAAGAATACGGAATATATGAAGTTCGCCAAAGTATGAAGAATGAGGTGCTTCGACTTCGGATTATAGATTGTTGAATCCTGGGAAGACGGACGCCTACCGAAGTACAAGCACAAGAGTAAGGCGAAATTTTGTCTTTAGGACATTGCATTTATACAAGTCTCAATCTCCAAAGTTGTCAGTATTTCTTACTTTCTCTGTTTGCTTACTTTGAATATTTATGTTTGATTTGTGATTTTTATGGTTATTCTTAATATTATTAGAATTTATTTTATTGTTATTTTCATATTTTCTAATATTGCTCCAACAATCTAAAGCCAGAAGTTTATTTAATTATGGAACAATCAGAAAATATGAGAAATTATCATAAAGCTACGTATGACTTTAAACATTGGCAACATAAGATGTTGCATTTTACGTTGAGCCTAGCAGGCTAGCCCTATTCTTGAAGCAAAAAGCATCAGTGCATATCATTGATGTAACCAAGACATAAATCTTTTAAATATCGATGGAAAGATTAATCAAGGGCTAGATGATGTGTTGTAGGTTGTATATAGTATAAAAAACAACACAAGAGTTTTGGAAATTATTGATGATGATGATTAAGATAGAATTGGCAGTGTTGGTGTCAATTATGTAAATTCTATGATACAAATTTCATGCCTGGCTGTTACATTATATGCATGTTTATATTAAACTGCTTCCTATATAGAAAGGATGGAGATTCTAGTTTCCAGAAAGACACAGTGATAACAATTTTTATCACGTGGTTGCTGCAATTATTATGTGGTCCGTTTAAAGATCATGTTCAGTGTGGTTGCTGCAATTTTTATCATGTGTCTACTTTAAATGAATATCGTGTCGGTTCAGGACAAGTGAATTGTTATATATGCTCGTAAATTCGCTATTATATACATAATAATTCTCCTTGTTTACACTTTTGTTTTACTCTTTTATATAGGTTTTACATTCTATTTATGTTTTGTAGGTTGTAACAAGCAAAGAATGGAAAAGGAGCTAAAAATAAAGTATTGAGACTAAAAAGGGTTTGCAATTCCATGTCGTCAACGCAGCCTTTGCAGATCAGTCGAGTTCGTCGATTAAACTGTACCGACTCGGGAAGAACCAGGAGATGTGCCATATATGCTTGGAAAGCTACAGATGTCTATTTTCCGTAGAATTTTACGGTTCGTGAATATCATTTTTCTAGAGAGAGTTATGGCAGTTTTAGTACATGAAGGTCGGGCTACATGCGAATACAAAGTTTTCTACAATTGTTATCAATGTGGCAGATTAAAGGAGGGTTAAAATTTCTATTTATTAGGAGTTTTAACCAGTTAGAAGAAGCCAAAAAGTCTGGAAGCAAATAAATAAGGATTTTTTATATAATGGAAACATAATGAGACTTCAAAGCCCATTAGGAAAGAAGAAAAGAAGGCTATTCAAGCCTTGGGCTGTTACAAATGAAAAGGGGGGGTTTTATCCCTCTTCAGCGCAGCAACAGGTCAGTGTGCAAAAACAATTAGAAGAAAATAAAAAAAGAGCAGCCACCAAAGAGAGCCACGACAGAAGAGAGAAAGAGAATGGACCGGGGCACCATTCCACATTTCATCATTGAAGAGTTTTTTCTTCTCCTTTTACTTTCTGTTTTGTTTGTCTTTGCTGCCCATATACATTATGAGTAACTAAATTCCATTGTTGGGACTTGGTTGATGTCCTAATCATGTTTTTTTTTAGTATTTTCGATACACTTCTGTTACAAGACAATTTGTTGATGCTTTAATCGTTAATTCCTATTTTAATTCCAATCTTATTGAGTTATTTTATGATTGATTACCATATAATAGCTTTGTAATTGAGTTCGTTACATAGGAAAATTTGAATGATCGAGTCTTGTACCTATGCCGGGTAACAAGAGAACTAGTTACGGTTGGAATTAATTATCACAAATAACCGGAATAGATACCATGTTCTAGGATTCGTGTGTTTGTCGATTTCCATTGTTTTATGCCTTCTCCTAGGTGCAACTTAGTAGATACCATGCTAAATACTTCGAGAATGAAAAGAGTTAGAGTAGACACCCATGCCTAATTCATTGTTTAGGAAAATCAATAACTTAAAAGAGTAGATACCATGCCTTTACATTGACAAATGTTAAGCATCTAAATTGTCTTGTATCATCGTGTGTATCGATTGCTCATGCGAAAAAGATTAGAGATGGAAACCAAAGTCCGAACCGTTCAAGCATTGTTTTCAAAACCCTTATTGCCAATTAGTTTTATTTGCCTACGTTCTTTATATTGTGTTTTTATACTCAAGGATTAAAATATCGATATTATCGGCGATATTTCGCCGATAATATCGTTTTTTTTTTTAGATAACGATATTTTTACATATATCCACTTAATTATCGTCCAAATATCGCGATATTTTCGAGATATTTTCGATATTTTCGCGAGGAGGATGCTCCCGATGAGGAAGAAGAAGGAGCAGAGCTGGAAGAGGCGGAGGAGGGCTTACTGAACGGTGGAAAGGGAGTGGAGCCGCCGGAATCCGCCGAGCGCGAGGACTCCTCCGGACCGCCAATCACAATCACCACCGCCGAAATTCCCCCAAATCCCCAAAAACAAACACGAAGTTGAAGCAAACCCAAATTCCAATAGATCAAATTATGGAATTACAGTGCATAATGATTCAAAAATTACCTTAATTTACACAAAAAGCTTCAAGATCTAACAAGAATTACATATCCAAAGTAGGGAAATTAAGGGAAAAACCCACCGAGTGTAGTTCATCTTCTCGTAAAACTGAATCGAGAAAAGCGAGAGTGATAGATTGTATGAGATGTGGGGGTGTGTGGAGAGAAGGGGGTGGGTAATGCGGAGGGAGGAGGAGGAGGGTAGGGGTGGATATAGAGGGTGGGGAGAGGGTGGGGAGGGGGTGGGTAACGCAGAGGGAGGAGGATGAGGGTGGGGAGTGGGGGACCTGTTTTTATGCGTTTTGGAAGACGAAATTTTTGTGAAATGTCGATGATGTGTGTGTGTGGGAGAACTGGAGAAGGGAGAAGGGAAGGAAGAAGACTCAGAAGAGAGAAGGAAGGGAGAAGACTCATAACTCAGAACTAAAGAGAGAGAAGGAAGGATCGAGAGATGATGTATGTGTGTGTGTGGGAGAACTGGAGAAGGGAGAAGGGAAGGGAGAAGACTCAGAAGAGAGAAGGAAAGGAGAAGACAACTCAGAAGTTCTAAAGAGAGAAGGAAGGATCGAGAATGACCCAACGCCCACCTACTGAACTTACACATCAAGTGTTTATTAATTCTCATAAATTAAGAAAAACAATTCTGATGAATGACCCAAGGCCCACCTACTAAACTTACCTCAAGTGTTTATTAATTCTCATAAACTAAGAAAAACAATAATTAATCTACAAGCTAAGGACTTGTTTGTCAGCTCGCTATTTTCTACACTCACAATGTTTGTCAGCTCGCTATATAATCAACTTGATAATGTTAAATCCATCATGCAATGCATTTTCTTCCAATTTTTTGTGATAAACTAATAGATAATTGACTAAATAAACATCCTGCAAAGTTTCAATAAAAATTTCCAAGTTTTTCTTACAATTTCCGTGGTTTCCATTTCGCCCAGCAATTTCCAAGTTTTTCTTACAATTTCCGTGGTTTCCATGCTACTCGGTATCGTCTGGGCGAAATGGCTGGGAAGTCGAAGGTGGAGCAACATTAGGTGCTGGCATCGTCGGGATTTGGAGGCCAAACATCGCTAAGGCCTGAACAATCATATTCATCCTCTCGTCCTGGGCCCTAATGTGGTCGCCCTGGGCCGCAACCTGACCTCTTAGGGTTATCACTTCCTCCTTCAAGGAATTGACCTCTCCTGTGGACATGAAAATATGCAATTAGTTACTGTTGGGATTTTATGTTTGTTGGTACCATATTATATTGGGCCTCATTACTTGGGCTTTCAGACATTGAGCTCATGATTCATGTAAAAGGGGAGGAGCCCTTAGTCTATAAAAAGGCATCATCACCCTCACAATCCAAAGGAGTCTCATCCTCACATACAAGCCACAAAGCTCACAGAGAAACTCTCCCAAAACTCTCTCTTTCTCTGGGGGACTCTCCCTTACACTTGTAATCCATACATTCATACAGAGAAATACAATCAACATCAGTGTGGACGTAGCCCAAACATTGGGATGAACCACGATACATCTTGTGTTCTTTACTTTCTTGCAAATTCACGGTCGGATTTACGTTGTTCCAAGACCCCTCCGGTTTTGTGCATCAACAATGTTTATTTAAAATTATTATAGTTAGTTTTCTGATTAACGTTGGTTTCCTATTTTTATGGAAAAAATCTTTTCTTAAACTGCAAGATTTTATTTTGATTTGGGAGACCTATTCTTTCTCAACAAAGTGGTTTTACTCCCTTGTTTTATGGCCTGATTTCTTGGGCGTGATCAGCTCAACTACTTCAACGTTAAATCTTGCAATTGTGTATAAATACTAGGGTTTTCTGCTACATAAAAACAGACTGAGAAAAACTAAGAAAAACTAGAAGAACTTTGAGTATAAGAGTGGTGAAAGCTTTGGATCTTCTTCAATGCAAGGGAAGGTCTATACAGAGGTGTTTTCTGGGCTGTTTTATCCTGAGGACGTTGTGGTATTTTAGACTGCTTGCACAACTTGGGCAGAGCCGCAAAACGTCTCACTACTACAAAAGTCCTCATTAGTGTCGGTTTAAAAACCGACACGAAATGTATAATACTGTCGGAAATTAAGCAAAATTCGACAGAAAATTGGTGCAGTGACGGATATAATAAGCGACAGAATTGCCTGCGTCAGGAAATGAATTTTCCAACAGAAAATACTCTAAACCGACAGAAATTGTGTCGGATATAACCGACAGAGAATATATTAATAAACAATAAATTAGAGTATTCTGTGTCGGATAAAACCGACAGAAAAGACTAAAATTATAATAATAAGGAATAAATAAAATCATTCTTGTCAGATAAAACCGACAGAAAATATATTAATAAAAAAAAATATACCGATGCGTCTCATAGTCGTCTTGGGCAGAGTAGCACCCTCATCAGCAAGGAAGGAAGTTTCAAGGGATAAATGGTAAGCTGCAAACACTGCATAGTTTCATCACAAATGCCTCTCCCCAGAATGCATAACGCCAGCTGAAACTGCATCCCACCTAAACATTGATCCAAAGCAGAATATCATTACAAGGAGACATCTACCCCAGTCAAAATCACCATGATATACAAGGATGCTACCAATAGACAAATAAGATAATCATAATGGATGAAAAATTTAATACGCCAAAACAAACTCACCACAGCACACATGCTTAGATCCTTGCAACAGAAGCCAAATTTCATTATGTTTTTCCTTCTTTTCTACTTCTTTTAGTCACGACAGCACCAGCACACCCACCACAGCACACATGCTTAGATCCAATCTTTAGACAACACACAATCCAATCCAATTCAAACCCAATTCACAAATCCAACAAAAATCAATCCAAGAAATTGAATCGAGACATGTGTTTATTACCTTCTGTGAGCTATGGCAAGGAAGAGCTTGATGAGCTCATCAGTGGACATGTCGAGAAGAGCAAACCGACGCCCGTGAAGCTGAACTTATTGAATGTTCTCTTCTTTGAGACTTCAGCCGCCGCTTGTTCTCAACGTCAGCCTGAAAAAGCCATAAAAGGTAGTGAGATTTTGGAGACAGAAACTAACAGCGAATGATTCGATTCAGAGACGGGAGAGTGGGTTGGGTATCGGAGATTTACCATGGTGGTGGAGATTCCGGAATCAGAGATGCATGATCTGCTCTATCCTTGCATGACTGAAAAAAAGAGGACATGGGCTCTGCAATTCGCGCTGGCCTAGGATTTGTGGAAGTGATGAAGGCGGCTAGGGTTTGGTTCTCGTATTTATGCACTGAGAGTCGAAAAGGTGGAATTGGGCTCGGGTTTGCAGAGGAGAGAGCCAAATGGCGCTCTCTTTGAAGAGAGTCAAGTTTTTGGGCGCCATGTCAAAATTTTGGAAATGAAAAGCTGAAAATAAAAGGCGCCATGCCAAAATTTTGGCAGCCCTCCAAAACACACGGTCACTTAGATTAAATCCTATTGCTATTATTGTATTGAGTTTTTTTAATAATTTTTTAATTAATGTAGAAGTGAAAAATATAAAATATAAAATATAAAATATATATATATATGCTTGTAATTATAAGATCTACAATTTTTGTGAAGATGTCAACTCCAGAATTTAACACTATAATCCCATAAACCATAGATTAAAATTTAATTGTTGATAAGAATGCAATGAATGAATTCGATCTTCAATTTAAAATATTCACACTAGTGTATAAATCTTATTTTATACTTAATGGAAGTATAACATTAACTCTTAAGTGTTTATTTAATCTACCGTTTTGATGTGATACACATTGTACGAAACTTTTTTCAATGATATAACCGTCAAACTTGTTTGTACACACTCCGAGATCACTTACGTAAAAAATCACAAAAAACAAACGTTCAGAGATTAGGTAACGAAACAAAAGTTTTCGACGGTTATAAACGAAAAATCACAATTTAACGGTTATTTTAGCTCCGGTTTTGATGATTTTTTTTACAGCTACACTCATCGACCCTATAAGAATGCAATGAACAAATTTGATCTTCAATTTAAAATATTAACGCTAGTTGATACCACAAAATCTTATTTTATACTTAATAGAAGTATAATATTGACTTTAAGTGTTGGTTTAATCTACCGTTTTGATGTGATGCACATTCTATGAAATGTTTTTCAATGATCCAACCGTCAAATATGTTTGTATATACTCTGAGATCGCATACCTAAAAAATCACAAAAAACAAACACTCAGAGATTAGGTAACAGAACAAAAGTTTTCGACGGTTATAAACGAAAAATCACAATTTAACGGTTATTTTATCTCCGATTTTGATGATTTTTTACAGCTACACTCCTCGACCCTACAAGAATGTATTGAACAAATTTGATCTTCAATTTAAAATATTTACACAAGTGGATAAATTTTTATACTTAATGGAAGTATAACATTAACTCTTAAGTGTTTGTTAAATCTATCAATTTGATAGGATATGCATTCTACGAAACTAGTTTCAACAATCCAACAGTCAAATATGTTTGTATATACTCCGAGATCGCATACCTAAAAAATCACAAAAAACAAACATTCAGAGATTGGGTAACAGAACAAAAGTTTTCGACGATTATAAACGAAAAATCATAATTTAACGGTTATTTTAGCTCCAATTTTGATGATTTTTTACAACTACACTCCTCGACCCTATAAGACTGC
Organism: Malus fusca; assembly: GCA_035220775.1. Lineage (NCBI taxonomy): Eukaryota > Viridiplantae > Streptophyta > Magnoliopsida > Rosales > Rosaceae > Malus > Malus fusca. The sequence continues at coordinate 32,993,678 of CM069061.1, read as the reverse complement.
ATTGAACACATTCGATCTTCAATTTAAATTATTTACATTAGTGGATAATTTTTTATACTTAATGGAAGTATAACATTAACTCTTAAGTGTTTGTTAAATCTATCAATTTGATAGGATATGCATTCTACGAAACTAGTTTCAACGATCCAACCGTCAAATATGTTTGCATATACTCCAAGATCGCATACCTAAAAAATCACAAAAAACAAACATTCAGAGATTAGGTAACAAAACAAAAGTTTTCGACGGCTATAAACGAAAAATGACAATTTAACGATTATTTTAGCTCCGATTTTGATGATTTTTTACAGCTACACTCTTCGATCCTATAAGAATGGATTGAACAAATTCGATCTTCAATTTAAAATATTTACACTAGTGGATAATTTTTTATATTTAATGGAAGTATAACATTAACTCTTAAGTGTTTGTTAAATCTATCAATTTGATAGGATATGCATTCTATGAAACTAGTTTCAACGATCCAATAGTCAAATATGTTTGTATATACTCCAAGATAGCATGTGTAAAAAATCTCAAAAAAAAAAAAAACATTCAGAGATTAGGTAACGGGACCGTGAGTGAAAAAAAAAATATTTAAACCATTTGTTTATTTATTTATTTATTTTTAATCAATATAACATTTAAAAAAATATAATAGTCAATTTATGTCGGTTATAACCGTCAGAATAATAAAATAATAACCGCCAGAAAATAAAATAATAAAATAGTCAATTTTTGTCGGTTATAATCGCCACCATTAACTTAAAAACCGCCAGAATATGTTAAAAATATTAAAAAAAAAGAATTCAAAAATACTGAGGGTTAAATCCGCCAGGAAAAAATCCGCCAGAAATTTATGTCGGATATATCCGACAGAAAGTAACCTTAATCCGACAATAAATAAATTATGTGTCGGATATATTTTATCCGTCAGAATGGCTTATTAACCGCCAGGATCGTCCGACACCTAAAGCTAATATTGTAGTAGTGTCTTAAAGAAAGCGACATTGTCCGCGACCCAACCCACAGTGAAGTCTGCAATATTTATTTTCGTGGTAACTTCGTTCTTTATTTTGAATTTGTGCAGTACCCTCAACAGTTGCATTATTCGGAAATTTATGAGCATGCAGTCACTCGGTTGTATAATGCATTGGTATATTTTTGGGCATCCAAATTGATATGGCCAATTAGTCATCTTTGTAGGGATGCAGCCCATCAGGAACTCTTGATGAAATGTCATGTTGATAAGAATGATGTTCATAAAGTTTTATGAGTTATTTCAGAGAATGATGTAACTTGACGGACGAAGTTTTGCCTTGCTTCATGATTTAGCCTTGTTGATGGCAATGGACTTCGAATTCTGGCAACAAAAGAAGCGTCGTCCTTAGTGAACTCATTTCAGATGAGATATCATTCTTTTGGGAAGGCGATGATTGGATTGTGAGCGCCAAGACCCATGTTGAATGAAATGACGATATATGAGAAAAGTGTGGGGGTCTTTTGGAAATGAAAAGACTAGACACTAAATTGTGAGCGCCAATATCTCCTACAATGAATGACTTTTTAAGGTATGCAGAGGTTAGAGATCTTCTTACAAATACTTAAATGTGGGGGAAGTTTACTTCCAAGTGTTCGTAAATTATTGAATAAGTCCTAACTTATGTTTTGAAGACTTAACATTGAAAAACAACTAATCTCGTATGAAATATAGTTTCATAACATGGATTGTGCACACCATTTAAAATAGTCAACCTAGTAGTGGATCCAATTATTAAAGATTAGACCAGAGAGTAAGTTGATCATCGAGGGGAATGAGGCTACAACCAATATAACTAATGAATCAGCCGGGCGGAAACCTAACTTAGTTGATTAGAGATCCCATGGTCGATATAAGTTCAATAGGAAAACTGGTTGGGCATGATTCAAATAAATTAACACACTATATATACCTCATTCTTATGGTGGAAGAAGTGTGTTGTCTGCAGAAGTTTTAGGATGTATATTTATAGTTAATGACACTGACATCTTACAATAAATAAGAGGAATAGAACAAACTATTCTTAATCAGTGGTCACCTATGTGAGGTTAGAAGTTGGTTGCTTCTATGAGAATGAGATGGCTAAATTTTCTAAAACTCTCATGAAACCGGGATTTGTTCAAGATCAAAATGAACACAACCGTATGAACTATAATATATTAAGATTAGTGATGTCATTTCTATCGTTCCAAATATTCCAGCAAACCATTGCAAACAATTCTAACTCCTCCCTAAACCAAAATTTCCTTTATGCCCCTCCAATTATTTTTTCAACTATCATTTAACTGCTTAATCCACGTCCCCAAATAACTGTTGTTGAGCATAATCCCGTATCAATGCCCTAATGTCAATGGTGGTCTGGATAACAAAGCAAGGGCATATTAGTCATTATACTTGCTACCCAAAACCCCCAGCTTTCCTCAGCTGCCTTTTGCCATGTTGTCCAAAAACAAAACACCTATTGCCATAAATGGCATGCAAACCCACCCACCCTCTCCCTCTCTCTCTCTAAACTCTCTCTCTCCCCCCCCTCCCTAAAACCTCACAAAAGCGCACAGTCGACGTACGGAATGTCTCATCGCCGCCGCGGCCAATGTCGCAATGCCGACCCTTTTCACGACTCCGACGCCCCGCCGTTTAGTCGGAGTGGAGGAGACCGTGGTCGAGGACGAAACCCTCCAACCTCAACGGGCCATAGGCAGCGCGGTCCAGGAGTCATCGTCGCTACGGAGACGACCAATACTAACTCTCCACCATCGATGGCTCAAATACCCGGTCCTCGCGGACCAGCGCTAGCTCAGGCGGCCTCCAGCTCGGCGCCTCCGCCTGCTGAGTCTCCACTGGGATGGAGCAGAAACTGACGTTGACAGCTCCGCCACCGTCGTCGTCGGAGGTCATTCGGTATGCTCTGAGGGCTGGTTTCGGAACGGCCTGATACGAGGATCCGGGTGGGGGGTGCGGCGAGAGGTCTCCGTTACCAGTACGATGTAAGCCTCCTTTCGTTCTTTCTGCAGTATTCCCTTTCGTTCTTATTTTTCTGTGTTTATATGTTCATCTGCATTCGTACTCTTCAGGTTACCCTTTCCAAATTTAAATTAAAAATTTGTATTTTATTTTCTGAATTTTGCTTTTTGCCTTTTCTTTTTAGTTTTTATTCTTCGGTTTTTAGAAACTGTAGTCGCTGATGGCGTTTTGGGACCCAAAAATCATTTGAGGTTCTCAAAACCCTTTTCTGATTCCAAACGATGATGAAGAGCAATCAACTATTAATTGATGTTTCCCAAAACCCATTTCTTTACCGTTTTTGTAAATCTGAACCAGGAATATGTTCATCTAAAAGGTGTTGGGGTTGGGAAAAAACTTTTGATGTTTCTCAGAACACGTTAAAACACGTTTCTGAGTACCAAGCAGAAACCTATTGATGAAAGTTTCGGTGAAATAGGTCTTGGTTTTCTTTTGCTACATATATATATTCAGTACTTTTGACACAGAAATGTTTCCTGGGAAGAACGTCTTTCTTTCGGCATTTTCTGAATCTCTGTTTTCTTGGTAAACCGTTGGTATTGTTCTTGTTTTTTTCGTTATCTGTTGTGTGGTGTTTTACAATTTCACTTGGTGGCTGTAGATTACCCCTGTTGCATCGGAAAAGATCAACAGGGATGTCATTAATCAGCTCCTAAAACTTTACAAGGAGTCTCGCCTAGGCAACAGAATCCCAGCTTATGATGGCATGAAAATTATTTCTCAGAATACCAGCTTTTGAGAAACATCAAAAGTTTTTTCCCAACCCCAACACCTTTTAGATGAACATATTCCTGGTTCAGATTTAAAAAAACGGTAGAGAAATGGGTTTTGGGAAACATCAATTAATAGTTGTTTGCTCTTCATCATCGTTTGGAATCAGAAAGGGGTTTTGAGAACCTCAAATGATTTTTGGGTCCCAAAACGCCATGACCGACTACAGTTTCCAAAAACCGAAGAATAAAAACTAAAAAGAAAAGACAAAAGCAAAATTCAGAAAATAAAATACAAATTTTTAATTTAATGGAAAGGGAAACCAGAAGAGTACGAATGCAGATGAACATATAAACACAGAAAAATAAGAACGAAAGGGAACACTGCAGAAAGAACGAAAGGGAACACTGCAGAAAGAACGAAAGGGAGGAAACTCAAGTGCTGGATGTTGCTCTGAAGGCCGCACCTCCAGAAAAGTAAAGTCTCCGTTTCTTAGAAAAACATAGGTTTTACTTTGGCCTTGTACGTGTTGTTTCCTTACTAGTGACAGTTTGAGCGTTGTCATTTCTATCACAGGTACTCGTCTTTCGCCACTGAGCTTGGGCAGAAAGGTGGTGATCTTGGTGAAGGTCAGGAATACTGGAGAGGGTTTTCCCAGAGTCAGTTTGGGCTTTCGCTCAATATAGGTATAATTTTCCCTGTTTTGGTAACCATACAAAGTGAAGTAACAAAAGTGTTGTGACCTAACTCTTTCTATTCATATATTTGCAGATGTATTGGCCAGAGCAATTTATGAGCCTATTATGGTAACTGAGTTTGTCAAAAAACTTTTGAGCGACAGACAACTGTCAAGGCCTTTTGCCTGATCATGATCGTTTGAAGGTATTCGCCATTTTCTTTTCAATTTGTGGCATGCAGTTTTGATATTTAACTTATCTAAAAGTAAAGCTATATAATCAAAATACAATGTGATTCTGTTGAGTTGATAGTTTGTACTTAATTTCTACTTGTCTCAACAACAAAGTTCAAGCTATTTATACAAGTTATAGGTTATATTTATGCAGATTTGCTTGCTAGTATTTATGTTCACTGGGTTTTGAAGATGCATTTAGTTTTAGCATGTAATCATTTGCTTTATTTTGAATTGACTAATATATTCAGAGTTCTGTGTATTTACTTATGTTGGTCCACAAATAGTTACTTAAAAATATTTTATTTAAGCAAAGCTGATTGAAATTCTGTTACTTACAGGAGAAAAAGCCCTTAAAGGGGGTCGAGGTACCGCTTTCTTATGAAGAGCATACCGGTTATGAAATCACTGGGGTGTCAGTTGAACCACAGAGCAAGTTGAAGTGAGTCTTGTAATCTTTACGTTTATGCTAATGTATTGTTTGTATGTATATGGATTGTTGTGGTACTTGATTTGCTGGAAAAGAAAAAAAATCAAATTGAGTTATGATTGTATTCCATGGTAACAGAACATGGAAAATTCTCTCCCTCGTTGGTTCATAACTTATTATCCATCTCTGCATTTTAGGTTCACTCATGAGAGGTACAATATTGGGCTAAGGGATGTGGCAATGCCTGTGCTTCAATCTGGGAGGGATTCAAAACCTGCTTATTTGCCAATGGAGGTACCTGTACAGATGGTTAAACACAATGGTCACAATAAAGATGAGCTTATCCAACGGGAATTTGGAATGACTATAAGAGAAGATATGACCTTAGTTAATGCTCGTGTTCTGTGGCCGCCTTTGGTAATTATTTGTTTCCAATTTTGTTTGAATAGTGCAAGTGTTTTTTTACTCATCTTTTTTCCTTTGCTGGTGTTTGAATTGATGACAACGGCTGAAATACCATCACACTGGTTGTGAGAAGTCTGAAAATCCACGAATGGGGCAATGGAACATGATCAACAAAGTGTGGTATTGGTTTTTAATGTGTTTTGACGGATCTGTGTGTATGTTGAACTCCAGTTCATACGTGTGAAATCTTTAATGCGTTTTGAGGGCAGTTACCCATGATTTATGCAACTGAAGGGGTTTGAGGGTAGTTTAACAAAGTTTTTGCAATTTAAGTGGCTTTGCAGACAGCACTTTCACTTGTACATATGAATAATGGATTTGTAAACATTATAAGATACTGTCTTTTACTGCTTTTGTGAAATGTGGTGCAGCATGAAAATTGAAAAATTATTCATATCGGAATTTTGATTTCTGATTAGTTTTAATAGATGCCGGTTCTGTAGAAAATGTTAAACGGTGTTCGAGTGGATTTCTGGGCATATGTTGATTTTTCCCTATTGGACCAAAGTTTTAACTTCCGATTCTGTGAGGATTTGGTCACTCTGTGCAACAGCAAGGGAGTGGTATGAATCTAATCCTTAACTTCCTCTTCTTTCTGCCTTGAATTGTTTTTTGTTGATTTCATAACCAAATTGTTTTCTTCCTAGCATTTCCATCCGCAACCTTTACTTCCGCATCAATCAGCTCATCCTGGGAAAATAGAGAGGGTGCTCAGAGATATCCATAAGATGTCTAGCAAGCAACTTGAAGAAGTTGGACAGAAGGGAAGGCATCTTCAGTTGTTAATTATCATTTTGCCTGATGTCACTGGATCATATGGTCAGCAGTAAATCTATGAACAAAAAGTGTCTTGTATTTCAAATTTTCAAGATATTCAAGCTTAAAATCTGTCATATTGATTCCTTGCAGAAAAGATGATAAAACGATTCTGGGAAAGTGTGCTGTCAGCCTATAGCAGCATCGAGGCTCAGCAAACAATATTTAGAAAATTTGTCGCTCGAGATAAATGTGAAGGTTCATTTTTTATGTATTGTCCATTTGTCCTTCACGTTACTTATTATCTTCCATGAGCATTGAAATATTGACAAAACATTTGAAACTGTTGTAGTTTGGTGGAAGGAACACTGTTGCCATTCGAAGAAGGATTCCTCTAGTTAGTGACATCCCCACAATCATCTTCGCTACGGATGTTACCCATCCTCAACCTGGGAAGGACAGCAGTCTGTCAATTGCAGCTGTAAGTTCAGTCGTCTATTTTGATTTGTTTTTTAATTAAAATTCACGTGTTAACATGTTAATTTATTCCAACAGGTGGTGGCGTCAATAGATTGGCCACAGATAATCAAAGATCTTTATAGTGTAAACCAGGACCCTAACAATGGTCTTATTGGAGGAGGAATGATCAGGTAATTGGGCCAACAATTGCTTTTTTTTTTTTTTTTCCTTCAAGATAGTTGTGAGTACATTTTCTTATCATGATTATTTTGATTATGGTAGGGAGCATTTCAGAGCATTTCGACAAGAAACTGGCCTTAAACCAGAGAGAATTATCTTCTACATGTAAGAATTGTCTTTTCTGTGGTCAAGCAAAATGACACAACACTCTGCTAACATTTGTTTTGGGGTTTGCTTGACAGAGACGGAGTTAGTAAAGACCAATTTTGTCAAGTTCTGCTGTATGAAATGGATGCTATAAGAAAGGTACGCTAACTATTAGAATGCTAGAATTATTTTTTTAGGATAAACAAATTTTTTAACACATTTGTTACTACTTTACCAGGCTTGTCAATCGCTGTTTGAGGAATATCTGCCACCTCTTACTTTTGTTGTGGCACAGACAGGTAAGAGTGGCAATTTTCAACCAGTTACAAATTTTAGATGCATTGAGATAATAGTAAATTTGATGCTTTTCCATTTTGCGCATTGAGTTATTGTAAATTTGATCTTTTTCCATTTTGCTCTTTAACTATCTTTACTTTGTATAGGCACTGTTGCTGACACCTAGTTTTGTCATCCGAGGGAATTCAACTTTTATCTCAACAGCCATGCTAGCATTCAGGTATTATTTGTGTTGTTTTATACATGCCAATTTCGTTTTTGCTGTAGTTTGTGCTGATTTAGGGCTTTCAATTCTTGATATTATTTTTCTCATAAGGGAGGCAAATATATATACTACATGCTTGATTTACAAGGTAAGAATATGCAATAATATTTACTCTAATTCTACGGACTCAAACGGGTAACAAATCCCCCTAATTACACACAAAAGTCAACTCACTCCAATAGTTTGTCCTCTTCTGAGCATGTATTCGTGCTCTCTTCACTGCTAAATATGAAATCTAAGTTGTGCTATAGTTTGAATTACTATCTTTTGTTCGTGTAGGGAACTAACATGCCTGCGCATTACAATGTCATGTATGATGAAAACAAATTCTCCCATGATTGCTTGCAAGTGGGAACAAACAACATATGCTACAAGTAAGCATTTAATAATTTCAAGTCGTCTCTCTAGCTTTTGCACTTGTGCGAGGAAGTTTGAAGATAACGGTTTGTTTGCCGACTTTCTAATCGTATGTCATATAATTTGTTAGTTATAAGGGAACCACCCTTATTCTTATCATAAGGCCTAATTATATCATGATGGGGGCGGATTCTCAATTCAGCACTAACAGTGGGACCCTCGTAATATCTTTAAAGATGTGTATTTTGAAAGAACATTTGGGCAACAGAGCTTCTATATGTGGGAACAAAGTTGAAGCTAGAAGGTTAGTTGATCATGCGGGCCTAAATGCATGCATAGGTAGGAAAACAACTCATAAAGGTATAATTAAAACATGCAATCAATTCAACAACGAAAAAATATGTATGGAAGGCTTCTCCATGATTGCTTGCACATGCACAAACTTATCTATGATTAACTATATGGTACAGTCAAATCATGTAGACAAGTGTCCGAAAACATATGGATGTTGTGAACGAATTGTTAGTCATCGTGGTGTTGCACACTTGGATTTAGGCATATATGCCAAAGGAATTGAACAACGCTTTGCAATTCATCAGTTGGCTCGTAGCTTATCGCATGACAAAGATAATATCTATTATCATAATTATCTCAATATGTCAGAGATAGTAGGGTCGTACAATAAACCAATTGAAGAAAAGATAGCCGAAGAAAGTGTACTTGAGGCGCTTTTTATGGCGGCTTTAAGAGATCCGAGTACATGTCCCCCTTTTGAGGAAGGGCTAGTAAGAAGAGTCATATGCACCTTTATTGAAGCTTGCATCATATGGCCTCAAAAGAAGGACATGTACTCAGATCTCTTAAAGCCGCCATAAAAAGCGCATCAAGTACACTTTCTTCGACTGTCTTTTCTTAAACTGGTTTATTGTACGACCCTACTATCTCTGACATACTAAGATAATTATGATAATATATAGTATCTTTGTCATGCGATAAGCTACGAGCCAACTGATGAATTGCAAAGCGTTGTCCAGTTGCTTTGGCATATATGCCTAAATCCAAGTGTGCAACACCACGATGACTGACAATTTGTTCACAATATCCATATGTTTTCGGACACTTGTCTACATGATTTGCCTGCACCCTATAGTTGATCATAGATGCGTTTGTGCCTGTGCAAGCAAGCATGGAGAAGCCTTCCATACATATTTTCTCCTTGTTGAATCGATTGCATACTTTAATTATACCCTTATGGGTTGTTTTCCTACCTATGCATGCATTCAGGCCCGCATGATCAACCAACCTTCTAGCTTCAACTTTGTTCCCACATATAGAAGCTCTGTTGCCCGAATGCTCGCTCAAAATACACATCTTTGAAGATATTAAAAGGGTCCCACTGTTAGTGCTGAATCGAGAATCTGCTCTCATCATGATATAATTAGGCCTTATGATAAGAATAAGGGTGGTTCCCTTATAACTGAAAAATTATATGACATACGATTAGAAAGTCGGCAAACAAACCGTTATCTTCAAACTTCCTCGCACAAGTGCAAAAGCTAGAGAGATGACTTGAAATTATTAAATGCTTACTTGTAGCATATGTTATATGTTCCCACTTGCAAGCAATCAGGGGAGAATTTGTTCTCATCATACATGACATGTTAGTTCCCTACACGAACAAAAGATAACAATTCAAACCATAGCACAACTTAGATTTCATATTTAGCAGTGAAGAGAGCACAAATACATGCTCAGAAAGGGTAAACTATTGAAGTAAGTTGACTTTTGTGTGTAATTAAGGGGATTTGTTACCGTTTGAGTCCGTAGAATTAGGGTAAATATTATTGCATATTCTTACCTTGTAAATCAAGTATGTAGTATATATATTTGTCGCCCTAATGAGAAAAATAATATCAAGAATTGAAAGCCTTAAATCAGCACAAACTACTGCAAAAACGAAATTGGCATGTATAAATCAACAACACAAATAATACCTGAATGCTAGCATGGCTGTTGAGATAAAGTTGAACTCCCTCGGATGACAAAACTGGGTGTCAGCAACAGTGCCTATACAAGGTAAAGATAGTTAAAGAGCAAAATGGAAAAAGATCAAATTTACAATAACTTAATGCACAATGGAAAAGCATCAAATTTACTATTATCTCGATGCATCTAAAATTTGTAACTGGTTGAAAATTGTCATTCTTACCAGTCTGTGCCACAACAAAAGTAAAAGGTGGCAGATATCCCTCCTGCAGCGATTGACAAGCCTGGTAAAGTAGTAACAAATGTATTCAAAAATTTGCTTATCCTAAATAAATAATTCTACCATTATAATAGTTAGCGTACCTTTCTTATAGCATCCATTTCATACAACAGAACTTGACAAAATTGGTCTTCACTAACTCCGTCTCTGTCAAGCAAACATCAAAACAAATGTTAGCAGAGTGTTGTGTCATTTTGCTTGACCACAGAAAAAACAATTCTTACATGTAGAAGATAATTCTCTCTGGTTTATGGCCAGTTTCTTGTCGAAATGCTCTGAAATGCTCCCTACCATAATCAAAATAATCATGATAAGAAAATGTACTCACAACAATCTTGAAGGAAAAAAAAAATAAGAAACAATTGTTGGCCCAATTACCTAATCATTCCTCCTCCAACAAGACCATTGTTAGGCTCCTGGTTTACACTATAAAGATCTTGGATTATCTGTGGCCAATCTATTGACGCCACCACATGTTGGAATAAATTAACATGTTAAAACGTTGTGAATTTTAATTAAAAACAAATCAAAATAGACGACTGAACTTACAGCTGCAATTGACAGACTGATGTCCTTCCCAGGTTGAGGATGGGTAACATCCGCAGCAAAGATGATTGTGGGGATGTCACTAACAATAGGGAGGCCGGCCATGGTTAGAGAGGGAGTAGGTTTTGGATTTATTACAATTTTTCCACTCCAATGAAGGTAGGTAAAAATGTGACTTTATAGCCTTTTCTTCATTAAGATTTTCTTTGAGGAAAAATGAGAGAACTTTGGCTCTCTCTTTCTCTCTAGAGATGCCGGCCACCATGGGGGAATTTACTAGCATCTAATTCTTCCATGGTCATTCATCTTCTTCCTCAACCATCCTTGGTGTCGGAAGTTAGAGGTCTCCAACTTTGGGGACTTTTGGAGAAACCAATTATTTCATCCATATCCAAGAAGACATGGAGCCAAGAAGCAAAGTTCCTCCATCCACATCCATGGAGCCAAGGAGCCAAGGAGCAAGGTGATGAAGGAAAGAAGGCCCTTACATGGGTGATTAACCTTTGCTAAGCAAAGAGGTGCTTCAAAGGTATAAAGAAATCTCAACTCTTTCTCTTAGATCTTGAGTTGAGTCTTGGTTCACTATAACTACTAGGCTTTGAATTTCATGGGTAAAATTTTGTTTTTGAGTGCATACAAGCATGATTCCGCCTTTAATTGTTAATTGCATGCATAGATGTTGCTCAAATGAACTTGGTTTTCACAAATTTACCTTCACTTACTACTCAACATGGATTCGTTGGTTTGTAGCATTCGTTGATGATTGCACCAAGATGACTTGGTTGTCTCTTATGAAAAATAAAAGTGATGTGGGTAGAATCTTCAAAATCTTTTATCACAAGGTTTACACACAATATTCGCTTCCCATTAAAGTTCTTCGGTCTGACAATTGTGGCGAGTATCTTAACCAGTATATGTCCCAGTTCTTCAAGGACAAGGGTATCCTTCATGAGACTACCTGTCCTCAAACCCCACAACAAATGGAGTAGCCGAATGAAAAAATCGACACATACTTGAGATTACTTGTGCCCTTATAATCAGTGCGTGTGCACCTAAGACATATTGGGCTGATGCAATGACCTATGTTGTTTATCTTATGAACTAGATGTCATCGCTTGTTCTCTCTTTTAGAACTCATTTGGATGTGCTTGTTGAACATGTTTTGCTCCCCTCCACCCTTCATCTAGAACCGATAGTCTTTGGGTGCGTTGCTTATGTTAACCTTCACAAAAACCAACGAAGTAAACTTGATCTTTGTGCCGTGCGGTGTGTTTTCATTGGATTTAGTCCTCAACAAAATCGGTACAGATGTTATCATCCCCTACCCAACATATGTATGTCACCATGGATGTTACCTTCTTTGAAGATGAATTATTTTTTCCTTCCAACCATACTCTTCAGGAAGAGACAACCGTAAGTGAAGACTATAGCTGGGCTGAGATACCTGCTGTCTTCTAGATCCAGCAACTTCAGTGGGCAGGCTGGGCGAATCCAGGCCCATACCTATTATCCTAGAAGATCCAACAACTTCAGTGGGTAGCCTGGTGAATCCAGGTTGTCTACCGAGGTCCAGAAAACAAAAGGAAGCCCAAATGGGCAAGCTGTCTCCACATGCACCTACTGCCCAAGTGGGCCAGCTGAGCATTGCACCAACAAATGCCCAAATGGGCCAGATAATCATTGCACGACAGTGCCCGAGTGGGCCAGCTGCGCATAATGAAGCTAATAGTTCACATGGGTCTGTTACTGCCATATGGCAGAATGAATGTGTGAGCTCGAGTGGGTCGAGGCCGAGAGGAATTTCACTGTTCAGGCCGAGGGTATTAACTCCAGTTAGCCCAACAACATCAACCCCCATTAAACTCCTCAAGTACTCATTCATGGTCCAACAGATATTCCCGAGGTAAGTACTCACTCTGAAATTGTAAAACCACTTTATGAGTTTCCTCCTAGACAAAATTGAGGAAAGCCACCAGACAGGTACTCTCCAGAAGGGAAGGTGCGGTATTCAATCACTAACTAGGTCTCCACTCATCAACTCTCGCCAAAATACTGTGCAGTCCTCCAACAGATGGAAACGATTAAAATACCTACCAAGGTGGAAGAAGCCTTGAGAGATCCAAAGTGGATGGAGGCAATGAAAATTGAGATAGGGACAATACATAAGAACAAAACGTGGAGTGTGGTTACTCTTCCCTAAGGAAAGAAATCGGTGGGATGCAAATGGGTGTTACTATCAAACATAAGGCGAATGGTACGATTGATAGATACAAAGCGAGGTTGGTAACCAAAGGTTATACACAAACCTTTGGTGTTGACTATCATGAAACATTTGCTCACATTGCAAAAATGAATACTATCAGAGTTTTGTTATCTCTTGCTACTAACCTTGATTGGCTTCTAAGACAGTTTCATGTAAAAAATGCATTTTTGCACGAGGAATTAGAGGAAGAGGTTTATATGGATTTTCCACCAGGATATGGCATTAAGAACTCAAGTGGAAAAATATGTAGACTTCAGAAGGCATTGTATGGTTTAAAACAGTCGTCGAGAGCTTGGTTTGGGTGATTCACTCAAGCTATGAAGAAGTATGGATACCGTCAAGGGAACTCATATCATACTTTGTTTAATTATTTTATCAATTTATTTGGCTCTCACCTCTCTCTGCGCCACATGTCGCTTTCCAGAGCTCTCTGAAATCTCTTTCGGCTCTCACATCTCTCTTAGACTCAGACCTTCTCTATCTAACTCTCTCATCCCTCTCTCCCCCCTCTGCAACACCGACGCCAAGACCTGAGGCACCACCTCGCCTCGCCACGTCGCCGAGCTCCTCCGCCACCTGTGATAACCACCTTGCTATGATGTTCCTTTTCCTCCTCACCCTAAATTGTCGACACCCTCTCTCTTTGTGCTCGCTACACAAGATCGTCGACGAGATCCCGACGATTCCTCTGATTTCCTGACCTCGGTAAGGACTCACATCATTCCTTTTAGCTTTAGCTTCGATTTCTAACTCAATTTCGACCTGACATGTGAGCTTTGGGTAAAATAATGTAGAAATCCACTCGGGGAAGCTTTTCCCAGTTTTTTTGCAAGGAGCCCGAGACTTGCAGGACTTTTTTCGGCCACTACGAGACCAAATATTGGTATATTTCTCTTCCCCTTCTCTTAAGCTTCATTTTGGTAGGTAGAATGTGAAAAATGGTTAAGTTTTGAAGCAAATAGGAGTTCGGGAATTTTTCGGCCAAAAATCCAACCTTCTCATTCGTTGGGTCTAGCGACCCACAAGCCCAACCGGGTCGACCTGACCTGCAACCCAAAACCCAGATCCAAACCAAACCCAGTAACCCAGCCTAAACGAGGACCGGCCAAAGCCAAGCCCAGATCCGACCTGGATCTGCGAAACCGGCCCAGGTACATTTCTAATATTTGAGGGAATATTCTCTTGGAATATTCTGTTAACTCCCAGTTAACTTTAACAAAATATTCCTTATGAGGAGGGAATATTCTGTTGAAGTTAATTGTTGACTGTTAGTTGACTTTTACGAAATTTTCTCGGAAATCCTTCTAGGCTAATTTCGACGCCCTGAGTTCATTTTTGACATCCATTTAGTGAAATTATGAAGCTTTAACGTAGTTGACCGGCTTAGAGTCTCGGTTGACTTTTTAGGGTCAACCGTTGATTTTTTGTTGACTTTCTACGAAATTTACCGAGGGACCCCTCTTAGGGTATTTCGACTTCTGATTCCAACATGACTCATCCCAACCCAGCCTAACTCGGCCCAACCCAGAATCTGATCCGATCGAATTCAACCTGACTCGACCCAACAACCTAGTGACCCGACCCAGACCCGATGGAATATTCTTCGGAATATTCCATTAGAGAATATTCTATGGAATATTAAGTCAGAGAATATCCTTGAGTTGACTTTTACGAAATTTTCTCGGCAACCCTCATAGGCTAATTTTGATGTCCTCAGTCCATATTTGACATCCATTTAGTGAAATTCTGAAGCTTTAACGTAGTTGACCGGCTTGGCGTCTCGGTTGACTTTTGAGGGTTGACCGTTGACTTTTTACGAAATTTACCCGGGACCCCTCTTAGGGTAATTCGACGCACTGATTCCAAATTCGCGCTCCATTTTCCCAAATTCAATCGTTATAGTAGGGTTTAACTAATTGGTCCCTTTATTATACTTAGTTACGAATTCTATCCGAAACTCCGGTTTTCCTAGTTCTGACGGCTACGATCTCGCAAGTATCTGTAAGTGGACCCTTTTTTAAATTGCATGATGTTTATTAAATGCTAAGCTTACATTCACGAAAAGCATGATTTCCCTAATTTTACGCTTTACGCATTATTTAAGATTTATCGAATTTACGTTTTACAAATGGTTATGAATTATTGGATTTTCGTATAACAAATTCTATGAATTCATGAATATGATTTATGATGCTTGAGATAAAATGTTCCTATGGATTTAAGAATTGATGCTTTGGGCTTTTGAGCTCCAAGGATTTGGAAAGATTATGATTTACGTTTTCTATGCTTATCTAGTGGGTTATCATACAACACATACACACAACCTGAGTATGTATACGTCTCTGGCCATAGGACACAATTGAGGATATCTATGACATACTCCCAGCTTCACTGGTGAAACCAATGTTGGACAGCTTCATTAGCCAAGGCTACTGTCACTATGTTATGTTTATGGTCATATTTACTTCTCTAGCATAACCCAGAGTTGTATAGCTCCACCTTTGGGTGATGGGACCTACCATATTTGTTCACTAGCGTAACCCAGTGTTGTGCAACTTCACCTTCAGGTGATGGTTATGCCTTCGGGCGACTATGATACCCCTAGTTGAGTACTTCACTGATTTGATTCACGAGATTCTTTGGATTTGCCTTTGGGCATTTCGTTATTACTTTTAGAGATGGTTTTATTGCTATGAATAATCTTTTTCATGGCATATTAGAGTTTTCAAAAAAACATACTATGTAGTATTGTATGTGTTTTCAAAACAGGGGGTTAGTATGCTCAGAAAAAAAAATCAGTTTTCTTATTATTACTATTATTATAAATTTGGTCCACTTACCTTTTGTTTTTGCGCCCCCTTCAGGATTTAGAATCGAGGCGTACGATCTCGGCGTCAAGGCACTTCCACATAGGTATCTTCGAATCTTCTTAGTGTAGGACCCATTCCTTGGTTCGTACCTTTTTATAGTAATTCTTTCACATTATTCTTGATTAGTTGTATGCTCTGAACACGTTTCCGTATTTGCATATCTATTTATATTCACATATTTTATTTACTTTCGCTTACCGTTATTACTTGCATGCATGTTAAAATGGCTTCGTCACCCTCGAGTGTTGGTCAACACGTGCCCATCCTGGTAATTGAGGGATATCAGGATCGGGGCGTGTCACTAACTGTCATTTGATTATTCTTCTTACTGTTATTGTGCTGTGTTTTCATCAAAATTGATATGTTTTCAATCATACATTACAAAAAATATGTTGCCTCAAGATTAATGGTGTTTATTCGTTTTAATTACCTTTTATTTTCTTATTTTGCTGTAGTAGAGATGAATAATTCAATCAACATATCTGGTACATTAAACGCTTGGAATTTTTCAATACCATATAACTAAGGAAAACAGTTCAACCACCATCTTTGGTGGACCAATTCCGATCCCAACATAAATTATAGTCTGTATTCCAACTTTCTTCCACAAACCCACATCATTCACCCCAGGAGTAAAACAACACACATTCAATTTTTACCCGCCGAACCGCACTGGTTTTGATCCCAGTACACACACACCAAAAAAAAAAAAAAAAACTGCCATAGAGTTAACGAGGCAGATTGTGCCCTCCTGTTACCATGCCCTTCCCATCCCCTCCTATTTGTGCGGTCACGGTTAAGTCATGTCAACATTTTATATTCCTATTGCTTTTTGTCTTATTATCTCTATTAAAAAATCAATATAAAATGTTAACGTGACTTAACCGTGACCGCACAAATAAGAATGGATGAGAAGGGCACGGTAATAGGAGGGCAGACAATCAGCCTCCTAGAGTTAAACATGTTCCCGGCCCTTTCCATTGCTTGTTTTGAAGTGATTGGCCTCAACAGCTAGCTCGTTGAGTTGTTGGCTGAGTTGAGCGATTATTATCCGTCAATGCTTCGGGTCTAAAGATATGTTAGACGGATGATGATCAAGTAAGATAGCCTTGCCACTAGGGATGGGCAATGGTTATGGCGAGTGAGTAACTGCGGTTATTTACCCATAACCGTTTACCCGTTGGGTAATTGCCTAAACGGTTATACACATACTCATAACTGTTTATAAACAGTTAATCATACCCATAACCGCGTACCCAACCGTAACTGTATACCCGTTTATCCATTTTTAACGCATTTACCCCTTTTTGCCTCTATTTACATTTTTTTTAACCGTAATCGTATACAACTCCAATAATTGAAATAATAAAGACGAACAATAGTTTTAATCAATCAAAGTAATATAATATATTTGCTAATAATTGATTTTTTTACTAACAAAATACCTCTCATTACTTGAGCAAGCATATTGGAAAGAAAATTCATGTATTTTCGACATATTTTTCTTCTATACCCAAGCAAGTATTCAATTATAACATCCATATGATTACAAAGTTGAAATGAAACAAAAATCACAAAAAAACAACATGAGAATTTACAATGAAATTACTAATCTCCATCAAAACTTTGAGAAAAGATTACATGAACCCTTGATATATCATTCGGAGTCAGAATGACTCAGAACTATAATCTACATCCAATCATGTCATAAAGTATGCAAATTTGGCAAGACAAGACTTAGAAGTATAGTCTACATCCAAAATTTTCAGCAATCCTCAGTGCAACGTTAAGAGAAACAGAAATTTAAAATCTTCAGCTTTCCTGAAAGATTCCAAGGAATGTTACTAAGTCTGAATGCATGCCAACTTGATATATTGTGGACCAATTTCCTAGTCCAGAAATACCGAGAGGTGAATACTAGCAAACGGTTCAAAGCATGAGAATTGTTGGGCATTTAAGAATTAATTGCCTCCCAGTTAGGTACTTCTTCAATCACATGGTGGGGGGAGATCGATATGGGGCATTAAGATGAGCAACAAGGGGAGAGAGCCGAGCAGAGATGAGAGAGAGATGAGTAGCAATGAGAGAGATGAGCGGTGGAGATGAGAGGGGGCAGTGAGGAGAGGGGGGAGAGAGCCGAGCAGAGATGAGAGAGAGATGAGTAGCGATGAGAGAGATGAGCGGGAGCAGTGAGGAGAGGGAGACAAGCGAGGAGAAAGATGAGCGGCGGAGATGAGAGGGAGCAGCGAGGAGAGAGAGACAAGCAGTGGACGGAGTCTAGTCCTGGGCTCCTGGCGGACAGAACGAACATGTTACAGTCTTACATATTAGGTTTTTTGTTTTTTTTTTTAATTTTATATATCTATTAAAATAAATGGGTAAACGGGTAACCGTTATAACCGCGGTTAATACCCATAACTGCTCATTTAAATTTTACGGGTAAACGGTTATACCCATAATCATTTAATTATCTAAACGGTTACCCATAACCGTAACTGCGAAATTTATATGGGCAGATAATCGCGGTTACCCATAATCGATGGGTATTTGCTCATCCCTACTTGCCACCGTGTGAGGTTCATGTGCAAGGCTCGTTGTAGTGCAAGATGATGAGTGTCGTTCACTGGGATTTTTGTAAATCCCACATTTACATTTTCCAGTGAACCGGTCATCATCTTGCACTCTCTTCATTTCAAACCTTTGGCGGTCCTTTTTTAGTTCACGTCCATGTACCCTAAAGGAATAACAAACAATGACATAGTGGGTTTTTTGTTTCCAACCAAAAGAAAATTGAGAACCAGAGCAAGTGATCTAATGGTAAAGGTGTAGACATGGGAGGTCTCGGGTCGATACTCCGAGCTGGTGAGTCTGCATAATTGTGACTAGTTTGCATAAATACGATTCCAAATTAAAATTAAATGTCATAAGGTCAAATCTAAATATACTTTCCAAATTAACATCATTTTCGGAATTGAGAAAGTGACATAAAAATATGATTTCAAATTTCGGTAATTAAATGTCTAGTGTTATAAATAGGCAAAAGTTAGAGAGATAAACATTTGCTAGAGACAGGAGGGAAGCGGGTAATGTATCACACTGTTTATTTTCGTCATTATAACACAAAAGGATTGTAGGTAAAGAAGGGAAAGAAGGGATATTGATCTTATTGCTTTCACTTTTTTTCTTTTATGTTGTGTGTTGTGATCATACACAAAATACTCCTTATATAGAGCCATATCCATGAAGAACCAAAAAAGTGAAATAAGTGGTTTTTGAAAAACATAATACAACAACAATGCTACTATTCTTAAGTCTTCCTCACTTTTCATCTTTGGCTAAAAACATATGGGCATTCATTCCACAACTTTTACAACATCTAGGTCATTTAACGTCATTTTCGGATTTACTTTCCAAATTGACAAAAGATTTCATTTCTAATACATAGGGCTGCAATGGGTCATTTTCGGATTTACCCATTTATGTCCGTGTCGTATTATCTACGTGTCGTGTTGTCATTGTTTCGGCCAAACAAATTAGCGAACTTGGACTTGAGCTCCCAAGCAGCCCATGGTCTTTCTATAACTAAAAATTTGTACAAATGTATTAAACTAAAGGTCAAATTACATAACTTTTCTCAAAACAACTCACATATTTGCAACATAACTACAAAAAGAAGAAATCTTAAAAACAGATTCTTCATTCGCCTTCCAAAGCGCTACATAAATTTAACATATAAGACAAACCCATAGCTGCATCAGAATTCCTCAAGTTCAGTATAGAACTGTTTTTTTTCAAGGTGAAAACACGTATCAACGCGTTTGTTCGGCAGAGTGTTTCACAAGAACATCAATTATGCGGCCTGGACATACACACCGGACCTCGAACCTTCAAATAAATCTGCTAATCCAGCCACAAGAGGAACAATATGAGCTCTCTTTTATAGCAGTCCATGCACTAATTTCACATGCTTTCACCTTCAAATCTGAATCAGCTAGCTTCAACTCTTGACGGCTCGCACAATGCATCGCCACTTCTTCCAGGGCTGTCCAGCTCCTCATCCACTTTTTCGAGTTCTCCAAGTTCAACCTTCTTCGCTGGGACTTCAGCATCCACTGCAGTGTCAGTTACCGGCTGAACCACGGGCTCCTCTGGTACACCTGAATCAATATCGGAGCTGCAAGGTATAGCCTTGGAGGGAACTGCTATCATTTCAACAAATGGGGACGGACGAGAATCATCGTCATCAGAAGAGGTCGAATCTGCTAAAATTTCTTTTTCACTCACTGCGCGGGGATCAGCTTGAGACTTTCTAGAACCTTTCCGTGAAAGTGCATGCTTTACCGACCTTTCAGCACTTTTGTAGAGACTCTTTGCCATGTCTTTAACATTGCCCTTTCCTGGGCTATCCGAACCACTCTCTCCAGAACTTAAAGCCCCTCCTTTTGAATTTGTCTTGCCAGAAGGAGAGCTACAAAGGCCGTCTTCCACAACATATCTCACACCAATATTATTTTCATTAACTGCCCTTAGATTCACGCGTGGGGTTTCGAGTGGCTCTTTAAAGGTGCACGAATTATCCTCCTTGGAATTCCTATGGAACACCGAACCGATCTTATGCAGACCCCTGCGAACTGATGCCATTCGCCGTTTATCTTCAGGATTTTCATCAGTGCTGCTGGTATCATTAACTTGGGATCCAATGCCACTACCATTAGGCTCCCCTTGAATTTGGGTATTAAGTCGTCGACCCTTTCCTTTTCTGGCCTCCCAAGTTTGTGAAACTTCACTTCCTGGGTGATGGACCCATATACCAGTCTCTTTCTGGCCATCAATATCAATCGGCTCAAAATGATCTGCTACTTTAGCAGATTTCCCTGAGGATATAGATGAGAAGGAACCTTTATTACCAGTGTCACTGGCAAAGGAATTTCTTCGTTCTTTCACATCTGGCTTTTCCTGAACATCTGGAGAGTCATCTCCCTGTGTATGAAAGCGGTTCAAGTCAAACCCCTGAAGATTTTTCTGTTCCTGAGAAAAATTTATCACGTAGATGTCGTAGAGAATTGAGAATTCTAATTTGTTTTGATTATGAAAATAGACATGAGAGACGGAGGGAAAACAGAAACTAAAACAATTAGATGATTCATTGAGATTCTCAAATTGTGAAGATACTTTTTCAAAGGAGCGGAGCGCCATGCACACTAGAGCATCCTGTGGAAGCATTGCATTCTAATTTATGCAGCAACTAGAACAATCGATCTCTTGACTTTGATTTCCTAATGGACATTATCAATAGAACTAGTTAAGAATAAGGAAAAAGTTACCTTCCCATTTTCGTCAAGTACGGTTACTGCAAGATGCAGCCTCCCAGCCTTCTGAAGAGGCAACCACATGTCATGCCTCCCGCCATTCCTAAAATCGCTGATGTTAATGGAACACTCTCTGGATATAGAAGAAGTGTCAGTTAATCGTGCAGATACAACAGCACCTACAGGATAATTTAATAGAAAATCAAAGCACAACAAGGTAAATGGCTTCCAAACTCATTTAATTTGTGATTGTGTTCATTTAATCTCTAAGTCGGTAATCCTTAAATCTAATAGTTACTATAGCAATATTATTTGCAAATATTTGAAGACTTAGGCATGCTACGGAACATAATATATTAAGGAAGTTCAGAAACAAACCCAAGGGCATCATCAACAAATACGTCCTTGTCATGAACTTCAATAGCTAGTACATTTGGTGAATCCCAGGTGATAATGGGGATCTTAAATTCCTCGTGCCATTTTGGAGTGAGCGTTTTCTTTTGTATCTTAGTTTTGAATTGGTAAACACCCAAATGACCCTTCACATAAGGGTCAGAGAATCCTGAAAATAAAGATCTGTATCAAATACAAAAAAGTAACACCTTTCTTGTGTTAGTTAAAAAATCTTCTTGTACTGGAAAACAAATAACTAACCATTTAGATCGGAGGCTTTCATGTCAGATGCTTCGATAACTTCTACTCTCACATAAGCAACAGGATCCTTCTCATCCACAGAGAACCAGCTTTCTGTCATTCACATGAACACAGTAATTGAAACATTTTAGAAAGTGAATGAGTGAGAGGAACTTATATCACAAAGGGACTGAATGCATGCGAATCTAGCAATAAATGCCTCCACACCACATAAAATTTGATTAACATAAGTTTTATACTTCCCAAAGGAAGATCAGTTAATCGTGTGAAATACTAAAGATACATTATGCGGCCCTTACCCTGTTCCGGTGAAGTAAATTTCTCCATGTCAACGACCAGCATATTAGGCTGCAAAAAGATATAGATAATACATTAATAACATTTCCAGATCATCTTGCTGACTATGAGGCATAATATCCAACAGTCCCATTATTTGTCATTCGAACAAGCTTATTTTTTTGTCTACTAGATCACGTGGAATTTAATCAACTTGATATACTATTTGAAAGGAATGAAACATGTACGGTAGGAGAGAACTATTGCGAATAGTTCTCTGAAATCTGAAATTTGCAACAGAAACAAATGGAAATCTGGGCCAGTGGGTTTTCGGCCTAATGAAAAGGGACTCCATTGCAACGTGCAAGGAGGTGTCTAGACTCTGAACTGATGTCTTTGCATTCAACACAACCATTGGATGGCCAAGAATTATATATGGAGTGTCAAAATCCAAATAGTTTACCTGAACAAGTGTCTGCTCGAAGGCAACAGAGAGAAGCTTATCCTGGGAAACGGAATCAACAAAGGAGAGAGTCAGAGATCGGTAAACACAAAGACAGAGTGAGTGACCGATGTAAGGGGAGACTTAAGAATATATCTGCATAAAATATGATAAAAGCTTACCAGCCAGCCATCAATCCCAGGGACTTCTGTAACGTTAAGCCCATGAGTGAAAATAGGCTTGACGGTCATTTGAAAATATGGAGGCTCAACGAAGCATAACCGCACACGGCCTAGGAAAGGCCACTTGCAAAGGAACCTCACCCCAATCAGGACCTACAAAAGAAAAAGAAACTCAACGCTTTGTCACATGCCATTTCCCCTAAAAAAAAAGGTTTTTCATTATGCCACCAAAGGGCAGAGGCCAATCCTCTTAACCATTCTTAGTTAACGACACTAACCAAACCAACTCAATAAGGTAACATGGAACGTCTAACATAAGTCATAAGCTTTTTTAGCCTGAGATAATCCATTAGACCTAAAACTCAAATGCTATTTCTTAAAAGAAGAAAAAAAATAAGGCATACATGTCACAATTGAAACACAAACAACAACGCTAAAAAGAAACGTTCCAATCATATCAGTGTTTAAATGCTGAGATTATACATAAAGTGGTGCAAATCAGAACTCATAAGTTGCAAAGATCAATCGCAAAGTTAATTCTCATGGAAGCACCACGTGAAACTGTACTGCATAGGCTTCTATGTCTATCTTGTTTAACATACTATCTACATCCTGAATTACAAGCTTCCTTAACTTTAAACCAACTTAAGATCCATCCTGATTCCTGAATTACAAGTTAGGCAAATCAATACCTTCCCTTCAACATGCATGCCTGTAATATGCAACTTTGCCCAGATTCCAAAACCTAGTCTTTTCCTCAGTTTCACAGCTAGAATTCCAAGCATATCATCAGCTGTCAGAAAATTCATCCCCAACTCCAGAACCTGCATTATTACAATGTATTACTTCATGTTGGCTGAATTCTAGAACGAAAGCCAAGAAGAGCACACGAAAATACTGGTCCAACATGCGGAAGAATACTAACTCATACCAAGTGGTCATCATCAGTAGATTGGCGAAGAACTCTCATCTCTGTGAACATAGGTGGGTTTCTTCCCAAGTAAAGATGCTGTACTATAGCTTTACCCTGCATATGTATAACCATATAGATAGTTAGAACTAGTTTACTGTACATACAAACAACTGAAGTGATCACAATACACTATGGGGCAATCAAAATACTATAAAAAATCCGAGTCCTAAAAAGAGAGATCGCTTTAGACTAAAGTGACCAACCCAAACTAATAGGAGCAATCAAAACTAGAGTATTGAACATGAATAAATCAGAAGATAAAGTCATACAACAGTCCACGGTTTGTACTTCTCCAAAAACCAAGGTATGATAGGGAGGAGAACTTTCTGTGAAGCAATCTGTTCCATACATATAGGCCATATCTTTTCAACTGCATGGTTCAACCACCGCACGGTCTCAGAATCAGAAAGTACCTGAAGTATCGGACAAGGCAAGGAAAAAATGACATGAAATATTGCACTGCCAAACTAATTCAACCATAATTCGAAAACCCAAATTTAATTTTTGAATAACTAAGATAATTTCCCAACAAAAGTGCAAAGCATAGATATTCAAAAGACTTCAGTTTGACTTTATATATAAGAACCTTTCTTATGGCGGGTCGTCTTTCTTTTAATTGCTTCTCACTTGAACAATAATAAAGATCAACAAAGACTCTTTTACTCAATGTACTAATTACTGATAAAGTAATCAACCGTACAAAAGGGAAAACTAAAAATTACCCTTCTCTGATTAGCCTGTTTTCTTTCCTCAAATTGTAATTTCTTCCGCAATCTCATAACATACCGATCATGAACCTGTCGAAAACAGAAGCAAAAGTGCTTATAAGTATTGAAATTGCACATCCAACTCAATACCAGTTATCAAATCACATTACATATAATTGACAGAAAGAACCAATGAAAAAAGCCAACTTTGTGCTTGATTCTAATCCCTTACATAAAGAGAAAGAGCTCATAATTTACTTTCCTTGCTTTAATTAGTTTCCTAAAACAAATTTAACCCCTTTAACAAAAAAAGATTAATGAATTCAAGAGAAAAAAAGCAGTAATAAGGAAGAGCAGTGATTCCATACCAGGTAGAGATAAATGAGAGAGATGAAGTAGGCAACTGGGTGGCAGCAATTGAAGTGAGAGAGAAACCAGATCACCATTAACACAATCCCCACATGGTGTATCACTGTAACTTCTGTTACATCCATCTTTTCTTCTTCTTCTTGTTCAAACCCAAAAGCCAAAAGCAACTTTTCTCTCTTTTCTTTTTGCAAAATTCAAACTTTACTCTCTCACCCCAACTAAACCCCTCCCCAAAAAACCTTTAAAAAAATCACCAATTTAGAGTCAACATATCAAAGGACAAATCCAACACTAAAACTAAAAGCTCAAGAAATAGTCTTAAAAGCATTAAAAAGGAATAAAAACCCAGAGGGGCAAACTCAAAGCCAACAACAAACCAGTAATTTATTGAAATCTGAGAGCTACCCACTAAAACATTAAGAACCCCAGATTCTTTTCAAAGCAGAAATTAAAGTAAAAACAACTGATGAAATCAGAAGCTTCACTTCAAAATAACCAAACGAAAAAGTTAAAGCAAAGAGGAATGTTTTTGGTGGCCAGAGAAGTTGAAACGGAACCTTAGAGCTGAAGTAACCGGCGGGAAGGTAGACAGAGAAGCAATACGAATTACGACAAAGTGCGGAAGGTGGAGGGTTATATTTGAGGAAGGTTGCTATTGACTCGCAGTTGGTCACCACGTCTACGTAACACGTCACCCACGCGTGTCGATAAACCACTCTTAACTGGATGGATGAGTATTCTTTCTGGATTTTTTTGTGATAATCTAGGATCTCGTATCTTAGTATATCTTACGATCAATTTTCGTTAGGTATTATTTATGTTTAATTTAAAAAAAAAAAATTTAAAATATTTTTTTACAACATAATGTATGATAAATTGTTAGAATATGAGGATCCCATAACTTAGATCCGGATGAGATTCAAATCCTAAATGGATAGACCGTAAACTGCTCCATATTTGGAAAATGAATCCGGATCCTTTGTGAGGATCTAAGGATTTGTGAATTATGTTTGTTCATCGTACATCGTGCAGTAAAAAATCATTTTAAATTTTTTATTTAAAATTAAACATAAATAGTACTTCACAAAAACTGACTACACAATATACGATGAATGGATACGATTTACGAATTTCTAAAATCCTTATAAAGAGGATCCGGATAGAAGTGTTGGTTGGAAAACAACAAAGAGGGTGTTTTCCCCTGTCTCGCGGTACATTTTATAGCCAATTTTTTTGGCCAAATTCGGCCCTCGTGCTCGGAGTATCATCGTCACATCACATGCAACTAGTTGGGTTGATCGCATGGCAGAGATAACAATAGTTCGATAGAACTATTTACACATTCTTTTTTATTTCTTAAACATTTTTTTTGAACTCTTGGTTATCAGGTTAAATCATTTGAAAAATATTAATGACAAAAAATTAATAAAAGTGTGTATAAGGTAAAGATGAATTTCGCATGATTTCCAGGATCTTTTGTGATCATGTGCATATATTGTAAAATAAAAAAATTGGCAATGTCTCTAATTTTTTAAATCAAAATTGTAAACCATATAATATGTAATAAGAAATAAGCACGTTAATCGACACTTAAGATAATCCGATCAACAATCATGTCATATGATTTACAAATTTGATAGTATGGAATTGTGTTTACTCACTTTAAATTGAGTATTCATTTCTCTCATTTTCCTATTAGGATTGAAAATCTTGTATTTTACATATTCATACGATTGATTCATTAAGTTTCCGAAATAATAACCGATAGATGTTTTACTAAGCTGTGTTGAACATTCACATTCTAACAGTTGGTAATTATTCTACGGAGTAAGGCACTCTCTCGTCTTACTCTCCCTCTCCTTCCCTCTCTTTCTCATTAACAATTATGATTAAGCTATGTTAACATTTTATATTAATTGTTTTATATAAAGATAGACAAAAAATAAAAGGAAAACTAATGAAAATAGTTTGAAAACTGTGAGTTTTAATGATAAAGACAAAATAAAGGGTAAAGTGAATAGTACCAAGATTGATTTTTTAGTGTAAAAATATGATTTTTCGTTAAAATAAACAGCACCAGAAGCTTTTCGTTAAAGTTCTCAAAAATAAAGTGTAAGAGAAAATGAAGAAAGGAGGAAAGCTTAGAGATTAAGAGCGGTGAGAATTATAATCCTTGTTTCACTAAGTCAAACACTACACGTGACTGGATCAATTCACTCACTCCTTGTTTTACTAAGGTAAACATTACATGTGATGTGATTCTGTCAGGTTGTGGTGGACAGAGGTCCAGATTTGTCGGCAGATGGATATTGGAGAGTGGATTAAGTGGAGTGGGACACAGACTTGGATTGTCTGCCCTCCCATTTCGATGCACTCTTCGTACCCTCCTGTTTTGTGTGGTCACGATTAAGCCACGTCAACATTTTATATTGTTTTTTTATAAAAATAATAAAACAAAAAGAAATAGTAATATAAAATGTTGATATGGCTTAACCGTGACCACATAAACAGGAGAGCACGAAGAGGGCACCGAAATGTGAAGGCAGACAATCCAAGTCTGTGGGACACCTCCAACGCAAAAGTTTGTTACCTTTCACGTCATATTACCATTGAAAAAATCAAGTACGTAGGGCCAATCATCTCTCAACACGTGGCGCATATGTGTGATATGTTTCCACCAGCATTAGATTTTTTAATTGAATTTTATTGAAAAAATTTCGGTACTATTTATTTTTAACGAAAAACCACGTTTTTACTTTTAAAAGTCAATCCTGTTATTATTTCCTTACAATATCTTTTTGTTATTTTCGTTAAAACTCAAAGTTTTCAAATTTTTTTTATTAGTTTTCATTTTCTGATTTTTGTTTCTCTCTCTAAATCAAATTAAGGCCTACATTAAATATATAATAATTGTATGTTGTACTGAATATATTATAATTTTTATAAACCTTTTAGTTACTCCATGCGCATTTCTAATTGTTTGTTAATTCCTTTCACAATCATCTCAACCCCTTTATACACAGAGCTTGATCAAAGCGGTTTTTTCCACAGACAAGGATCGTCTGCCCTCTCTTTTTTCATGCCCTTTTGTTTGTGTGGTCACGGTTAAGCCACGTTAACATTTTATATTACTATTTATTTTTTTCTTATTAACTTTATAAAAAAAATAATATAAAGTGTTAACGTGGTTTAACCGTGACCACACAAAATAAGAGGATATATAAAAAGGGAGGGCAGACAATCCTTGTCCTTTTACAACAGCTTCATGATGTATGATTAGCTGCCAAATTTTTTATGCCGACAGATGTCTAAAAATTGCGTAATAAACTGAAGTTTAATAATAAGACCCCGTCTTTTCCGCCCCTTTATTGTCAATTTTGACTTGGCAAGGGCCGGTCCTCTTAGTCAAGTATGTAATGTCCTAGACAAACAAGTTTTAATTTTGATTGGTATCTCAGCTAAGCCATGTAAAGCTTCTTCCATTATTTTGGTGTATGATCATCACTTAATTTATCATCGTTAGATGAGTTTGAATTTTGTGATTCGTGTAGTGGATAAACACAAATCTCAAAATTTAAAAGAAAAACTAATGAAAAATGCTTGAAAACTTTGAGTTTTAATGATAAGGACAAAATAAAGGGTAAAGTGAATAGTAGCAGATTTGACTTTTTAGTGTAAAAATGTGGTTTTTCGTTAAAGTGAACAGTACTGTGGGCTTTTCGTTAAAACTCCCAAATTTAAACTCATCTAACTATGATAAATAGAATGATGAGCATACACCACATAAATAGTGGTGAGCAAAAATGCAATTTTCAGTTTCTTTTTGTTTTGGATATTTTGGCTGCCCAAGCCCATTGAAACTCCAGCCAAAGGGCCCACAGTAAGATAAGGCATAACTAGTAACATTCAAACCTCCTCATAATTAAGTTTATTTCCTTGAAAAAAAGAAAGAAAGAATGGTGGTTGACATTACAAAATTTAATTGTCTACTCTAAGTTTTTTAGTTTTAAAAAAGAAAAGTACTCATATGACGAGTGTATAATTGAATTTTTTGAGTGCCAATAGCAATTTGCTAATAGTAATAATTTTTTAATTTATTAGCCAGTGAATTCACTTAATTTAATCCTCTTTTTACCCATTTTTGTTGAGAAATTTTAGAAAATTGATTTTCACATACTTTTTAAATTTTTTTACTGTAAGACTACATAAAATCAAACAAAAACAAAACAAAATATCACACATAAGTGTGTTGAGAAAAAAAAAAGGGATGTGTTTATCACTTCCTAATTTTAGTCTCTTTTCAAGTACAAGAACAAGCAAACACCAACAAATGGGACTCATTATTAGGTTATCAACTTGGGAGACAAAAATATATAGATAAGTTTAGACCTTATAAAGTTTATACCCATTATTTGGTGGTAAATGCCTCAACTAAGTCGGAAAAGCTCTTAAGTTCAAGTTACATTGTTCAACTCTAATAAAATATTA
Source organism: Malus fusca (assembly GCA_035220775.1). NCBI lineage: Eukaryota > Viridiplantae > Streptophyta > Magnoliopsida > Rosales > Rosaceae > Malus > Malus fusca. The sequence continues at coordinate 32,964,292 of CM069061.1, read as the reverse complement.
AACCAATATATATTTGTAGTAAGTTTGATTTTAGTAGCGATTAGCTCATTATGAAGACGTAACTCTATCGTTGAGTATTCGATTGAAAAAAATAGTTATTCTAATTGCATTTGAATTTGAATTTAATTACAGAACTTAACCACAAAACGCATGTGCTTAATACAATCCCCGATTCATAATCAGATATATAACTCGTTTGAATGTGTTTTTAAAATGACTAAAAACGCTTTTGGTGAACATATTTTTAGAATTAATTCTTAGTACAAATGCAAATAAATCTTGAAAAAACACTTATAGTGCTTCCTAAAAAAAGCACATAATTAGTACTTCTTACAGAAAGCACTTTAAGTGCTTTTGGAATCCAAAAACATTTTTTATAAAAGAACTTTTAATCATTTTAAAAGTACCTCCAAACGAACTCTGGATCAGATGCCCAAATTTACATTTGCTCCCTTTTCTTAGCATTCACACAACATGAAAACGAAAGAAAATTATTAACCTGTCGACTTGCTCCGACAGCTCCTCCCACCTTGCAAGTTCCAACTACCAGCGACCAAAACTCCAAACTCCAAACCAAAATCACACAAACAGAAAGCTCGAAAACCAATAATTGTTACTTGAAAATATGAGCGAAGACGAAAAGAAGAGAGGAGTGTCAAGTGATCATCAGCATCACTATCCCCCTCCGCCACCCGAGTACGGAACTTTCCAAGGAGTGGCCAACTACCCACCACCGCCTCCGCCGACAGGATTCCCTCAGCCGGCGCCGCCGCCGGGAGCCGCTAACCCTTCAGCTCCTCATCCTGAAAGCTACGCTTATGGATATCAAACCGTTCCTGGTATGCTTTAGAGCCTCTATCTCTTGTTCTGTTCTTAATTTGATTGATGATACTTTGTTTCCTCGATTGGTAAATACGAGAGTTTAAAAATGATATGATTGTGAATTCAATTTGTTTTTCTGGTTGGAATTATTTGACTTATTTAGTCACTGCAGCAACCCTTTTGATTTTTATGAACAGAACAGCTATGGATTTAAGTTTTAAACAATCTCAGTTATGCTGCTAGTGATTAGATCAGTTTTGTAATGATGTCATTAGGGTTTTTTTTGTTCTATTTTTTAGTGGGAATTTTGTCGTTGAATGACTTGATATGTATTTTTGTTGCTTATTCCATTTTGTGCTTTGCGTTTTATCTGGATCTTCATTTTCTGTTGTCGTAGATGTCGGTTTCTTAGCCGTGTAATTGGATTGCTCTGTTTATTGTTCTAGGTTATGCGGTTGCTGAAGGGCAACCTGTAAGAGAGCATCGCCTTCGTTGCTGTGGTTGTGGACTTGGCTGGTGCTTGTAAGTTTGCTGCTTTAAAATTTAAATGGCTTTGTGGAAGTTGATTGATATGAGGGTTGTGACAATGTTCTGTAGTTATAAGAAAACTGAAGGTTTCAATCCTGATGTATAGGTTAAGGGCTTAATATTATTTTCCCTCAACTGATAATTTCAACTAGTCTAGCATGGTAGGATTTATATCGAGGTAAGTAGGACTGTCTGAAGATAAGATGAGAGAAATCGGTTAAGGTGGTTTGGACACGTGAATCAAAGACCTACAGATGCTCCGGTTAGAAGATGTGACTATGAGAGGGAGGGTCATATCAAAGGGGATAGAGGAAGACCTAGGGAGACTTTGAAAGAGACGGAGTACTTGGAGCTAACGGAAGACTTTGAAAGAGACTTTAAGAAAAGACATGGAGTACTTGGAGCCAACATAAGACTTGGCACAAAACCGAACGCAGTGGCGTTCTACGATTCACACGGCTGACTCCACTTAGTAAGATAAGGCTTGGTTGTTGTTGTTTGTTGTAGTCTAGCATGGTAGGATGATATTTAAGTATTGGATCTTTAATCAAGAAATTGCAAACACTGATCGAGCTTCGTAGTATTCTAATAGTTATAGAAACATGAAAACTGACAAGAAATCTACAACATCAACAGAAAAACTCTTGATTTTATTGTGCAGAGTTGTTTTCTATTGTGGAAATTGTCAAAAATAGAATAGACTGAATTTGAAGGAAAGATTTGAGATTTGTAGAAATTCAATAAGCACAAGAAATGGCATTTGCGGCATGAATTGAAAAAAGATAGTGTTTCAATAGGGACTCTTCCCCCATTTTGATACTATTGACTATGATCGTGTTTTCTGTTCACTGCTTAGAAAGAAACTGAAACTAGCTCCCAGGCTTCCTTAAAAGCAAAATAATAGGATATGTTCATTGTATTGTCGGTTATCTTGCAACTATCAAGCTATCTATAACATCAATAAAGATTTGTTAACTTTCTGCTCTTTCTTTTGCAGGTTTATTATCGGTTTCTTCCTTGCTACCGTCCCCTGGTATGTTGGTGCAATTATCCTACTTTGCGCTAGGAATAGGATGGACCCCCGAGAGAAACCAGGATATTACGCTTGCACAGTTGGCGTGAGTAACTCTTATTTCCTTTCATTTAGATTTTTGGAACAATGTACTCCACTTTTTATGTTTTATCTACCTCCAAATTTCTTTTGTTTGTCAAATACTTACCTCGTTGCCAGTCTAGTCGTCTTTTTTTTTTTTATCCTCTATTCCCTTTTTACTATACCACTTTATCTGCAGGCTCTTCTTGCAACAATTGCTATTGTACTTGGTGCAACAAAGGGAGGTCATGGCTGGTAATCTCATAGGGAGGAGTTATATAGCTTTTGTATGGTTGATACAGCCACGAGTCCGGATTCTCGGAAGACTATGCATGGATGTCAATCTGCTTATAAGTTATCATGTACTGTTTGAACTTGTGTTAGCCAAAATGATATCTTGACTCTTAATATTTGATGATGCTATCTATTAGTTATTGCTCCAATCAAAATGTTAAAGTATGCGCATGTCAATGGGTTGATTCGGTTCTCGAATGTTTATAAGCACGAGAGATTTCGAGTCCTTGTGCAAACATAAGATTTTAGTGATAGCACTCTAAAAATTATTATTTGTTGGAAATTTACAGGTGTTGTTGCTAGCTTTAACATATGAGCGATCTAAAAACTTATCGTCTCATCGGAGCAAATAGATAGAAAACAATCTATTTGTTTGCTCCAATATTTCAATCTTTTAACCAGATCATCCCATTCCCCATTTCCGTTGATGAAAAAAAAAGGTTTAAGCCATTAGTGTTTGGCCAATTGGTGATGAAGAATGACTATATTGTTCACCCATTTGTGCGACTCTGGGAGTCGGGCGTGGAGGAAACATAGGCCAAGGGACACATGCCCTCTTCCAAATCTTTTGTTTCTTTTTGAACAAACGATATATCGACACTAAGGGGAAGATGATGGATTTAATCTTATAATGAGCTAACAATAATGTGGTTCAAATTCCCCTTTAGCAAGAATCAAACCTAACATTTCTTACTTACAAGTGCAAAGAAAAGAATATCATTAAACTGTAGTACTAAGTGACTCCAAATCTCTTAAAATCTTTCAAATAACTAACGTATTAAAACTTGGGCAATTATGTTTACCAACAAATGTTGGACATTTATTAGGTGGGTAGCACAAGGTGATGGCGTGGGCTAATATTTAAGTGAGTTTTAACCCTAAACTCTATTCGCACTTGAGCCGAATAATTTTAGCTAAAATATAGCTATAAAATAAAGAGCATCATTAGAGATTATCTAATCCTAGTAAACCCGAGTTGCGAAAGGAAAATAATTGAACAATTTTGAAAGTATTTTTCTTTATTCAATTTCTTGGTCCGAATTCAAAACGAGATGATGAATGAGCAATGAGGATTCCCAGCACAAGCCTATTAACTATTTTTCTTTTCATAATCGCATGTATATACATATTAACTTTTGGAGTGTGGGAAGCTTCTGTCTATAAATTATTGATTATTATAAATTCTGAGTCCAAACTCCAGGAGTTGCAGCCTTTACTGATTTTTCTTAGGAATCAATCGGAGCTTTTACTATTTCAGAAGCCCTTGTCAGGTACTCTTCTTCTTTAATCTGCTTGCTTCCTTAGACAAACTTTTCTTGAGAAAATAAAATTCTGTGCCTATCTGTGTGCGCGCGCGCGCGCATACATGTGAGTATTTTGGTATATATTTGTCAGGTCTAAATATTTCATCTCTTTTTATTTACTTAAGTTTGTATGAAATTTTACATTGAAAAAGTTGCTAAGTTATCAAAAGTGCAACAGAACAGTGATCTTAATAATGTTTTTGATTAGCCATCAGGATACATACCATTCTGTCAAGAAGATGGGAGAACTTAATTATGGACTTCTCTTCCCAAAGTGGAATTCCATGTTGGATTTGTGACCAAGTGGACAACAAGCCAAAATACCTTTCGGCTAATAAAATAGAATAAGGAAAAGGGGGACATCATTATGATGTCTAGCCCTTGATTTGTGGCTTTTACAAAGGCAAAGAATATGTGGCAATTATGGTTTTGTTCCTTTTGTTTATTATATGTTTTTGGTTATGCCTTTGGTGAAGTGGGAGCGGCAGCAGATGAGATAAAGGGAGTTTTCTGTTGACAGCTCTAATCAGTGAGCAGAGGAGAGAGCATTCGGCTCTCCCATTTGAAATAGAGTTGTTGCTTTCCCCCTTTGTTAGTGATCACTCAATCAAAGATATTTGTGCTACATGTTGTGGCTTTTGGGAGAGAAGGAATTTGGTATATGTTTCCATTTTCTCCATTTGTTCTTTGTTTTAGTGAGAGCTATTGGGTGTATGTGGGATTTGGGTTTGAGAGTTAAAACTCTATTTGTAATCTCCTTTTGATATTAGTGGAATTTCCTCGCCGTCTCGGAACTGGATGTAGGCTTACGCCGAACCAGTATAAATCATTGTGTCTTTTGGATTATTTGTCTTGTCATATTTTGCCGTTGTAGTTTATTGATTTCATATTTGACGCTTCCGCACAACAAGTGGTATCAGAGCTCTGAGTTTCGACTTGGGGCTTTGTACTAATATGTCTATGAAACCTTCGAATATGTCGGTGAAATATGATATTGAAAAATTCAATGGGAGGAATGATTTTAGCCTGTGGCGGGTTAAGATGCGAGCTGTGCTAGTTCAACAAGGGTTGCTTAAGGCGCTACAGGGTGTGGAAGCCTTGCCACAAGATTGGTCTGCTGAAGAAAAAGAAGACGCTTTGAATCGAGCACATAGTGCAATTATGTTATCACTATCTGATGAAGTTCTTCGTGAGATGGAAAATGAAACTACTGCAGCTGGTTTGTGGCTTAAGTTGGAGAGTATATACATGACCAAATCCCTCACCAATCGTTTGTATTTGAAGCAACGTTTGTACACTCTCCGTATGACTGAAGGTACACCTATTCAAAACCATCTTGATGAGTTTAATAAGGTTATTATGGATTTGAAAAGTATGGATAATAAAATTGATGATGAGGATCAATCTTTGATTTTGTTGTGTTCTTTACCTCCTTCGTATGCAAATTTTGTTGAAACTTTGTTATATGAGAGAGATTCTATTTGTATGGAGAATGTAAAAGCCGCTTTGAATTCAAGAGAGTTAAAGAACAAAGTATTTGGAAATTTGAATGATTCTCATTATGAGGCTTTGATAGCAAGAGGCAGAGATAGGGAATATGGTTCAGGTAGTAATAAAGGAAATTTGAGATCGAAGTCTAAGACCAGAAACAACACATGCAACTATTGTCGCAAGGAAGGGCATTGGAAAGTTGATTGCCCAAAACTGAAAGATAATGCTGGTGCGAGTGCGAATGTCATCGATGACGACTTCGACTTTGTTCTATGATGACAGTTGGCTACACCAGATCTGAAATATTAAAAAAAAAAAAAAAAAAAAAAGGAATCTGGTGTTGTGGGTACTCTTGAATCTCTTCGCTACATATGGAGATTTAAGAGTTTGTAAGGATTCTTTTGTTATGTTGTGCTTGTGTTTTGTCAGTTGCCTCTTCATTGTTTTTTGTTTGTTTTGGATATTGGTATGGTTTTGCCTTTTGGTAGAATTGTATTCAGTGAGGACCAATTTGTTGAGTTCTGCAAGGTTTTGATAGTGAGACACCTAATGCGGAACATTTGTGTGGAACCCTCTTGTAGAAGGCCAGTCACATGCTTTCTAACTTTGGTCTATGGACATTTGGTTGGATTTGTTTGCCACTGCTATTTGGTCTGTTGGTCTCCATCATCTGAAATTAGTTTTCTTGAAGACTCCAGTTGAGGTATGGTTTTGGATCTCCTGCTGATTATTTGAATTTAAAATTTGGTTGTCCTGTTGGTGCTCATGTGATGATGGTAAACTTGAGTGAATGGCATATTTTTGTATGTGGTATGTGAGACCTTGTTGCCAAATTTGTAATCAGTTTTGACTTGGAGAATGTGCCATGCTATGTGAATGAGTCTATTGGTGCAGTTTAAGACCATGGTGTTTGTGAGCAGGTGGAGTTCGTTGTGTGTCCAACTTTGGTATGGTGTGCTTGATCTTTTGTCGGTGATATTGAAGAATTTCAGTTCTTCGTTTGAATCACTTTTGTTTTTTTGATCAAGACACTTATGGTTTGCAAATTTGGATAAGACGGTAGAGAAATGTTCACTTTCGTTGGCTTTGGTACAGTTTGAGTCGAGGTGGAAATTGTTATGAGCACTGGTAAGTTTGGGGAATTTGATTTAGTTTCCGTTGTCTTTAGTTTGTACTTTGGGTGCTTATGGTGATTGTTGATTCGATTCTCTGTGATGCTTTCGGAACTTGGTCAAGGTGGAGATTGTTGGATTTGTGACCAAGTGGACAACAAGCCAAAATACCTTTCGGCTAATAAAATAGAATAAGGAAAAGGGGGACATCATTATGATGTCTCGCCCTTGATTTGTGGCTTTTACAAAGGCAAAGAATATGTGGCAATTATGGTTTTGTTCCTTTTGTTTATTATATGTTTTTGGTTATGCCTTTGGCGAAGTGGGAGCGGCAGCAGATGAGATAAAGGGAGTTGTCTGTTGACAGCTCTAATCAGTGAGCAGAGGAGAGAGCATTCGGCTCTCCCATTTGAAATAGAGTTGCTGCTTTCCCCCTTTGTTAGTGATCACTCAATCAAAGATATTTGTGCTACATGTTGTGGCTTTTGGGAGAGAAGGAATTTGGTATATGTTTCCATTTTCTCCATTTGTTCTTTGTTTTAGTGAGAGCTATTGGGTGTATGTGGGATTTGGGTTTGAGAGTTAAAACTCTATTTGTAATCTCCTTTTGATATTAGTGGAATTTTCTCGCCGTCTCGGAACTGGATGTAGGCTTACGCCGAACCAGTATAAATCCTTGTGTCTTTTGGATTATTTGTCTTGTCATATTTTGCCGTTGTAGTTTATTGATTTCATATTTGACGCTTCCGCACAACATTCCATGATGACGTTCATTGATCGTTTACTCTCCCTTCATGACTCAACAGACATAAAAACTATAGTCTTCGACTTTTTCGGCATGGGGGCATCTATGGAGGACCTCTCGTATTCGTGATTTGATTTGCACTACTGTTGGGTATAATGGTGTTGAACTTGATCTTAATCTTTAGGAATACAGTGACATGAGTTTTGAATTGCCTGAAAGCCTCTCATTGTCCAGAACACTGGAGGTTTTGAAGGTGGCGTCAAGGTTTACTACCTATGCTTTCTTGAGTCTTAAGGGCTTACGGGTGTCAAGGTACAATTTTTTGATGATTCCGTAGCAAAGTTTTTTTCTGGTTTCCCATAAGGTAATATTTCATTTCAGCATAAACTTTTGTTTGATTAATAATATTTCTTGCAGGCTTTGTATCTGCCCACTTTTCAAAATCTGATCCAATTGGAGCTTGTTCTTAGTGCTCGCAGTTATTGGGAGTTTCTAACAGGGTTCTTCGTGCTCACAGTTATTTTGTTTGATCAATGATGATCGTTCTAGTCAGAATAAAACGAAGACTGAACAAAATTTCACTCATTAACTCACAAATTAACATACTGTCAACCAAGAAACAAAAATCTGTCGGCTCACTTCAATACAAATCCTCCCTTTTCCCGTTAACGAAAAAAATAAAAAAGAAAAATTTGAGCCATTGATGGTGATGAAGAGTGGCTATATTTTGTTCCTTCACTCACTCTTAGATCTAAAACCTTGTTGATTTGTATATATTTTGTTTGTATGAAAGTATCAGGTTATTAATACAACAAGTAAAGAATAAAAAATTAAAGAAGATTATGATAAAATTGGGGAATTTGTAACTTGTAAAAATTTAACCTTAATTAGTCAATTTTTTTCTTTATTAAATTTATTGAGTGTATTTGGAGTTCAGGACTATTCAAAACAAGGTGATGAATGAGAATTGCTATCCACACACGCCGTTTTAATTATGTCTTTTGATTTTTTTCAACTCTTTTAATTTAACGGTCGAAAATTAAGAGGAGTATGAAAAGTAAAAATGAGTATATGGAAAGTAAAAAGGAATATATGGACACCACAATTCCCAAAAAGAGAAATCAAAACGAGGCAACATATGAATTGTCATGGTTTGAGGAACCACCAAACATCATCATGGACATCTTACTAGAGGATATTTCTAGTTAATGTGGCTGGTTTTATAATTCTATTTCCTTGAGGATAGGTTCCCTTATGTTGTTTGTGCGGACACTATTTTCCCCTTGAACCGGGTTGAAATTCTCGATAAGGTTTTTATCGAGGCCCATTATGCACACTATCCTCAAGTTTTGTACGTTTTTCCTTGATCAATGAATATCGTACTGTTTCAAAAAAACGAGGCAACATATTTACTGCTCTTTGTGGTAATTAATTGATCTATTAAGTTATTAACTTTTTGACTCACTTTTCGAGGAATCCTTCATCAGTGGTTGTGAATGATGTGAACACGGAAAATTCCCGAAACGAAAGAGACAAGAACAACGTGCACAAACAAATATTTGTGTTTTGATGATTTTGGGTTACAATCTCTCTCAATTTGATCCTCTGATTCGATCTCCGTAAGGTGTTGATTTGTCGATGTTTCGTTGATCCAAGGGCCGTCGAGGCTTGATCTTGGATGAACTGTTGGAAGTTTCTTCAAGGGGTCGTGGGCTTTGATCTTTGAAGGTGGATTTGAGCGGATCTTCAAGGAGCCGTTGGGGCTTGATCTTGAGGATGAGTGTTTCTTCAAGGGCCGTTAAGGTTTGATTTTGAATAACGGTGATGAACGGATCTTCAAGGGCTTTTGGGCTTGATCTTGAAGAAGGGTTGGATGTGTAGATTTGTTGATGTTGTTGATCCAAAGGGTCGTTGGGGCTTGATCTTAGGATGAACAGTTGTATGGACGATGGTGCTTTCTTTAAGGGCCGTCGGGGCTTGATCTTGAATAACAGTGATGAACGGATCTTCAAAGGCTTTTGGGCTTGATCTTGAAGAACTGTTGATGAGCGGATCTTCAAGGGCTTTTGGGCTTGATCTTGAAGAACGGTTGGATGCGTGGATTTGTTGATGTTGTTGATCCAAAGGGCCGTTGGGGCTTGATCTTATGATGAACAGTTGATGAACGATGAACACTTTCTTCAAGGGCCGTCGGGGCTTGATCTTGAATTGGTGGAAGTTCTTCAAGGGCCTTTGGGGCTTGATCTTGAAGGAGGGTTTGACGAAGAACGAAGAGGGCTTTCTTGATCCTTCGGGATTCTTAGGAACTTGGGAGGTTGGATGCTTGAAAGCTTTAGAGTTTCAAAGCTTCAAGGATTTTGGGGAATTCTCTTCTAATTTGGGAGTAGAGAAATGTATTTGTGAATTGGTGAAATGAAATGAATGAAATTGGCTTCTATTTATAGAATTTTCCAAGGCCTAATTTTGAATATAATATCCCAGATGAAATAAGTCGTTTCTGCCAGGTGTTGACATGTGTCATGTTTGATGAATTTTTCCAACTTATTTTGATTTTTGTTTAGACACATGCTACGTGTAAAATTTATGTAATACATGAGCGTTGAAACTTTGATTTATCGGTCAACATTTATTTACCGAAATTTCGATGTCTACAAATGCCCCCACTTTAAGGCGTGTCGTATACATGTGCTTGTCACGTGTAGGAGATGCGTTTTGAAGTCCCTTACTGTAGATGTCGATCCAAGGGCCATCGAGGCTTGATCTTGAATTGGGCTGGAAATTTCTTCAAGGGCCGTTGAGGCTTGTTCTTGAACTTTGTTTGAAATTTCTTCAAGGGTCGTCGAGGCTTGATCTCGAAGGTTGAAATTGGACCACAAGGAGCTTCATGTGGTAGATGATCTTTGGCTTTGGTAGTTGATGGATCGGCACGTATTTTGTTGCGCTTGTTGACTTTCCACAGCTTTGATCTTGAACTGGGTTGGAGGATTTTCTGGTTTCCTCCAATTGTTTGACTTTCCACAGGCTTATTCTTGAACTGGGTTTGATTTAAGGGTGGTGGACGCTTGATCTTGAATCGGACTTGTGATTTCCTCAAGGGCCGTCGAGGCTTGATCTTGAACTTTGGCTGGAAGCTTCTTCAAGGGCTGTTGAGGCTTGATCTCGAAGGTTGATTCGAACATATGGCAAACAGGCACGAGGTAAAGGTGACGGCCTGTTTCTTTGTTCAATCTTTCTAATTCACACCTGAGCGGTTTGGTCAACGGTATGATCTTCAAGATTGATGGGCTCTTCTTCCAGTTGGTGACTTGATCTTTAAGGACTCGATTCAAGGGTGGTGAATCGGGACGTGAAGCCCACAACGCCTAGCGAGTTGACCCAAGAATTTGAGGGTCAAAACGAGTCATCCACCAGAGTGATTGCAACCCTGATGATATAAGATACTTTTGCTTTTGAAGAAGTAGCGGATGAATCGGCACATGCTTTGTTGTGCTTGTCTCTACATGCTTCAATGTATCATTTTCACTTGCCTTATCTGTTCTCCAGGCAGATGTGGCAGCTTCTTTGAAAGTACAGCAGCAATGGAAGACGAGTACTCGAGAGCAGTGCTAGGTAAGCAATCAGGGAAGGGTTCCAAGCAGTTGGTTCCTTACCCGAGTTTGAGTGGAGGTTCCGGCATACTGCTTTCTTTATCCTTGTCTTTGCAGGTAATAACAAGGACAAAGGAAATGACAGGGAGAAAACATGATATGAGATACTCTTGCTTTCTACCCTGGTGATATGAGATACTTTTGCTTTGGTGTCATTTGTTTGCAGAGGTACCCCAAGGAATAAGGAACACTGGGTGACTCGAGAGGCTTTGTTGGGAAAGCATTTTTGGAGATGAAGAAAGGCTCTGTATGTCTGCCTTGCTATGGAATGTGAAGGTGGACGTTTATAGGAATGATTCTTCACAACCGAAACTGTTCCTTTACCCCTGTCGGCAGCCGGTGGATGGATGAACAGTACAGGTTACGCGCTTTCTGAAAAAGCTACCCGTAATTTGCGCAAAGCTGACAGCGCGCGTGACGAATGACCACAAAACTGGAAAAGCTGCTCGCCTCGTGATTCCTGACCGCTCCGTCTTTTGAGAGAGGCGCCCGACTTTTGAGAACGGCGTCCGACTTTTGAGACGGAGTTCGTCTTTTGAGACGGAGTCCGTCTTTTGAGAAAGGAATCCGGCTCTTTGATTTGTGAGATTTGCCTCTTCGGCTTCTGAGGAGCGCCTCTTTGATTTCTTCTTTTTATAGAGGCGCTAATTTTGTTCCACAACACACTTGAGCTCCCTCCTGTAAACACTCCCTCCGAGTATATTTTTTTTAACCTTGATCAGTTCGACCTCTTCTTTTTCTTCACATCTTCAAATATGTCTTGCCCTTCTGACCGTCGCCTTAACTTGAATGTTGGGGAATATATTGATGTCTTCTCCAACCAACATTTGGCAGTCGTCCTTCATATCCCCAAATGGTCCTCTTACAGTTGGGGATTCCATGATGATGAATGATACAACCGCTTCGGTGGTGGCCAGAAATCTGCTCACTCCTAGAGACACTAGGATACTTTCCAGGCGGTCCGACGAACTGGCTGTTCAGGACTCTCTGGCCTACAGCATCCGATGTGCAGGCTCAGTCTCAAACATAGGCCAACGTCTTCTTGCTCGAACTCGTCAGGTTGAGTCGTTGATGGCTGAAGTGACTAGTCTTCGGCAAGAGGTCAGATTGCTTCGGCATGAGAATAAGGAGTTGCACATGCTCGCAACTAATTACTCAACAAGCATGAAGAGGAAGCTTGATCAGCTGCAGGAGTCCGAAGTTCGGATTCAAAGTGATCATCAGAGGTTTGTGGCATTACTCCAGCGGCAACTTCTGCCTTCGTCCTCTGGCGCTTCACCAAGTGTTAAAGCTCCGGATAATTAATCTCTGGTGCTTCGTCTTTCTGGAGCTTCGCCGAGTGATGAGACGCCACCTGATCGTCCCTGAAGATCCCTTCCTGTAAATTTGATTTGACCCTCTTCTTTTTTTTTTTTTTTTTTTTTTTTTTTTTTTTTTTTAGGCATGTATAATGCAAATTTATGTAAAATTTCCAGAAAAAAAATAAATAAAATGGACTTTTATTTCTCTTAATGCATTTTTTTTTTTTTGCCATTAATGGTGAAGACCCACAATCCATTATATATATATATATTTTATTTATTTTTATTTTTTTTCACATGATGCCCATACCGACACCACCATTCCCTTCTCCCTTTTTTTTATTTATTTATTATTATTATTTTTTTTTATTATTTTTTTCTTTTTGCTGGCACTACCACTATCACTCAAAATTTATTTTATTTTATTTTTTTATTATTATTTTTTTTTTTGCTGCACCACCAATGGCTGTCATCTTTTTTATTTATTTTTTATTTTTATATACACATGGTGCTGTCCACCACGATTTCTTCTTTTAATCATTTTTTTTTTCTTTTCTTTGCCATGGTGCCAGATGCACCATCCAATTTTTTTAATAAATTTTTTTTTTCTTTCGGTGCCGGGTGCACCATGTCTCATCTTTTCCTTTTTTTTTATATTATAATTTTTTTTAATATATATGCACACATACATACATACGTACATACATATACATACATACATATATATATATATATAGGGTGCATGATAGGAGCTTGGAGGAGGAAGAAATAGGAGCACGAAGGAGGAGGAAGAAGGAGGGGTGGGTGCCGAGAGGGAAGATCCTCAACTACCAGCTTCAAAACGCCGGTGTCGACCCATCTTCCGTCCATGTACTCGACATCTCCGACGCCTGCCTTGATCCTCGCTCTTTGCCGTGCGTTTTCTCGGCTCCGCAACCTCGTCGGTGATGACGCTGCACCCATCTTCGTGAGCAGGCGGCAGAACGGCGGTGGAGATCCTGAGGTTGAAACTGAAGTTTGAAGATGGTGATGGTGAGGAGGAGGTCCGATCTGCCATTGATTCTCTCGCGGTGGTTCCATGCTTCGTCGTCCAGGGACCACGACTACTACCTGTAGAGCAGGAAAGGTGGCGTTTGAGGAGCTTGGTGGAGGTCCTGGCGTCACGTTGCTTGGGGCGTGTTTCCTGCGACGACGGCGTCCTCGCACTCGGCGCTGCTGAGCCGGGTCTTCCCGAGAGATCCGTCGCTGTCGCTGGCTCTTATGGTGGACAGGCGCTGTGGCGGGTGGTCTTGATTTGGATCCGACTTGCTGCAACTTGAGAGAGGAAAGAAGGCCGGAGCGGACGCCGAGGGAGACGATGGTTTGGGATATTAATGGCGCCGACAGAGGATTGGAGGAGCATGACGGGCTCCTTTTGGATCTCATGTTGGAGAGCGTTCGTTCGACCAGACCCGAGACCAGCAACGGCAGAATCTCTTCAGGGCTGCTTGCCGTCATCTGCGAGACCTTACCGGGGCCAGCTTCTGCTTGGGGACTATCCTGCAGTGATGAAGGTGAACACGGAAAATTCCCGAAACGAAAGAGACAAGAACAACGTGCACAAACAAATATTTGTGTTTTGATGATTTTGGGTTACAATATCTCTCAATTTGATCCTCTGATTCGATCTCCGTAAGGTGTTGATTTGTCGATGTTTCGTTGATCCAAGGGCCGTCGAGGCTTGATCTTGGATGAACTGTGGGAAGTTTCTTCAAGGGGCCGTGGGCTTTGATCTTTGAAGGTGGATTTGAGCGGATCTTCAAGGAGCCGTTGGGGCTTGATCTTGAGGATGAGTGTTTCTTCAAGGGCCGTTAAGGTTTGATTTTGAATAACGGTGATGAACGGATCTTCAAGGGCTTTTGGGCTTGATCTTGAAGAACGGTTGGATGTGTAGATTTGTTGATGTTGTTGATCCAAAGGGCCGTTGGGGCTTGATCTTAGGATGAACAGTTGTATGGACGATGGTGCTTTCTTTAAGGGCCGTCGGGGCTTGATCTTGAATAACAGTGATGAACGGATCTTCAAGGGCTTTTGGGCTTGATCTTGAAGAACTGTTGATGAGCGGATCTTCAAGGGCTTTTGGGCTTGATCTTGAAGAACGGTTGGATGCGTGGATTTGTTGATGTTGTTGATCCAAAGGGCCGTTGGGGCTTGATCTTAGGATGAACAGTTGATGAACGATGAACACTTTCTTCAAGGGCCGTCGGGGCTTGATCTTGAATTGGTGGAAGTTCTTCAAGGGCCTTTGGGGCTTGATCTTGAAGGAGGGTTTGACGAAGAACGAAGAGGGATTTCTTGATCCTTCGGGATTCTTAGGAACTTGGGAGGTTGGATGCTTGAAAGCTTTAGAGTTTCAAAGCTTCAAGGATTTTGGGGAATTCTCTTCTAATTTGGGAGTAGAGAAATGTATTTGTGAATTGGTGAAATGAAATGAATGAAATTGGCTTCTATTTATAGAATTTTCCAAGGCCTAATTTTGAATATAATATCCCAGATGAAATAAGTCGTTTCTGCCAGGTGTTGACATGTGTCATGTTTGATGAATTTTTCCAACTTATTTTGATTTTTTGTTTAGACACATGCTACGTGTAAAATTTATGTAATACATGAGCGTTGAAACTTTGATTTATCGGTCAACATTTATTTACCGAAATTTCGATGTCTACAAATGACTCTCAATCTTTTCGACCTTGGTTCCGTAGGAGCTCAATGAGTGTGTGGAAAGTTTCTCTCTCTATAAAATCTGACTATCCGAGTCCAGAGATTCCAGACTCCTGATTTTCTCTGCAATAAATTCAAAAATCTTTCGTTTGCTCGGTCATCTTAGAAGCTCTTATCAGGTACTACTCTTCTTAACCTGTTTGCTTCTTTAATCTGTTCGCTTCCTTTGAAAAACTTTAATGTATCATGAACTTACATATATATAGGTCTAAATGTTTTGCATGCATTTTTCGTTGCTTAAGTTTGTCTTTAAAAGCTTTTATGTTATCAAAGGTACAACAGAAAAGTGATCTCATTAATGTTTTTTATTAGCCATCAGGGTACTTACCAATGGGTTCGACATCGAAGTGTCAAGAGGGAGTTGATAGGATCAGTGAATTGCCAAATTCACTTCTTTGCCACATACTTTCATTCCTTCCGATATTAGATGCTGTGCAGACTACAATTTTATCAAGACGATGGGAGAACTTACTATGGACTTCTCTTCCCAAACTTGAATTTGATGATGATTGTTTTCCTTATTCATGGATTGAATCCAATCGTTTTTTGACGTTTGTTGATCGTGTACTTTCCCTTCATGACTCAACAGACATTCAAAAATTCAGTATTGAACTTTATAGGCGTTGGAAACGCTCTAGTGAACCAACACCGGATCATTTAACTCTTATTTATAATTGGATCTGCACTGCTATTAGGCACAATGTTGTTTATCTTGGTCTTTGGGATTGCAGTGAAATGAGTATTGAGTTGACTCAAAGCCCCTTCCTGTGCAAAACACTAGAGGTTTTGAAGGTTGTCGTCAAATTTTATTACTTGTTCTCCTCCTACATCAGGCTGTTTCCCGAGTCTCAAGGTCCTAATTGTCCAGGTAGAGGATCTTGATGATTCAGTGGCAACTGGCAAAGCTATTTTCTCATTGCCCTGTACTTGAAGATTTAATATAGATGTAATTCCAAATGCTTATGCTTCAAATGTCAACATATCTGCACCTAGATTGAAGGCCTTAACAAAATCGTTGAACACTAACTATAATGAAAAGGACGGTGATTTTGTCCGTTTTTATATTGATGCTCCAAATCTGGAAAAGTTATCCATTGCGGCTGCCAATTCTCTCTTATTTTGGTTTGGAGAGTGAAAAATCTCTAGTCGAAGCAACAGTTTATTTCAGGAGTATAGTTGAATATTCTTCCGCCATTGATGACTGTGCAACTAAGTTTCTAGCAGGAATTTCTAATGTTAGAATCTATCTCTTACGGTTTCAATTTTTGAGGTAACTATGCCCTAGGTTTCTTTCCCCTGTTTACCATTTTTCTTTTTCTTAAAACTTTGTTGCTCTTATTGTTCTTTCATTTATACCAAACTTAATTGTGGTTGTGACTGGAAGCTTTTCTGTTTAATTTTGGAATGTTGCGATTCAAATAATTTGTTATATATTTATTATTGCATCAACTTTTTGATTAATCAATGATCTTTCTTGCAGGCTTCGTGTTTGCCTACTTTTGAAAATCTGATTCAACTCGAGCTGAATTTTAATGGTCGGAAGATCAAAGATACTGTCATTCAGAGGCTTATGCCACTCATCATCCGTTGGTGAGTTTCTAACAGGATTTCTGAAGAGTTCCCCTGTCTTGAAACATTTTGAGTTTCATAATGTACATTATCTTATGCAGCTTGATCCAATATGTGACTCTTAACAATTCTTATTTTAACTGTTCTTTAAAATAAAATTGGCAGGACAACAAATGGTACGAGGAACATGAGCATAAATGGAATGTGAGCAATAATCCACCAGACATCGTGCCTTTTTGTTAGTTGTCACATCTCCAGACCATCTCCATAAGGTGTTTCAAGGGTCAGCGAGATGAGATGGAAGTTGCTAAATACTTATTGAAGAATGGCAAAGTTTTAAATAAGATGACTATTCATACACTTCTCCTAGAACACATAAATTTTTGTGTTCGGAAGATGAGATGTGCAGGAAAATTTCAACATTTGAAAAGGGTTCAATGACTTGTAGTGGCGAAGCCACGTGGGAGCAAGGAGTGGCGGCCGCCACTCCCTTTGCTGGGAAAATACGTCTGGAAGGCTGGTTCAACCCCTCCCCTCGTCGGAAACTCGACTAGTTTTCACCCTGTCCCTGTTTCGATGGTTTGGTTCTGCTGCTGCACAGCAGAGCTGGATCTCTTTTTCTTTTTTTTTAATATCCAGGTCAAAACGACGTCGTTTTGACAAAGAAAAAAAATATATGGGGGACCTCCCCCTTCTCTCCTCAGACCTGTGCCTCAGTGCCTATCCCCCTTTTCATTTCAACTTTGCCTTTGCCAATCAGAGAGCAAAGCTTGCCCCCCAAAGTCCAAGCAGCCGCACACCAACTTGGCAGCCAACGGATGGAAAACCAGCCACTCTCCAAGCTCCAGCTACCGCCAGCCACTCCAATCAGTCTCCAGCCACTCTCCAGTCGTGACTTGCAGCCTTCAAAGCCATTCCTTAGGTAAATTTTTCAATTCCCAAATTTATAATCCCTAACCCTAATTAATTATTTAATATGAATGAGTTTTAACTGGTATAGAATCATATGGTAATGCACTAATATTGTTATTGGTATTGATTAATTGAATTGTTGTTTGGATTAGTTATTATGCATATTATGGGTAATTATTTGGAGCTTATGCAATTGGTTGGATTGGTTGAATTGTTGGTTGGATTAGTTATTATGCATATTAGTATAGTGTACTCTAGGATTAAGAGTCTAAATTTTTTTTTTCTTTCCATTTTACAGTTACATAATGGAACGATACTATAAAAAATAATGTTTAAATCCTTCTTCAAACATTTTGGGTAGTCCTTCTCCTTAAAATATTCCAAGTAGTTCACAACAAAGTGAGGCTACTGAGTTGGAAGACATTACTATATAAAAAGATTTAGTTGTTGTCATTTTTCTTCAGTGTTCTAAAAATCGGCCTAGGCGGCCGACTAGGCGGCGCCTAGGCGCTGGGCGGTGGCCAACCGCCGGGATTAATGGAAAATCGGGAGCAAAATCGGGACAGGGATTAGGCGGGTGCCGAGGCGGCCTGAGCGGCCGTTGGGCGGCCTAGGCGGGCGACTGTGTGGCCTAGGCGGTCTGGGAATTTCAATTTTTTCTGTATTCGAACTTGAGAAAGGATGAATGCTTCTGGTCTGTGTTCTGGTTTATCAGTTTCTAGACTTCAACTTCTTGTCTGTGTTCTTGCGAAAAGAGGAAGAAGAAGAGAGACTTCTTTCCACACCCACGTGATTACTTTTTAACTATTTAATTTTTTTTGTTTTTCTGTCCATTCAAGTTTGGACAGCTAGCATCCTACTTTCCTTAAAGTAAAATGGCTGTCAGTTCATCCATCATCAAGTGCTATTAATAATTTTTTTCTCATGTAAAAAAGCATAGCTTGTCAGCCTATCAATTCATAGCATCTAAGTGCTATTGATTTTTTGAACATGTTAGATACACATTTATTATTCTTTTACTATCTTGAGCTTGAATGCGAAAAGAGAAGTTGAAGCACAAATTACACGTTCTGTGACTGGTTCACTTTCTTGAGCTTGAATGCATTTTCTTCCTGACAAGCTTTGTCATTACATACTTCTCTTTTTGGGCTGCAGAAAATAGCACTTAATCTTGTTAGAATTTGTTAGTATACACTTATTTACAAGATATACAAAAAATTTACCTCAATCCGCCTAGACCGCCTAGGCGCCCGCCTAGACCCCGCCTAGCAGCCTAGGCGCTAGGCGCCAGTCCGCCGCCCGACTAGCGCCTAGCGTTTTTTAGAACCTTGTTTTTCTTTAACCTTTCACTCTTTTAAGTTCGCCCCTCCTCCCGAGAAATCCTGGCTTCGCCATTGACTTGTCAAGTTGAATTTGTAAAGATGGGTGATACTAGAGGGGGTCAAAGGACGTGTTATTGCTGCTAAACAATTTTCTCTATTGATTGAAGATGCTCTTTTTCGTGTGGATTTCTTTTTTACTTTGATTTTACTTATTTAACATTCTAGCATGTAGTGTATTCATCAGTTAGTAGATAAATTATTGATACTGAGCGTAGTTTTCCGATTGTTGAACTCCAAGCTTCCTCGATGAATAATATCATCTGTAATATCATTTGTTCATTGTATGTTCTTCTATATTAGTTATCGTCATTGGTTCGACACAGGAAGTTATGACTGGTAATCTCACAGGGAGGAATGCTGCTGAATAATTCATGCACTTGTAAGTTTGGAACAATAATCTTTGTATTCAGAATAAGAATCACAAACCTCTTCAGTTTGTTTACTCAGTCAATAACTCTTACCCAGTGGAACTTGTGTTCAGGTTATATGAATTTTGAATGTTTGTTGTAATCAGAATTAGTTACACCGTTTGAATTTTGAATTGTAAACTTGTAAATAGGTTTTTGAAACCCTAATGTAATCTGAAATCATTATAAATAGATTGCATCCTACGGTGTTGAGGGCAAGTAATTACAGTGAAAAACCTTAGTTCCTCTTTAAACTTTCCTGATAGTAGGGGTGGGTTCGGTTCAAATCGGTTCAGTTTTTTGCCAAAACCGAAACCAAACCAAAATTTTGGTTCGGTTCAAATTTTTTTCGGTTCGGTTTCGGTTTTTTGTTTTTTTTTTCAAAAAATTAAAAACATTGAAATTTTAAATTTTAATATATCCAACACAATCATAACATAATCATTCTAACTAGAATCAAAGACAAAGAAAATAAACATTTAAAGTTGAACTAAAATCATCAATCAAGTCTTCCAAAGTCCAAACTAATAACTTCACAACACAAAAATCGTACAAATGACTTAGAAAAGTTAAATTGTATGATGTTGTTCAAAGACCAGGGTTGTTTGCTTGTAACTGCATGTTGACAACTTGATTAATAAAAGTAATGCGTGGGTGGATTTATTTAGTGTGTGTTGGATTTTTTTCCATCACAAATTACCCAAGTAATCTACCCGAAATAAATGTTTATGGATTATGTTACATGTTATGTGAGAGTAGATTTGGAAAAGAAAGCTGGGGCAGAAGTAGATAGTGCTATGAAGATGAATGTAGGTACTTCAGGAGGAGGTTTGGTTCCAGAACCTTATATGGGGGAGAAATAATAGGTTAGGGTTTAGAGTTTTTATAGACATTTTTTTAATATTTTGAGCTTAAAGTTTGGCAAAACATTGGGTTTATCACATTTTAACTTACAAATTGGGTTTAGAAAATAATACCCAAAACAAATAATTAAATTAAAAAATTAATTTAATTAATTCGGTTTGGTTCGGTTTCTAGATCACTAAAACCGAACCGAACCAAAAGAATTCGGTTCAGTTCGGTTTTTTCGATTTCGGTTCAGTTCGGTTTTCGATTTTTTTCGGTTTTCGGTTTTTTGAACCCACCCCTACCTGATAGCAATAGTTTTATAGAGAGTAAACTGTCAATTTTCCCCTTGAACTTTCAACTAATAGTTTTACAAACTACCGATCTCCCCCTTGAACTTTCACCTAACTTTCGATTTATCCCCTAAACTTTTAAATTGGAAGGTCAATGACTTAAACTAAATTTTTTGGCCAATTTCCCCATGTTAAATGAAAACATGTGCACAACATGCGAGGGTAGTTTGGTCGCTTCGTTCTTTAAAATAACCGTAGATTTATAAAATGTTGACATATGCAAATCCATATGATTCTATGACTTTTATGTCTGAAGGTCTAGCAAAGTGACTTTACTTTTTCTTCAAGGGAGAGTCACGTAGTGTGCACGTGATAAGAGTTAACGTTAATTTGGATGGAATCTATGGAAAACTAACGGCAGGGGGATCGACCAAAAAAATTAGTTTAAGTCCTTGATTTTCCAATTTAAAAGTTTATGGGATAAATCAAAAGTAAGGTGAAAGTTAAGCGGAAAAATCGACATCTTACTCTTTTATAGATTAGTGTGAAATATTATTTACAATAATAAAATAAAAGTTAACAGCTGAAAGAGGTCTAGGTGGTGATTTTATACAAGGCATATTTGTCGACTTGCCCTCTGAAATTGTATGAAGCTACCAATTTCTCATATGAATTTTAATTTTAGCCGATTACTCCGTGAACCCAAAAGGTAATTGACTAAAATTGAAGATCAAAGGGAAATTGGCAGCGGCAATACAAGTTCAAGCAAATCAACAAATACCTCTTTACACAACGCCGATGGGAGTGCTTCTCCTCCTCCTCCTGCGGCTCTCACTTTCTTAGATTTTCCCATTATTTCTCAGCTGCCGATCGGAATTTTACTGTTCACCCAGAAACTCACATCAGGTACTTCACTTCACTCCTTAACTTTCTCACTTCCTTACAGTTGATCTGTCTGGTTACCGAGAAAACTGAGAAAAATATAGAGGGAATAGAAAATCTAAAGTCTTACCCTTCAGTTTTGATTCGCTAATATTTTCCTCTTTAGATTATGAAAGAAAAAAAAAAGGGCGGAAATAAAGTTTTTCTTTTTCATATTTAATTGAAATTCAAGGTCTTTGAATTTGCAATGTAATCAAAATTTTTAGGGTTCAAATGGCTTTGAAAAGTAAGAGCCGATCCGGTGCTAAAGATAGGATCAGTGAATTACCCGTCGAAGTTCTTCGTCACATACTTTCTTTCCTTCCTACGAAATATGCTGTCAGGACCAGCTGTTTGTCTACCAAGTGGAAGAATATATGGGCTTCTGTTCCCATCCTTAACTTCCACCATGAATATTTTTCTGGAGATGCTGGATTTTCGATGTTTGTTGAACGTGTACTTTTCATGCGTGATTCATCAGACATTCAGAGGTTCAGTCTTTGTTGTCGCCGGATTCAGGATTTTTCACGTGTTGATGGTTGGATTCGCACGGCTATTAGGCGTAATGTTGTTGAACTTTCCATTTCTGCCATCTTTGATCGTCTCAGGATTTATGAGTTGCCTAAAAGCCTTTGCATGTGCAAAAGTCTGATGTTTTTGGAGCTACTGTTAAACTTTACTATCAAAGTTCCTACATCAGGGTGTTTTCCGAGTCTGAAGTACCTCTGTGTTATGTTATTTGGCATGGCTGATAAGGATTCGATGAATAGGCTTTTTTCTCAATGCCCTGTACTCGAAGTTTTAACTATAAAAGCAGTTTCAGGGATACGTCATGTAGTCTTGGACATCAACATTTCAGCTCCTGAACTGAAGATGCTAACAATTTATTTGGGCGCAGGAGCTTTGCACAATCTTTTTATTAATGCCCCAAAGCTTGAAAATCTAGATCTCTGTGACAGCCGTTTGTCAAATTATATTTTTGAGAATGTAAAATCACTAATCAAAGCGGATATAGATCTCAGTGACCAATTTGGAATTTACGATCCTGGCTATGTGAACCGTGTGACTGCACTTCTAGCCGGCATTTCCCATGTTAAATATCTGTGTCTTTCTGCTCCATCTTTTGAGGTAGTTACTCAATACTTCCGTTCTTTGTCCATTGTTTCTGATTCAGTATTTTGGCAGCTTTGCTCCCGTGATATTACTAAGTAACTACATTGTTCATATTTATTCTTACCTCTATTGTTGTTCGTATTTATCTTTTACTAAACGTAGTGTTTAGGGCAGAAGGCTCTTTTTTGTTTTTTTTTTGGCTTTTCAATTTTGATCATCACTTATCTTTCATGAAGGGTTGTTGTCTGCCTGCTTTCGATAGTCTGAAACACTTGGAACTGGATCTTTATGATTGCAACATTTTCAAATCGATAAATGAGTTGCTCAAGAGATCCCTTAATCTGGAATATCTTGGTGCAAATGTAAGTGTATTTACACGTGTGCTTTATCAACAGAGAACTCTTAGATATTCTCATTTTATTCATACATTTAATAAATTGGCAGTTCAACGAATGTATTGAAGAACACTTGGAGCATCCATGGATTCAGCCAAACTTTGTGCCTAATTGTTTGTTGTCATACCTCAAGACAGTCTCCATAAGGAAATTCGAGGGACGGCAAGCTGATATCGAAGTTGCAAAGTTTTTGTTAAAGAACGGTAAAGTATTGAATAACATGACTATTGCGACAAGTGATCCTCAGTGTGCAAAGGAGGAGCTATACAAGGAATTTTGTATGTTTGAACGGGGATCAAAGACTTGTCAAGTTAAATTTATTTGAGATGCAACCTCAGGCTTTCCAGTGATCTTACTTTTGAAGTCCAATATTTTGGTTTCCAGAAGGATTATGTTATCAAAGCTGCAAATTAAATCATGATCTGAGATGCATTTTTAGGCTTCTAAAAGATTTTATTTAAAGTTCAGTTCGTGGTTTTGAAAGGATTTGGTTTTCAAATTTGTAAAAGCACCATCTGTGTCTGTACAAGATGAATCTGTTTGCAATCGGTTGTTTTCCGTTGTAGAATTTTATTATCAACTCCGTTTATCTTCTTGAACTTTAGACTGATTTGGTTATGGTGACATGCCATGGTCAGTCAGTTCACTCTCATATATTTGCAATGGAGAATACAAACATACTATGGCTCCGGGCATTTTAACTATCTGATCAAGATTTTTGTATTTTTTACTAAAGATCTTATGGTTAAAAAGTTCGGAGTATCTAATACTTTGTAGTGCTAAATTGGACTCGACAGTGAAAGCCGAATTATGCAATAGAAAGTAACACCAAAGAAAACCTATGGAGAGTATCCATTCATAGGTAATCACAAACTTGTTAAAAGTTAATGCTTTACTTAAACTGTTTCTGCTTTACTTAAACTGATTCTGTGTAAAAGGGTTGACTGTTGCCTTTATCAGTCGACCCATTCTCTTTATCAGTCGACCTAATTACTTCAGTCGGCTTATGTATTGAGTCATATATATCAGAAATATCTGAATGAAAAGATAAGATCTCTGTTTTTACAAAAAGCATCAGCCCTCTGTTTCCAAAGCTTTCTGCACTCTGTTTCTTTGATTTTCAATCTTTATCATTTTATTCAAGTTTTATTAATGATGAAAGATTGTCTAAATACCAACATGGTATCAGAGCCAATCTGATCAAAGAGTGGGGCGTTTTTTGATTCTCAAAAAGGGGGAAAATTCTAAGTGAAACCCTAGAATCAAAATTTTTCAAATTCATGGCTGGTTCAAGTAGCAGTGGTGAGATTCGAACTCCTATCTTCAGTGGAGTAAACTACGACTTCTGGAGGACAAAGTTGAGAACAATTTTTGTATCTCATGATTTGTGGAGCTTGATTGAAGATGGCTATGTTGTACCTCCAAGCACTGTGGTTTTGAAAGAGACTCAAACAAGGGAGTTGAAGGTAAACATCAAGAGAGATGCAAAAGCTCTTGGGGTCATCCAAAATGCTATCTCAGATGAAATTTTTCCGAGAATCTCAAATGAGACAAGTGCCAAATCAGCTTGGGATGTGCTGGAGAAAGTCTACAGAGGCTCTACTAAGGTAAGGGCTGTCAAACTTCAATCTTTGAGAAGAGATTTTGAGTATATAAGAATGAAAGATGATAAATTGCTAGATGATTACCTGAGTAGATTGTCTGAGATTATTAATCAAATGAAAAGCTATGGTGAAATCTTGTCTGATGAGAGAATAGTTCAGAAGTATCTAATTAGCTTGCCAAGAAAGTATGACAACATAGTTTCAATCATAGAGGAGACTAAGGATTTGTCAACTTTGAGTGTTGAAGAATTGATTGGTTCTCTCAAAGGTTTTGCCCAGAGATTATCTAGGCATGACAACAATGATGTAGAAAATGCTTTCCAAACACTTACAGTGAATCCAAAAACTCAAGCTAGTTCAAGTCAAAGCAAAGCTAACTCCAACAAGAATTGGAAAGGCAAAAACAAAGCGTGGGAAGGAAAGGGTAATTTTGAAGACAAGAAAAAGGTTGAGAAGAGTTTGTATGTTTCGAAGTGCAAAATTTGTGACAAAGCTCATTCCGGTGAATGTTGGTTCAAAGGAAAAGTGAAATGCCACAAGTGTAGCAAATTCGGGCATATGCAAAAGGATTGTACCTACAAAGATAATCAGCTAGCTCACTACACCAAAGCAGAAGATGAAGAGACCAATATGTTTTATGTTGGTCATGATACAACTGTCCAAGAAGAAGCTAAAGTTTAGTTTGTGGACAGCGGCTGTAGCAATCATATGACGGCGAATAAGAACATTCTCCATAATGTTGACACTACAAACCTAACCCAAGTGAAGATGGGAAATGGGCAGCTAGTCGATACATTGGGAAGAGGTATTATTGCCGTGCATACAAAGAATGGAAAGATGTTCATCAAGGATGTCATGTTAGTTCCTGATTTGAAGCAAAATTTGCTAAGTCTTGGACAACTCATTGAGCATGGCTACTACTTATATTTTGGAGACAATACTTGCAAGATATATGATAGGAGGAATCGTCAACAACTCGTGGCTAAGATTGAGATGAGGAAGAGTAGAAGTTTTCCTCTCACAATTGAGTATGCAACTCAATCTGCATTCAAGATGGAAGTGCAAGAAGATTCAAAGCTATGGCATAAAAGGCTTGGCCACTTGAATTTTCAAAGTCTCAAGAAGTTACAAGAAAAAGAAATGGTGCATGGGTTGCCGAGTATCCAAGAAAATGAAGAAATCTGTGAAGGGTGTGCATTTGGGAAGCATCATAGAGATTCATTTCAACATGGTAAAGCTTGGAGAGCAAAAGTTCCATTGGAATTGATTCATACAGATGTTTGCGGACCCATGAAGACCTCTACTCACGTGGGAAACAAGTATTTCCTAATCTTCGTGGATGATTATTCCAGAATGACTTGGGTATACTTTCTAAGACAGAAATCAGAAGTGTTCTCAATCTTCAAGAAGTTTCAAGCTATGGTTGAGCGACAATCTGGGTATCTAATCAAAGTTCTTAGAAGTGACAGAGGAGGAGAGTATACATCCACAGAATTTGATAAGTTTTGTCAAGATATTGGCTTGGAAAGACAACTTACTGTCAGCTACACTCCACAACAAAATGGAGTAGCTGAGAGAAAAAACAGAACCATAGTCGAAATGGCTAAGGCAATGTTGCATGACAAAGGAATACCTCAATATTTGTGGGGTGAGGCAGTTAATACAGCGGTCTACTTGATGAATAGGCATCCAACAGTGGCAGTTGAAGATAAGACACCATTTGAGGCATGGAGTGGAAGAAAGCCTTCCGTGAATCATTTGAGAGTGTTTGGGTCAATCTGCTTTGCTTATGTTCCGAAAGAACTAAGACAAAAACTTGATGAGTCAAGTGAAAGATGCATTTTTGTAGGCTATGCTTCATACACAAAAGGGTACAAACTCTACAATTTAAAAAGGAAGAAAGTTGTGGTTTGTAGAGATGTTCTTTTTAGTGAGAAATCTTCGTGGGATTGGAATCAAGCAACCATCCGAGAGGAATCTGCACAAATCAGAATTGAAGAAGAAAATCAACCAAATGAAGAGGAAATTGAGCCAGAAATTCCACAATTATCACCTAAAAACAGTCATCAAGCTCACTCTCCTACACTTTCAAGTCCAAGTTCAACGCCGGTTCGGTTAGGGAGCTTAAATGAAGTCTATGAAAGCTGTAATTTTTGTGTTGAAGAACCAGAAAACTTTGATGATGCAGTGAAAGAAGAGACTTGGAAGGCTGCAATGCAAGAGGAGATCAATGTCATTGTGAAAAACAAGACATGGGAACTAGTGGACAGACCTTGTGACAACTCCGTCATTGGAGTGAAGTGGATTTATAAGACTAAGCTCAATCAAGATGGTTCCGTTCAAAGGAACAAAGCTAGATTGGTAGCAAAGGGTTATTCTCAGAAACCCGGGATTGATTTCCAAGAAACATTTGCACCGGTAGCTAGGCATGAAACAATCAGAGGCCTTATTTCCGTAGCTGCTCAGAAGGGGTGGTTTCTACACCAACTTGATGTCAAGTCGGCTTTCCTAAATGGAGTCCTAAAAGAAGAGGTGTTCGTTGACCAACCTCAAGGATTTGTTCTTAAAGGACAAGAGCACAAGGTGTATAAGCTGAAGAAGGCACTTTATGGCTTGAAACAAGCTCCGAGAGCATGGTATGGAGAGATCGACTCATATTTCAATGAAAGAGGTTTTCAAAGAAGTGAGAATGAACCTGCCCTCTATGTCAAAACAGAAGGTATTTCAGATATCCTTATTGTTTCCTTATATGTTGATGATTTGGTTTATACTGGAAGTAGTCATAATATGATCTTGAATTTCAAGAATGACATGATGAGGAAATATGAGATGAGTGATCTAGGCATGTTGCATTATTTTTTGGGAATTAGTATCATTCAATCAAATGATGGTATCTTTATTACTCAAAAGAAATATGCAAAAACACTTCTAGAAAAGTTCAAAATGGTTGGTTGCAAGCCTGTTGCAACACCTCTAGTTGTGAATGAAAAGTTTCAAAGAGAAGATGGTAGTGGTGATGCTGATGAATCTGTGTATAGAAGCCTGGTTGGGAGTTTGTTGTATTTGACAGCGACTAGACCCGATATTATGTATGATGTAAGCTTGTTGTCCAGATTTATGCACAAGCCTACTTGCATTCACTATGGAGCTGCAAAGAGGATCCTAAGATACATACAAGGTACACTTGACTTTGATATTATGTATGAAAGGAATGTTAAGCCCAAATTGTATGGGTTCTGTGATAGTGACTGGGGAGGTAGTGTGGATGACTTGAAGAGCACATCTGGCTATACTTTTACATTGGGGACTGGTGTATTCTCTTGGGCATCTAAGAAACAGAAATCAGTTGCACTATCAACGGCAGAGGCTGAGTATGTGTCGGCTTCAATTGCAACTTCTCAAGCAGTGTGGCTGAGAAGAATTATGCAAGATTTTGGTGAGAAACAAGAATCAGCAACTCATATCCTTTGTGACAATAAGTCAGCTATTGCCATGAGCAAGAATCCTGTCTGTCATGGTAAATCAAAGCATATTGCTCTGAAGCATCACTACATCAGAGGTGCTGTGGAAGACAAGGAAGTGGATGTGGTCTACTGCAAGACAGAAGATCAAGTTGCTGATATCTTCACCAAGGCATTACCAAAGGACAGATTCATCTACTTAAGAGAACTTTTGGGAGTGAAGCAGCAAAGCATTAAGAGGGAGTGTTAAAAGTTAATGCTTTACTTAAACTGTTTCTGCTTTACTTAAACTGATTCTGTGTAAAAGGGCTGACTGTTGCCTTTATCAGTCGACCCATTCTCTTTATCAGTCGACCCAATTACTTCAGTCGGCTTATGTATTGAGCCATATATATCAGAAATATCTGAATGAAAAGATAAGATCTCTGTTTTTACAAAAAGCATCAGCCCTCTGTTTCCAAAGCTTTCTGCACTCTGTTTCTTTGATTTTCAATCTTTATCATTTTATTCAAGTTTTATTAATGATGAAAGATTGTCTAAATACCAACAAAACTTCCAATTTCGGTGTGAAGTAAACTGTCATTAGATCTCGTGGAGCTGCACTCCTGATCGTAATTTACCGTGCCCTTTCGGCTCATTGTTTCAAGATAGGTTTAGACTAAAATTTATACAACATTATTCGAACTATTAGAGGGAAGCTCAAATAGCGCTACGTACATTTTTATTTATTTTTTGCTGATTTACCACCAAACTCTAATTTTAACGTGGTTGGACCATCTTTGTAAGTTGATGTTAGAAATTCCCCCATAACGCATCATGTGTTGAACAAATTAACGAAATTTTTTCCTCCATTCATATTTAAGTGTAAAACTCGTCAAACATAAAATCTTAAGTGCAGAACTTGCAATTTATATAAGTCAAATTTATGGCCTCCCAATACTACACCTTAGTACTATCTATTTTTATGTTTATAAGTTTATAAGATCACCTATTACCAAAGTAAAAAGGGCATGTGCGTTTGCCACGTAAAGAGATAGGGTTTTTTGTTAAGGTAAAGAAGTAGTTTTTGGCTTGAAGCAACTGTGGTTTTTCCGATGATTTTGTGGTTTTCACTTTCTTAGGTTTTCTCGCCATTTCTCAGCTGCCAATCAGAGTTTCACCGTTCGCTAACATCTAAACAAGTACTTTTCTGGGCCATCCCAGAATCCCAGAAAGCTCATATCAGGTACTTCACTTCCCATCTTTTTTAACTTCCTTACCATCTGTTTGGTTAACAAGAAAATTGAGAAAATTATATAGAACAATCACGTCTTAACCCTTAGTTTAGACCCGCATCCATCTAATTGATATATACATGCATGCATGCATTCTTTCTGCTTTGATTTCTCTGTGAATTTAAGAAAACATAAATTTTACTTTTGCATCTAGTTTAGAGATCTTGATAATGAAGATTTGGCTATAGAAGGAACTCGTCGATACGGTATATTTTTGAATCTCAACATTGATGCTCCTGAATTGAAGAGATTAAGGATAAGTTCGGAATGTTACGACTATGAGAAAGAAGGGGACAAATTTTTTATTTTTACTCATAAATTATTGTAATAGTTTCGAATCCTCCTCCCTCCCTTAATAATAATAAAATAAAAAATTACCACGAAACCGTAATACTATCGGTTTGTTTGTTTATAAGTTTTTATGTATAAGACCATTACCAAAGTAAAAAAGGTATGTGCATTTGCCACGCAAAGAAATAGTTTGTGTAATACCATTATCAGCAAAGTAAAAAAGGTATGTTCATTTGCCACATAAAGAATACTTATAGGCTCGAAGCAACTGTGGTTTTTCCGATGGGAGTGCTCTTTTGTGGTTTTCGCTTTCTTAGGTTTTCTCACAGTTTATCGGCTGCCAATAAGAGTTTCATCACCGTTCACCAACCACTAAACTGGTACTTTTTTGGGCCATCCCAGAATCCCACAAAGCTTATATCAGGTACTTCACTTCCTAAATTTTTTAACTTATCATCTGGTTTCCCAGAATTGATAAAATTATAGAGGAATAGAAGAATCAAGTCTTAACCCTTAATTTAGATTCGCATCCATTTAATTGACATATACAATTAATGCATGCATTCTGTTCTGCTTTGATTTCTCTGTGAATTTAAAAAAAACATAAATCTCATATTTCCTATGAAATATTAAGTACTATGATCTCTTAAGCTATCCAAGTTACAACATTGGTGCCGTGTTTTTTAGTATAGCTGCTACGGCATACAAATGTGTTTGAAGTCATTGAAGTCAAAGGGTCGAGCGTGTGTTGAAGATAGGATCAGTGATACCAGATGCGTTACTTTGTCACATACTTCCATTTCTTGAAAGAAATGCTGTAAGCACTAGCATTTTGTCTAGGAGATGGAAGAATGTATGGGCTTCTCTTACCAATCTAGACTTCTGCCACCCAGATATTCCTAAATCTCGTGGTTTCATGGTTTCGTTGAGCAGGTACTATCCTTTCACGATTCATCAGACATTCAAAAATTTCGTCTTCACAGTGATTGTCCTCGGAATGTTGGAATTTTTGGATCGCCGGGCCCACCCCACTCTAACGACACCGATATTGTCCCCAACTTAACCACCTGCCCAATCCGTCAGGTGTGAGGTTTTACCACAAAAGGCCTCGGTATTAGTTAGAGTGGGGTAATACTATTTAAACCCCTTTGGTTTTCTTCACCCCACCGATGTGGGACAGTTTAACACTCCCCCTCACGTGTAACCTCATTTAGTGGTTCACACGTGGAGATCCACATCGGTAATTGAAACTCAGAGGTCGGCTCACGTTGGGCCCACTTGTTTTCAATTGGAACTCAGCGGTCGTCTCTTTATTAAGAGCTCAAACTTGTTTCCTTCCGGGTGGTGACAAGCTCATTAGCTTGCACACAAGCTCGTTGGCTTGCACGGGCCCGCAACCGTGGGCTCTGATACCATGTTGGAATTTTTGGATCGCCGGGCCCACCCCACTCTAACGACACCGATATTGTCCCCAACTTAACCACCTGCCCAATCCGTCAGGTGTGAGGTTTTACCACAAAAGGCCTCGGTATTAGTTAGAGTGGGGTAATACTATTTAAACCCCTTTGGTTTTCTTCACCCCACCGATGTGGGACAGTTTAACACGGAAATCATCAGTTCCTCTCGTTTAAAGGGTTGGATTCGCAACTGCTATTAGGCATAATGTTGTTGAGCTTGATCTTTCCACTGGTCGGCACCAAATTATGAAGTTTCCTCAAAGCCTTTTCACTTCCAAAACACTAAAACGGTTTTGAAGCTGGGGTCAGATTTTATAACCAGTTTTCCTACATCAGGGTGCTTCCCAAGTCTCAAGGTCCTTCAAGTTAGATTTTGAGATCTAGATGCTGATGAGTCAATGTGTGAAGTTTTCACGAAATTCCCTGTACTTGAAGATATGGTTATAGAAGGAACTCAACGATATGGTGTAATTTTCGATCTCAACATCAATGCTCCCAAGTTAAAAAGGTTAAGGATAAGTTTGGAGTGTAATGATTTTGAGGTAGATGGGGACAACTTTTTTATTTTTGCTCCAAAGCTTGAAAGCCTTGATCTCGAGGAGCATAGTTGCTCAAATTACTTTTTTGGAGAATGCTAACCATCTATTTAAAGCTAATGACCTAGATCACCACTATGCAAATGCATTATCACCGCAGTTTGCTGGTTGTGCAACTGTGCTTTTGGCAGGGATTTGCAATATTAAACATCTATACCTTTCAGCTCATCTTTTGGAGGTAAGTATATCCTAACTCCTTTCTTTTACAGTTGTAAAAAGGAAACATAAGAGGTAATTTCGAAGGATGGAAGAGTTGTGGGGTGAGGCATTCATGCTGGCTTATGATTTTTAATTTTTTTTCAACTTTAGACTTAATAAATTTGCAGGAATGAAGAAACTAAGTAGTACATAATTAGGTTTAGCTGCTTTGGAAAGAAAATAAAAAATAATAATTAAAATAAAAGAACAGATTCGTAAATGAATAAGAAGTTTACTGTCTGATTCGCATATGTCCTTCCATGATATACCAAAGCACGTCAAGGAAAAAGACATCCTTACATCCTCTACTTTTCCATATTTTGCCCCATATCTATTGTTCTGATTATTCTTTATTTGTTCTAAACGTAGTGTTTGCTATTCTTTATTTGTTCAAACGTAGTGTTTGCTACTTGCCCTTTTTCTTATTATGGAAATTTATGATTTGCGATATTATATAGTGCATGAGCAAATTCTTAGTTTTCGGCGCGAGTTTATCTTTGATCAATGCTCTCTCTTTCATGAAGCCTTGCTTTCTGCCCGCTTTTGATAATTTTAAGCACTTGGAGTTTGCTCTCTATGAATTCAAGTCACTGGATAGTACTAATAGAGTTGCTCAGGAGATCAACAAAGCTTGAATATCTTGCCCTACAACTTCATGATGTAAGCTGTATTTCCTCGTCTGCTACGCAATATCTGCATGCTGCTCCTAATGACTCTCATTTTATTCTTTCTTTAAATTAATGAATGCCAGGATGTTGCCAGTGATAAATATTGTGGATACCCAGAGCATGAATTGAGTCCACCCGAGTTTGTGCCTGATCTGTTTGTTATCACACCTCAAGACCATCTCGATAGTGGGATTCTAGGGAAAGGAGGATGAGATGGAAGAGTGGCAAATTATTTTTTAAAGTTGGTGCAGTTTTGCATAAGATGATTATTAAACTTAGCGTTGGATCTCAAGAAGAGGATGCATAGACTAAAGTTTGAAGGTTTCGAAGGGGTTCAACAACTTGTCAAATGTCAAGTCGAATCTGCTTAAGATGAGTTTTATTTTTTTCCAGGATATTCTGCTTGAAGTTCGATTCTGTGTTTTTTGAAAGATCCTGGTTGGCAATAATATATTAAAGCAACGGTGTCATTCTTAAGATGAAACTATTTGTCGTGGGCTCTTTTGTATTTGAAGATACTTGCATTTGCATTCATGCCATGGTCATATTAACGAGAAGTGAGAAGAGAGATCAAAGCTCTATGTCGGAGACAATGAACACGCTTCAACCTTCAGAAAGAAAACATTTCCGCATTTCTCTTTTCTTCATGCTTCGTGATTCTGTTGTATGTTGTATGCAATTAATAAGAAGTACACTATAACAATTTAAATTTGGAACTTGTTTCGATTCTGTACAGGGAAGTAAAAGGTAGTTGTAACTTGTGTAAGAGCATTATCTGAATGCAGACAATGCATATTAGATTTCTATCTCATTTCAAAAATGTGAAAGAAAGTGAAATGTTGAATCTCCATGTTTCAACAAACAGGAGGGCCAAAGTCACGTCTAGGGAGAAGTACCACCAATCCTTTCTTCACCAAGTTCTTCTCAAAACGGGCTTTCAAAGGGAAAAGATGGATGAACAAGCGAAATTAAGCTGTGCTTGTTTCATCACTACATCAATTGACTGTTTCCCAGGCTGAAACGATCATCGCTAACCTCGTGCTCCTAAGGGAAATAGTGAATGCACTACTTCTCAGTGCACTTGGACGGGTTTCTCGCACACACCTTGCAAACGGATAGAATTTATGTAAAAGAATGATTCTTGCTCTCGTTGGATTTGGCTCTTCAGTGTGCAAAAGAGGAGCTATTCAAGGAATTTGATCCTAATTATTCGACATTACAAGTACTACTTCGATATCTCATTTTTTTAGTTCGTTTCCACACAGTATTTGTGAATCACTACCATTTTTGTTCATTTCTTACAACTTTTCATTTCCAAAAAATTTATTTCTACTTAAAAAATAGCTTTTCTTTATTATTGAAAAAAAAAAAAACACAAAAGCACCTACCGTATCCATATGCTTTGTTTGCTTATCATTTCTTTACCATTGGTGGAATCGCATGTTTGGTTGGTAATAAAAACCCCATTTACCAAAGTAAAAAGGTCAAAGATGGTGACTTTATATAAATTCTCGAGTCAAGAGAATCTGAAATGTTCGCACTTTGAGAGCAGCAGCTGCGGTTAAAATAAGTCCCGATAGGGTTTGCTCTTAAGGTTTTTCACTTTCTTAGCTTTCCTCACCGTTTCTCAGCTGCCAATCACAATTTCATCGTCCACCAACCACCAAATCTGATCACTCTTCTGGGTCCATCCGATCCCAGAAGCTCACATCAGGTACTTCACCTTCTGAATTTCTGACATCCTTACCATCTGTTTTTTTCTGTCAAACGACTTACCATCTGTTTGGTTGCCGAGAAAAAACAGAAAAGAATATAGAGGAATTTTTTGTTATAAGAAAAAAAAAATCAGATCTTACCCTTTAATTTTTTAGGTCAAAAGGTCTTACTCTTTCGATTTAGATCCGCATCCATTTTCATGTACATAAGTAATTGAAAAATCGTTTTTATTTTTGATTTTATTGATACAAGGGCAAGAACATACATGATATTTTATCTGCTTTGATTTGTTGTTTCTGACTAATATAGAGGAAATTTTTTTATTAAAAAAAAAAAAAGAACCATATCTTACCATGTAATTTTTTAGGTCAGAAGGTCTTACTCTTTCGATTTAGATCCGCATCCATTTTCATGTAAATAAAACATAAGTAATTGAAAAATCGTTTTCATTTTTGATTTTATTGATACAAGGGTAAGAACATGCATGTGCTTTTATCTGCTTTGATTTGTTGTTTCTAACTCAGATAAAACATAATTTATTGAATTTTTTTATATGAATTATTAAGTACGAAAGCTTAAGCTGTCTTTAAATTTACAACATTGTACCATGTTTTTAGCGATGTGTTTGAAGTCCTTGAGGTCAAGGGGTAAAGAAAATGTTAGAGATAGGATCAGTGAATTACCAGACGCGTTGCTTTTGCACATACTTTCGTTCCTCGAAACAAAATGTTGTGTGAATACCGGCGCTTTGTCTAGAAGATGGAGGAATGTATGGGCTTCTATTCCTAATATAGACATCCGCCGTGGGCATTTCTCTCGCGCTGGTGACCTTTTTAATTTCGTTGAGCGTGTACTTTCCTTTCATG
This sequence comes from Malus fusca, assembly GCA_035220775.1. Classification (NCBI taxonomy): domain Eukaryota; kingdom Viridiplantae; phylum Streptophyta; class Magnoliopsida; order Rosales; family Rosaceae; genus Malus; species Malus fusca. The sequence goes on along the minus strand of CM069061.1, from coordinate 32,929,226 downwards.
ATGCATCAGACATCCAAAAATTCCGTCTTCACTGTTTGTGTGACGAGGTCATCAGATTCTCTCATATTGATCGTTGGGTTCGCAATGTTGTTAGGCATAATGTTGTTGAACTTGATCTTTCTATTGAACTAAGTGTTTTGGCTGATTCATTTCAAGGCCAAACCTTCGAGTTGCCTGAAAGCGTATTCACGTGCAAAACCCTAAGGGTTCTGGAATTGGGTTCAAATTTTATTACCAATGTTCCCGCATCAGGGTGTTTTCCGAATCTCAAGTTCCTTGGGGTTGTACTTGAAGAGCCTACTAATGACTCAATCTGTAAGCTTTTCTCGAGCTGCCCTGTACTTGAAGATCTAGCTATAGAAGGTTCTCATCGATATGGTGTAGTTTTCAATTTCAACATCATTGCTCCTGAATTGAGGAGGTTAAGGATAAGTCTGGACTATGATGATTTTGATAAAGATGGGGACATTTTTTTTATTTTCGCTCCCAAGCTTGAAACGTTTGATCTCAGAGAGGAGGGTTTCTCAAGTTACCATTTGGAGAATGCAAACCATCTCTTCAAAGCCAAGATTTATCTTCCTGAACATTATGCAAGTGCATTAGCACCGTGCTTTGTAGAGCGTGCAAGAAGGCTTCTGGCTGGGATTCACAATGTTAAGCATCTAACCCTTTCAGTTCATCTTTTGGAGGTAAGTATATTATTCTTTATTTGTTCCAAACCTATTGTTTGCGGTTAATGCCTTTTTCTCGTTTTAGAAAATTTATGATTTGAGATATTGTATAGTGCATAACCAAATGTTTAATTTTCTGCAAAAGTTTATCTTTGATCAGTACTTTGTCTTTCATGAAGCCCGGCCTTCTGCCCGCTTTTGATTATTTGAACCACCTGAAGCTGGATCTTTATGAATGCAATCACTGGAATTTGCTAACAGAGTTGCTCAAGAGATCACCAAAGCTGGAATATCTTGTCATACAACTTTATGACGTAAGCTTTATCTCCTCGTCTGCTACATAATACCAGCATGCTGCTCTTAATGATTCGCTTTTGATTCTTTCCTCAAATAACTGTCAGGGTTTAATCTGCGACGAAGATTATGGACACCTGGAGCACGGATGGAATCCACCAGCTTTTGTGCCTGTCTGCTTGTCATCGCACCTCAAGACCATCTCAATATTGCGATTCGAGGGAAGGGAGGATGAGATGGAAGCGGCAAAGTATTTGCTGAAACATGGCAAAGTTTTGAATAGGATGAATATTCTTACCAATTACTTTCAGCCTAAAAAAAAGGAGTTATACAGGGAATTTTGTTGGTTTGAAAGGGGTTCGAAGGCATGCCAAGTGGAATTTGAGCATGATGAGTTTTAGGGATTTTATTCTCTGTTTTAGAAAGGTTCTTTTGGCAAAGAAAACTAAAGCAGACTATATGTAGTTCTTCTTAAGATGGTACTGAATAATCTATTTGCATTTTAGTTTCAACATTTTCGTTTGTATTGGAAATTGGTCTTTCAAGATATTGCTGCCCCTTTCCATATTAATGTTGTCTGCTTCGTTGGTTTGGGCATTGAGCCCCCTCTCAACCAAAAGAAATGATTTTTGTACACCTTTGTTTCTCCTTGCACACATTCATGTTTAAACGGGTCCTTTATTGTCTTTTGCAGTACTCGATATAAAGGTCAGCTGATAAACATGAGTGTGCATAAATAGTGTTATGGAAATTATTTTCTTTTAACGAAATCTTAAAGCTGCAAATGACGATTTTACAAGTAAAATCGCTTTTGATTACATTTGAGTACAATACACAAAAGTACTTTCTAAAGAACTTGCTAAGTGTGTGTTAATGAAGCACTTTCAAATACTTGTGAAGAAAGAAAGTACTTGAAACTTTTATGAATTTCAAGATGTCAGTAAAACTAAAGTACCCTCGAATAGAAGAAAGAAGTACCGAGTTTCGAAACTTTGCAAGGATGGGAGAGCCTGAGACATTCACGTTGACGACAATACTACGGTTCTCATTTTCTTGGATTTTCCTACCGTTTCTCAGTTACCAATCAGAGCTTTTACTACTCATTGGCCGTACCAGAAGCGCTTATTAGGTATTTTTCTTCGTAACTTTTTTACTTCTTTACCTTCTGATTCGTTATGATCTGTTTGGTTACCACAAAAACTGAGGGAAAAAAAAACAATAGAGCAATAGTAGTAAATTCAAGTATTAACCTTTGTATTTTTCATCTCTGTAAACAATTTGATGTTTGCTTTTGCTTGTAGTTCTAGAACTAATGTTCCTGGAAAAATTCTCCATTTAAGAAACCAAAGCTTCATGCCGCAGCCAAAGATAGGATCGGTAAACTACCAAATGGAGTTCCTTGTCACATACTTTCGTTCCTTCATACAAAAGGTACTGTGAAGACCACGGTTTTGTCTACAAGATGGATGAATGTATGGGCCTTTATTCCCAATCTAAACTTAAACGATAGAGATTTACGTTGGCTTGACTCTGCTGCTTTTATGGGATTTGTCGACCATGTGCTTCTCTTTCATGGCTCATCGAACATTCACAAATTCTCTCTTCGTTGGTCTGATGCCGAGGATTTAACTTGTATTGTTGGTTGGATTCACACAGCGTCAGGCATAATGCTGTTGAACGCGATCTCCATCTTTATGTAAATGATGTAGCTGACGGCCTTTTTGAGTTGCCCCAGTGCCCTTTCACGTCCAAAACACTGGTGGTATTGAAGTTGATGTGAAATTTTATTACGTCCACACTCCTCCCACCTCTGGTTGTTTCCCGAGTCTCAAGTTCCTCCCCGCTACAATTGACTATCCTGAAAACGAGGTAGGTATGCCCTAACTTTTTCCCTTTACACTATGTCCACTAGAGGATTATAGAAGGAAAAGAAAGGGGTAGCCGGAAAAAGGAAGGAAGAATGGAGGGGTGAGGCATGCTTGAAATAACTTAAGCTAATTACTTATTAAGTTTTGGTTGAAGGGAAATTACAAAGGAAAAAGTTGAGATTACATAAGGCTTTTACATATAAAACCACTTAGGATCTTCACTTAGCCTGTCAGGAGCATTTTTGTATTTTCATTACTTTGATGAATAAAATATATGAAAATAAGGGATGGGTTGTAACAATATACAACAGCTTCATGCAAGTATATCTCTTGTAATCGGTTCATGCAAGTATATCTCTTGTAATCGGTTTGGAGGAGGCTTCTCGCTGTTTAAACCCAAATTGGCTAACCCATCAGTTGCAAAATTACATTATTTATGAACATGTTGCAAATTACAACTCCATCTCGCTAATTAAACTCAATAATAATATAATATGATAATCCGATAACTTTTCATTAATATGACAACTTTTCAAGAATATGATAATCATTCAACAACTTTACAAGTAGCTAGGGGAATAAAGAGAGTGCAGGGAAATGCCACTAGCAAGATTATGGTGGAGTTTGGGTGGCGACGGTGGTGGTGTGGTAGATTTTCAAAAGGATTGTGAAATGTTGTTTTATAATTGGGTTTTGATGTCTTTTAATCACATGTCTGTATTAATGTCATTCATACGAGCTTCATAACCTCTCGGATTTTTTCTTTGATCCGATGCACCATTCCACTGTGTAGAGCGATTTTCACACATGAGGTAAGTTTTCTCTTCCTTTTCTGTAGAGAGGAAGAGTGGAGGGGTGTGGCCTGCATGCAGACCCATCATATTCAACCCCCTTAAAAACTGGACAGATTGGGGGAATGAAACAAATTAAATCGCAATACGGTTTGATGCAAGCTCGAATTGTAAACATGGAAACATAAAGTCGGTGCTCTTACTTCCCGGTACATTACTGTTGGAAATTCAAATCAAAACAGGTTGTAAATGGCAGCTGCTAGCTGTTAGTTTCTTTACAGGTTGTATTCACACTTGCTGCAACTACAAAGACTAAAGTTTCTTCCATGTGCAAGCTGAAAGTTTGTGATTCCAACCTGGAATAATGCAATGCATGTGTGTGCCAACTATCCAAAGTTGCTGCATGTGTGTGAAAGGGTGTAAAGATGGTGAACACCATCATTCATTGCATGTTGTTGTATTGTTAATCAATTTCTGTTTTGTATAAATAGGCCTTCTTGCTAGGCTTTAGAACATCAATCCAATTCCCATTCTCATTTTCAGTTTGTGAGTTTAAGAGTTGTAAACTCTTCCTATATTTCAAAGTGTTTGTTATCACCAAGCTTGCTACTTCTTTCCTTTCGTTTGTCCAATTTTATTGAGAGTGCAAAGTGAGAGGTGTGATAGAGTTTGTAAACTTATCACCCACATATTTTGGTATTGAGTTAGTAAACTTTTCAATACCAACAATTACTACATGAAGCTTACAATTTGAGCTTGCATCAACACGCATGCAGCATATAATGCATGCGAGCCTAATTTTGGAACATCTTTAACAGCTTAAGTCTTTGAAGCCTACCCAAGATATGTCAAATAAGAACATGCATTGTGGCGTAATAATATTAGAAACTGGCTCTTACAGTCAGAAACAAAGGATTAAGCAGCAATTCACGGACTCCCGTCAACACATCTAACAAGGAGGTGCCCGATTCTTTTCCTACTTGCATTGAACAGATTCAAACAGGAAACGAACAATATATGTATATACATATGCCAAAGTCAGAAACATCTGATCAAATGAAAAACATAAAGCAATTACTAAACTAGCTCAAAAATTGCAACTAACAAAGCATCACTAGCAAAAGCTTTCCACAATATCGATCCAATCCCTAACTATGACCGGTTAAAACCAGCAAGCGATCCAAGTTTCTAAAGTTACCCAACATTGTAAACAATTTCTACTACGCTACTAAACGCATCAAAAGCCCGACATTTCGATTTTCATCTCTGAGTTTCAACATCTCTATTCCATTCCACAAACTTGCACTGAACAGAGTCAATCAGGAAACAACAATACAAGTACATACAGATGCCGAAGTCAAAACCATCTGATCAGATGAGAAACGTAAAGCAATTACTAAACGAGCTCATAAGTGCAACTAACAACACATCAACACGAAAAGTTATCCACAATATCGACCAAGATCCTTAATTATGTTCCATTAAACCAGCATGCTAATCCAAATTTCAAACCCAACATTGTAAACAATTGTAGTAAAGCAATAGAATATCAGCAACAATGTCGAATTCCAATCCATCTAAGCACCCCTAAGATTCAATTGCCTAGCAATCTCATATGAAATAAAAGCGTCAACAGCAGCATACTGAATCTGAGCATAAGTAAGCCACTGACTGTCCCACCTGCTCAACGTCACACTCTTCGGCTTTTCCAGCTCCTTCCCCAGCACCGCGCTCGCCAACCGCTTCAACCCGAAGTTCCTCAGCTCCCAAACCCCCAACCTATCCGCTGCTAAACCCCGAAGATCAACAACGTTGGCGACGCGCAGCCTGTAGTCTAAAAGCAGCTTCTCGCAATCGCTCTCGATGCCGACGCCGACGAACGTGAAGGCAGGATTGGCGAGGAAAGTGGATAGGGAATGGGGAATCAATTCGGAGTGTAAAATCTGGAATATTAGGCAATTGGGGTCCAAGCAGACGCCGGGCGGCACCGTGCCTGCCGGGATTTGAAGGGAGCCGGGGTAGTTGGGGCCGGTGCAGAGCTGCAGGGTGGCGATCGGGTTGTGGTAGTAGCGGTTGTTGGGGCGCCACTCGACGTCGAGGCCGACAATGCGGTGGTTGGGGTTGGCGGGAGTGACGTTGGAGAGCCACGATTCCACCATGGCTGAGTTGCTGGTGACCATGGTGTGGACTCTGTCGTTGTAAAACGATACGTCGTACACGTTGTGGGTGTCGTACGGTAGCTCGTAGTCCACGATGCTGATCGCCATCCTCCTCTGGGATTGGTCAACGCGAGGGTTGGGTTTTGATAAAGTGGAAAACCGACCCCAAACGGAGCGTTTTGAATTCCAACAGTTATATATAGACCCGTCGGCTGTCGCATGCATACAGTCACTCGCAGGCTGCAGGTATCACCCTCGTCGTCAGCCACCGGAGAAAGATATTTCCAATTTTAATTCGCATGTATGATCAACTACATGTACTCCGATGAACGACTGCATGTATGACCACTAAATAAATAAATAAAAATTAATGAAAAGAGTTTGAAACATTTGAGTTTTAATGATAAAGATAAAATAAATGGTAAAATTAATAGTGTCATGATTGACTTTTTAGTGTAAAAATATGATTTTTCGTTAAAACGAACACTACCGGAGCTTTTCGTTAAAGTTCCATATTTCTAATTGTAATTTACATGTAATTAATTGATTGGGTAAATTGTAGCTATGATTCATTAACTTTAACTCAATTGGAGTAATGGTCCCTCAACTAAAAATTCATTACCATTGGTCCCGCAACTCATCAAAACGTGCAGCTATGGTCCCTTAACTTTAACCCAATTGTAGCAATAGTCCTTTCAACATAACTCGTTTTGACAAAAATTTTGACGTAGTTGACAAAAATGACCATAATTACACATTTTGATGAGTTGAGGGACCCTAATTGTATAAATGGTCATTCCAACATAACTTATTTTGACAAAATTTTGATGAAATTGATGAAAATGACTATAGCTACATATTTTGATAAGTTAAGGGACCAATGGTAATGGATTTTTAGTTGAGGGACCATTGCTTCAATATAATTAAAGTTAAGGGACCATTGCTAGAATTTACTCTAATTGATTAGTTCTAATGTTTGAAATTTCGGCTAAAATATGGACAACTACAATGACAAGTTTCATTTTAAATTTCAACATTTTCAGAAATTTTCTAACCAAAATGAGTGATGGACAAACTCATGACTACTTCTATCGATTTCAAATTAGATACTAAAGTGAGGAATTATGCCGTTATGATGGACTAGTTTGGGTAAAATGCCAATTAGAAATAATCAAACAACCTTTCGGTTTTATCCGAATCTCTGGTGGATTCCAAAAATCTTTGTTCTTCAATATTTACGTTCGTAATCCCAGATATACCAGCACGCAATTTAAATTGTTTGTCACTCATAATCACATTAAGAATAAAAAATAAAACAATTAATCCGAACTTGTGAAACTCGTCCAACCAAGTCTATTTGGTTGGCCAACAGGTTGAAATTGAACTCGACCAACCCACCTGATGCTTCCATTAGACAAACGTATGTGAGTCTCACATGTTGTGGTTATCGTCCAATTAAACTAACTTGAAAGCCAAAGACAAAGCAAAGAGTGTGTAAGGTGAGAAAAAAACCGCGTGTGCAAATCACCTCCGTTAAAGGAAAATCGGCGGTTCTGACTTGTGAGCGAAAATATGCCAAATTGTAAAACACTCTAAAATTTGGGTGGATAATTGTAAAATAGCTTAGTCTGTGTGGTAATTACCACAAAAGTGGAAAATTCATGTGGTAATTGTGCAATTTTCCATGGAAGCGAAGGAGGAAAGAGCTACAGCGCTGCGTTTAAACTTTGACAGTTGCAGTTGCAGAGATGGTATGAGAAGGGCAAACAGCCACAATCTCTCCCGGTTTTCTCAGCAACCAATCAGCTTCTTCACCGTTCACCAAAGCTAGCATTTTTCTGGTCCTCTCGTAACTCTTATCAGGTAATTTCTTCCTAACTTTTTGATTTTCTTACCATCTGTTTGGTTACCAAGAAAACTGAGAAAAGTAAATGGAAAGAACTGAAAGTTCAAGTCTGAACTTTGTGTATTTATACTATGTCTGGTGAAATTTTTGTTTCAATCGGTAAAAAATTTACTGAGACAGTGGGATTTGATGTAAAAATTTGCAATTATTGCTGTTATTTACGTTTTAGATTCTGCGTAACAAAACAGAGCATAAATTTAAGAGCTTTTAACATTTTAATTTTTAATTTAAGTCTACAGAGACCTCTAGGTTTGAACAATTTCATGTCTTTTCGGTTTCTTTAATTTCTATGTAATTTAAACATAAGCATAGATGATAATTTTTGTTTTTTTTTTGTTTTTTGTGTAATTAGGTTACAAATGAGTTGTTGTTCGGAATCCAAGATTCGAGCCGGAGGTAGAGATAGGGTCAGCAAGTTACCGGATGCAGTTCTTTATCGTATACGTTCGGTTCTTGTACCAAAAGATGCTGTGAGGACTAGCACTTTGTCTACAAGATGGAAGGACATATGGGCCTCTGTTCCCAATCTGAACTTCGACAGTCGAGATTTCTCCTCCTCTACTGGCCTTTCAGAGTTTGTTTATTGTGTGCTTTTCTTTCGGGAATCAACAAGCATAAAAAAATTCCGTGTTTTTTATTCCCTTGCCGAGGATTTTAGCCAGGATTTCTCTCATGCTGATGGTTGGATTCGCACTGCCATTAGGCGTAAAGTTGCGGAACTTGATCTTTTGGTTGAATCAGATGATGGTGAGATGTTGTTGTTGCCTTCTGAACCTGTGGTGGTCAAGGTGTATGGCTAATATTCCTACGTCTGGTTGTTTCCCATGTCTCAAAGTCCTCCATGTTACATTTCAGTATCCTCAAAATCACTCAGTGGAAGTCCCCCCTGTACTTGAAGATTTGAACTTTGACTGAGATCTTGGACAAGTATTTAGCTTTGACATCTCTGCACATGAACTAAAGTGGATAAGAATAAGTTTTTAGAACTCCATTTGGTCTTCCAAGTTACAAAGCGTCAAAAATTTCATCTCAACGAGGGCCTTTTGTCAAAATATATCCTGGAGGATACAAAACCCCTACTCGAAGCCAAGATTTTTGTCAATTGGAGGTACCAAGACGATGAACAATATGCATTTTGTAACCGTATGCATAAGCTTCTGGCCGGAATTTCCACTGCCAAATATCTGTATTTTTAGGGTCATATTTTTAAGGTAAGCATATCCTAACTTGTTCTGTGCATTACGTACTGTCATTATGTATGATAGATTGAAAGAAACTCACTACTATTGTTTTGGTAAGGAAAGGAAATAATAAAGATGCTTAATGCCACCTGCATGAAAAGATTTTCACTTGCATTATGGCAGGTACCAAACATAGCTTTATAACTGAAGTCTTTTTCCCCTTTTGGCAACTATGATTCCAAATAGTATATTATGCATGACCAAATGTTTCATTTTCACATGAATTTCTGTTTGATTAATGCTTTATATTTCACAAAGGAGTTTTGTTTACTTGAGAAAATTGATACTGCTTGCTCCTATCTGCTGCTTCTGGTTGAAACACCTAATAGAGTTACTCAAGAGTACACCTGGCCACATCCAATGAAGAATGCTTAGGCGTAATGCTTGAAGAAATCTGATATATATCTTCCGATATATATATCCGTACAGCTTAATTGGAGTGCATCAGAATTTCTACCTTCTTGTTTGTTATCACACCTCAAAACTGTCGCTATAAGGGCAGTCAAGGCACGAGTAGATGAAATTGAAGTAGCAAAGTATTTGTTTAAGAATGGTGAAGTCTTGAAGAAGATGACTTTTCATGCTCCTGAATTTGGATTAACAAAGAGAAGGTATACAAGCAAATTTTAATGTTTTGAAAGGGGTTCTAAGACGTGTCAAGTTGAATTTATCGAAGTGACACTGTTGGCTTTATAAGGGTTTTTATCTAGGAATTTAATTTTAGCTTTGTTGATGTTTGAAATGGAAACAATGGATGCTTCGTTGAAGATGATCTTTTAGCATGAGTCTGTTATCAAAGGTGAACATAAATATGCAGTCTCTTTGTTTTTCGTTGCATAAATTCGTCATATACTGTAGAATTAAAATTGCTTAGGACTTGGAGAGGGGTCATATGTGAATCTCAGGCTCTATGCAATGTTTAGAGTGAAGAATTTGTTCCTGTTGGTCTGGTGTAGCCCAAAGTGGCTCACTTTATGGGTGCACTTGATTTTCTGAATTTTGATTATTTCAGTGTGAATAGGACTGCTTATTTTCTTCCTGCTATTGTGCAAGAAACCATAGAGGGACTCAATAAACAAGGAAAATTTACATAGATAGAATATTTCTAACAAAAACGGACAACTTATGAATTCTAATAAATACAAAATAGAACTGAGTGGACGGAACCCTAAAGTGTTCCGGGTATAAATAGATCTTTATTGACCCCTCAGCCCCCTCAAACATTCCGCCGGATGAAACTGAAAACCTAAAGATCAAAATTTTGATCCCCAATTGGCACTCGCACCTCTTTAGGACGACGAATCAAAGGTCTTACAAGCCTCTACAAGAGCAAAGGTGAGCAATAATCGAAACCCTTAAGTCTTATTTTGAAACCCCCTTCCTTTTCCTTTGTGGTTTGTCAAAATGAAATGCATGTTTGGAATGTAATCTTTTTAATTCAATTATCAGCTGAAAAGAATCACTGATTGCAAGAAATCCAAGGGTAACAGGCATATCATCTTATATATAAGATTCCAACTAGGAAAGAGCTTCTTCATCCCAAATTACTGCATCAGAACAATTCAAATTTCATTGCATGTTGTGCAAACTCTCATCCAATTTCTGCATGTTTTAGGGAGGTGGTAGTGCAAAGGGGAAGGGCCATTTCCACCATAACTTCCCCCTTGTCTTTACTCATTATGTTGTTCAATTTGTTTTAGTACGAAGTCAAATGTGTGTTCTGTTTTGTGCTTCACTCTCATACTTCAGAGTTGCAGAGATAGCAGTGGTGACAACCAATTCATATTTTCCCCGGGCCATCACAGCAGCTCAGCTCTTACCAGGTATAGCATTTTGACTTCCTTACCATTCTCATCTGTTTGGTTACCAAAACTGCCAAATTAATAGAGGAATAGATAAATTTAAGTCTTACCGTTTCTGTTGATTGTCTCTGGAAAAAGATGAAATCTTTATTTTGTTGATTCTATTTCCTCATTGAATAAAGCATCCAGAACAATGTTGCGGTATCGAATATTTTCTTCTTGGATCTGTTTGTTTCCATTAAGTAATAAAAATTTCTTGGCAAAGTGGAATTTCATGGGTGGAATATATCTGTGAAAGGCAATTATCGAAGACATTATGGTTAAATGCAGTGTTATTGCCGCCATTCTTTGTAAATTCTTGATATGAAATATCAAAATATATTATACTAAAATGTTGGCGAATTTACTTCCCCATTAGATTCTAGTAACCATATGCAGAGCTTAAATAAAGATTTTATTTATTTACTTTTTTCAATTTTAACTGAAGGGTACAAATGAGTTCGAGGCCAAAGCTTCAAGGAGTTAGTGATAGGATAAGTGAATTACCAAATGATGTTCTTTGTCGCACACTTTCATTTCTTCCAACCAAGTACGCTGTGAGGACCACCGTTTTGTCAAAGATATGGAAGAACATATGGACTTCCGTACCCAATCTATACTTTTGTGACAATGACTACCCTGATGTTAATGCCTTTATGGCATTTGTGGATCGTGTACTTGACTCTCATGACTTATCACGCATCCAAAAATTCTGTCTTCATTCTTCCTGCTTCGACATCGAACCGTCTATTCTTAATCGTTGGATATGCACTGCAATTAGACACAATGTTCGTGAACTTGATCTTTTTGTTCACTCAGATGCAGAAGATTATTTTGAATTGCCTCAGACCCTTTTCACCAGCAAAAACCTAGAAGTTTTGAAGCTGCAATTCAATTTTATTGCCAATCCTCCTGCCTCAAAGTGTTTCCCAAGTCTCAAGTCCCTCTGTGTTGTAATTCAGCATCCTGAAAGTATCTCAGTGAAGATGCTTTTTTCTTACCTCCCTGTACTTGAAGATTTGGAAATACGGGGATACATTGAATATTATGATGTGGATGTCAACATCTCAGCACCAGAACTGAGGAAATTAGTAATAAATTTAGCGTATGGAAATGCTGATGGTGGCAATGATCATAAGTTATGTGTTAATGCTCCAAAACTTGAATCCCTTGACGTCAAGCTGGATAGCTTGTCAAAGTTTTTATTGTTAATCAATGCAAATTCCGTCGTCAAGGCAAATGTTGACCTCCTGTACGAAGAACTGTCCAATGATGGATCTGCAGATGTGGAATATAGTCTCCAGTATAAAATGCAGGCTGATCGTGCCATTGATATTCTGAAAAATATCTCCAATGTGAAGTACCTGTCTCTTTCAATTCGTAATTTGGAGGTATGTTGTCTTTGACTTGTTTCATTACGTTATATTTGGGACAGAATTATGTGTAGCAAATGTTCAATTCTTGCATGAATATCTTTTGTGATCTTTACTTGATCCTATTTTGATGTAGGGTGATTTGCCTGCTTTTGACAATTTGAACCATTTGAACCTGGTTTTTTATGATTGCGGTTACTGGGGATTTCTAATAAAGTTACTCAATAAATCACCTGAACTAGAACATCTCATCTTTGAACACGAGGTAAGATGTACTTCCACTTATGCTACTCTTTTAATAACATGGTAGCCTTTTGGATTCTCATGCTCTCATTCTTTCTTTTGAATACCTTTTAGGATTGTAGCATATGCAATGAAGTAGACTTCCGGCAAGTACTTAATCCACCAAAGGTTGCGCCGCTTTCTCTGATGGTGCACCTCAAGACAATCACTGTAAACGGATTCAAGGGAAGGCGGGAAGAGGTGCAAGTGGTAAAGTACTTGTTAGAGAACGGGACATTTCTACAAAAGATGATCATTTCTATTAAAGGGATTCCAGGTCATCTGTTTGACAACTTATACAGGGAAATTTTACAGTTTCCAAAGGTGTTCGATTGTCAAGTTGAAATGCGATTGTGGGTTTCAGAATTGAATTATTATCCAGTGCGTTTCTAGGGTTCGGGAAAGAAAAAAAAATCCTCTTTCGTTTTAGAAGTTGATCGGACGTTTGCAGTTTGTTTTTCTGTGGTATGTTTTCTTGTATCAACTTTCGATAGGTTCTTCAGACTCTCTGGGAATTCGACTGTGGACTTACCTACGGTGATGATGATGATAGAAGGGGCAATATATAATACTGTTTTGCAGACGTTGCCATTTTCTTGAACAGTTGTTAATCTAGTATCTTTGTAATGCCTTTTTTTCTCCATTGTTAACATCAAAGGATAAAGGGACAATATTCTTACGCTCATTTTGAGCGATTAGATTTTGTAACATTCAAGGGTCATGATTACGAGTGGCAAGAGAATGAGCTAAACATCACAACGGAAGTCATTTCTGCTCTTCGCTAGAGAAAGATGTAATCTTGAGTAGATAATCTTTAGTGGGGTTTGATTGTTTCGTTTCCCTGATCGAATACAATTATACTTGAACCTTTTCATCTACGATCTGTTTGTTTCCGTAAAACAAGAGTTGAAGATAGGATACAATTATACTTGTTGCCCTCTACTTGAAGGGTTGACTATTGATGGATTTGTTGGCACTCGTGGAGATTCTGTGGATGTTAATTTCAACATTTCCGCGTATAAATTGAAGACTTTGACAATAAGTTTGTTAGCTTGTCCCACAAGTCCGTACAATGTTTTAATTAATGCTCCGAATCTGAAAAGCATTAATCTTAGCCAGATTATTATGGCCTATTACTCTTTCGAGAATGTAATCTCTCTTGTCAATGCCAATATTGTTCTCGAAGCCTGTCGAGAAAAGGAACTAAGTACTGTCTTTGCCAATCGTGTCATTGCACTTATGGGAGCAATTTCCAATGTTAAAACATCTTTCTCTTTCAGGCGAATGTGCAGAAGTATACCCTGACTCATGTTCCTTTACACTATTGCTTGTAGAGTTGTGTACCTTCCTTGATATCAATCTATCTTTGTGTTCTTTCTTCCCTAAACATAGTGGGTGTTGTCATACGCCTTTATGATTTGAAATAGTAGGCGAAATAAATTTCTGAATGTGTTTATGTTTGATCAATGTTTATATATTTCATGAAGGGTTGTTGTCATCAATACTTCCTCCCAGAATACTTCCTCCCAGAGGAGTTGGTTCTGCAGGATTGCTATTTCTGGGATTTGCTACCAGCAGTGCTCCAGATATCACATAATCTACAACATCTTGTCTTGGAAGATGTGAGTATGATCGATGTGTTTACACTCTGTGTTTTATGCCAACTTGCACCTGTTAAAGTTTTTCATTTCACTCTTTTTGAATAACTGTCAGAGCACCGAATTTAGTTCAAGGTTCTCAGAGCATCAGTAAAAACCACCAGAATGTGTGCCTGTTTGTTTGTTTCGGCTGAAGACTATCTCCATACGGAGATTCCAGGGACGACATGTTGAGATGGCAGTGGCAAAGTATTTATTGAAGAATTGTAAAGTTTTGAGTAAAATGGCAATATATTCAGGTCATGCGATTATAAAAGAGAAGAAGTTACACCAGGAATTTGCCATGTTTGAAAGGGGCTCAACTACTTGTGAACTTGAAATCACTGAAGCGCAATTTGGTTTCTTCAAGCACTTTATATTCAAAGTGCATTTAAGATTTGGCACAAATCCATTTTCGAGTTTGTAACAGCATGAACTATTGTGAAAGAAGATGAATGAATCGCTTTGATTTTTGCAGATGCTTGTATACGGTTGTGTAGATTTCTTATCAAGGGTGAGTTGCATATATTTGCGGCGTTAAGCTTTTTTCAGTTGCTTTGCTTTTCATCTTTTTCCAGCAATGCAATGCAATTGAACAGGCAAGGAGGTATGATTCTAATTTGATAGCACAGTTGTTTCAGGTAGCATGATGTTCTTTTACTTTCCTGTTCAATTGCATTGCCTTGATGAGCTCATTAAGAATGATTCTAATTTGATAGCACAGTTGTTTCAGGTAGCATGATGTTCTTTTACTTCAATTTCTTTTTCTGGTTTTTAGCAGATGCTATCTTTATTAGAAATTAATGTTTTGTACATCTTGGTTGCTAGTAATGATAGTTTAGCTGCTCTTTTTAGTTGCGTATTTTGTTCGCTATAATTTGGTATATATCAAAGTATGTTTCTTACCCATGGCCATTTTTCAGAGGTTGGAGCAGGGGCTAAAGGTTGTTTGCGTGGTTAAGGGTTGTTGGGCTTGCGAGGAACTCAAATGTAATGATATTTGTTACATTGTTAGATTCTTAGATTTAGTTGAGTTCATTTTCATGGAAGAAAAAGTGTATTAGGAATTGTTTTCATTATTAGTATGAATAATTTTTTACCGGTGGTATTACTATTTGATTTTATTTTGTAATATTTGTATTTTTTTAATGTTTAACCTATTGGGCACAATAACAAAACTGTGCTAACATGGCTCGGAAAAATCATTTGACACATGTCAAAAGTGAGGCACCAAAAAACCTTTATTTGTGCTTCTCTCTTTGACCACGAAAGACAATATTGTGCCTTTGATGATCAAAGGGCACGCCCATAGAGGGCACACATAATATTTAGTTGTTGTTGTTATTGTTTTGAACAAGCGATATTATCACACTAAGGATGAGGGGATGAACTTAGTCTCACAATGGGCTAGCAATAATGTGGTTCAAATTCACTGGAGTGTTGCTATTGTTAAAGAACACATTTATTGGTGTCCTTAAGTCTCATAGGGCACAATTAACTTTATGTGTGTACTGGTCATTTTTCTTGTAGTGTGATTGTTACAGATGCAATGAAGTAGACTTCCGGCAAGTACTTAATCCCACCAACGTTTGCGCCTCTTTCTCTGATGGTGCACCTCAAGACCATCACTGTCAACGGATGCAGAAGATGATCAAGGGGTTTCGATTGTCAAGTTGAAATGCGATTGTGGGTTTCAGAAGTGAATTATTATCCAGTGTGCTTCTAGGTTTCGGAAAAGAAAAATCCTCTTTCGTTTTAGAAGGTGATCTGTCGTTTCCAGTTAGTTTTTCTGTGGTATATTTTCTTGTATCAACTTTCGATAGGTTCTTCGGACTCTCTGGGAATTCGATTATGGACTTACCTATGGTGGTGATGATAGAAGGGGCAATATATGATACTGTTTTGCAGACATTGCCATTTCTTAAACAGTTGTTAATCTAGTATTTTTCTAATGCCTTTTTTCTTAATTGTTCCGTTTTAGTGTAAAAGTTGAAAATATTTCCAATTGTAGCATAGTTTCCTGTGGTGAGAAGAAAATTCCAATGCCTGTCAGATTTTGGTTTATCAATCTTCTGAGGTGAGAAGTTTTGGAAGCGGAGGTCAATGATCCTCTCAAGGCTAACTGGTGGGACAAAGAAAATACTGATTAAGACTAATGGTTAACATACAAACATTATAATCAAAACCCTTTTATTATAATTTATACGAAAAAAATCATTTAATTTTGAACACCGTTTAGTCATTCATATGCATCTAACAAATATACGGTTTATTATGAGGATTATATTTTATATCAAAAATGTTGATTGGTTTGACATGCATGAATGACTAATTGATCTTCCAATTGAATATTTTTTGCATAGACTATCTTTAGATGTTGAAAAAGAGAATGAACGATTCTGATTCTGATTTTTTTTAATTTATTATTATTAAGGGGAGGGGGTAGGGTTTGAAACTACTACAATAATGAAGGAAGGAAGAGTTTTGAACCCGAGACGCATGAATTTCTATTATGATGTTTGTACGGTGGAGATGCGTTAATCTCAAGTTATGGGACAAGTCGATTCTCATGGGAGGGACACAAGTATTTTCTTACAGTAAGGGGTGAAGAATAAATTGGTATCGAATATGCATCCACGAGATTCTAAACTTAGAGCTGTCATTTGCAACCAAGTGAAATAGAATAACACTTTACCGTAGTACTAAGTGGCAAAAAGGGCAAATTAAAAACAACGAAATTCTCTCATGCAGACTCTAATAGTGTTTTTTTTATAGGTGAGGATGTTTTTTTTATAGGTGAGGATGAGTGACTTAATCGGTTGTACACAACTGACACCTAAGACCATCTCCAACCCTTGGGTTAAAACTAAAATTTTTAGCCCAGGAAATTTAAGTTTTAACTCAGAAACAACTTTTTTACTCCAACCCTTCTGGGTTAAAATTTTAGCCCCAGATTATTAAAGAATGAATTTCGGCTTTTTTTCTTTCTTAAAGTAACTTTTTTAAAAGAAAAAATTATGTAGACTATTCTAATTTAATTTTATGAACATTTTAACCTAAAAATATTTAGATTCCGACAAATATTAAAAAATCACTAATTGACACCATGAAACTTGTGAAATACTATGAAAGAATATGAAACGCATAAAAGAATATTTTTTTTAATTACTTTAGCTGTTAGATTTAAATTTGGACTGTTAGATTTTTTTTTACCGTTGGATTTCATCAAATTAGATCTTAATCGTTGGATTCAATTTATAAATATAAAACTAAAAAAATATACATATATGGTGGGCCAGCCCCACTAACCCAAGGGGAATCCTGAGCTCTACATTTTGCCCAGAAATGAGTTTTGAGTTTTAACTCATATTTGCCCCAAGGGTTGGAGCAAGTTGGGATAAGTTTAGAATCTAAAATTTGAGTTTTACTCCAAAGGTTAGAGTAGGTCTAAGGGTCGTCATTGGGGTTTGCATAAGTTTTTTCATGGCTATTTATTGTGTACGTGGGGTTTTTCCCAAAGTAAAACCATTGGCAGAGGGTAGATCTAAGATATTTCATTTTGTACAAGACGATATGTATTAAAAAGTTAAAAACTACTTTAATCTAATTTAGAGAAAGTGAGATTTGAACTTGAGTGACATGAGACGGGCCAATTATCTTGAAGTTCTATGAGTTAATTGGCTTCAATTATGAGCTTGTGAGGAACTAAACATACGCAACAAAGTTTTGTAAAGACAATTGCATTGATAACAGACGGGATGCATTAACCAAAAAGCTACTAGATGACTAGTGGCTACCACCCATCGATGAATTCCAAAGGACCTTTATGCATAGGATAGGACTACGACCCCTTTGGTATTAAGGTTTATTTTGATTGGAGCATGTGTACAAATACAACTCAATAGCCAAAGCCAATAATAAACTCACGTTACTTGGTCAAAATATTTCAAAAAAAAAAAAAAAAACAAAATAGAAATTGTGCATCTGCAAAGAACCCTAGGGAGGAGACAGCGATGGGGATGATGATGACAAACTACCAGAACACACACAAATTGAAGTAAATTTGGGCACTTGTGGTGGATTCAGGGCCGGTCTAGAGGTTTTTGAGGCCCGGGACGACGCTAAAAAATATGCCTTAACTTCACATAAGAAAATTATTTATTTTCACATAAAAGACATCGATAAAATTATACTTAGAAAAACATTTCAAACTCAATAAAAACACATAAAGACTAATTTATTTGGTATCAAGAGAAGGAAACTAAAAAACTCCTGGCTTACAAGTATATAAATGAGTTTTGTTTTCCATCTGAACTTTTAAAGTGTTTTTGTATAAATCGTGAGATGTTTTTTCTTATTTACTAACCTTGTCAATATGGGACTAAAAACATAATAATGTTTTCGAGTCTTTAATTGATATGTATAAGTAATGAATGGGCACTAAATTAAACCTTATAATGACACGTCATATGATTTGTAAATTTGCTCTAAAAATTTGGTCTATGCATTACTGTTTGTTGAATATTAGACTTGAATTGGAATGAATATTTAAAAATAGCAACCCATATAGCTACTAGCTAGTAACTAAAAATAAATTAACAACCAAATAAAATTTTGTTAAAATTGAAAAGAATAAACACGCACATAGCATTTCAAATTTAGGACCTCTCGTTAATTTTAAACAACAAAAATCATTGCTTTTAATTAAACTTCTTGAGTATTTAACCAAATTTTATAAATTTATACTCTTATGAAAAAAAAATTGTAAAAATTGGAAAGTAAATAAGCACATGTGGTGTTTTGAACCCAATACCTTCTCATTAATTTCAAATTACAAAACCACCTCTTCTAGTTAAATTCCTTTGTCATTAAACCAACTTTTTTAAATTTATACTCTTATAAAAACATATATAAATATAACACCCGAATAATTTTGGTGCCCCCAATTTTTTTGGGCCCTGGACGGTCGCCCTGCTTGCACTGGACCTGGGCCGGCCCTGGGTGGATTTACGAGGAATTGAGAGCCACCACTCAATCAAAGCGAAGAAATGATGGAAAAGTCCATGGCAGATGATGGCATGTGGGCATTGCCAGACCACTCATCCACATCTCTTACACATTCATAGATAAGCTTGTGCCCTTTTTACATGACAAAAGACCCCATCTTTCACTTGTTTTTCGAGGAACCCACCTTTTTAGGGGACCAGCTGGTGGTTTCATCATGTCAATCCGTTCTTTTAGAGATCCTGAAGATTGGTTTCGGTTAGCAATTTTGGCTCAATAGAGTAGGTCGGTTTGGTTTCAGTTTTGGCCCCAAACCGACGCAACACAACCCGCGCACACCCCTAGTCTTGAGCATGTTCTACGAAAATGTATGCCAAACCAACCCACATGCAATTTATGTGGGAGGGTGGCAATCTTTAATGTTTCGGGCCAGTTTAATATCATTGCAATTGCATTGCATGCCCTGTAAGGATAAACGCCTTTACAACCATCTCTCTAGATTGACAAGAAAAATGGATACACAATTTGGTGAGAAAATATGCCCTTTCTAAAGTTTTCATTGACTTATATACATCGGTAGTCTCTATTTCATGTGGAATGGTAATTAAGACAAAATGCACAATATAGTGAAAGCCAGACCACAAAAGAAGCAAACCCAGGTACCCAAAACATGGCGAGCAGTATATAACCTTTCTTTGGCCAAAACAGTAAGCACGAAGCACCTAACTACAAAAGAAGCAAAATAAACCCCAAAGAATGTCTTAGACAAGCAAACGATTAGTGAAAAGGGGTTCGACTACAGCACAAACACTTGAAAATACCATCATTACGGTCCATTGAGTGACACATTTGTTCCATTTAGAGAGTTGAGTTGAGAGTTGCAGAGAGAAACTGGTGGTATTTTCCAGAGCTATCACAGCGCAGATCAGATCAGCTTTTACCAGGTGTAGTAATTACATCGTGACCATTACATTATCATCTGTTTGGTTACCAAGAAAATATTTCAAGTCTTTTCATTTCTGCTTTTCTCTGGAAAAAAGATGTAATCTTGAGTAGATAATCTGTAGTGGGGTTTGATTGTTTCCATAAAAATTAAGCATATATAATTCATGGTAATATGGAATTTCAAGAGTTCATATCTATGATTCTGTGAAGCCAGTTAGCATTTTAAATAGAAAAAATCGAAATATAATGTAATATGTTAAACATAAACTTAAATTTGACGCATTTACAGAGCATCAAAATTAAGAGTTTGCATTAACTTTTTCCAACTTTCACTGAAATGAAATGTACAGACACAGAGGAGTAGAGGTGGTTACTATTACCAATGGGTTCAATATCAAACCACGCAAGCGTTGAAGATAGGATCAGTGAATTACCTGAGACGATCCCTTGTCATATACTCTTTCCTTGAAACGGTACATGCTGTGAGAACCACCGTTTTGTCTACAAGATGGAACAACATATGGACTAAAGTTCCTAATCTACACTTTGGTTATATTCCAAATTTTTGTCCGGAATATGAAGATGAAGATGAAGATGCATGTCACAATCATTTTATGACATTCGTTGATCGTGTACTTTTCTTTCGTGACTCATCAAAAATCCAAAACTTTACTCTTAGTTGTATCGATCTATATGATTTCACTCGAATTATTGATGGTTGGCTTTGCACTGCCACCAGGCATAATGTTGTTAAACTTGATTTTCATCTTCTTCATATTTATAAGTATAACCGCAGGGCCACTTTTAAGTTTCCTCAAAGCCTTTTCAAGTGCAAAACATTGGAGGTTTTGAAGCTTTCTTCAAATTGTACTACTTACTATCCTCCTACATCAGGGTGTTTTCCAAGTCTCAAATTCCTCCATATTACACTTCATATTTCTCTTGACAACTCTGTCGAGCAGCTCATTTCTTGTTGCCCTCTACTTGAAGGGCTGACTATTGATGGATTTGTTGAAACTCGTGGAGATTCTGTGGATGTTAATTTCAACATTTCTGCGTCTAAATTGAAGACTTTGACAATAAGTTTGTCAGCTTGTCCCACAAGTCCGTACAATGTTTTAATTAATGCTCCAAATCTGAAAAGCATTAATCTTAGCCAGAATACTATGGCCTATTACTCTTTTGAGAATGTAAGTTCACTTGTCAATGCCAATATTGTTCTCGAAGCCTGTCGAGAAAAGGAACAAAGTACTTTCTTTGACAATCGTGTCATTGCGCTTATGGGAGCAATTTCCAGTGTTAAACATCTCTCTCTTTCAGGTGAATGTGCAGAAGTAAGTATACCCTAATTCTTGTTCCTTTACACTATTGCTTGCAGAGTTGTTTACCTTCCCTGATATCGATCTATCTTAGTGTTCTTTCTTCCCTAAACATAGTGGGTGTTGACGTACACCTTTATGATTTGAAATAGCAGGCGAAGTAAATTTTTGAATGCGTTTATGTTTGATCAATGTTTATATATTTCATGAAGGGTGGTTGTCGTCGATACTTCATCCCAGAGGAGTTGGTTCGCATGATTGCTATTACTGGAATTTGCTACCAGCAGTGCTCCAGATATCACATAATCTACAACATCTTGTCTTAGAAGATGTGAGTATGATCAATGTGTTTACACTCTCCGTTTTTATGCCAACCTGCACCTGTTAAAGTTTTTCATTTCACTCTTTTTTGAATAACTGTCAGAGCACTGAATTTAGTTCGAGGTTCTCAGAGCATCAGTGGAATCCACCAGAATGTGTGCCTGTTTGTTTGTTGCGGCTCAAGACTGTCCCCATGCCGAGTTTCCAGGGACAACATATTGAGATGACAGTGGCAAAGTATTTGTTGAAGAATGGTATAGTTTTGAGTAAAATGACGATATGTGCAAATCATTGGCATATGGAAAAGAAGACGTTGCACCAGGAATTTGCTACGTTTGACAGGGGTTCAAAGACTTGTCAAGTTGAATTCATTGAAGTGTGATTTCATTTCTCCGAGTACTTTATTGAAGTTAGGACAATGAACGAATTTGCTATTTGTAGCTGCCAATGTCGCTTATAATCCAATCTAATTTGAATTGCAGTTAATGAAATTCAAATTAGCAACCAATTTATTACTCTCGACAAGTGCTCTAACCAACTATGCTAGATCCAGTTCTACTTATATTTGATTTATGGAATGCTAACTGCCAAACAAAGATAAACCTTATTTGACGAAAAAAAGAGATAAAAGTTGGAACGAGCTGCTGTTCTTGTGGAATTCTCAGACTTGAGAGTTGCAGAAATTGTGAAACCGCTGCTGTTAGCATTTCCCTCCGTTTCTCAGTAACCAATCTGAGCCACCAACGAAGGCTCTTCTCTTGTCAGGTACTCTTCTTCTTCTTCCTGGAAAAATGCTCCGTTCAATACTTTCTTCTGGGTTGTGTTCGCCTCTTTGGAATCTTTTTTATTTACTTCAGGAAGCAGAATTTTATTTAAGATTTTAATTTGCTAAATTTTCTGTTCTGTTGGACTTGTAGGATTTCATTCATTTCTCTTTTTACCTGATATATAGTACCTAACTAGTTAAGATTTCTTGTGCTTTAGGAATTGTAATTAATTCTGTATTCGAATTACTTTAAGTATAATATTACTTGTGCCACAAGGGTTTGTGATGTATATAGAAAGGGGTTCACCCCAATCAACAAAATTATCCATTTATAATATCTTACATGGTACTAGTAGTTTAGGTAATTTTTTCTGTCAAACCCTAAGCCTATCCGCAAGCCTAGCCGTCCCCCTCCCTCATGGCAGCCTCTCCGGGTTCACCCCAATCAGTAGAATCATCCAATTATAACTCTCTACAGTCTGTGTAAACATATATAAAGGGTGGAAAAAATACATTCACTTTCCATTTGCTTCAGTCTTAAATAAAACCCCTAAAAGAATTTATTTTTTATTTTTTATTACGTGTGGATGCTGAACCTATAAAGTTCCAATTAACAGCAGTTCCGCATTTTCTGGAATGTTCACTGGCTTTCAAGCCTTTCATGTCAAAGCATTAGGCAAGAGTTAAAGACAGGTCAGCAAATTACCAAATGTGGTGCCTTGTTGCATATATACTCTCTTTCCTTGAAAGAAAATGGGCTGTCAGGACCAGCAATCTGTCTACAAGATGGAAGAATGTATGTGTTTCTACCCCTATCTAGACTTCCGCTGCGGGGATTTTCCTGCTGATTCTGGTGATCTTTTAAAATTTTGTTGAGCAGGTACTTTCCTCTCATGATTCATCGGATATCCAAAAAATGGGTCTTGCCTGTGATTGTTTCCATACGGTCAGTTCCTCTCACGTTGATGGTTGGATTCAAACTTCTTTTAGGTAGAAATATAATTTTGTTTCGCTTGATCTTTATGCTGCTACATATGGAGACCAGATTATTGAGTTGCCTAAAAGCTTTTTCACATCCGAAATACTAATGGTTTTGACCCTGAGGTCGAATTTTATTATCAATGTTCCCGCATCTGGTTGTTTCCTAAGTCTCTCAAGTTCCTTTATGTTATACTCACGGTTCTAAAAGACGTTAGGCGCTACGGCTGGGCCTAGGCGAATTTAAGTAAATTAAATATATATTGCATAAATAAGTGCCTATATTTATACTTCAAAAAAACACATAATTGTCTTAGCATACATAAATTGTAGAATAAAATGACATATAGATTATAAGTATTAGAACACATTGAAAAAAAACAAGCATATAATGAGTGTTCATCCAAGTATTCAACAAACCTCTTACATTTTATTGAAAAAATAAAATGTAAAAAGAAAGTTATTGATTTTTTGTCCAAGTGAGAGTTGTGACCTATGTTTGAGCGGGTAGGCGCCCGCTTGAGCGGGTCTAGGGGCATTTTCTTAATTTTTAAACGTCTAGAGGCTAATCGGGATGGTGGTCAACTGCCTAGCGCCTAGGCGATGTTGAGAGTTGTCCCACATCGGTGAGGGATAAGGTTTGCTATGTGCTTATATGATCTTGGGCTACTCCTCATATAGTCAATTGGTTTTATGATGGAACCTCAATTTCATCATGGTATCAGAGCAAGGTTGTTCACGTGTGAAGCCCAACGGCCACACGCGCTCTACATCACCCAGTTGTTGTCCACGTGTAGGCTTGAAAATCCGCCACACGTGCGGGGGCGTGTTGAGAGTTGTCCCACATCGGTGAGGGATAAGGTTTGCTATGTGCTTATATGATCTTGTGCTACTCCTCATATAGCAAATTGGTTTTATGGTGGAATCTCAATTTCATCAGGCGGCTCTAGGCAGAGATTTTTAGAACCGTGGTTATACTTAATTATCCTCAAAATGACTCAATGTTTTGCTTTTCCCGAACTGCCCTGTACGTGAAGATTTGGCTATAGAAGGATATCTTCGGTATGGTGTAGTTTTTAATTTGAATATTTACGCTTCTGAACTGAACATTTTGAGAAACATGGGGACAACTTTTTACATGTACTCTCAAGCTTGAAAGCCTTGGTTCACGCTGGGTTTCTCGGATTATATTCTAGAGAATATGCACACTTTCTATTCAAAGCCACATATTGACCTCCATGACCATTACACAAATGTTACAATTCCTCGCTTCTGACAGTGCAACCACGCTTCTAGCAAGGATTTGCAATGTTAAACATCTATCCCTTTTAGCTCATCTTTTGAAGGTAAGTATATCCGAACTTGCTTGTCTTACAACCGTAAGAAAGAAAGGTAAGGGGTAATTTGGATGAACGGATGGATGCTACTGCATACATTTTGTACCATTATTTTGTGTAAAGTGGAAGAGTTGTGGGGTGCAGCAGTCATGTTGGCCCGTAATATTCAACCCCTTCAAAGTTGGATAGATTGAATTTGAAGGAATGAAATAAATTAATTAGCAATTAGGTTTTTGTGGCGAAGGGTGGAAAAACTAATTAAGATTTTCTCTATTTCGGACAAACTTCAATTTCTTGCTTGAAGCATCAGAGGTTAACGTTATGCATTTCATTTCTTTTTCAACCTTCAAGTTTTGTTATGAAGTTGACTGCAGTATCTGATGTTCACTTTGGTGATCAATGGCTGATGAGAAATTGGACGCTGCATAAGAAATAGTGCTCTTATTATATTTGATTGTTGTTTTTCCTATTCTATGATAATTATTATAAACTTTCTTTGGTGGGAATGAGAACTTGTATTTTTTTTTTTTTTTTGCCAGATTGTTTTAAATGCTTAAGTTTATTTTGTAATACTTCTTCATTAAGCAATCTTGATAAACAAAGACAGCTCAAAGAGAGGTGTAGCGTTCGCAATGAACGATTCTGATTATGACATATGTACGATGAAGATTTGTATTGTTCATATAAAAATTCAAGGGGACCTGCTATGAAAGTGGTCTATGTATAAATAAAGAATCATTGACCCCCTCATCCCCTCACAATTTCAACGCCGCACGAAACCAAAAACCCTAAGATACAAAATTTGGACACTCGCACCTCGTTAAGACGACGAATCGAAGTTCTAAAGAACCTCTACGAAGGTGAGTGGATTGATTTTCGGAACTCCTTTAGTTTTCAATTTTGTTTTATCAAATGAAATGTATGTTTGGAATGTGATCTCCTTAATTCATTTACCAGATGAATAGACTCATCTCAAACTGACCGAAAAAACCATGAGAAATGATAAACACAAATTCTTTTTCTCATCGTACACACTCTTGTTTAATCATGTCCGTTGTTTTCTTCTGATGTACTTAATCTGATGACTTGAAGTAAAAAGAGGTGTATGAGAAGCTAAAACTGGATTGTAAAAATGAGCTCCCAATACTATATGAAAAAAAAAACTCATTACTCATTATTTATTTTTGTATCAAATGAATTTTGAAAAATATGTTTTGTTTTGTGCTCCATTCTCATAATTCAGATTTTCTCTTAATAACATGTTTACTTCCTTAACATTACCATTTGTTTGGATACCAAGAAAACTGCCGAAAACAATAGAGGGATTTTAGTCTTATTCTTTCTGTTGGTTATCTCAACAAAAATATTAAATCTTTATTTTGTTGTTTTTGTTTTCTCAATGAATTTAGTTCCTCAAGAAATGTTCCAATATTGCATTCTTTCTTTCTTGGATCTATTTCTTTTTTTCCATTAAGAAATAGTAAATAGATAACACGGAAGGCAATTAATTATCAATTGAGGACATTGTGGTTAAATGCAAAGTTATTGCCATTCATTTGTAAAATTCTTGATATGAAATATCAAAGTATGATATGCCAAAATTTTGGCTTATTTACTTCTCCCTTAGATTGTAAAAGTTTGGCTTATCTTTTTTTATAAATTTTTACTGGAAGGTACGAATGGGTTCGATGCCAAAGAATCAAGAGCGAGTGAGTGATAGGATAAGCGCATTACCAAGTGAAGTTCTCTGTCATATACTTTCGTTTCTTCCAACTAATTATGTGGTGAGGACCACCGTGTTGTCTAAGAGATGGAAGAACATATGGACTTCCGTTCCCAATCTATACTTTTGTGACGATGATTACCCTGAGGTTAATGATTTTACGGCATTTGTGAATCAAGTACTTGACTCTCATGACTTATCACGGATCCAAAAGTTCCATCTTCATTGTGACGACGACTACTTCGAACACCCGCCTGTTGATCGTTGGATTCACGCTGCAATAGAACGGAAGGTTGTTGAACTTGATCTTTGTGTTCATCACTCAGAACCAGACCAGAATTTCGAATTGCCTCAAAACATTTTCATGTGCGACACACTAAAAGTTTTGAAGCTGCAGTTTCATTTTATTGCCCGTCCTCCTACATCAAAGTGTTTCCCAAATCTCAAGTTCCTCAATGTTGATATTCATCATCCTGATGTTGACTCGGTGGAAAAGGTTTTGTCTTACTTCCCTGTACTGGAAGACTTGGTTATAGATGGATTTCTGGATGATTATGATGTTGAAACTCTAGATATTAACATCTCTGTACCAGCACTGAAGACGTTAGTATTAAGTTTAGAAATTGAAAATTTTGATGAGGATTTCAAGCTTTGTACTAATTCTCCCAAACTTGAGTCCCTTGACGTCAGGCTGTATGGCTTGTCAAACTTCTCTTTATCGATCAATGAAAATTCCGTAGTGAAAGCAAACATTGATCTCCCATACGAAGAACAGCCTAGTGGGGAGTCTGCAGATGTGGAAGATATTCACCAATATGCAGAACAACATGATCGTGCAATTGCGATTTTTAAAGATATCTGCAATGTCAAATACCTGTCTCTTGTTTTCTGCCTGCGTTTGATAATTGGAGAAAATTGAAGCTGGTTTGGCATAATATATCTGTTAGGCGAGCACTCCACATTTTACCCCTGTTAATTCTGTTCCTTCATTTTCTTTTGATTTGCTCAAGAGAGCACCCTTTTGACAAACAATTGACACTATTGTGCTTATTTTTTTAGTCTGAAACCTACCTGCTATGCAAACAGTTAATTGAGTATCGTTTTCGTTTTGTGTTTCACCTGTTTACTTGGTCTTTTTTTTTAGTTCTTGTCAATTGAGACAGATAGATCTTATCCCATTCCGAAGTCCAATTAACGTCAAAAAATCTCCCATTCTTTAATTATCCGGCCTACCAAATGAGGCAATAGCCCAAACAAATTTTCAAAAGGGAACGATAATGAATTCGTACCTTTATCTAGCTATCGTGCTTCGTGGATGAACAATGCTTAAGTCTTCCGTCGAACTATTTGTTACTAAACCCTCTTACTATCTGTTTGGTTACTAAGAAAACTGAGAAATAGGGTTAGAAAATTCAAGTCTTTCCCTTTGTTTGTTTCTGTAGATGGTAAAACTTTCTGACTTCACTATGATTGAAAATTATGAGATTTTGATGTTGCAATATATGAAAACTGAATACCAAATGGTTATCAAACGATCCCTAAACAAAGCATAAATTAAGACATTTTAAATTTACTTGTTTTTATCATTCATTGTACAGCTATTATAACCCAAAAACAAAGGAAATTTCTGATTTTATATTTTTTTTTCTGCATCAATTTCTGATTAGCAAAAATAGAGCATATAGATTGACCAAAAAATGAAAAGCCTTTTCTATGTGAAGTTTTTTTATACAAAAGCTTCTTGACAGTGAATTACCAAGTTAAAAAGTGTGCTGCAACTTGACAATATTTCCCAAAATGCATCAGGTTACAAATGGGTCCGAAGTCTGACAGTCAAGCAAGTTCGAAAAATAGGATCAGTGAACTACCAGATGCAGTTCCTTGTCACATACTTTCCTTCCTTTCAACAAAACATGTTGTGAGTACCAGCGTTTTGTCTACAAGATGGAAGAACATATTGTCTCTTTTCCCAATCTAGACTTCAGCGATCGAGATTTCTCCTCCTCTGCTGACTTTCGGAGTTTGTTGATCGTGTGCTCTTCTTTCGTGACTCATCAACCTTCAAAACTTCCGTCTTTTTAATAACTATGTGGATGACTTTTCTCATGTTGATGCTTCGATCCGCACTGCTATTAGGCGTAATGCTGAGGAACTTGATCTTCGGATTCAATCATCTGACAATTACGAGCAATTTGAATTGCCTAAAAGCCTTTTCATGTGCAAAACGCTAATGGTTATGAAGCTGATGACAGATTTTGTTGCCAGTATTCCTACATCCGGGCGTTTCCCATGTCTCAAGCTCCTCTATGTTACATTTCATTACCCTCAGACTCCTCAATGGAAAAACTTTTATCTCAATGCCCTGTACTTGAAGATTTGACCATTGACGTTAAGTCTTTCAGACAGTTTTTTGCCTAAACTGAAGGGGTTAAGCATAATTCTGAGCACTTCATAGGAACTTCAAGATGTAGACAATTTTTTTTATAAATGCACCAAATATTGGAAAAGTTGATATCGTGTGAGCAGCTTTTGTCAAGTTATATCTTGGAGAGTAAATAATCCCTACTCGAAGCCAAGATTCATCATTATTGGCATGATAGCTAGAGATGATGAAGGTGCCTGTGCCTGCGTTTGATATTTTGAGAAATTTGATTTGACGCTGGTTCTTCACAGCTGTTGTTAGGGGTGGGAAATGCTAATAGAGTTGCTCAAGAGATCACCTGCTCTACATACATTCCCTTGTCTTGCAAAATGAGTACGAGTATCGCCGCCCCTCCAAAATTGACAAAAGCTCGATGATTAAGCTTCAAGTAAACCGAGATTATGCGGAATCCTCAGATCTTCCATGGAATCCACCAGAGTTTGTTCCTATTTGTGTGACGTCGCACATCAAAGCTATCTCCATGAGGGCATTCAGGGGAAATCCAGATGATCAGATTGAAGTAGCCAAGTATTTGCTAGAGATGCCAAGTCTTGCAGAATATGACTATTTACACTGCCGGTCAAAGCTTGTTCAGTTTCAAGCTTGAACTAAGCGGAGATTGGCTCGTTTATGGACTAAGCTTGAACCTTAGCTTGGTTTAGCTCATTTCTGAAACCAGCTCTAACTTTGATGAAAAATTAAAAATTATTTAAGCAAACACAAATAAACTTATAACATGACACGTCTCATGATAAATGCACATTCTTAATAGATGCCTCATCGATGTGAAGAAGGAAAGTCAATACATTTTAAAAAACAATACTACGACCGAGTCAAACATGAATCAATCTCGAGGTATCTCAAAATCCCAAAATTAGTTGAGTTGGACTATAAACGTTGTAGCTGAACTCATAGATTTTTTGGTTTTGGTCAACTGAACTCATAGATCATATTACTTTCTTTTGAATTTCTTGGTCATAATCTATATTTTGGTAAAAATCTTGAATATTTTGGTTTGGATTGATAAAAAGATTAAAAATTACACTTAGATTTATAGCCAAACAAATCACATATATGTCTATAGTACTAAAAAGAGAAATGATAACTACACATTTTTTATTTTATACACGTCGCTTTATAAAACGTCCGTTGTTATCATTTAAAGCGTGCGTGATTATCGTTTTTCTTCTTTCTTCAAAATTAAGCGAAAACAAAACCCTGGAAAAAAAAAGGAAGAAATTTTAACGAAAAACTCCATGTACTGTTTACTTTAACGAAAAACCATATTTTTACACTAAAAAGTCAATCATGTACTATTCACTTTATATTTTATTTTATCTTTATCGTTAAAACTCAAAATTTTCAACCATTTTCATTATTTTTCTAAAAAAAAAATATAAAAAAAAGGACAAAGGATTATAAATATAATTTTTGGTCTGAAGAAAGAGGCAAAGTTGCCAGCTGAGAAAAATGGCAGCGTAACGCAGAGAGACTGAGTGAGGGAGTCTGGTAGAAGAGAGCGTCCATCCCGATTTTCGATGAGGAAGGAAGCACCGAGAAGAACCCAAAAGCCAGAAGAAGAATTGCAGACACCAAACCTTCTCCTCCACCCAATCTCTTCGTCTTCAGTTCCAATTCTTCCTCCTGGCTCCGTAAGCTCTCGTTTCCTCATGTGGGTTCTCTCTCACTCCTCTGTTGCTGCGACTTTCCGCTAGAAAAATTGAATCTTTGGTTGCAGGTACGCGAGGAGCAGCAGCGGCGGCGGTAACATGTGCCGGCAGGAGGCGCGGGTGCGGATGTCGGCGGAGGAAGAAATTGCGGCGGAGGAGAGCCTCTCTGTCTATTGCAAGCCTGTTGAGTTCTACAACATTGTCCAACGCCGCGCTATTAGAAATGTACTAATTTATTTCGTATTGTTCAGCTAAATTATTTGCATATACGTGACCAATGAAATCGAGGATTTATACTTCGGTGGCCACTTTGTAATGGGTTTGTGTGCATTTTTCGAATGTAGCCGGCGTTTCTTCAAAGATGTTTGAGCTACAAAATAGAGGCCAAGCACAGAAGGAGGTAATGGCAGCAATTAAAATTTGAACTTTTGTGTCTATACAAGTGTGTGCTAATTTTTTTTTACTGACTGGGTTGGTGTTGGTTGAAATTTAGGATACAAATGACGGTTTCCATTTCGATGAATGAGAAGGAAGGTGTACAAACCCATAATCTCTTTCCTTTGTATGTGTTTTTGGCCAGACTAGTTCCTGATGTTGCGGTTCCAGAGGTATGTCTATGTATGTTTTTAGTTTTCGAATTGTTAATCAATGTGTTGCTTTGTTCCGGTTTCATTTTCATGTATCTGATAAGAGTTCTGTCTTGGAATGTATGAACAAGTATTCTGCTACATATCGATTCAGTCGAGCTTGCATGTTAAGCAATTCCACTGGGGTTGATGGGAGTAGTCAACTTCAAGCACATTTTATTCTGCCTGACATTAATAAGCTAACACTGGAGGCTAAATCTGGCTCACTTGCAATCTTGCTCGTCAGCTTTGGTACTTTTTTGTGAAATTTTGTTGGTATGGAAACCTTTTTTATGTGGATGTCATCGAAATGTTTGGGCTCATATATTAGTTCATTGTAGTGGGAGCACAAAATCCATTTCGTGGAATCAATTTATCCAAGGGTCCTGTGGATATGTCTTCTTTCCCTTGTAAGTTAAAGCTTTACTTGCTAAGCTTTATCACATGTTTGAATTTTGTTATGTTCTTTAACAGATTAAAATTTAAAATTGTGACAGGTCTGACATAATTTTGCATTTTGGATTTCTTTAGTAAACTTTATGTTCTACATGATGCTGGCACATTACGATATGTAGAGACCAGATTTTTAACTATATACCAACTTTAAAAATAAGATAGGACGAGTACACTTTATGTCATGCCCTTGTCTAAACTATGTGAATAAATGTTTCTTCACACCAAGATATGTGGAGTGAAAGATGAAACATTCTTTGTACCTTGTAATATTGAGAATTATTTTACCGACTTTAATCTTCTTTCTTACGAGATTGATTGCTCAAATCAGTTCTATTTTTATTCTGGTTCTAAATTCACTGTCAATTTTGCTTGACAGCAAATGCAGGAGGATATTGTCTATGGAGCAAGATACCACTTGAATTACTTTATATCTCTTGGGAGAATTCTCCTAATTTTGGTTTGGGACAGAGAGCTGAGATGATTTCAACGACTGACATGCGCTCTTGCTTCTTGAAGGTATGGCATCACTTCCCTGACATTAACTATTTGTAATTTCTTGACTAAGAGCTCCTGGTTAACAGTGTGGTAAACCTTATGACATTGTAGCTGTCAAAATAATTTAGTTTTTCTCCAATCTCTTATTCGTGATTGGACCTGTATAATTGTAGGCCTTCTTTTCTCCACTTTCAGTTGATTTAGTCTTTTCCCTATTGCAGTTGAGCTGTTTAAATGAGGACAAGTGCCTTATGATTGCAACTCCCCATAATCCAGAAACTGTTGTATGTTCTTTTTTCAGTGTTTTCTTCTTAGATCAATAATTTGAATCTCTCCTCTCTCTCTAGGCATGGAACATACATGTATGTGTATTCAACATTCTCTTCTTGGCAACTGTTGCTGATGAATATCTGTTACTTTTGGTTGCTTGGGCCTTTCAAAGGTCATTTCTCAGCTAGTGCAGGTCACCATTTCTGCAGAGGAATTTGGTGCTAGGGAAAAATCTCCTTATAGCACTTACATATGTAGTGACATTCCTTCTTCATCGTTGCCTCATATCATTCGGTAATTTTCATCTCTCATCAAGTAAATTTGCCTGTTCACGTCATTCTGTTATTCCTTCTAACTTTTTGCTTCCCTGAAATTGTTGTTATCGGATACTGTTTTTTGTTTGATCATTTATAAAACTTAGTTTTTGGGTCGCTACTTGTATTTTATAATTTTCTTGTTTCAGTCTAAATTGAAATAGTTGATCATTAGTCTCGTGGTATTTTTCCATAAGAACAGACTCTATGAACTTAATTTGGATATACTCCCACAAAACTTCTTATACTTCATTTTCTTGCATGCAAATGGGTGATTTGTCGTGCTATTCATGGAGAGTACAAAATCTGTGTGATCTTAAGCTGATTTTAATGAGGATTTTATTTTTATATCAGTATGTATATGTCTATGTTTGAGCTCTTGGCGATATGCTTAAATATTTGTTACTTGTGTTGTCCAGGTTAAGGGCAGGAAATGTGATTTTTAATTATAGATACTACAACAATACATTGCAACGGACAGAAGGTATTAATGATATCTTATAATTGTTTTCAACTTCCAAATTTTCGTTATGGGACGTGTTGGCAGCTTAAAGTTAAAATATGGAAATTGGTAATTTTATTCTATACTTCCATTTCCTTGTCAATAAAGACAAAAAATATTTTCGTATTCCAATTAATGTGTTTTTTCTTCTTCCTCGCATTCTTTAACCAATTAATATATTTTTGTATACCAATGAATACACATTCCCTTGTTTGTGAAATAATCCTTTGTTCATCTTGCAGTAACCGAAGATTTTTCTTGTCCATTTTGCTTGGTTAGTTGTGCAAGCTTCAAGGTGCAACTTTCTGCCAAAATCTGTTTTTTATTGTATATTGATAACTAATTACTTCACATATTAACAACTTAGGTTTTAGGAAAAATAACAAATTTTCATGGTATCAAAGCAGAAGGTCTTGTGCTCAAATTGTGCCACTCAATTCCACATTAAAATAAAAATTGTACATGCCCTCTCGTAGTTGAAGTCTTGGTACACATAGAATTGATTCTAATAGCTTAAGCTTATGGGAGAAGTAGGAGTGTAGCAATCTGAAATTGAACCAATAGCTAGTGCACTTATGACTGATGCTTAAAATCTATTCAATCTTTTTTGTAGGGTCTGAGACATCATTTGTTCTCATCACATGATCTCTTCAACTTTGAATTTTGGGTTAGTATTATTCTGTGAGAACCTTAGTGGGATTATGTTCATTTAATTATGGTAGACCAATGGCTACTAAAATGATGATTATTTATAGGTAACCGAAGAGTATCAAGCTGTAAATGTGTCTGTGAAAACTAATAATTGGAGATCTGAGGTATGTGTTCTTCTATTATTTGAATGATAGAGGAAAATAACATTTCTCAGCGATCAAGTTCTGTATTAAGTATTAGCAACCATATTTCATTCCATTCAGTAAAATTTAATGTTACATTGTGTGTGTATATTGTTACCCGAGGAATTGAGCAAGTCCCATACAAGGTTGCTGCCCCAATCATGAGTTGTCCTATGTTTAATTTGGAATTAGATTAGGGCAAATGTCATCTAGATATAATCTTTTCTAGTTTCTTTGGACATATACATGTTGAAATAGTAAAGATGATGTTGGCTGCCGAAGATGACAGATGAAACAACTATTATGCCAATTTATGAATTGTAGTTAACTTTGAGAATACATTCTCTTAAAAAACAGATGGTAGTGGTACAAAAGAAAAAAAATGCAGAAATACCTTGATAACTAGCTGCAGAAATTTAGATCTTATTTTTTCTCTTCAGATTGTTGCTGATGGTGTTGATCCTAAGCTACAAGTATTCTCCTTTTGGTAAGTTTTCTCTTCTTTATTGGCCCATATGTAATTTTATTTGAGATATATGAATGCCTTAAACTGAAAGGAGTAAGCTCATGCATTTCCCAGCTCAAAGCCACTAAGACGCAGAAGACCCAAGAGCCTATATCAAAATGCAAAGCACGTACATCCTCACGTCTTAGAGTCTGACTTTCCTTCTGGACTTTGTGAGCTTTTGGACAAGGCCGATGGTACATGTTCTTTCTCATGTTCACATAAACTATCTGAATTGACTACATGATCGATTATTATTAAAAATTTGAGAAAGTAGAAGGTGCTGAAGCTCTCTTTGTTTCCCCTTTATATGTATTTTGCAATGTTATACTTTGGGTGGGTGTTTGTTGTTTTAAAGTCAATGGAGGTTAGACAACCAAAAAGGACAAAAAAGATGGAATAAATAAGGCTTTTTGAACTCTCTGTCAAAGATTCGAACTGTCTTTTAGCTAAGAATTATTTTCTCTGGAATTATATGGGAAAGATATATCTTAGTAATGGTGAAGACTTGAATAAGTATTAATTCCTTGCAAAATAAGTGTATGGTCCAAAAATTATGGATCAACCAATCCTCTTGTGTGTCTTGACTAGTTGATTGGATTATTGTTAGGAACCCAAAGTGTTCCTGACATAGTTAATCTGAACATGTCCTGCAACATGAAATTTCAAGCTCCAGACTGCAGATGAAATATCATTGTTCTCCTGGAGACCTATGTAGTAACTCCTTCAGGTGCCTGCAAAGCATCCGTCGAATATTATTTTCTACGAGAATTCACTTAAATTAGGCCTGAATAATTGAGCAATGTCTCTATTAGACTTGCTTTGGAGTGACACAAATAGCTATTCTTGTTGAGAATCCTATTAGAAATGACCCTGCCATATGTTTGTAACACATAGTTAACTTTTCCTATTTTTACGCTGTGAAGAACATATTGAGTTAAAGGTGCATTGTAATTTTTTTTCCTTACCTAATGTCTGAAAAGAATTTTGGAGTCTATTATTCTTTTAGGCAGATTGAACTAATATTTCTTAATGCAATCCTTTTCCGGATATTGTCGTCAAACACTCAACTTCTTTGCTCAGATGCTCATTCTAGTAGAGGTGATAAGGCTAGAATATCAGGTAGGAGTAATCTGCAGAATGATATGGTTGGTGCTGCTGTCTCTGCAATTTGTTTAATCCAGCTTTAATGTTGCAGGGTTTTCAAGCTCCACACTACAGTCATATGGTGATCCTGGTTGCGTTCAGTCAGTATCGGGAAACAATTTTGCAACTCCAACGCTTCTATTCGCAAAGACAAGAAAGTTATCTGTTGAGCGCCCAGACCCTAGAAAGTATCTCTCTCTCTCTCTCTCTCTCTCTCTCTCTCTCATGAAATACTGCAGTGTAATTACTTATGGGTGGATATGATTCTCATCAAAGCCAAATGTATGAGGTTTTACCTGGCCTTCAGCTACCAATCTATGGCTTCGCATGTGCTTAGATCCATCATATGTTGCTTGGATGCATGGCTACTCATTCTTAATAAAACTAACAAAATTCTGGTAGCGCTGTCCAACAACTTCCTCAACCTGAACGATATGAAGCAACTGACTTAAAGTGACCTGATAAAACAACCTGAATGGATGAATAGCTCTGTTGAGCCTGTGCATGCATGTGAATTTGAACCTTAATAGATGGATGCTAACTGTTGCTCCCAAGCTGCTCTGATGTTAACTTGTCAATCTACACACACACACATGCACACACAAACACACATGCATGCATGCGCACACACACGCACACCCTCAGAACTGATCATGTGTGGACAGGCTGTGTTTTCACTTGCCAATGTATCAGCAGTGTAATACTTTCCATTAAAGTTAGTTTTCAATTATTTTAAAATGTGTTCTTTAAGCAAATACTGTGGTATTTTCCTTTTGCATGTCGATTATTAGTCTTGCATGTGGCCACATATGAATATGGTTTTTATCTAGAAGTTTTCTCTATATTTTCAGCTGTGCCCTCCTGCGGAAGAGAAAGTTCTTTCACTCACATAGGGCCCAGGTGAGAATAACTTATGTGATGAATGCATCACCGAACGCTGATTAAGCTTTGTGAATTTTTCAGTTATCATATACTCTGAAGTGTCATATATGGAAGCCTTTGTGAATTTGCCAATTTTTCTTTCCTAGGTGTATGAACGAGAGAGCAATCTGATTTTTTGGCCTGACCCACGATAATATTTTTTCTTTTCTTTAGCACGTGTTCTGTCACAGTAAATTATTCTTTCCCTTAGCACTTGCACTTGTATCATAAGTCTGTAACTGCTATGTTATGACTCTATATTAGTATAATCATTGAGGGCTGCTAGCAACAGTTGCTATATCAGCCGCTTGCTCAGTTGCTAGCTCCAAAGGCCAACAGGTGTCAATAGTTTAGTTTCTTTTTGGCTCATATATTTAAATGACACTACTTAGAATATGCGGCACTGAATTCCTAATTATTATTTTTATGCTTGAAGCCGATGATGTTGGAACAAGTTTTGTCAGATCAGAATAGTGAGGATGAGGTTGATGATGATGTTGCCGATCTTGAAGACCGAAGGGTATAAAACTGAACCTCTCTCTTGTGAATACCATATGTTTCTTAGACAACTGACTTTCAGTCAGACAAGACCTTTATTAATGGCTGATTGAGTCATCGAAGAAAATATTTTCTTGCCATCTAGACTTTGTTTTATTTTCTTTGCATTCCTGTGCACATGGATCTGCGTTGAACATATGGAAGCTTATTTGGGAATATGTTAGCAGCACTTTACATTGACTTGGCATCTAGCAAATGAATAAGTGGTATTTTACTCTATTGTAGATGCTTGATGATTTTGTTGATGTGACTAAAGATGAGAAGCAAATGATGCATATGTGGAACTCCTTCGTGAGGAAGCAACAGTAATTTCTCTACACTCAATTCTTTTAATTACAACCGTTGATATCATGGCACGTCTGGTAGGGCTCTTCATTTGCATGAATAATGCTCAATGATGGACAAGCACCGGATCAAGAGAAAAACGGACAACTTCATTTTCTTATGTGGAAAAACATTAGGGCCTGTTTGGTACTCTACTTGAATCTAACTTTTTAAACTCAAAAACAATTTTCAAGTTTTAGACCTTAAAAACTTGTTTGGTAGAACTATTTTCAAAAACTGAACTCAAGACTAACTTAAAAATATAGTCTATTCTCTAAAAACATAAAAAGTGAGTTTTTAGAGTTTTTGAACTTAAACTCACTCCTTTCTTTTCTCTCCCTCCTTCCCTCCCATTCCAAATCTATCTCTCTCTTTTCTTCTTTCTCTCTCCTCTTTTTTTTTTTTACCTTTTTCGTCTCTCCTCCAATCTGCTCTCTTCATTCTTTCGGTTCTTTCTCTCACTCCTCTTCCTCTCTATCTCGTCCAACCCTTTCTCTTCTTTCTCTTTTCTTCAATCATCTCTTACTTTCTGACATCCTCTCTCCTCTTTCTCCCTCTCCTGCGACCCCCTCTTTTTAGATCTCTTTGTCTAGTTTAAGTCATAAAATTTAAAAATTTTAAATCGTAAACCAATCAAGTTTTTGAGTCTTAAAAAAAATTGTTATCAAGAAATGTTCTTCAGAAATATTTTGAGAAATGATAAAAAATTTCAAATAGAATACCAAATAGGCCCTTAGTTTTCTCTTGATTCTTTATGTGAATTATTTTGTGTAATTATGGCAGGGTATTGGCTGACGGTCATATTCCTTGGGCATGTGAAGCATTTTCGAGATTGCACGAGCATGATCTTGTCAAATCCCCTGCTCTGATATGGTATTAATCGCACTCGTTTGATTGTTAGTTCCCTCGAATTTGTTGCATATAGTCATTAACAACCCCCTCTTATCTAATTTTTGTAATGCATTTCTAACAAATTAAGCCTGAGTTCCATGAACTTAAAAGTCCCTCATTCAAACGCAAAATTAAGGATTATATGTACAGTGGCGTTCAAATGTGGACCTAGTATAATATTAAAACTTTTTTCGTTCTTTGCCCTGAAGTTTAAGGACTTTGCCTTCTGCTATGAACAGGTGAATCGTATTATCTGATTTAACACATCTGTATAAAGTGATTTTGTCTCTGCATCATCCTCCCCCTATCCAGCAAAAACGATCCGGAAAACAACTAGTATTATCATGCTTTGCTTTTGATTATATTTCGCGAATCTCAAATGACGAATCACTTTGGCAGGTGTTGGAGATTATTTATGATCAAATTGTGGAATCACGGTCTCCTTGATGCACGCACCATGAACAACTGTAACATTATTCTTGAACAATGTCAAAGCCTGGCTTCGGAACCCCAAAGTTAAAGGAGATTGTTTTGTTCATTAGAGTCGGGCACCTTCTAACTGCTGTGCTGATCTTGGTGCCTGCATTTTGTACGATGTGTTCTTATTTCGTAGTTTACTTTCTCCATGCTTATTGTCTTGTTGTAATCAGAGCCGTATGCGATTTTCCAGATGAATGTAGAACTGTACTATATCCATGTATCTTTAACCAGAGAAAATATGTAAGTAGAAACTATGGGCAAATAAATTCCAATCAATTTCTTATAAAAATAATTCACCTTCTTTCTTTTGTGTGATTTAGTGTTCAGCTTATATTTTCATTGCTTTCTCAATTACTTGATTAAGAATCCTTTTAGCTGGAAATGTAAATGCTCCTATGCTTGTAAATGTCTTTGCCCACAAATTGTGGCTCAATTTGAATAAAATTGGTAGAGCTTTGGTAGTTTTCTTTAATATGAACAGTTCTGATTATAAACATGAAGTATTGTGAATCCGACACGAAGAATTCTGAGCAGGAATTCTTACTCATTTTTAAGTAGCCAAGCATTATCCGGATATAATTGTCATTTTCAACTCAATGATTTGTAATAAATACATTGTATATATGGACTTGGATAAGGGGTTACGTAATTAGTATCCACACTAATTTAGTGACTTAACACAATAAAACCTAGACCAATTTCCATCCTCCCAAACAAGTTTCCAAGTTGAACCCTTGTCTAATGTTCTCCCAAAAATCTCACACAAAAAGTAGTACTGGAAGCATCAATGGCTAGTTGTGTTGCACCTAGTGTTATCTTGGTGTGCATTGTAATTACATGGGCATGGAGGGTGCTGAATTGGAGACACCAAGGAGAGCTCAACAAGCACAATCCAAACCCATCAAACTCTCTTGCTGCCATGATATTGCGCCACATGTCATCCCATCTCCCCATCAAATTGTGAACTCTTATGGTATGCCACTTATTTTTAACATTCCCATCAACGATCCGAACCGCATATCAAAATAGGCTAGTAACTAATCCAAGTCCTAATTAACAGAAAGATTATCAACTCAGCATTCCATTTGGAGAAGTTGAAAGTACGGCTAGTACTGAATATGCTTTATATGCACAATATGTGCTGATAATTTCCAGGATGGGGGTAAAATTTGAATCGTCTTTCATTGGAAAAAAAAACATTACAAAATTTACATCTTACTACCTCTATAACGAGAAATTCTTCCATCCAGAACTCGGAGGTAATGAGTCATAAAAGTAGTGCGAGAGAGGGGTGAGGTCATGACATGGATAGTGGTGGGCCTCAATGTTAGGGGCAGTGGCATATGTGAGTTTTATTGTGTCTGGAGTCACACGGACACCGAAATTTCTCCTCTATAACAGCCTAGGTTACAAATGTCACAATAATCGGTGAAACACACTTAATCTTCTTGACTTCTTCCAAAAAAATTGAAGTAGTGCATTTTTTTGTGCAGGTTTCTACCAACCAAAATGAACAAGAGTTTGAAGGAAGTTAATTGAGATATAAAAGGTTTACTCATGGGTATTATAGATAGAAGAGAGAAGATGATCAAGTGAGGTGAAGGTACTAAAGATGACTGATTGGGTATAGTTTTGGAGTCCAACTTGAAGGAAATTGAGGAGCATGGGGACAACAAAAACATTGGAATGAGTATTGAAGATGTGATTGAAGAGTGAAAGCTGTTTTACTTTGCTGGGCAAGAGACCACTTCAGTGTTGCTTGTTTGGGCAATGGTTTTACTAAGTCAAAATCAGAATTGGCAAACTCGAGCACAATAAGAAGTTTGGTAAGTCTTTGGAAGCACTAAACCAACTTTTGATGCGCTAAGTCACCTTAAAGTTGTAAGTGTATATCTATTCTAGTAAGAGAAGAGGGCTTGTCAACTTTTTGCCCCTTTTTTTTCAATTTTGCCCTCACTTTTGAATACACAATGTTGACATGAGGAGAGCAAAATAGTAATTTTGTACCTTTTGACAACGTGTGTGCTCATCTTCTAGTGTATATATATGGAAAAGGATCGGTCATAAATAATTTCAAATTTTAAAATTTAAAATTAAATATAAATAGTACCTAATGAAAACTGACCGCACGATATATGATGAATGGTCACGATCCTTTTCCTATATATATAGGCCCTTTATGCAAATAGATTCCCATTTTTTTTCAAAAAATGAGGATTTTGTGTGGGACCCACTCCACTTCGAACTTCAACGGTACGAACCGTTTATTTTGTATGTCTCGATTCATAGAACATCCTTGCAAAAATTCAATTCAATCCGAGACCATTTGCCTATTTAATTATCAAGATAAAATTTCATTGTTTCTTATATAACAAAGCATTCGTTAATTTTTTTGAACCCAATTAGATGTCATAAATATTTCCGATTTGGCTAAAATTTTGCAAGGATGATCTATGAGTTGCAACTTGAAAAATAGACAGTTCGGATCGTTAAAGTTCGATGTAGTGTAGATCCCACAACTAATTCCCATTTTTATAAAAAAAAAGGATCCCTTCCCTTAAAGATTTTCTATATATATATATATATGTTACATGTATGTGTATCCATTGTCTCGGATTTTATCTATGTATCGGCTTTTATTTTGACGATGACTCTTTTAGTCCATGGATTCCACGTTTATCAAAACAAGCTACTCTCTTGTCACCAATTTTTCATGCCACAAACTTGTATTTCTCCTCTCTCACACCAATTTGAAGTTTGAATGGCGCCTTTTAGTGTAAATCTTTTTGGTTGGGCTTCAGAAAAGCCTGTCGTAAAAATCCGACCCGGTTTGACAGGTCTCCAAAGCTTAAAACCCTAGGACCCGACATCGACCAAAATCAGAGAATGTGCCATTTGACCCAAAAGAGCAGCGATGTCAGTGTCTGAAGAAAATGCCAACATCCGAGACCACCACCGCCGCTTGCTGGCCGCGAAATACGAGCTAAGGCGGAACCTGTACAAGGCCCTCTGCAAGGACCCAACCCTTCCCAGCGATCTGCGCGAGGAGAACCGCTTCAAGCTCTCCAAGCTGCCCCGGAACAGCTCCTTCACGCGCGTCAGGAACCGCTGCATCTTCTCCGGCCGCGCACGCGCCGTCTACGAGACCTTCCGTATGTCCCGTATCGTTTTCCGTGCTCTCGCCTCCAAAGGCATGCTGAATGGCGTTAAGAAAGCGTCTTGGTAGCCTCCCAAAACGGTAAGTTTTCAAGCTCCTCGTTTCCATTGTTTTCTCTCTTTTTTGTTTGCAATTTCTTCGCTTTCAGAAACGGGTTTTGTGATGGTCTGCTAATTTTTATGTTTTTGAATATTTATGTGCTGCAATCGGTTTCTTACGGAAATCAAAACTTTAGTGCTGTGGAAGAGATTTGATGTTGAGGAAATGGCGAAAATGTTTAATTGCGAAATGAAAACCTTGGTAATTATCAAGAAGCTAAGTTTTAATAGTTGTACAAGTTTCGGTTGCGAGCGTCATAGAGTCTTCAAAATGTCATTGTGTATGAGGTTTGATACAACATCTTAGATTTCTTTGCCAAGCCTGTTGCCAGCAATGTCGACAGGTTGTTTACACAAGCTTGAAAATTGGCCGTCTTGGATGGCGATTGTCACCATTTCTACAAGTTTGTTGTGGTATTTGAAAACGCTGGAATTGGAAGTAGGGTCTAATTAGAAGAAAGGAAATAGTGGCCCGAAACAGAGAAGTAGCTGTTAGGCTCGATAATTAACTTTCAGGAGAAATAGAGGAAGAAACTGTATGCGAATGCGATAAGTTTCTTTTGCAGATGCTTCTTTTAAACAATAAAATGGCTTCTGCTTCCAAAGACACTAGACTTAGCAATCTGTATGGAAATTTTCAAAGGGGAAAGGTTATGAAGAGGAGGAATAATTACGAGATTGAGTTCCGAGATTCGGTAGCTAGTGTTTTGACCTTCTTGGTGAAGGTTGCATTAACTGCTCATGTTTACCATTTGATAACAGAGGTATGCAGTGATATATTACACTATATTGATTAACGGGGTAATGCTGGCTGTCTAGAAATAGTGCTAGTTATCATGTGATGACGAACAATATTTGCAATGTCAGAAGCAGGACTTATTAGAACATTGTGTAATTCACTGTCCTTATCTCTATCTGCCTGCCCTATCTGATCTGTTTTGCTTGATCTTGTTAATTTGCTGCTTTGGCAATTCGGTGTAATCGACTCTTGTTTTTTCGTTTAATTAATTTCTGATTTCTCCAGACCGATAGAACCTCCCATACTAAGTTTCCGTAGTTCTGTTTCAGTTCACTGTTGGAACTTACAACTCTACTTTCTGTTAGTGACCTTTTCTATTCATCGCTTGTTTTCCTTGCAGATTGCTGATAAGATTGCAGAAGTCAGTAAAGTTCATCTGTTGGTATGTTGCTGATCGGAATACGACAGACTGGTCATTCCCTTCTACTTCTGGTTATGGTAAAAAGTATTACGTTTATTGGTGTTGAATAAAAGTTTTAGGCTTAACGATTTGAAAGTTGCGCTTACATTGTTTTTGAGTCGAAGTATGGAACAGAGCGTGTGTGCTTCTTTGTGCGCGTAAACATTGTTCGTAGGAGAGGAAACTAACAACTTTAAGATCAGAAACAAGGGAAGAAGCTTTTGAGCCCT
Source organism: Malus fusca (assembly GCA_035220775.1). Classification (NCBI taxonomy): domain Eukaryota; kingdom Viridiplantae; phylum Streptophyta; class Magnoliopsida; order Rosales; family Rosaceae; genus Malus; species Malus fusca. Next base: position 32,885,673 of record CM069061.1, on the reverse strand, counting down.
ACTTTGAATTGCTTGATCATCTCATTAAGATCCTCCTGGATCATAATATAACTCAAGGTGCTTAACACACATGACAGCCTACTCTGAATCCGAAAAGCACCAAAAGAAAAGAATTTGTGTACAGGTAGAACACAGGATAATAAAACTTGTCAAAACTAGCATTTCGATTGATAATATGCTACACGTCATGATCGGAATAAGAAGGTTGTGTCAAATATGTTAGATGGCCACTCTGTTTTGTAAAAAAATTGTCGATGGCCGTCCCAACTGCCAGTATACACCTATCGTGCACTTCAACTTAGAATATATACAAATTAGGGCTTCTCAGATCTCGTGTCAATCGTCTAACACACCAAGAAAGAATTTTCTGCCAACAAAGACGAGAGAAATGTTATGGAAATAAAGCAATATGTCAACCTACAGGATAATAACATCGTATTTGAATGTATCATACTAAAAGCAACAGCCACAAGTATATTACAGCCTCTAAAGTGTTGTTTGAGTTTGTTGATGCACAAAATCAGTAAGGACTTTGGTACAACTGAAAATGTCAGGTTTTGTGACATTCGCTTGGTTGTTTCGGTCACTAGTGAGGATAAATATGTAAATGAATAGAGACAGAGAAGCAAACACAAGATATACGTGGTTCACCCAGATTGGCTACGTCCACGGAGTAGAGGAGTTCTCATTAATTGTGAAGGGTTTACACAAATACATAGGTTCAAGCTCTCATTTTGTGAGTTCTAGTGAATAGTTTAGTACAAAATGGCATTAGGAAATATTGTGAGAGAATGATCTCTATTTATAGAAGAGAGTTTCTAGTTTCATTCTGACATTGACATGTGTCGTGTTGTGATTGGCTTCTGATGTTGACACGTGTCGCGCTATGATTGGCTTCTGATGTCGACACGTGTCGCGCTGTGATTGGCCTCCTGGTTGGAAGGAAACTCTTATGGGTCATTGACGGTATAACGTTGACTGGTGCTCAGTAGTTTCGGGATTGGTCAAGTATGATACAAACAGTGCTCCCCTAAGTTCTCGAGTGATGGAAGCTCCTCGGTTGGGGACTTGCAAGATCCAAGCCATTGAGTAATCACGAAACTTCTAAGTACCGAAGTGTGGTATCATTTTCACTTGCCTTATCTATCTCATATGTAGATGTAACATCTTCTCTGGAAGTACTTTTCCTCCATCCAGGGGTGGTATCTTTAACCGATGAAGATGCACAAAGTAATGTATCAATTTCACTTGAAGCTTACTTGTAGTTTCAGGCTTGGTCAAGTGCGATACAAACCCTATAGTAGGAGTCCCCCAAGTCGCCGAGCTAGGAGATTTGTCGAATGAGGTAACAGACAAGGTAAGCAATCAGACTTCCAAGCAAGCAACCTGGATCGGAGGTTCGACTTCGGCTTCCTGTTGGTTGTTCTCCTTCTCCTTGTGTCGTAAATAGCATCAAGGATAAGGAGAAGCAAATGGAGAAGTGATGATATGAAATACTTTTGCTTTTGAAGAAGTAACTTTCCACAGGTTTATTCTTGAACTGGATTTGATTCAAGGTGGTGGACACTTGATCTTGAATCGGGCTTGTGATATCTTCAAGGACTGTTGGTGGCTTGATCTTTAAGGATTTGATTCAATAGTGGTGAATCGGCACGTGCAGTTCACGACGCCTTAGTGAGTCGACTCAAGAATTTGAGGGTCAAAACAAGTCCATCATTTAGAGTATGATCAACCCTGATGATATGGGATACTCTTGCTGTTGACAGAATAATGAATGTGGTATGGAAAGGTGTCGTGCTGTAGTGATCTGTTTCAGCTCATCGTTGAACCTTCTGCTTCAATCTTTTGCATGGCAGAAGTGGTGTGCAACCTTTGCATTTAAATGGTCATTCAGAACATTCCTTCATAGTGACTCATCCACGCTTGGCAGCTTCAGTGTAAAGAGCCAATATCTGATCAACTGTCATGAAGTATTTGCCGGAGGAATTCATGACCTTGACAGCAGTTGAGGATGAGTACTCGAGAGCAATGCTAAGTAAGCAACCAGGCAAAGGTCCCAGGCAGTCAGTTCTAGATTGGAGGTTTAATTTCAGGTTCCGACTGACTGCTCTCTTTCTCCTTGTCCTGCAGGTGTGGACAAGGACAAAGACAAGGACAGGGAGAAAGCATGATATGGGATACTCTTGCTTTCGACCCTGATGATATGAGATACTCTTGTTATTGGTGTGGCTTATTTGCTGAGGTATTATCGGGGGGAAATAAAGCTGAGTATTTCGAGAGGTTATGTTGAGGGTGCCTTCTCGAATGCAAGAAAGGGTTGAGCATTTTTGCAGGTTTGCCTGTCCGTGGAGGAGGGAGGTCGACATATATAGGGATTCCCCAATAGCAAGTAGTAATGCTATTCATTTACACATCTTGGTCACAGCAATGTAGTGGGAGCTGCCAGCTTCGCGTGTTTTAACTTTGTCAGAGCACTTTGAAAAAGTGGTATATGGTATCTGGAAAGCTGATGTTGCGTGTGAAGATTACAGACAAGCTTTATCTAAGGAAATCTGGCTCTCGAAGTTCTGAGAGCCGTGCCTCTTTGGTTTTTGAACAAGCAATCCCGTCGGGGATCTGGCTCTCGAGATTCGGAAAGCGGTGCCGTTTCGGTTTTTAAGAAAGTAATCTTGTTGGGAGTCTGGCTCTCGAGATTCGGAGAGCGGCGCCGTTTCGGTTTTTGAGAAAGTAATTATGTTGGGAGTCTTTTCTCGAATGTGAGTAAAGGTTGGACGTTCTTGCCATTCTGTCTTACCACGGAACACGGAGGTCGACACATATAGGGACTTTCCAGTTGTCAAGCAGTGGTGATGTTCCTTTACCCTTGTGGGTAATAGTAGGGTAGCTGGAACTTCGAAATTCTCGTGCCTAAACTTTGTCAGAGATCTTTGGCAAAGTTATATGTGGTACCCGAGGAGTTGATGTTGCGTGTAGAGAGTGGATGATTGAACAGTAAGATTCACGTGCTTTCTACTTCACCAGAAATCTTCAACCAAATGCCCGTAATTTCAGCAAAGCTGAGTGTGCATGTGATGCTGACAAGGCTGAAAAAAGCTGGTGCCTCTTCGATTTCTGAGATCGGCCCTCGTGGTCTCTGAGCAGCCCAGCTTTTGAGAAAGCAAATGCCTCTTCGATTTCTAGGCAGGCGCCTCTTCGATTTCTGAAGCTCTGTCGAGTGCAGATTTTTATAGAGGTTGACATTAAGTTCCAAAGCACACTTGAATCTCCACCAGTAGAAGCTCCCTTCTTGCACTTCTAAGATCTTGATTTGTCCAATCTCTTCTCTCTTCAACACCTTTGAAAATGTCTAGCCCCTCCGACCGTCGTTTTGATTTGAACCTTGTTAAAGAGGCAGCCACGTCTTCTCCAGACAACATATGACGCCCATCCTTCTTATCCCTTACTGGTCATCTTACTGTTGGGGATTTCGTGATGAATAATGATATGACCGCTACGGTGGTGGTCAGGAACCTTCTCACTCCCAAAGATAACAGACTACTTTCCAAACAGTTTGATGAATTGGCTGTTAAAGATTCTCTGGCTCTGAGTGTTCAGTGTGCAGGTTCTGTGTCTAATATGGCCCAACGCCTATTTGCTAGAACCCGCCAAGTTGAATCATTGGCGGCTGAAGTGATAAGTCTCAAACATGAGATTAGAGGGCTCAAGCATGAGAATAAACAGTTGCACAGGCTCGCGCATGACTATGCTACAAACATGAAGAGGAAACTTACCAGATGCAGGAATCTGATGGTCAGGCTTTACTTGATCATCGAAGGTTTGTGGGTTTGTTCCAAAGGCATTTATTGCCTTCGTTTTCTGGGGCTGTACCGCATAATGAAGCTCCAAATGATCAACCTCCAATGCCTCCTCCTTCTGGGGTTCTGTCCAGTACTGAGGCTCCGGATAACCACCCTCTGGTGCTTTCTCATTCTGGGGCTCTACCAACTGCTGAGACTTCCCCTAAGCAACCTTTGTGAAGGCTCCCTCTTGTTTGTTTATTTTGACTCATATATATGTACATATTTGTAGCTTATCGGAAATATTAATAAATAAGCTTTGCTTCATTTCAACGTATTGTGTTAAATACACCAAAGCCTTCTTCAGAAAGTTCTCTGGATTTTTTCTTTTGTTGAAACTTGTATTGTTGAAGCTTTGTGAGTGAAGCATGTAGTTTGAGGTAATGTTCCCTTAATTTCCCGAATGAGGAAAACTTCTCGGTTGGAGACTTGAAAAAGCCAAGTCACTGAGTGGTTGTGAGACTTCCGAGTATCAAGGTGCAGTAGCATATGGTGGGAGTCACACCTTCATATATGCCGTATCCAAAAATATTTCAAGCTGGTTTTAGCTTTGCTAGGGTCCAAAATTTTTGTGTAGCCCAAAACTGCTCATTTGTTTTCAAGCCCACGAAAAGATGGGATCCAGTGCCTTTGTTCATTTTTTATTTGGTTGGCAAGCCCAAAGAGGAGAAGAGGTTTGTGCCCACTCCCCTTTATTTATTTTATTTTATTTTGTTTATTTTATTTTATTTTATTTTTTTGTGAAGCCCAATGCTTTCTTGCTTCATGTCGGGAGGTAGAGAAATAATAATAATGAGACTTAAAAGTCTCATCCCTTTGCCTGTGTCTTCTTCCCCATTTCCCGGGACCGTTCTCAATATGGCACTGTTCATTTATTCCTTTTGTCCGTCACTTTTTGTGGTTTTTAGCTTTTCTTTTGCTTTGCCTTTTCCTTTCTTTGCTGGAAAGGTTTTCATTTCCACTAAAAATCTGAATTATTCCAAAGCCATGTTGAAGGAAATGTGGGTGTTGGAGCCAAGGAAGTGAAGGAGGGAGTTAACGTAGAGGGAGCGGTAGCTCTTCAATATAACACCATTCTCTGTAGCTCAAATCGCAAGGTTGTCTTCATGAGAATTGTTCCTTAGCTTGTGAACTACAACATATCAAAATTTGAGATCAATCGGAGTAGTACAACTCCAGATATTCAGGTATGATGAGTGATTGTTCATCATTTTTCTGTTAACCCGTCAGACTTATTGTGAGCTTCGAAACTTTATTTTCTCTTGTTCAGATCAACATACTTTCTTTATCGAAGTTGTTCCTCATCATCTCTTCCATTACATATAAAAAATTCAGAACAAACTATGCAGAACTTTGACCGTCATGTTTGGAGCTTCAACACTCTAACTTATGTCGCTCAAATAGAAACATTTCCTTCGTGAAAGTTGTTCATCTGCTCAAGAACTATAAGATGTCCAAAATTCAGCTTCACTGAGGAATAGCAGGAGTTGCAGAAATTTGATAGGTGGAAAGAGGCGGAAGAGGGAGGGGGAGAAAAAGGTTGCTTGGGTTGGATTTTATATAATTGTATGTCTGTTTATGATAGGGATATTGCGGATGTAAAACAAAAAATGTTTGTGTTTACTCATGTGTTGTTGTACAAGTTCAAGAGAATCTTGGTTTTGTGAACAAAATTTGTTTATTTGCCACAAGGTTTTGTGTTTGGAAAATAGTTTAATAGGTAAGGTTTATTGACTATAGATTTTTGCTTGGGTATATAGCGTGACTAGTTGAAGCTATTTTTAGGACACAAAACTTGAATTAGCTTCGCACTATCTTGATGAAGTTGTCTCGATTGAGCTTGAGCAAGCAACATACCGAATCCAGAACTACATGCAGAGTGAGAACGACAAACAACTCACCCTCAACCTGGATCTAGTCGAGGAACACAGAAATCAGGCTCACCTGAGGAATGTCGCTTACAAGCAGCGCATCTCCAACTACTACGACTCAAGGGTCAAACCTCGCTCTTTCAAAGTGGGAGACTGGGTACTGAAGAAAATATTACTCTGTGATAGAGTCCCGAGTGAAGGAACACTCAGTCCTAACTGGGATGGACCGTTCGAGGTCGTCGGCATCAGCTGCCCTGGCTCATACAAGCTCAGAAGCTCCGACGGCAAGATCATTGGTCATCCATGGAATGCTGACCACTTGAAGTACTATTACAAATAGACTCACATTGTACAAGTGTTAAGCTACAGTCATTCGGCATCCTATGTAACAAAGACCATTTGGTATGAATTCAATAAAGAGGTGATTTAGCCAACTCGGCCCTAAACTCTTTTACATTCTGAGCAATGAAACACTCAAGTGTTGAAGCTTTAACGCAAATGTTTCCAATACAAAATAAAATCTAAATATGTGTCAACAAGACTATACAAATGATCTATGCAAACATAACCAAACATTCATCAATGATAGGGCAAACACTTGAAGCTTGATAATACAAACACTTGAAGCTTGATAATACAAACACTTGCTTGATAATGCAAACACTCATAAACATGCAAAACAAAAAAAACTCTCAGGCTTATAACATGGCACATGCCATACAAACAACAAACTAGTGCAGGTAGAGTACATGCAGAAAGTGAAAGCACTTCTAGTCATCCTCATTTGAGGTTGAACCCCTGATCATATCACTCTGAGTCCTACTGCCATTTTCTGCATTTCCAAACTCATCATCACCCTGATGACTCTGCTGATCAGCACTAACCTCATCGCCAGACTCATCTGCACTGCTAGAATAAACTGCAAGGTCGAAGGTTTCACCTTTTCGATGATGCTCATCTATTTCTTCACGGTATTTTCAAAGAACACTTCCATCATCATATCGATCAAGGATAGCCATCCACTTCCTTTTTTCAAAGTGAAATTCCCGGGTACAGCGAGGTCTAAGGACATGGAGAAAGGCCTGGGAACCCAAGAACTCCTTCACAGCAGCTGTATCAATTGGATTTAACTACCAATCTCAAAAAACTTCGCACTATCTTCATCAAGATAGTGCGAAGCACAATCAATTTATGGTGCCAACAAAAGCTTCATCAATGGATGACAAATATCAATCTCAAAAACTTCGCACTATCTTCATCGAGATAGTGTGAAGCAAAATCAATTTATGGTGCCAACAAAAGCTTCACCTATAAAGCTTTACCACCAAAAGCTTCACCTATAAAGTTTCAACCCTTCAACACCAAAGCTTCACCTATAAAGCTTCAACACCAAAGCTTCACCTATCAAGTTTCAACCCCAAAGCTTCACCTACAATACAAAATTTCAACACCGACACATATAAAAGCTTCACACACTCTTCATCAAGATAGTGCGAAGCTAATTCAAGTTTTGTGTCCTAAAAATAGCTTCAACTTGTCACGCTATATACCCAAGCAAAAATCTATAGTCAATAAATCTTACCTATTAAACTATTTTCCAAACACAAAACCTTGTGGCAAATAAACAAATTTTGTTCACAAAACCAAGATTCTCTTGAACTTGTACAACAACACATGAGTAAACACAAACATTTTTTGTTTTATATCTGCAATATCCCTATCATAAACAGACATACAATTATATAAAATCCAACCCAAGCAGCCTTTTTCTCCCTATCCCTCTTCCGCCTCTTTCCATCTATCAAATTTCTGCAACTCCTGCTCTTCCTCAGTGGAGCTAAATTTTGGACATCTTATAGTTCTTGAGCAGATGAACAATTTTCACGAAGGAAATGTTTCTATTTGAGCGACGGAAGTTAGAGTGTTGAAGCTCCAAACATGACGGTCAGAGTTCTGCAAGCTTCAAATCTGCTGCGGTGTTTCGAAGATCTGGAAATATTCAACCGTTAGTTTGTTCTAAATTTTTGATATGTTATGGAAGAGATGATGAGGAACAACTTCGATGAAGAAAATATGTTGATCTGAACAAGAGAAAATGAAGTTTCGAAGCTCACAATAAGTCTGACGGGTTAACAAAAAAATGATGAACAATCACTCATCATACCTGAATATCTGGAGTTGTACTACTCCGATGGATCTCAAATTTTGATATGTTGTAGTTCACAAGCTAAGGAACAATTCTCATGAAGACAACCTTGCGATTTGAGCTACAGAGAATGGTGTTATATTGAAGAGCTACCGCTCCCTCTACGTTAACTCCCTCTTCACTTCCTTGGCTCCAACACCCACATTTCCTTCAACATGGCTTTGGAATAATTCAGATTTTTAGTGGAAATGAAAACCTTTCCAGCAAAGAAATGAAAAGGCAAAGCAAAAGAAAAGCTAAAGGCCACAAAAAGTGACGGACAAAAGGAATAAATGAACAATGTCATATTGAGAACAGTCCAGGGAAATGGGGAAGAAGACACAGGCAAATGGATGAGACTTTGAGTCTCATTATTATTATTTCTCTACCTCCCGACATGAAGCAAGAAAGCATTGGGCTTCACAAAAAAAATAAATAAATAAACAAAATAAAATAAATAAATGGGAGTGGGCACAAACCTCTTCTCCTCTTTGGGCTTGCCAACCAAATAAAAAATGAACAAAGGCACTGGATCCCCTCTTTTCGTGGGCTTGAAAACAAATGAGCAGTTTTAGGCTACACAAAAATTTTGGGTCCTCGCAAAGCTAAAACCAGCTTGAAATATTTTTGGATACGGCATATATGAAGGTGTGACATCAAAACAAGGCTTCGTTACTTTGACAAGTTAGTAGCAAGCAAGACACCTCATTCGGCAACTCTTCTCGCCTGAAGACTTGGGGGACTCCCACCATATGCTATTGCACCTTGATACTCGGAAGTCTCACAACCACTCAGTGACTTGGATTTTTCAAGTCTCCAACCGAGAAGTTTTCCTTACTCGGGAAATTAAGGGAACACTACCTCAAACTACATGCTTCACTTACAAAGCTTCAACAATACAAGTTTCAACAAAAGAAAAAATTCAGAGAACTTTCTGAAGAATGTTTTGGTGTATTTAACACAATACGTTGAAATGAAGCAAAGCTTATTTATTAATATTTCCGATAAGCTACAAATATGTACATATACATGAGTCAAAATAAACAAACAAGAGGGAGCCTTCACAAAGGTTGCTTAGGGGAAGTCTCAGCAGTCGGTAGAGTCCCAGAATGAGAAAGCACCGGAGGGTGGTTATCCGGAGCCTCAGTACTGGACAGAACCCCAGAAGGAGGAGGCATTGGAGGTTGATCATTTAAAGCTTCATTATGCGGTACAGCCCTAGAAGACGAAGGCAATAAATGCCTTTGGAACAAACCCACAAACCTTCGATGATCAAGTAAAGCCTGACCATCAGATTCCTGCATCTGGTCAAGCTTCATCTTCATGTTTGTAGCATAGTCATGCGTGAGCCTGTGCAACTATTTATTCTCATGCTTGAGCCCTCTAATCTCATGTTTGAGACTTATCACTTCAGCCACCAATGATTCAACTTGGAGGTTCTAGCAAATAGGCGTTGGGCCATATTAGACACAGAATCTGCACACTGAACACTCAGAGCCAGAGAATCCTTAACAGCCAACTCATCAGACCGTTTGGAAAGTAGTCTGTTATCTTTGGGAGTGAGAAGGTTCCTGGCCACCACCACAGACGGCGCCAAATGTTGATGCACAAAATCAGCGAGGACTTTGGTACAACAGAAAGTGTCAGGTTTTGTGACCTTCGCTTGGTTACTTCAGTCACTAGTGAGGATAAGTATGTAAATGAATAGAGACAGAGAAGCAAACACAAGATATGCGTGGTTCACCCAGATTGGCTACGTCTACGGAGTAGAGGAGTTCTCATTAATTGTGAAGGGTTTACACAAATACATAGGTTCAAGCTCTCATTTTGTGTGTTCTAGTGAATAGTTTAGTACAAAATGGCATTAGGAAATATTGTGAGAGAATGATCTCTATTTATAGAAGAGAGTTTCTAGTTTCATTCTGACATTAACACGTGTCGTGTTGTGATTGGCTCGCGCTATGAATGGCTTCTGATGTCGACACGTGTCGCGCTGTGATTGGCCTCCTAGTTAGAGGGAAACTCTTCTGAGTCCTTGACGGTATAACGTTGACTGGTGCTCAGTAGTTTCGGGATTGGTCAAGTATGGTACAAACATTGTTGGCATCACCAAGCACCACGGTCGCGGAAGTGTGCAATTTACAACAAGGAGATAGTTGGATCACCCCAATTTATAAATTCCTTACTCATGGCACCCTCCCAAATGACAAAGTCCAAGCTAAGCAGATTCGATTCAAGTTTGGCCGCTACCTGATCATTAATGACCAACTCTACAAGCGCGGTTTTACCCTGCCATACCTAAGATGCCTTACACCTGCGGAGGCGGAAATTATCCTTCGGGAAATACATGAAGGAGTCTGCGGAGATCATGCTGGATCTCGATCCTTAGCACACAAGACTTTTCGCCAAGGATACTATTGGCCAACACTCCACTAAGATGCCATCAGAATATCTCGCTCATGTGATAAGTGTCAACGTTACGCAACTATCCCTCACTCCCCTCCCGAGCCGCTCACTCCTATGATTAGCCATTGGCCCTTCGCCCAATGGGGACTTGATTTGATCGGCCCAATGCCTGCAGGGAAGGGCAAGGTCCGCTATGCAATCATTGCAGTTGACTACTTCACAAAGTGGGCTGAAGTAGAACCCTTGGCAACCATTACTGAGGCAAAAATAGAAGACTTCGTATGGAAGAACATCCTCTGCAGATTCGGCATTCCCAATACGATAGTCACGGACAATGGGCGGCAGTTCGACAACAAGAAGTTCAGGATGTTCTGCTCTAAGTTCAACATCAACTTATGTTTTCCCTCTCCAGCCCATCCCCAGTCTAATGGACAAGTCGAGGCCGTTAACAAAATAATCAAGCGCACTCTGAAAACTAGCTTGGACAAAGCTAAAGGTTGTTGGCCAGAATTCGTACCCCAAGTTCTTTGATCATGCCGCACTTCATATCGGACTTCCATAGGAGAAACTCCATTCTCACTTGCTTTTGGTACAGAAGCAGTTGTCCCGGTTGAGCTTGAGCAAGCAACATACCGAATCCAGAACTACATGCAGAGTGAGAACGACAAACAACTCACCCTCAACCTGGATCTAGTCGAGGAACATAGAAATCAGGCTCACCTGAGGAATGTCGCCTACAAGCAGCGCATCTCCAGCTACTACGACTCAAGGGTCAAACCTCGCTCTTTCAAAGTGGGAGACTGGGTACTGAATGAGAAAGCACCAGATGAGAAAGCACCGAATGAGAAAGCACCGCATAACTATGCTACAAACATGAATAGGAAGCTTGACCAGATGCAGGAATCTGATGGTCAGGCTTTACTTGATCATCGAAGGTTTGTGGGTTTGTTCCAAAGGCATTTATTGCCTTCGTCTTCTGGGGCTGTACCGCATATTGAAACTCCAAATGATCAACCTCTAATGCCTCCTCCTTCTTGGGTTCTGTCCAGTATTGAGGCTCCAGATAACCACCATCCGGTGCTTTCTCATTCTGGGGCTCTACTGACTGCTGAGACTTCCCCTAAGCAACCTTTGTGAAGGCTCCCTCATTCAGTGCCCAGTCTCTCACTTTGAAAGAGCGAGGTTTGACCCTTGAGTCGTAGTAGTTGGAGATGCGCTGCTTGTAGGCGACATTCCTCAGGTGAGCCTGATTTCTGTGTTTCTCGACTAGATCTAGGTTGAGGGTGAGTTGTTTGTCGTTCTCACTCTGCATGTAGTTCTGGATTCGGTATGTTATTTGCTCAAGCTCAACCGGGACAACTGCTTCTGTACCAAAAGCAAGTGAGAATGGAGTTTCTCCTGTGGAAGTCTGATATGAAGTGCGGTATGACCAAAGAACTTGGGGTATGAATTCTGGCCAACAACCTTTAGCTTTGTCCAAGCTAGTTTTCAGAGTGCGCTTGATTATTTTGTTAACGGCATCGACTTGTCCATTAGACTGGGGATGGGCTGGAGAGGCAAAACATAAGTTGATGTTGAACTTAGAGCAGAACATCCTGAACTTCTTGTTGTCGAACTGCCGCCCATTGTCCGTGACTATCGTATTGGGAATGCCGAATCTGCAGAGGATGTTCTTCCATACGAAGTCTTCTATTTTTGCCTCAGTAATGGTTGCCAAGGGTTCTACTTCAGCACACTTTGTGAAGTAGTCAACTGCAACGATTGCATAGCAGACCTTGCCCTTCCCTGCAAGCATTGGGCCGATCAAATCAAGTCCCCATTGGGTGAAAGGCCAATGGCTAATCATAGGAGTGAGCGGCTCGGAAGGGGAGTGAGGGATTGTTGCGTAACGTTGACACTTATCACATGAGCGAGATATTCTGATGGCATCTTGGTGGAGTGATGGCCAATAGTATCCTTGGCGAAAAGTCTTGTGTGCTAGGGATCGAGACCTAACATGATCTCTACAGACTCATTCATGTATTTCTCGAAGGACAATTTGCACCTCTGCAGGTGTAAGGCATCTTAGGTATGGTAGGGTAAAACCGCGCTTGTAGAGTTGGTCATTAATGATCAAGTAGCGGGCAGACTTGTATCGAATCTGCTTAGCTTGGACTTTGTCATTTGGGAAGGTGCCATAAGGAAGGAATTTATAAATTGGGGTGATCCAACTATCTCCTTGTAAATTGCACACTTCCGCGACCATGGTGTTTGGTGCTGCTAACAATTCGACATGAACTTTTCTCCCAATTTTGTCTTCCACTGCCGAGGCGAGGCGAAGCGAGCCAAAGCGTCTGCATGACTGTTTGCCGCTCGAGGAACTTGGGTGATCTGGTAGTGGAAGTGCTTGAGCAAAAGTCGTGTTTGCGCAAGATATGCTGCTATTAAGCTATCCTTAGCATCAAAGTTGTTCGTGACTTGGTTGACCACTAATTGGGAGTCACTAAAGATATCAATTTGTTTAACCCCAAGGTGCTTGGCCAGACGTAAGCCTGCTAGAAGGGCTTCATATTCGGCCTCGTTGTTCGATGCCTTGAATTTGAAACGAATAGCGTATTCTGTCGCCACTTTGTCGGGGGCAGTGAGGACTAATCCTGCTCCGCAGCCCTGTTGGTTGGATGAGCCATCAACACACAGACTCCATGCTGGGGTTGTTGATTCTATCTTCTGAGCTTCCGATGGTAATGAAGCTACTGCTTCAGGTGTAGAAGCAATGTCAACAGGATATGTGAAGTCAGCGATGAAATCTGCTACTGCTTGACCCTTTTCGGCTAGTTTTGGTTGGTAGGAGATGTTAAACTCACCCAATGCTATCGCCCATTTGATCATTCGCCTAGACGTGTCAGGACTCTGGAGTATCTGTCGAATAGGGTGATTGGTAAGCACGATGATGACGTGTGCTTGGAAATAAGGGCGAAGTTTTCGAGCAGACATGACCAATGCTAGAGCTAATTTCTCAATGTTGGAGTATCGTGTCTCAACATCTTGTAGGGTCTTGCTAGCGTAGTAGACGGGCCGTTCGACGCCATTGTCATTTCGAATAAGAACATAACTCACTGCTGAAGCCGAAACCGATAGATAGATAATGAGAGTCACAAACTTCTGGTTTGGAGAGCAGATGGGCTTTACTCATGTACTCTTTGAGGTTCCTGAATGCCTTGGCACATTCCTCCGTCCATGTAATGTACTTCTTATTTCCCTTGAGTGCTTTGAAGAAAGGAGCGCATCTGTTTGTGGCCTTAGAGATGAATCTGGTTAAGGCTGCCACCTTGCCAGTAAGGCTTTGGATGTCTTTTGAAGTTACTGGCTCTTTCATGTCGATGATTGCTTTGATCTTTTCGGGGTTAGCTTCAATGCCTCGTTGGCTAATCATGAAGCCTAAGAATTTGTCAGAGCCCACGCCGAAGGCACATTTGTTGGGGTTCAACCTCATTCGATACCTCTTTAGAATGGTGAAAGTTTCAGATAGGTTGGTGATGTGTTGGTCAACATGTTTGCTCTTGACTAGCATATCATCAACGTAAACTTCCATGTTCTTCCCAATCTGTTCGGCGAACATTGAATTGACCAGTCTCTGATAAGTTGCTCCTGCATTCTTTAGGCCGAAAGGCATAACTTTATAGCAATATAGTCCCCTGTCAGTAGTGAAGGCTGTGTGTTCTTGGTCTGAGGGGTTCATGAGGATTTGCTTGTATCCTGAATAAGCGTCCATGAAGCTTAAGAGCTTACACCCTACCGTAGAGTCTATAAGTCTATCAATGAGAGAAAGGGGGAAACTATCTTTCGGGCATCCTTTGTTTAGGTCGGTGTAGTCGACACACATTCTCCACAAGACCTTTTGAAGCAGGAGACTTTCCTTGGTCGGATTTTTCTTAACAAGGACAACATTTGCTACCCATGTTGGGTAATTGACTTCACGGACGAAGCCTATGTCCTTGAGTTTTTCAAATTCTGCTTTCATCGCCTCGTATCGTTCAACATCATAAGATCTTCGCTTCTGTTTTACTGGTTTGGTCTTGGGATCAATACTCAAGTGGTGACAGATGATATCGGGAGAGATGCCCGGCATATCTTTATATGACCAAGCGAATACCTCGGTGTTCTCTTGCAAAAAGGAGATCAGCGACAACTAAAGGGGTGGTGACAAAGTGGTGTCAATCTTCACCATGCGATCTGGATGGTATTTGGAGATAGAGACATTCTCTAACTCTTCAGCGGGTTGTGCTTGCTGGGTGAATGAGTCATCTCGAGGGTCGTCGGGTTGACTGTTGCCATCATGAAGATCCGAGTTGGCTTCATCTGGACTGGTCTTTACTACCTGGTTATGTATAAAGATGGTCTCCTTGGGGACAGACAGGTGTTGTTGCTTAACTGAAGTGTTGTAATATGATCGAGCACTAAGTTGATCTCCCATGATGTATCCATTGCCGAAAGGGGTTGGAAACTTCATCAACAACATATGTGTGGATACCATGGCCTTGAGATCATTGATGCATGTGCGCCCAAAGATGACATTGTATGCCGTCGGGCAATTGACCACTAGGAAGTTAGTGGTAATAGTAGTTGTGTAGGGGCATGTACCAATGGTGAGGGGTAAGTGTATACTCCCTAAAGGTTGTACGATAACGCCAGAGAAGCTTATCAGATGAGAAATCGAGCGATTGAGCAAGTGTTCAGCTACATTAAGTGCCTTGAAAGCTTCAGCAAACATGATATTGACTGAAGCACCTGTGTCTATCAGGATTCGTTTCACATCAAAATTTGCTATGTGAGCCTGAAGGAAAAATTTTGTCCTAGCTAAGAACATGTATGAACATTTGAATACATATGCTAACAATTAACTCTTTAAAGTAGGCATGCATCCAAAAACAATTCATGAAACCCATGACTTTCAAAGCCTAGTATATGGTGAACCAAAAGACTCTTTAACAACATTAAAGATAATTAAGAATTTAGAGATTCTTTACCCTTGAAGCTCATCCTTGATTACACAAGGGATTCACCCAAGTGGAGGGCCTTCAAGTCACCTCCTTGCTCCTTTGATCTTCCTTGTGATTTTCCTCCTTTTAGTGCTCCTTTGCTTCTTTGAGGATTTGAGGATTAGTTCTCCAAAACACCAAAAGTTTGATGTCTCTATGTCTCTTCACCAAGGATGTAATTTGTGAGAATGAAAATGGATCACTTAGGGAAGTAAATTTGCTAGATAACTATCCCCAAGTAGCTTAGAAAACCCTAATTGAAAACAAAGCTATAAAGATGAATTTATACTTCATTTCTTAGGTGAGTGGCAAACTTGCAATTAAGCAAGTTTTGACTACCCTCACCCTTATGGTCGGCCTAGGTATTGTTATTGGGCTTATTGCCCATTTTGTTTTAGTTGTCATACAACTTAAACATAATGGGCCTTGTGGACCAAAACACTTTTGGGCCCCGAAGCCCCAAAACCAACTTAAAAGCCCAATACGAACATTTCGTATAATTAATTAACTAATTAATTAATCTTGACCATTCTTCAATTAAACCATTTAATTGCTTATCCATTTCGTTTAATTGCTTCACATATATCCTTATTTGGTGTGCGATCCATTAGGTTCCAATTAGCGAGGCAGTGGGCGATGTTACTCTTAACTATCGATTGTGAATTGAAACCACATTTCAATTCTCCCTTTTTGATGATTAGTGTTTGCTAATCAATAGGGCTTCCACAAACCATGAGTGACACCTAGCAGTATGTCATGGTTACCCAAGCTAAGTAGAATTGGTTGGAGAACCTATCCAGTTACAATTACAATGCAATACGGTCCTTCTCTAATACAATACTCTTAACCACATTGTTTAAGTGATAGTTTGTTTCATGTCTACTATCCAATGTGATACTTTCTTATATGATTCCCTTGAATATGATTTGGAACATCTTCCTTAGTCATATTCATTTGCTTTGGCCAAAGACTTTAGAATCATATTTTAGAGTATACTCATTCCACCATGGAAGGTTAGAGATCCCTTGTTGTGCATTCATATGCCTACATGACTAGATCACATGACCCCAACAATGCCGTGGACAATCCGAGGGAATGCCTTTGTCATGATCAAAGATCAAGGACCTAACCATTAGACATCTATGATGCCTCAGGTCTAAGGACTACTTTGCATATTGTAACCTTAGAGTTCGTACATGACATGTATGTTTGAACTCTCATTAATCGCAGTTCAGTGTACTCGATTACTCTTTCGAGCACCTATGTGTTTGTCTTAGTGTCCAACACCAAATGACTTGAGACTAGTTCATACTCACGTTTGAGTCAACATAACACATACTAACCTTAGCGGATTGTCAATGCCCAATTGGCAATCCTATGGCTAGGAACGTTTTAGGAATGAACATAAGAGAAATGTCTCCTTAATCTAACTCATTAGATCACTTATCTCTTATGTCAAATACATCCCTTGGATTCTCTTATTGATTAAACACATGATACAATAAATAGTGATTAACAATAAGTATTGCCCTTCCGTTAAACATATAAAAGTTTAACATATTAAGTATTCCAAAAAGCTATTACATCAAATGAGTGGCTTTGTGGGCATACTTCCAACAATCTCCCACTTGCACTCAAAGCCATCCTCCCATGTATCTAATACCCATCTTATCCATATGACGATCAAGCTGGATTTGAGTCATTGGCTTTGTCAGTGGATCTGCTACATTATCGGCTGAAGCAATTTTGAGGATATTAATCTTCCCTTCGGCAGCATATCTTCTTATGATATTAAAGCGCCTATCAAAATGCTTGTTCTTTTGATGAGCCCTGGGTTCCTTGGCTTGAGCTATCGCCCCACTATTATCACAGTACAAAGTTACTGGTGATGTGATGGTTGGAACCACTCCAAGTTCAGTAATGAACTTCTTCATCCAGAACGCTTCTTTGCCGGCTTCAGCTGCAGCGACATATTCAGCCTCTGTCGTGGAATCAGCAATTACACTTTGTTTCTTGCTTTTCCAACTGACAGCCCCACCATTCAGAGTGAATACATATCCGGAGTTGGAACTTCTATCATCGACGTCAGATTGGAAATCTGCGTCTGTATAAGCTTCCACTCGCAACTCTGATGCTCCTCCATAAACGAGGAACATGTCCTTAGTTCTTCTTAAGTACTTAAGGACAGCCTTGACAGCTGCCCAGTGTTCTGATCCTGGGTTAGATTGATATCGACTAGTAATGCTCACAGCATATGCGATATCAGGCCTTGTGCATATCATGGCATACATGAGACTCCCTATGGCGGAAGCATAAGGAATTTCATTCATTAGCCGTATCTCTTCAGGAGTCTTAGGTCCCATGGACTTAGAAAAGTGAATTCCATGTCTCACAGGAAGAAAACCTTTCTTAGATTGTTCCATCTGGAACCTACTTAGCACCTTATCAATGTACATCGATTGGGATAATCCAATTAATTTTCTGGATCTATCACGATAGAGCTTTATCCCAAGTACATAAGATGCATCTCCTAAATCTTTCATGTGGAAGGTTTTAGACAACCACACTTTTACAGAAGAAAGTACTGCAGTGTCATTCCCGAATAGTAATATGTCATCTACATATAACATTAGGAATACTACTGCATCCCCAACGACTTTTTGATAAACACAATTGTCGTCTTCGTTTTGAGTAAAACCAAACGTTTTGATTTCAGTATCGAAACGAATGTTCCAGCTCCTGGAAGCTTGCTTAAGTCCATAAATGGACCTTTGAAGCTTGCATACCTTAGTCTCTTCAGACTCGGACACGAAACCTTCGGGTTGAGTCATATAGAGCTCTTCCTGTAGGTAGCCGTTCAGAAAGGCCGTCTTCACGTCCATTTGCCAGATTTCATAATCATGTTACGCAGCTATAGCAAGCAAAATCCGAATGGACTTAATCATGGCTACAGGAGAGAAGGTTTCTTCATAGTCAATCCCTTCTATTTGCCTGTATCCCTTGGCTACTAGTCTAGCCTTACAAGTCTCCACGTTCCCATCAACGCCTATCTTCCTCTTGAAGACCCATTTGTTTCCAACAGGTACAATACCTTCTTGAGGGTCTACAAGAGTCCAGACCTGATTTTGATACATGGAATCCATCTCGGATTTCATGGCCTCTTGCCATCTCTTTGAATCAATGTCGGACATTGCTTCAGTGTAGTCTCTAGGGTCCTCCTTTGTTTCATTGTCACCTAGAAGGTACAATTCATCAAAGTCATTATTTAAGCCAAACCTCATAGGTGGCTTACTAACCCGTTCAGATCTACGTGGAGCTAGGGGTTCAGGAACAGGGTTGTCAATATGTCGAGTGCTTGTTTGTGGTTCATTATTAATCTCATTAATTTCCATCTGTTTGCTTATAGTTCATTTGAGAACAAATTCGTCCTCTAGAAACTTAGTAGTTCTGGCGACAAAGACTTTCTGGTCGTCAGGATGGTAGAACTCATATCCCATAGTTTCTTTAGGATATCCCACAAAATAGCATCTTACTGATCTCGCTTCAAGCTTAGTAGCCTCAAGCTTCTTGACATATGCTTCACAACCCCAAATCTTAATATGATTAAGACTTGGCTTTCTTCCATGCCATATCTCATAGGGTGTTTGTGAAACTGATTTGGAAGGTACTCTATTAAGCAAGTAAGCTGCTGTATATAGAGCGTATCCCCAGAATGTTACTGGTAGATCAACGGAACTCATCATAGAACGAACCATGTTCATCAAGGTTCGATTTCTCCTTTCAGAAACTCCATTAAGTTGTGGAGTTCCCGGTGGAGTCCACTGTGATATTATTCCACTCTTTGAGATAATCTAGGAACTCATTACTCAGATATTCACCCCCTCGATCCGATCTTAGGATTTTTATCTGTTTCCCAGTTTGCTTCTCAACTTCATTCTTGAATTCTTTGAACCTTTCAAAGGATTCTGACTTGTACTTCATAAGATATACATAGCCAAACCGAGAGTGATCGTCGTTGAATGTGATATAGTATGAGAAGCCTTCTCTCGACGTAGTAGACATAGGTCCACATACGTCAGTGTGGATTAACCCTAGAATTTCAGTGGCACGCTCTCCTTTTCCAGTAAATGGAGATTTGGTCATCTTCCCTTTCAAGCAACATTCACAAGTACCCATCCGGTCATTACCTAATGGGTGGAAATATCCGTCTTTCGACATCTTGCGAATCTTATCAAGGTTCACATGTCCAAGTTTAAGATGCCACATCTTTTCTTGGTTAACTTCTTCTCTAGCCCTTTTGGGTTTTGAGGTATTCCCGCTTTCAATACAGTGCATCCCACTATTCGTCTCTAGGTGAAAAAGTCCCTCTATCATATTACCATGAGAGATAATACGACCGTTCAAGTATAAAGTGCAACTCATTTTGTCAAACAACACTGAGTGCCCATCTCGTAAAAGCTTAGAGATGGAAATCAAATTCTTTATACATGAAGGAAAATATAAACAATTTTTAAGTTCCAGGACTTCCCCAGAGGGTAGGTTAAGCATATAGGTGCCTATTGCTTTTGCAGAGATTTTAGTGCCGTTCCCAACTCGCACAACCATCTCCTCATTGCGCAGTGACCTGCTCCCTGTTAGTCCCTGCAACGTATTACAGATATGTTGACTAGCGCCTGAATCAAATATCCAGGAATTGGAGCTCACTGTAAAAGCACTCTCTATGACAGAAATAGTCTCTTCAAAAGTCCGTGTCATAAGGCTCGCAATGCGCACCCTGTATTTCTTCTTCCAACGTTCATCATTTCCACAATGAAAGCATGTTCCTTTGGATTTCTTTGCCTTCTTCTTACGCAACCTTTTCCTTATCATTGCATTCTCACTCCCACTGTCCTTTTTGAAACCTTTTTCAAATTTACAGCACATGTCAATCATCTCTTTCAAAGAATGATCGAATCTATTCACTTTATAGTTTACGATAAACTTAGTGAAATCATCCGAGAGAGATGCAAGGAAAAAGTCTTGGGCCATTTTCCCATCAATGGAAGTTCCTAAACTTTGAAGATCTTGAAAGATCCTTTCCATCTTTTGTCCATGTTTATGGACCGATGTCCCCTTTGCCATTTTGGCATTCATTAGACTACAAATATTTGAGAATCGTACATTACTAGTCTCAATGTCATGCATCTTATGCAAACTTTCAACCATGGCACAAGAAGTGTCCATGTGCTTATGTAGCTTCATAAGCTCCTCACTAAGTGAAGTGAGGATTAAGCATTTGGCTTGTAAGTCATCCTCATAGTGTCTAACATAATTTTGACACTCCTCCTTTGAAGCTAGTTTCGTAGGAAGTACATGAGGAGGGGATTGCTTAAGTACATACAATATGTCTTTCACCTTTGAGACATTCTCAATGTGGCGATACCAAGCAAGGAAACGTTGGCCCTTTAGGCCCTTTTTGTCAAGTATAATGGTGGGTATAATTTTAGGCATGTCGTTCACTACATAACATAACAGAAATCGAATTAGCATTGTTGTTTAAAACTATTTTGATTGGGTCTTTTAATCAAATAGTATCACCCACCATTTTTGGCAAATTCCACATCCCTCAATAGAATTCGAGAGTTATATTGAACTCTTAGTGGGTTATGGGAGACTCACCATTACCAAGCCCACCTCACGATGATACGATGTTGGCTAGCAAAAATAATGATGAGAGAATAACGCATTATTCATTTACAACCTTTTGTAATTACCCATCTCGTTTGGCCTCTAGAGAATGTTGCCTCACGATGATACGATGTTGGCACCATTGCACTTAGTTTAAGTTATTCCCACCATGCTTAGTTCGTGAAGGGGTTCAAGAATAGCCTCACGATGATACGATGTTGGCTATCCTCGTTGCCTACACTCACCTCATCATATGTATATGGATTCCTCCTGGATATAAGCACATGCTTTGTACTCCCCCATGATAGGGTGAAGCCGGTGCATGAGTCACAAACGCTTGGAACCCACCACGGTGGAAGGCCTACGAAGAGATATTCTAAACATCTCTCGCTTATCAACTTAAATATTTGTTTGAGGGAATAGCGTTGGGCTACATCAAAACATTTTAATCACATTAAAAGAACTTGGGCCTATCACAACCATTGGTCCAAGTTTATATGAATTAGTAGTATATAATACTCCCACTGTTTCGTTGAAACAAGCGAGACTATATGGAACTACTAACGAATGCTTTGCATCCTCATATGGACTATATAGTCATATTAGGTTTTAGGATGATTATGAACCGTTTGATTTGATCCAACACGAGCCTTGTGTTGGACCTTGGGTCTAAGGTATGTAGTTGTTGATTTTAGTTACGCGTTTAATCCAATTAAACCGTTATTTCCTATTGGGCGTTGGACCCAACTATTCCATTTTGCATACATTTAAACAAAAGGAATACATGAAATAATAATAAGGGCTTATGCCCTTTTACAACACAAATGATGGACTTATGTCCATTTACAACAAATTGAATTAATCAAATTACATTCAAATCTACACTACCAAGCCCAAACATTCATAATGTAAAGCGGCCAATCACATAGCTCAATTATAGAGGCATTTGGTTCATAATCACCCTTCTCTTAATCAAACACATTTAATTAAGAAAACAATTTTAAAACAATTGGTTTTTGGATCCGTAGAATTGATTTAAATGAAACTAAATAAAATGAAAATCCAATTCTCATTTAAAGAGACAAACCATTTTGTTCTTATCTAATTTGGGCCATTTTCTAAAAACAAAAACTTTTGGGGTCACTTTGTAAAAACACAAGAGTCCACAACTTCATGTAATTACAACTTAGAACCCAAACATTTTTAATAATGTCAAAAACATCATTAAAGGAGCAAAACAATTTGTCCTTTAAAGTTTTTGGACCTTAACGTAAAAACGTAAACTTTTGGGCCAAAATGCAAATACACAAAAGTATCAAAACTTTATGTAAGTGCACAAAACACCCAAAAATACCCTATTTAATAGGGTGGCCGGCCATAAGTGGTTTTTAGTGATAAAATTCAAATTTTATACAAAGTTTTGTAAGTGGGTTATGTTAGGTGAGGTAAAGATGAAATAAAATTTTGTAAGAAATGATTTATGTCATTCTTTAAAACAAAGTTTGTCTCCCATTAAAATTACTTAATCATTAACCATCACCCACTAAAATTAAATCAAAACTTTATGTAAAAACATAAAACTTTTTGAATCAAAACTTCAAAACTTTTTGTTCTTGGCAAGAACTCCAAGAACATTGAAGAACACTTATGAAAACTCAAAATACATGGCACCAAATTTTAGTTCCAATATTCATGCATAAATGAAATACATCTACAACATTTGAGATGCAAAATTTTCTAGCAAAATTTATATTCAAAGCAAGAACAAAGCTTGTAACATTTACAACATTTAAATCATAAAACATGAAAATCACAAAACCCAAAAGGATCCACCATACACTAGACCTAGGCTCTGATACCACTTGAAGGAAAAATTTTGTCCTAGCTAAGAACATGTATGAACATTTGAATACATATGCTAACAATTAACTCTTTAAAGTAGGCATGCATCCAAAAACAATTCATGAAACCCATGACTTTCAAAGCCTAATATATGGTGAACCAAAAGACTCTTTAACAACATTAAAGATAATTAAGAATTTAGAGATTCTTTACCCTTGAAGCTCATCCTTGATTACACAAGGGATTCACCCAAGTGGAGGGCCTTCAAGTCACCTCCTTGCTCCTTGGATCTTCCTTGTGATTTTCCTCCTTTTAGTGCTCCTTTGCTTCTTTGAGGATTTGAGGATTAGTTCTCCAAAACACCAAAAGTTTGATGTCTCTATGTCTCTTCACCAAGGATGTAATTTGTGAGAATGAAAATGGATCACTTAGGGAAGTAAATTTGCTAGATAACTATCCCCAAGTAGCTTAGAAAACCCTAATTGAAAACAAAGCTATAAAGATGAATTTATACTTCATTTCTTAGGTGAGTGGCAAACTTGCAATTAAGCAAGTTTTTACTACCCTCACCCTTATGGCCGGCCTAGGTATTGTTATTGGGCTTATTGCCCATTTTGTTTTAGTTGTCATACAACTTAAACATAATGGGCCTTGTGGACCAAAACACTTTTGGGCCCCGAAGCCCCAAAACCAACTTAACAGCCCAATACGAACATTTCGTATAATTAATTAACTAATTAATTAATCTTGACCATTCTTCAATTAAACCATTTAATTGCTTATCCATTTCATTTAATTGCTTCACATATATCCTTATTTGGTGTGCGATCCATTAGGTTCCAATTAGCAAGGCAGTGGGCGATGTTACTCTTAACTATCGATTGTGAATTGAAACCACATTTCAATTCTCCCTTTTTGAAACCACATTTCAATTTTTCCTTCACGTGCCAAAGCTTCAATATGATCACGGAAGATGATGCACTTCTCGCCATCATGGCCATTATACTCGTGGTAGCAACAAAACATGCCCGTGTTCTTCGTGGACTTGTAATATGGCTGTCTTGGCTTTGGCTTTGGTATCAGGTGAGCTATACTGAGGTAGATGGTCGCGCATGTAGCGTTCAAAGGTGTGTATGTCTCATACCTCGGGGTAGGGCCTGTCTTGACACGTGATTGGCCCACTGCGTTGACTGCCTAGGGACGGGCGTTATTGTGACGATATCATGAGTTATCGCATAGTGCCCCTTATTCTTTTTATTAAAATGAGATTGGTGAGGATGGAAATCTTTCCTTTTGCCCTGGGATTGATATGTCTGCTCACTTGGCGAAGCATTAAATGAGGCAGGGGGTGTGCTGCTACCGTTTGGAAGGTTGAGGTCTTCTTGTTCGGTTGGATCTGGCCTCCACTCCCTACTTGCTGATAAGGGGTGACTGTAGGGGGTTTCCCTTGATATGTCATTGCCTAGGCAGAGGCATGGTTGTAAGCTTGTGCCATCACCTCAGAGTAAGTCTTCCAAGTGTTGACATTGATCATGTACTTGAAGAAACAGTCACGTAAGCCTGCCGTGAAGGCCTTGAGGGCGGTCTTGTCATCTGCCTCAGCGCAGCGAGAATACTCATGGCTGAAGCGGCCAGCATACTTTCGTAATGACTCGTCCGGCTTCTGGCAAATAGTGTACAAGTCATCTGAGGAATGCAAGCGATTGGTCTGGAAGATGTGTTGAGAAACAAATAGCTTCCTCAACTCTTCAAATGAGTCTACTGTCTCAGGTGGAAGACGGCAATACCAGTTTAAAGCTCCGCCAGAGAGGGTGGAGGGGAAGAGAAGGCACCGTTCTTCGTCGGTGTGTCTCCGGTATACCATGGTGGACTCAAAGAGGTTAAGGTGTTCAATCGGGTCTTCCCTTCCAGTATAGAGTTGTAAGTCAAGCTTCTGCTTTGTCTTCACTTGGATGGGGTGTTGAGGATCCTTCTTGTGAGGGGGCCAGGCCTGGGTTGGTTCCAGTCAGGTATCTCGGCTTGACGTTCAGCCTTCAACTTGTTTACTTCCTCCAGGAGCTGTAGGACAAGGGGGTTCTGAGTGGAGTCGTGCACCACTGAAGTTTTCTTCTGTAAGTCCCCATCGCCTCTTGGAAGTAGGAAAGTTTGATCAAGATAGCGTGATTTTTCCTTGGACTCGCCACACTGACTCCTAGAGTGAGTATGTCGGAATATTTCTGAGTCCCCTGTACCTTCATGTTCTTCTGGGACCTGTTGCCCATTCCCTAGATTGGCTGCTGGCCTGGGTCATGGAAGAGGACCGAGTCTTTCAGAAACTCTTGGGTCATTGATCTTCGAGCTTATGTGGATGAGATTCTCTCGACGTTGCTTTAGGAAGTCTCGACAATCGCGATAGACGGCTTTTGATCCTTCCACTCCCTCTGTAAGGAGGTGCTTTCCTCTACTTCTTCTGCTTCGGGTTGAAGCAGCTGGGTTGAGAGAAGTCTCATGTTGATTATCACATTGATGTGTAGCTCGATCCCTATCAGGGATGTCCATGTTGGATATCGGTGACCCTCCGTGTTGGGGGGCATTCAGATGATTGTTGACCTCAATAGGGGCGACGAGCTTGTGTGTTTGAGCATGCCTAGCCTCGTGAAGCATCTCGAAAAGTTTTTCATATTGTTCCTGGAGGACCTCATTCTTCATCGCTATCTTGTTGTTCTGAACCTCTAGCTCATCGACTTTAGCTTGAAGAGTAACTATATTTCCTTCATGCTTTCGTTGCTTCATACTAGGTCCAATAGGGGTGTCATTTTGTGTGCTATGGCTTCTTTCGCTCCCCATGTCGGAGAGAGATGCTTGGCCAAAAGAGAGTGTACGAGTTGTGGAAACCAGCTTGACAAAGCTGAAGAAAGTGGGATTAAGTGTCGTTCCCACAGACGGCGCCAAATGTTGATGTACAAAATCAGTGAGGACTTTGGTACAACAGAAAGTGTCAGGTTTTGTGACCTTCGATTGGTTGCTTCGGTCACTAGTGAGGATAAGTATGTAAATGAATAGAGACAGAGAAGCAAACACAAGATATACGTGGTTCACCCAGATTGGCTACGTCTACGGAGTATAGGAGTTCTCATTAATTGTGAAGGGTTTACACAAATACATAGGTTCAAGCTCTAATTTTATGAGTTCTAGTGAATAGTTTAGTACAAAATGGCATTAGGAAATATTGTGAGAGAATGATCTCTATTTATAGAAGAGAGTTTCTAGTTTCATTCTGACATTGACACGTGTCGTGTTGTGATTGGCTTCTGATGTTGACACGTGTCACGCTATGATTGGCTTCTGATGTCGACACGTGTCGCGCTGTGATTGGCCTCCTGGTTGGAGGGAAACTCTTCTGGGTCATCGACGGTATAACGTTGACTGGTGCTCAGTAGTTTTGAGATTGGTCAAGTATGGTACAAACAGAGTTGCTTCTCACTTAAATTGTAGATAGCAGGAATTTGTGTCTTCTTTTTAAGGTATTAGACGGGGGATGAAAGGATATAACAACCTAAGCAACCCAGCAGCAACCCAGCAACCATGCTGGGGAAGAAGCTAATCTATAGTGTCCCAAAGCAGTTAATAGCAGTGCAATACTCTTGATTCAAGTCTCATAACTTGACTGGTAACAGTAGACTTCCTTTAGGGCTACAGAGATTTAAGCTACCTTAGTGCCCAGTTTAGGTAAATGAATTGGGTTATAAAGGGTGGAAAATATAACTAGGATCACACAATAGATTAAACATACAATATTGCATTTGCTGCATACTAAACCAGCATTATCATAAGCTTATAATCCTAAGAAGAATTACTTGTTTACCATCTATGTACCGAATCAAGGCCGAACCACTAAGAAATGTTAGAAAAATCAACATTTGGCCCTCCTCGGAACCAGTAAATTGAAAATTTAACATGATTCCAGGTATTCGACAATTTAGTCATTCATTTTCAGTACGACCCCAATATGTTGGTGATTATCACAACCTCAATGATCCAGCAGCCATTCAATGTTGAGAATGAGTCCCACATTTATGGGAGGAGGGGATCTTGCATAGGCTTATAAGAGGTTGGGCTACTCCTCATATTTCCAATTGGTTTTATGATGGAACCTCAACTTTCTTCATTCAAATCTATACGCACTACTCCTAAACGGAGCTCTATTGAACCGAAACGTCCAATGCATCTTCAATTAAGAACAAGCCATTAAAACCACCAAGAACATGCCATTCATATTACAAGTTACTAACCTTTTCAAAAATGCAGATGAATTACTTGTTTTACAACAAAATCAACACTCCCAAAGTACAAAATGCAGTGAAAATTTCATTGCAATCACAAAAAATTTACTAAAACCATAAAATCCACAAACTAGAACGAAAAAACAGTAAAAATTGCACATACCACAGTCATCTGCTACCTGTCGATGTGCTTGGGATCGACAAAGTAGGTGACTTTATCACCCTGCATACCCAGGACACGCTTGGTCACAATCTTCCGATGGTCCGTCGGAGACCAAACCAGGACCAAATCACCGGAACCTACCATCCCAATGCGACGAGACACGTGTTCGGAGAGAAACATGTCGGAGATGTTCAGGGTGGGGAGCATACTGGGGCCGTAGACCTGCAAGCAACGGATAATCAGACGACGCCGCATTTAGAAAATGGAAATTGGGAAAGAAGAGTGAGGGAATTGTTAGAGTGACGGACGAGAGTGGAGGAGCAGAGGTAGGCGTCGGTGACGTGGAGCAAACCCATGAACTTTGCTAATGTTACTGACAAATCCATGGCTTCTTTTGCTACGCTTCTCCATTGTCCCCAGTTGCTCAGAAGCCTCATTTCCTCTCTCTCTCTATCTCTCTCTAGAAAGCTTGAATGGCTGTAAATTTTGTAAGAAATTCGACGAATCCGAGGAAGTGTTTGGAAGATTTTGTGCGGTGGGTGGTGAATTTGGTGGTGGTGGGTGGTGGTGATGTCGGGGTCGAGAGAAGGGTTTAGAGTTGACGGTTGAGGGTTATGGTTACGGTTAGGGTTTAGGGTTTAGGGGGTTGAGGTTTCGGATTTAGGATTTTGGGGTTAGGGTTTAGGGTTTAGGGGTTGGGGTTTCGGATTTAGGATTTTGGGTTTGGGTTTGAGTTTAGGTTAGGGGTTAGGGTTTAGGGTTTAGGGGGTTGGGGTTTCGGATTTAGGATTTTGGGTTTGGGTTTGGGTTTAGGTTTGGGGTTTGGGGTTAGGGGTTAGGGGTTTGGGGTTTGGGGTTTGGGGTTTGGGGTTTGGGGTTGGGTTTTGGGTTTTGGGTTTTGGGTTTTGGGTTTTGGGTTTTGGGTTTTTTGGGTTTTAAGGGTTTTGGGTATCCAGGTCAGACTCGACCCGATCAAAAAACCCGGATCCGACCCGATGTTCATACCCGACCCGGCTCCATGCCCGACCCAAACCAGGATCCGACCCATGGGCTATATCCGATCCAACCTAAATTCGACCCGTAACCCTGAATCCGACGTGTTTGACATCGGACCTATTTAGGGTTTAGGGTTTAGAAACAAACCAGGGTGGAGGAGCAGAGGTAGGCGTCAGCGACGTGGAGCAAACGCATGAACTTTGACGTAGTTGCTGACAGATCCACGGCTTATTTTGCCATCGGGAAAGGCCAAAGGAATTTGTGTATTGGGCCAAGGGAAAACGAGGACCAACAAACGAAAGGGTCGGGTTAAACTGTAATTTTGCGGGTGGAATTGGGCCGCTCCACAATCATAACATATGATCCAATCTAACCCATTTAATTTAGTTTTTTATTTTTTTTTTTAACCAACGGACCTCTCTAAAAATGCTTATGTAATAAGCACTTCTACTCATAAGTGATTTTGCAAGTTTTTTTCCTAAGAAGAATGTAAAAAATTTATTAATAATTGAAGCTTTTTATTTGTAGTCAGAAATTGGAAGCATATATGGATTGAAACAGATTCCATGTTGGTTATTCATTATCTTTTCAAGGCTCCTAATGCGGTCTCTTGGTTTCTTATGGTGGATTGGTAAAATCGTCTTTAGTGATTTTGTCAAAAGCGATTTATATGTATACATATTTATCGACAAGAAAATCAAGTTGTTGATTCTTTAGCTTTATTTGGGGCAGAAGTTATGCTTATCACTGGTGGTCTCCGGTTCCAAATTTTGTTGTCTCTACCCATGCTTGTGACATTTCATTTTGCCCTTATTATCGGTTTCGTTGATCATTTTGTCATTGATAATCTTGGCTTAGTCCCCCGCTTGTATTTTTCCTTTTTCTTTCCCTTATATTTCTTAATAAAATGGTGGAGGAGAGATCGGCGGGGGGACTACTATAATAAAAGAAAGTTTTTTGTGGTACTTCTACAAACTTGATATAGTTCAACCATTGACGGTCAGATATGGTCATTAAATATCAATTTATGGACGTATTTTAGCCAAAAACTTAAATTTGATATTTTAGATCATTCCTTCATAATAAAATTGATCATTTGATTTTTTTTTTATTTTTTTTTATTTTTTTGGATTGGTTGGATTTTCAACATTGGATCGAATTGAATATCAATATTCAATGACTTCAAAAGAACAAACCAAAATTGCATTTTAGATACTCTCTTTTTTTTTCATTTTTTTTTCTTTTTCTGAAGGTACTCAAATATCACAAAAACTTAAGAATCAAGACATAATAAATTTACGAGAAATTTCTTATGTGACAATCATTTCATTGCACGCACGAATGATATACCAAACATGGAATTGTTGAAGTTCAAAGAACAACAAGGGAATATTTTTGGTGAAAATTATTGATGATCTCAGAATTTTATTGTCCAACAATGGTGAAGTATTAATTTCATTTTTATGCCAATTTATGAAGAAGGTGTAATTAAATCAACACTATAATGAGCTTCAGCTATAGCATATATACCTTTACCCAGAAGCACTTTTTGTACATTTGCAGAAAAGTGCTTGCAACGGTTGAAGCTTTCAATCTTTAACCTTTCTTCCTTCTGCCTAAGGTGTTCTTGTCTATAAAGGCTTTCCAAAAAAATTAGCCCGCTAATCGATCCGTTGAAGATTAAACATCACCATATCTTCCAGAGCCGATCGAAAAGCAGTCTTGGGAAGACACTCGAGATTTTGGATTGCAAGATGAGCTTTCTCTTTCGCTAATTCTTGTGCTTGTTCAATCCCCCCACAAGCCTTAACCAATGCAATGGCTTCGTCAAGAGAACCAGTCTCGCTGAATTCTGAATCGATTATATCTCTTAGTTTTGGTTCTTTCTTCAAAGCAAATATAACAGGGGCTGTCAGGTTTCCTTTGGCGAGGTCAGTTCCGGCAGGCTTACCCAGCTGCTCCGCGGACTGTGTGAAATCCAATATGTCATCAACAACTTGGAAGGACAGACCAAGATTCTTGCCATAATCGTACATTTTTTCCGTTACATAGTTGTCAACCCCACTAAAAATAGCAGCTCCTTTGGTACTTGCAGCAATTAAAGATGCTGTTTTGTAGTAGCTTTTAAGCAAGTACTCCTCAAGTTCGACATCGCAATCAAACAAGCTAGATGCCTGCTTTATCTCACCACTTGCAAAATCTTTGATAACCTGCCATAGCATTAACAGAATTACGTCTAAATTAAAGGTTGCAAGTAGCAACAGACTGCAACCTCTTTCTAATTGTTTTATTCTTCAACTTTTGAGTTTGAAGTCTTTTAGAAACAAGATCGCAGTCCATGAAGGCTTCGAGATAGTATAAACATGACACGACTTACCTGGCTGATGAGCTTGATGACCTGAAGGTTTTCTAGATTTGCAAGATACCATGACGACTGTGCAAACATGAAGTCCCCAGCAAGAACTGCCACTCTTGTACCAAACATTTGATGAACGCTTTCTTTCCCTGCAAATAAGGATCGAATTCATTGGAATTGGATCTAAGGGGATAAAAGAAAACAATTAAATGAAACACTATAAAATAATAAAAGCATGAGCAATATGTGGTAGTCGCTTTGTGCTAGACATTCACTGGCAATGATTTCTAGATAGCCGCTGCCCTCATCCGTTGCAGACATTTCAGGCATTCATAAGAACGAGGAATTTAAGGTAGAAAGTTTGTTGAGAATTTATGGACAGGTACCGTAGTAGCTAAAATTTTGGGCCAAAGGTTAGGTATGTGATATATTTTGACACAGACATCTCTATAACTTTAAAACTGACATATATAAGAAGATAAAGATGTCTACCTCGTCGCATGTCACTTTCATCCAATACATCATCGTGTATTAAGCTAGCTGTATGGATCATTTCAATTATCTCCGCCAACCGCCGATGCTCTTTGGTAAGTTCCCTAAACAGAGAAGTTTAGAGTGAAGTCAAAATCTGTTAACCTCATACAATACTCACTGCTTAAGAACATTGGATCAAACTCACTTCAACCCAACTAGTTCTGCTGTTGCTCTGGACACTAGAAACGCCAATGCAGGCCTCATCCTCTTCCCACCGGCACCAAAAATCTGCTCTGCAGCTGACATTAAGACGGGGTTTTCTGCACCAACAATCTGAAACAAGCATATTATCACAAACTATCCTTTCCACTTAAAGTAGATATAAACAGAAAATAAGGCCTGATAATATAATCTCAGCAGAGGTGACCCTGACATTACGTGCACTAATCTAAAATTTCCATTAATCATCACATAACTTTTTAATCATAAAGCCGAGCTGAACCATGAGGAGTAATGCGATAAAACATTATATTCACATGGTTGATTTTCTTAACACTTGCTAAGTCAACTATAATTATTACACTAGAAAATCATGTATGCTATAGGACATCAGAAATAAAGTCTATGAACATTTTGGTATGACAAGGGTGCCATAATTCGGCAGCTAGAGACCGGAAAAAGTTAACAGTGCCAGGATGATTGATAAGAAGATTTCACTGTACAACAAGTTCAAGACTGGAAAAGTGTTCCCAAGAATGCAGCTCACTCAAACTAATGAATATAACACCATCAGGACAGACTATCACACGAATTTCTTCCTTTTGGAATCGGCAAGATTGGGAATGAAGGCAGGGATGATGATGATTTCGAAAATATAAAGAAAATTTGTAAATGGGATAAGGTAAACAAGAAAGAACAGGGTAAAGATTTATATTGCCTACCCAAACCGCTGGGATATGGGACTTCTGACTTTTGCGATTGGATACGCATGCTCAACTATAACTGATAAGCAATCAAATGGATAACAGCATGATCTACATAAAATGGGAAGGCATGGAGAGAATAAGTGAACAAGGATTATATTCATACCTACGGTCAATAAAATGGGAAGGGCAAGACAACCTCCAAATAAGCATGACACTTCCACTTATTAGTACATTTATCATAACGATTCTGGCTTTAACAAGGACCTATGTACCTATAAAGAGTTATCCGTCATGATGTCAAAACATAAAAAAGATGCCAAATTGCCAGCTTCTAACCGAAGCACATCACCACGCCAACAAACATATGCACACATGTATTCTAGTTTCTCAGAGTAGTACTGATTTCGCATAGAAGCATTGCGACTTTATTTTCTAAAAGGCCTCAAGAGAAAAGGTCGAAGTGCTTTTTGTTCTTGAAAGCAAACATTGTAACTGATACAATACCATCAAGCGGAAAAGGATTGTTTAAAACTAAGCTCAGCTGGGCCCGGCACGAGACATTCTACACCATACACTTCCTAATAGATATAAGTATCACACGGCACCAGGAAATCCAAAAGGAGTACTTACTGACTGAAGATTTTGATTCAATGTCAGGAGGTCATTAGCAACAACTTCAAACAAATTTGTCAGCGAAACTGGCTTTCTGGATTCTTTAGTTAAATTCAAGACTAGTGGAAGACCTTGAGGAACACCTACAACGGTACAAACGAGAACAAAATAAATAAAAAACTGTAACTTCAAGCATTTGATAGAAGTAACTCATATGGTATTGAAATAAATTGAATTAATTAAAAGTTCAAACTTGGAACAAAAAGTTCTATCGCCTTACCATTTAGCAGAGCCTCAGCTGCCTTTTTTGGTGCTGGAGTCTCAGCTGTTTTCATTGAAGAAACTCCACACCGAATTCGATTCAGCCGAGCTCCATAACCTCGACAACTCCCCTTGGAGTTTGTCTTCGAGTAATTCCTTACCGAATAACGATCCAACAAAGCATTGGAAGAACACCCACAAGCCACAAAATCCAACACTGCTCTCCCATCAAGAGTGTGGCATGTCATTGACATCATTCAAAGAAAAAACCCAGAAGCCAAGGTCACCAAAACTCAATAACCCACAAGCCAAAATCACCAAAAACCCAGAAAGGAAAATCACCAAAATTTTCTCAGAAACGAAACGCCAGCAAGAAAATGGTCATTAAAACAGTTGTGGGTAATGAAGAAAACTCTGTGAAAACAATCAAATGGGGCCACTGGGAATGGTTTCTGTTTTAACATTGAGCACAAGTTGGAATAGCAATTGAGTGAATCCAAGAAGCCCACACACACACACACATATATATGTATGTATGTATATGTATATATTTTTGAGAGAGAGAGAGAGAGAGAGAGAGAGAGAGAGAGAGAGAGAGTTCTCTTTGCTCCTCCTTATCAGTTGGAGAGAGTGAGAGAGATGAGTGACCCTCAGAAAAAGAGTTGGGTCTTTGTTTGTATTGTGGGGAGAAGTTTGAAGAGGAAGTGAAGTGCTTTTGGGTTTGAATTGTATTTATGGTTGCAAATGCTTTGTCCTTGCAATTTTTCAAGTTTGTTGGTCAGATGAGAGCCAGAAAATCAATTTCCCTCTGAACGACTGGTGGTCATCACATGGATAGTGGATCTTCCACCTATCAAGATTTTTCTCTCAAGAATGTCCTGAATATTATTCTATTGTCTGATTTTTTTTACCTCTTTTGCAAATGGAGTAGGATTCTCTCATCTTCTGATCTCTCTCCTCTTACATCCCTTTCTATTTAAACGGTTACGATTACGCCGTGTCTATATTTTGTTTTGAATTTTTTTATATAAAGAATAAAACAAAAAGAAGAGTATGAGAGGAGGGGATGGGAGAGAATGGTAATAAGAAATGAGAGAATCCTACTCATTTGCAAATTATCGTAGTGTGATAAAATTATTGCCCAAGTTTTTTTTATTATAAATCTACACAAATATTAAACCAAATAATTATTATTTTGTGTATGTGTAGATGCGGGTTAGGTCTTCTTTTTTTTCTTTTTTTTTTGTCAACAAGTGTAGATGCGGATTAAGTTAGTTGCATAAGGTACTGTACTTGTATGCATAAAAGTTTGAATTCTCGTGACCATATGTTAGAACAATTTAGTAAATTTATGGGATTAGGTCAACTGCATAGGATTACACAGAAGAAAATATATCATGTGGTCTAGTTAGATTATATCGGACAATCACATTAACATGATAGTTGTGAGGACGCTTGAGGCCCGGAGATAAAAAAATAGCAGTGCAAATATCAATTTATTATATGTTTTATATGTATACATTAATATGCAAAGTTCAATGGCTGAGTGTTCACCTTTGCATTAAAAAAAACAAAAAGAAAACAATGGCAAGCTAATTAGAAGTCTTAGAATGATAATAACACCTCTCTAATTTTTTTAAGTCG
This sequence comes from Malus fusca, assembly GCA_035220775.1. Lineage (NCBI taxonomy): Eukaryota > Viridiplantae > Streptophyta > Magnoliopsida > Rosales > Rosaceae > Malus > Malus fusca. The sequence continues at coordinate 32,851,154 of CM069061.1, read as the reverse complement.
AATAGGAACACCCAAAGGCAAATATATAGGAGTGTTCAAACACTAACCAGTTAATAATTTAATATGATGCTTACTATTTATTTAGGCCCCCTCCATAAAATAATCTCATGATCTAAACTGTTCATTTTTTTTAAATTATCAAGAATTGTGTCCGTTTATTATTATGAATATTTAACTATATATCGATAAAATTGTGTCCGTTTATTTATCAAATTACTGAACGGCTACCAGTTTTGGTAAATGCTTGCAATTATAAACTAACAATGATTAGTTTTTAAATATGAGGAAATATCGTAAATTGAGCCTGAACGAATAGTTTATAGGCACTGAAACTAATGGATCATATCTTTGCCCTACCTGACAGCAGCTCGTGTGTTAGACTGTGAGTCCTCACAGGGAGGAGCTGAGGTGAGTAACCTGACAGAAGCTCACGTGATGCACATTGCATGGTATTGTGGACCATAACTGTGATAATTTCAATCATATCATGAGAACCAGGATCCTCGCCGGATCTTTCCCTAGGGATCCTAGGGATCCCGCAATCTTGTCCGTTCATTTTATATCGTGCGGTCAGTTTTCGTTAGGTACTATTCATATTTGAATTTTAAAATTCTAATTTTAAATAATTTCTGACCGCACGATATACGATGAACGGACAAGATTGTGGGATCCCTAGGATCCCTAGGGAATGGATCCGGCGAGGATCCTGGTTCATATCATGATTGATTGGTTGTGATAAAAAATGAGTTTCAACGAATATTTGGGATGTGCTATTCACACATTTTTTTTTTACTTCTCACATACATTTTGTTGATTTTTGTTCCTTGATCTTCTTTAATTTATCCGATCCGACAGTTAAAAATTAGAAGAGTATATGAGAAGTAAAAAGGGGTTTGTGGATATCACACCCCTTAAATTTTGGTCCTTTGTGTGGTTTTACCCAATTTGGTATTTGAGAAGTACCTGAAGTGAGGGACAAGAGCATGAGCACAACAGAGAGAGAGAGAGAGCTATTTTAGCCATTGAAACAAAAAAGTTGAGGAGAGGAAGAAGAAGAAAGTTGAAATCTTTTGTGTTTTCTGATGGTGGAACGGAATCAGAGACAAAGAAAGGTGGGATTTTAAAGTGGGAGAAACGGTCAAAGTGTAACGGCTATCTTTTAGTACCGGGGGTCAATCAATTAGTGAGTTAAGTGATCCGTTTTGGGATGCTATCGGAAGGAATTGGATCCTCTCCTGAGCACAAATTCAGGATCCTGCTGACTAGCCCACGTAAGTCGTTGGATGTTAATCTAACGGTTACAATTATTATAATTTTTAGAATGATCTCATGTTTGTAACCGTTTAATCAAAATTCAACGGCTCACGTATGTTGATCAGGAGAATTATGAGCTTGAGCTCAAGAGAGGATCCAATTCCCACTTGGAATTCTCTTGTAAAAGTTGCAAAGATTGGAGCTTTTGAGAACAACTTCCACGTATAGAGGGACTTTGCGTCTCCCTCACATCATCAGCCACCTCGGATTCCACCCCAAGTTATTGGAGTGACCGACCGACTGCTGGCTTCACAGTTCACATTAGTAATGATATGCTTGCCATATTTTTCATATCATATTGTATAATATTTTCAATAAAAAAAGGATTTATCAACGCATGTGAGTTTTATTTTTATTAGAAATGTGATAGAAATGTGACATGAAAAATGTAGTAAGAATAACATTTTTATTTCAAAGACAACCGTTGCCGGAGATTCATCAAGTCCTACATAAAACACATGAAATTGGTCAAATTTACAATTCAACTTTTGAGTTGTGCAACGAATACAGGCTTGAACTTATATGAAATTGGTTTACCATCATCGTAGTTTCCAATTCTAATTAACCAATAATATGAGTAAGCTTTTAACTAATGAAATTGTATTATTGCACGGAGACGTCGCATGACAATGAATCCATTCCTTGTTTGCTCGTAGAGTCAGCAAATAATCGATCGACTAATGATTGGTTTTACAACTCGTGTCATCATCATCTTACGGTCCTACCAATCAAACTCCATTTATTAGTGCCCAGAGAGCTGGACTTCGGAACAGTTCTCCTTTATTTACTGCAGTAAAAAAACAAACGCGGTAAAACTCCCATCTTTTTCACTTATCAAACAGTTTGATTGGAAACCCGAAAACAGGTTTTCCAGAATCCAAAGGCTGAAAGCATGTTTGAAGCTCAATCAATTTGCAGTCCCAAATGGCTCCAATCTCCCATTCCCACCAGGAACTGCATTCCCAAACCCAGAATTGGATTCCTTACTGGAATTTCAAAACCAAGTGTTCTCATTTGCCAAACCCCCATTCACTTCTCCCTTCAGAAGAACATTAAATCTCGGACCCCTTTTGCAGTGAATGCTTCCTCAACTTCAGGTGAAGTATTCCCACTCAATTTCCTCACTTCTTTTTTCAGTTATCTGCAGAATTTGAACTTCAATTTGTTCTGTGTGAAATTAAAAAGGTTTTGGTATATTATTTTCATTTGAAATTTCAGTTGCCATGGTAATTATCTGCAGAGAATTTACTTTCTTTCTGTTTAAATCAAAACAGTAATGTAGAACAAGAAGAAATGCATCTGAAAATGTCCATGGGATAAATAGTGTGACTGCAGAAAGCTCTGGTAAAAATCTTGTAAATGTGGTCATAATTTTTTATAGGTTTATTGTTGTTGAATTGAGGTGGAGGACAGGAAAGCAATCAGATTTCTGGTCAGAAAGGGAGTAGATTTCGGAAAGTCAGTGACTTTAGTCGATTTTGTTATTATATTGCTTCAAATGAAACAAAAATACCTGGTGAAGTTGTAGAAATTGATACTGGTTTCAGAACTTTGAAAACATGGAGACAATCTGATTAAGATTTAACCTTATAGACACGCCTAACTCCAGTTGTAAGACTTGGAAAGAGACCTTAAGAAAAATATGGAGTGCTTGGAGCTAACGGAAGACTTAGCGTAAAACTGAGCGCAGTGGCATTCTAGGATTCATAAATCTAACCCCACTTAGTGGGATAAAGCTTTGTTGTTGTTGTTCTGCTTTTTCGTTGAAGACTGAGACAACGAACGAAAGTAAAGAAAATATATTTTGTTATATTTGGATGCTTATGCATTTTCTTTGATTGCATTCATAACAAATTCTGATGTATTTTTCTATATATACAAAACTGCAGTTGGAAGGGCAGAATATATCGAGGAGCCTGTTACCAAAGAGAAATTTCAAACATCTTTGAGTCTGCCGGGTTGCTCGAGTTCATTGACCTTGCTTGGAACTGGTCAGTTGCTTCATATCATATATACAAAAATGCATTCTTTCTAAAGAAAATTAAGATAGCCATGTGCTGGCTTTTGATACAAATTCTGAGATTATAGTAGCTTTTAATTAAATTGAGGCGAGGCATGTAGCATATAACTTCAATGTTGTCAATGGTTGCAGGATACAGGGAAAAGGTCTTTGCAATTATTGGCGTAAAAGTCTATGCTGCAGGACTATATGCGAACCAGTCCATCTTAAATAGTTTGAATGCTTGGAAAGGAAGATCAACTGCTGAGATTCAAGAGGATTCATCCTTGTTCAGCTCCATTTTTCTATGTAATAATCATAAAAATTGTGCATCTTCCTTGCCACACACACTCGCACATAAAAAGGTTGCTAACGTTACTTTTCCTAAGTGCAGCTCCTTCGGAGAAATCATTACAGATTGTTCTGGTTAGAGATGTTGATGGGAAAACTTTTTGGGACGCATTGAATGATGCCATCTCTCCAAGAATCAAATCACCAACTCCTGTTGATGAATCTGCCCTATCCACCTTCCGTAGCATCTTTCAAGGGCAACCTCTTAAGAAAGGAACTTTCATATTTTTGACTTGGCCAGATCCTTCCAAAATGCTTGTAAGTACACATTTACTGGTTTCTTATGCGTGCCAACTAGTGCAGGCTTTTGGGAGTTCTATGTTTCCCTGAATTTTTTCTCTCGGATTTCCTCTGATACGCATTCCGATGCTTGTTGGTTTGCAAACGTAAACCAACATAGTTATGTTATGCTTCTATGCAATTTTTTTCTTTGCATGCGATCTTACCAAATGAGATTTATTGTGATATTTAGGTCTGTATCTCGTCTGATGGGCTTCCGTCTGGTGTGGATGCTGAAATTGAATCAGAAAACGTGGCTTTTGCTCTGTTTGACGTATTCTTCGGAGATACTCCAGTTTCTCCCTCCTTGAAAGCTTCGGTTTTGAATGGACTGGAATCAATCCTCAAGTAGATGCTACAAGTAAGCTTTTTCATTTTCTCTGTTGGCCACTTGAGCTGACGCCTTTCGTTTATGTATCTATTTGTGTACCTTGGATTGGAGTTGGACCAGGAAGTGGTATAATTTCAAAGAAAATATATTTCTCAACCATCTTATGGTAGCTATCATGCTGACTGCTGTCCGGTTAAAGTCCAACCTACAACACAAATAATGCTTACAGAAAAATAAGAATAACAGAGAATGTCTGTTTCAATTGCTCATCCATTTTTGCATATCTGAGGGTGTTTGGACCAAAACTTAAACTTTGGGCTCCAGAAAGGGGCTGGCCCAAAAGGAGGCCTGAAGGAAGAGTCGGTCGAAGCCCAGCAATTTGGCCGAAGCCCAGCCGAAACCCAGAAAAGCAGGAAATGGCCTCTTCTGACTTGATGCAGCTCATGAAGGCCACTTGCCCACCTACCCAAAGGCCAAGTGGTATAGACTGACCAGCTACACAGCCCATAAAGTACTTTATGGTGGCATTACATGTAAAAAAGCTGATGAGTCATCACCCTCAAACCGCATTCGGGCAAGGCTGCTGCTACAGGAGGACATGATGGGTTGTCTATAAAAGAAGAAAGAGAAATCAGGATTAAGGTCACTCAAACAAACAAACAAAAGCACAAACTCTGCTCAAAGCCAGATTTACCTTCAAACGATAGCTGTAGTCAGCCAAAGCCTTCATCCCTCTCGGGATCAACTCTCACTCAACCCTTTTTATAGCTTTGCTACCTTGTCTAAAACACTTGCTGTAGTATCGATTTCTCTCTGTTAACTCACCTCTCAAACCCTTTTTCTTCTAAACTCTCAAACCTCCTGATAAACCACAAAGATAGGAAGTTGCAAGACGTCCAGTTTTGCCCGACAAGCCTTGCCCGACCAGCTTTGCCCGACAGAGCCCAACCGTGAAGCAGGAGCCCGACAACAGCCCTCAACCGACGCCAAACCTCCAGGGGAGCTGTGCATCTCGCCGACCAGGAAACCTGCCCGACGGAAATTCCTGACGCGAACATAGTTTTGGCACGCCCGGTGGGATCTTTACTTCTTAATATTGTATGTCCAAAAAGAGAAGCTATATACTTAGCAACGAATCCAAATAGAGGTCTTCTACAAATGGCAGATCAATCAGAAAATCCTTCTTTCCCATCAGGACAAGTGGTCCTAGAAAGCCCGACCGCATCTGAGAAATCACAAGGAAAGGGAACTAGTGAAGAACTACAAGCTACTATGATCCAAGTGCTAAAAAGCATGGAAAGAATCTCCTTGGAAACCAAGGGGGAAGTGAGCAGACTCTGTACACTAACAGGGAATCTACAGAGAAGACTTGACTTAGAGTTCTCTACTCCAAAAGGGACTCAAGGAAGCGGGATGAGCCAAGTTATTATGAGAAATGAACCAATCATTCCCTTATTCCCACTATTAGAAGAAGAGAAAGATAGGGGAAAGAAGAAGGTAGTTCATGAAGAGAGTCAACCGATAATAGAGCCAGTTCTGGAGAAGGAGTTTCCCAACTTCCCATTATTATCATTTAATAATAGGAGGCAGAGCGAGCAAGAGAGAACGAGGTACGGAATGCCAGCTATAATGGGAGAAACTAGCGGAAAGGAAGGCACCACTACTTCAGATAAACCTCCACCTTACAGGCCACCCCCGTTGACTAACAAGGGAGGAGAAGCTAACTGGAGAAAGCCCGAGCCAAGGAGAGAAGCAGGTGCGGGCAATGACCGGAACCCAAGGATTGAACCTGCTCTTGTCGGTCATAATGATAATTCAGCTACTCAACAGCTGAGAGAAGAATTAGCTGAGCTAAGAAGGACGGTGGCTCAAAACGCTCAACCGTTGGCTCGCCCAGTGTTCAGGGTCACTTACCAAAAGTCGTACCCTGAATATATTGACGAGCTAAATCCATTCCCTCTCAACTTCAAGATGTCTGCATTCCCAACATTCACAGGTGAAGACAGCAACGTGTCTTCCAGAGACCACATTTTCAAATTATCCAATCATTGTGTGGCATATAGGGACAATCCAAATTACAAATTGAGGTTGTTTGAGAATTCATTGGCATGATTAGCATCTCAATGGTACTCTCTATTACCCCCCAACTTTATTGCCAACTGGGGACAAATGGAGATGGCTTTCCACGAACAATTCTACAGAATAGAGCCGGAACTGACCATCAATGACCTTGTTGAAGTTAAGCAATACGATCATGAATCTACTGAGGACTTCATGATGAGGTTCAGAAGAACAAGGATGAGATGCCAATTCCCCGTCAACCAAGCACAGCTCATATCTATTGCTCAAAGGGCTCTGAAATTACCTTTGAGGAAGAGATTTTATGATACACATTTCAACGAGCTGCAAGAATTGGTAATGGCTGCCACTAAGTATGAGAGGTTGTTGCAAGATGAGCAACAAGTGAAGCATACTTCCAAGGTTCCTTCCTTCTACAAAAATAAAGCTGCAATTCATCGAGTGGAAGTAGCAGAAAGCGGGTCAGAGCATGAGGGTAGCCATGATGAAGAAGACATTGACGTGTGTGCCGCTGAAATGACTACACCTTTCAAACCACTGACAGTAAAAGGGCTAATCCAACCTGTCAAAGATCAGAAGATCGTAATGAACGACGATGGTTTCGTCCCCATGAAACCACCCAAGTACCAGAGTTATTCGTTCGATCTAACTAAGGCGCCTGAGATCTATGAAGAACTGGTGCAGGCAAGAGTAATTTTGCCCTACAGTACCAAGAAGATGCCTAAACCAGAAGAACTCAGAGGGAAGAAGTATTGTAAGCTACATTATACCTTCAACCACTCCATAGTCAATTGTGTCCAGTTTAGAGATTGGATACAGGACCTGATAGTGAAGGGAAAGTTGTTACTTGACAAGCCCCAAACCAGTATGTTGGTAGATACAAACCCTTTCCCGGAGGCTCCTATCAGCATGATCAACCTCATTTAAGAAAAAAGGAAACAGGGTCACTAGTCGGTATAGCAGAAGAAAATAAACAAGGGGGCAACGAGTTGCCCGAGGTCAATTCAAACAGTACCAAGAGCAGAGCAGGAAGCAAAATACATGTTCATTCCAATAAGAAAAGAGTTACAAATCATCCTATTCTAAAAAATTTACATCTTCACATAGGGTGATTATTCGAGAATGATATGTTTGCATAATGGCAAAAATCCTACTAGGTTCGGCCAAAACAGTGTGGCTATTTGCAAGTTGAGACCGGGTTTGCTCTAACTCCGAGTTTGACTTCTCCACTCCCTCAATTTGGTTTTCAAGGGTATCTAGAAGAGTTGCTTGTTCCGCTTTAAGAGTAACCAATTGTTCCTCCAGCTTTTGGATTTCGGAAGTAACAACTCTTACCCTCTCTTTTGTCTGCAAGCTTTCTTCCATCAACCGATCAACTTGAGTGCAGGTGCTTGATTCTTTCTCCATAAATCATTTTGTCCGATTAGCTTGTCTGTCCGCTCTCTGGTATTGTTCCCTAAGAGCCCTCAAGTTCTCAAAGAAAGAGATAAAGGAATCATGTTGAGGTTTTGATAGCCGACCGGTTTTGAAAGACTCAGTTATGACCTTCTCAAGATCACAAAGAGCCTTGAGGCTGAATGAAGTAGTGAAATCCTTCCTTGTCCATTCCTGAAAGATTCGCTGTTGCTCTGAAGAAATGGAGGTTGCTGAAGATTGTCTTGAAGATTTCAACCGTGTCTCAAGGCGCCCGAGTGCTTCAAAAAGTTTGGGCAACTTAGCAGGGTTTGAAGATGGGAAAGGAGGAGGATCCTGCATTACAGCTCCCTTTGATGAAGCAATGCTTATTGAGGGTGCAATCTATGCCTGCCCGATCTGCTCAATTCCAGAAGAGGGAATCTCAGTACCGCCAGAAGATAAATGAGGATGTGAGCGTTTTGATTTACGGACCAAATGAGGGGGGAGGTTTCTGTTGGAGCTTGCTGCAAAAAGCCAAAAGTACCAGGTCAAAAAAAATATGGATACAGTTTGAGGCAAAAAGAGGCTTTGGAGAGATAAATGTACCTGACTCAGCCCTGGGGTTTCACCAGGAAGAGAACTAACTCCTTGTTGGGGAGGGGATTCTTCACCACCGGCAGGAGAGGAAAGAGCTGCACCTGAACCTGTGCCAGTGCCCTAGAGGTACCCAGAGATAGCAGTAATTGTCAGTAAATAGATCATAAGAAAAAAAAACAAGAAGAAAATACTCCCATACCTGAGTTTGGTATTGAGGAGGAGAAGGAGGTTCATCAACTGTCGGGCAAGCAAATACCCGTGAGATTGCTACCTCTAAAGCCACAGGGATCTCGGGAACTACGGGTTCATTATTTGAAACCACTAATGAAGGGGGTGGCTCATATACCGGAGAAGGCTGCAGAGAACGTAAGTAAGAGTTAGTTGGGAAGCAATGTACAGGATTTCAATGTGGAAATAATGACTCACCAAGTTACTGTCCTCATCCACGAAGTGCAACATAACTCCTGTAGATGGATCAAATTGAGAGGAATGGGTTGCATCCAGAGTAGTAGAAGAAGTCATAGACTTCAGAGGAGGGCCATGACTAGGCAAGGAGGCAGATGCCTCAGCCTAAGTACAGATATGAGGAAAAGAAAGATTCAGGGATTAAGTCCAGAAACTATCAAGTTACTCAAGAAAGAAAATGTACTTCTGAAGGGTTAACCTGAGGAGGAGAAAGGTTGGTTTCTCGGGCAAGGGGTGAGGAGGCCTCGGGCGGAAGAAGATTCTCCTCTCTTGCGGCCTGACTCAAATAATCAGATTTAGAGTTCTATGAAGGCAAGAAGGGTGTACAGATAAAGATATAGGTCATACCTCGAGTTCTGTAAGAGCGGTTTTTTGCAGTTCCTCAGCCTTTTTGTGCATGGCAGCTCTTAATGGTTCCTCCTTAGAAGCAATGATTGGTCTTTTAGATGCTTGAGGTCCTGTTTCTCGAAGAAAACAAGAAGCAATTAGATATGGGAGAAAGGTAGCAGTTTGGGGAAAAAGAACAGAAACTTACTTGAAGACTGGTTCTTCTTTCTGCCTGCCGCAGAAACTGGAGTAGTAGTTATGGCTCTCTTACTCTTTCTAGTAAGAATTGGTCGTGTAGTTTTGGGAAGAGGTGCAGGATCAGGATTCGAAGTCTTAATCCCAGCCGTTCTCTTTCGCTTGGGTGCTTTAATAACTGCCTCAGGTGTCTCTTCAGCTCCTGAATCCCCAAGGGATTCTGAAACATCCGCACCTTCCCCAGCTTCTCGTCTCTCAGCCTCTGCGGCAGCTCCATGAAGAACTGCAGCATCAGCGGAGTCATCCTCGGACTCAATGGCTTCCGATTCAACATCCACTGGAGCTGCAGAGTCAAGCAAAAGTAAGGATAGAAGGACTTCAGAAGGGAAGCAAAATCAGATTGAAAGAGAAGTACCTATCAGAAGTAACCGATTCTTCTCTTGGATCATCTCTTTCCAATTTTCAAGCTTGCCCGAGCCGGGGTACGACTTAAGAGAAAGTTGACTGAAAAGACGATTATGAGCCTCTTTCAAATCTCCTCCGTACTTCTTGGACCATCTGTCTTCCCACCAAGAAGAAAATAGTGAAGTACATTCGAAGTTGAGAATAATAGAGTTTCGGGCAGCCTGACTCATGATGTCAAGACTGCGTCGGGCGGCTCGGAAGATCACCTCAGAGGGAATTTGTAGTCGAAATGAAGTGCCGAAAAGGACAGAATCGAAGAACGGGACGGGAATGGCCTGCCTGAATCCTAACTGCCTGCAAAAGTTAGGATGATACACCTCCAGACCTCGGTCATATCTATTACCCCGAACTCCCCAGGCCAGGTCTCTCGGTTGAATACAGCTAATGAATTTCTCCCTACAAGAGAGGGTTGCATCTTCACCAGGAGCATCTTGAAAAATTTGGTCAGAAAACCAAGGGTATCTCCTCAGGACCGATGCACCCCATTCTAAATCTGATCGAGTCCTACAAACTCTGAAGAAGTAGAGGCAAGCAAAGGTGAAGTGATCTATAGGGGCAGCTTCAGCCAGGACTCGGGCAGGGGCCACACCCTCCGGGAACTCCAAATTGGCAGCCCGAAACTCTGGAAAGTACCATTGAAGCCATGTTTGTATCATCCAGATAGGCCCATTCAGGTTAGTCTCAAATGGCTCGCCCTGAGTCATTTCGAAAATGAGATGATAAAGATGAGAGAGAAGGAATGGGCCAGTGGCCACATCATCGAAATTATGAAGAGCTTCTACTAAGGGGATCCATTCAACCCTCACCCCTTTAGACTTGTTAGGAAAGACATGCCGGTTGAGCCAGTATAAGAGGAAATACATGTGCTCTTGATCTTTATCAACCCGAGAAGCACTTGCCCCAAAGTTATCCTTTACAAAAGAATGAAGCCTTTGAAGGAGGTCTCATAGCTCTTGAAGGTTGCAGAGTTGTAGTTCAAAGAAAGGAAGGTAGTAGATGAACTTGAGCTTCCAGTAGTAGAGGAGGGAACCCAGTCTTGAGTAACATCCACTATCCTGCCCGTTGGCCTTAAACCAAAGACCTGGGCCATGTCAAGAATGGTTGGAGACATGGGGCCCATACGGAAGTCGAAAGTATTCGTGCCCGAATTCCAGAAAAGGAGGGCAGAAGCAAGTAATTCGGGCTTGGGGGTAATGGAAATTTTTGAGTGCATGATTAATTCGTAAATTCCATTATTCATCCATTTTTGCTTGAATGTGGGCTCCAATTCATCAATCCATTGAGCCCAAGCAGGATCGTTCATCAGAGGGAAGCCTCGACGGTATGACGACCATTTGGATGAAGAGATGCCCGACTCGGCCAAAAAGGGATTTGGGGAAAACCAATTATCCCTGGGCATGTTGCTTTCTATCACTGAAGGGACCCGGGAGATCCATGCGGGACCCAATGATTGTACCCCATGCACCTCAAAGAAAAGCTCGGAATGCAAACCTGCCCGAGGACGATGAAGCCCGTTGAGTAGACGACGCATGGTGGCGATTCCTTCGCCAGATTCGTAGGATGGTTGAGTTTGGCTAGATCCCGAGGCCATTTGATGAAGTTTGAGAATGGGATACCAAAGAAGATGACGTGGGTGAGAGATATCAAGTAAAAAAGTGAAGAAGAATCTGAAAGATTTAAGAGAAGAGGGATAGCTGGGAGATTTAGGGATTTTTCAAGTTACAGAGGGATTTCTTGTTATGATCACAAGGGATTGGAGAGTTCAAACGTGAGAAATTCGTGGGTTTTAATAAAGAACTTTTCAATTGATATTGGCGCCTGGAATTCCAGGCTAAATATCAATTGAAGGGGGCACTGTTTGGACCAAAACTTAAACTTTGGGCTCCAGAAAGGGGCTGGCCCAAAAGGAGGCCTGAAGGAAGAGTCGGTCGAAGCCCAGCAATTTGGCCGAAGCCCAGCCGAAACCCAGAAAAGCAGGAAAGGCCCTCTTCTGACTTGATGCAGCTCATGAAGGCCACTTGCCCACCTACCCAAAGGCCAAGTGGTATAGACTGACCAGCTACACAGCCCATAAAGTACTTTATGGTGGCATTACATGTAAAAAAGCTGATGAGTCATCACCCTCAAACCGCATTCGGGCAAGGCTGCTGCTACAGGAGGACATGCTGGGTTGTCTATAAAAGAATAAAGAGAAATCAGGATTAAGGACACTCAAACAAACAAACAAAAGCACAAACTCTGCTCAAAGCCAGATTTGCCTTCAAACGATAGCTGTAGTCAGCCAAAGCCTTCATCCCTCTCGGGATCAACTCTCACTCAACCCTTTTTATAGCTCTGCTACCTTGTCTAAAACACTTGCTGTAGTATCGATTTCTCTCTGTAAACTCACCTCTCAAACCCATTTTCTTCTAAACTCTCAAACCCCCTGATAAACCACAAAGATAGGAAGTTGCAAGACGCCCAGTTTTGCCCGACAAGCCTTGCCCGACCAGCTTTGCCCGACAGAGCCCGACAGCAGCCCTCAACCGACGCCAAACCTCCAGGGGAGCTGTGCATCTCGCCGACCAGGAAACCTGCCCGACGGAAATTCCTGACGCGAACAGAGGGAAATGACGAAACAAAGCTCTAGGTACAGACACTTTAGGTGTAAACAGGTGTACAAATTTAAGTATCTTTTACAAGTTCGTTATTTTCGGTTTTCTCTCGCATCTTGATAACCTCAACCATGGTAGGCCTCTTTGAACGCTCCGGTTCGAGGCAAATTAATGCAATACTAAAAACAGTGTTAATTTCATCGACCGAACAGCAGCCTAAGTTACTGTCAAGTACATACTTAGGGTTGAAAAGCTGCAAGCAAGCGAGTTTCGATATGGGATCCTATGATAACTTTGATATAGTCCAAGCCATAGTTGTCTGGCTGTAGAGCAATCCATGGCTTTCTTGAATGCATAAAATGAGAGTGTAGTATTGATCCCCGCCATCACTGCTTGATCCTCCCAGCACAATATGTCATAGGCCCGATTCACCACTCCCCCGTCGTTGAATCTTGGACGATGAATTTGTCTGGACATGTGAGTGAGTCAACTACGTAGCCTATAAGATCGTAAGCTCTCAGTATGGTTGGTGACGATCTGATACCTCCAGACAAAAAAGTTAGCGCCCTCCAACTTCATAGGCATAAGATTGTGTATATTTGAGAGCAGATCAAAAGTAGGACGACGCTTTGGAGATATGCAGCAGCAACAGCTGGCTGTTGACGATGTCGAACAAGAATTAACAGGTGCCTTCACCTGCGAACATCATTAATTGATTGATTTGCAGGTCGGTTTAGTTACTAATCAACGATGAAAGCAATTTTATGGCAATTCAAGTAAGAATATGGAGGATTCAGTAAAATGGTTGCTATGGTTTATTGAACTGTTGAGTTCATAACTTACCCATCACAAGCTTTGTTTCCTCCTCAATAAATGCTTCATCCGTAGGTTCCTTTCTGGTTAGAAGCTTGAGTAAAACCACTCCAAAACTGTAAACATCGCCTTTCTCACTGTTGCTCTTTCCGTATCAAAGTATTCTGCACAAGAAGGTAATTGAGCAGTATGCTACCGGTAATATTATTGTTAATTCATGGGTGGCACTTTAACTGTACCAGGAGCTAAGTATCCGAAAGTTCCAGCTACAGGTGTCGAACATGAGTTTTATCCGGTTCCATCAAGGTGGCCAATCCGAAATCAGACACTCGAGCCCCCATATTTTGATCCAACAATATGTTGCTTGATTTGATATCTCTATGGATTATGTGAGGGATGCAATCGTGATTTGGTCTACGAAGGTAAATATACAGCTTAGAGATTTGTTTGTTCCCATTGAGATCACATTGATTTGTCAACAGTTTTAGGTATAAACAGGTGTATTGGTGAAGGGGTAGGGTTGAAAAGCAGCAAGCAAGCTAGTTTGGACATGCGTACGTCTTATTATAATTGGCTAGTGCTATTGACACATCTATTTTTACTTTTCACACACTTTTGTTAGTTTGTTATTGTTGATCCTCAACTGTCCGGGGCGTGTATCCTTATAATTTTGCTCTAGTACAAGCCATAGTTGTCTGGCTGTAGAGCAGTTATTGACTTTCCTGAGTGCTAAAGTTGAGAGCGTAGTATTGATCCCCGCCATCACTGCTCGATCTTCCCTGCACCATATCTCAAAGGCCGGATTAACCATCTTCCACGTCGTTGAAGTTTGAACGATGAATTCATCTGGACATTTGAGTGAGCCATCGACGTAGCCTATAAGATCGTAAGCTCTCAGAATGGTGTCGATCTGATACCTCCAGTCAAAAAAGTTGCCGCCCTCCAGCTTCATAGGCATAAGATTTTGTATATTTGAGAGCAGATCAAAAATAGGACGACGCTTCGAAGATCTGCAGCAGCAACAGCAGTTGGTCGATGATGTCGAACAAGAATTAACAGGTGGAGGAGCCGCCATTAAAACTGGAATTAAAATTAATTAATTAACTGGATCTTGAAGAGAATGAATGAAAGGAAATAAAACTATAAGCGTTTAAATACAACTCAACCACCCCATCGATGCAGATATCATTTTCTTACTTAGGAATAGGAATCCGATGCAAATGTTATCTTCTTATCAAGAAAGGAATCGGAATATTATTTTCTTACTAGGATAGGAATTCGATGCAAATGTTATCTTCTTATCAAGAATAGGAATCGGAATAGGAATATGAATCCGATAGGACTATCAAATCATCCTTCTTGGTTTTTTAGTTTTTGTTTTCATAAGAAAGCTCGAGGTGCAAACATTTTAGGTAGGGATGGGCATAAAAACCGCCAAACTGAAAACCAAATCAAACCATGTTAAAGATCCATAAAAAAACCATATTAACCGAAAAATTCAAAACCGAGTAACCGGACCGAGTCAGACCGGTCTGTGTATTACATTCTACTCTATTGCAATAAATCAACTGATAATTTGTATGCAGGTTCTGTTAACAAGGCTCATCCGCAGTGACACGCCCCGACCCTGATATTCCCCGAATACCAGGATAGACACGTGCTGGCCGACACCCGAGGGTGACGAAAGCCATTAATTGATACAAAAGCTAAGAATAAGAAATAAATAAGGGTTAGAAATTTAAAATACCAAGAATTAATAATTTCAGGAACGTGCTCAAAGCATACAACTAAATCTAATCATTAAAAAGAATTAAGATAAAATTTAATGAATAAAGGAGTGAGTCCTACATTCGAGAGGATCTGAAGATGCTGCTGCAGAAGTGTCTTCATGCCGGGATTTGGTGCCTTGATTCTAAGTCCTGAATGGGGGCGCAAAACAAAGGTGAGTGGACCAAGTTTATATATATATATATAATAATAAAACAGTTATCAACATACTAACCCCCAAAGTTTAATAATGAAAACTACTAGCATAATAAGTGATGGATTTAATAAAAATCCTAGCATGCCAAATATCTCAACAAATCATATATATAGCGGAATATCATCGCAGAAATCAAAACAATAAACGTCTCATAAATCGTCTCGTAAACGCGGTGTGCTGCTAGAAAGATCACTGAATAAATATAACTCCCGGCCCAGTGCCTGCACCTCAGTCTCTGTGCCCGTAGCCAGAGATAACTCCCTCCCGGCCCAATGCCTGTCTCCGTGTCCCTCAGCCTTTCGCTAGGGATTATTTCTCCCGGCCTACATGCCAACACCAGATCCTCGCCCCAGGCGGCATAGTGTCCACTAGGTACGCACAAATAGTTACGTCTCTCTTAAATAACCACTTCATAGCATAGGTTACCGATCATCGTCTATACTATAAAGAGGGGTTCAAAAACATGTTCTAGCATCCTATCGTCGTCTATCAGATAGTCTACCAGTTCATGGTTTTTATAGAAAATACGATATATTAAAATATAGCTCAAAATAGGCTAACAATTAATTCCTCACCAAAACGCGAGACGATAATCAATATCTTAAATCATCAAGTTTCACATAAATCAAATCATAAATTCGTAGGCATGCTAATCATTTATGCAACTAAATTATCAAATCATGTAATTTTAGAAGGGGTCCACTCACAGTACTTAGTCGCCAAAAGCTGCGCCACTAGCGAAGACGGAAACGTCATAATAATTGCTCATAAGCACATAAAGAGTCCAATAAATAAAACTATATAATAGAAATTGAATTTAGGAAAACGGACATTGGAAACGGATTCAGAACGTCGTTTTACCCTAAGAAGGGTTGGGGTGTTTCAATCTACCACCCTTATAAAAAATTTCGTCCTCGAAATTTAAAATAACATACTACACTGAAAACTCGAAAATACGAAAAAGGATACACATATATACGTAACGAAGAAATCAAATCAGAGCGGTTGCACAAAAGGAAAAATGCCATCCCGTCGCGATCAGGTTGCAATGATTCCATCTTCCGTGCCTCCAAGCTCAAACTTTCTTTCCCCATCAGTGTAAAAAAATAGGAAACATACTTTAATAAAATGCAAAGTTGAAAACACAAAATAGCTTAAGGCCAAATAACGTCAAAATAGATATGTACCAACATATAGTTCAAAAACTCGAATCAACTTAAAAATGAAAACAGAAATATTTTTCCAAAAACATTTGTAACGTCAAAACAATTAACTAGAGTAAATGAAGTTAAAATACTTATACTGAAAATCAAAACTGAAAAAAATAAGAGTGGGTCTCGCCCAAGAATTCGAAATGTCACATACTCCGAGAATAAATGTGCCTTTAGGTCGAGTCCCAAGAATAACAATTCTGAATCTGCACCAGCTACTGTAGACGAATCTTCCCGCCCACTTGCTTAACGAACCCAACAAATAAGCTATCAATATACCGGTCGGCCGCCCGTGATATCGATCACACATTTGTTGTCTCGATAAGCAAGCAGTAATTCCCTGAGGATGGACAATTTTACACGTCGAAAATTCGATCTTCCAAATACAAGCTCGCACAACTCCTCTAACAACCAATGTTACCTGTAGAAACTCTAGTACCATGTCGCAACAGTGCCATACCCAAACCAAACAAAACAGAAACTGTCGTCGTAAAACTCTATCCAGCACCAAGCATCCTATCCTCCTCAGTTCTTCCAAATGTGACCAACTACTTCAGAACTTCACCAGTAAAGAACCCATTTGAAAATTGTACCTTGGGATTCAAGAGAAGTGGCTACCATGTTAGTAGTAGACCCAAAAGCTCGAACCAAGCAAGCAGAAAACGAGAAGTCATCTTCCTTAACACGCAGTATCTCATGGGAACTGTCGTAGTGCTCAATGCACCTCTCCATTTTTGCTTAGTTTCAGATTTCAAGTCAAACAAGGTCAAAGTTGGTGGAAAGAAGAACGACTCGCAAATGGTCAACCTAAAAACAAAAGAGAGTACACGCCTTGTGAGAGAAGTGTAAAGATTATCCAATTCTCACTTCGACCGTCCTCTAGTGCCATCTCAGAATGCACCAAGCAGATCAGCTAGAAATATTTTAACAACCACGTACTCACAACAATAAAGTTCGGAAGTGAAGCAGTGGAAATATGCGTCGAGACGAACACATATCGTTGGAAAATAACCGATGTGATGCCCATGAATTCTAGTAAGATGGTGATACAATATGCTGACCTTCTGTACCACAATCTTCACCAGTCTCTTACCAAAATACAGCTTAAACCTCATACTCACGATGAATTCTTTATGATAAGTCTGGTAAGCTTGTGAAAAGATTATGCTCCCAACATTCCTATCTGAATCAACACGAACTGGGTGCACACTTTCACCAAAACGATCGATTGTGAATTTCTCACTAATTGAGCGAGAAACCATGTCGAGAGGCTAAAAGAACACTTAAGAATTTGAGGATCAAAAAAAGTCCATTAAAATATGGAGTACAAGATATCGAGATTTAAACTAGAAACCATGCCGAGAACAAAGATTTTTTTTTTTTTTTTCCTTTATGTAATGTTTCGGCATGATCCAGTCTCATATTAAGAGATGAATAAGCGAATGAAGGTAAAGATGCAGAAATAGAAGTCACTACTTCTGATTATTGGGTAAATCATCACAGTATGGTCAACTGGTTTCTTAACCAAGAAGGAAATAGGTCTAAGCTCAAGAATAGTTAAGAATTGTTGATAAGATTTGATGACGCTAAAGAAATTTCGAAATTCACAATACTTTGTGAGAGCTGTTTCAAAGTTCCAAAATTAAACATAGAACCTCTGAATCAGCAGAATGACGAAGAAGAAAGATACAAAGCAGCATGTGTATGCATGCAGTGACACAATTGGCTACCTTAAAGTGATGCCCTTAAGTAACCCAAAGCTCAATGAGTCCAGAGAAGTTCAGAGTAAAGCTCGATCTTCGTACAATGATGAATATGATAGAGTCTCAAGCCATTACACTGAAAATTACAAGGCTGAACATTTAGGCTGCAAACAAGAGGCTAACTTCACTTCTACTGAAAAGTACGAAGGCTAGGAGCTAGGGTTTACCACAAAGTACCAAACCCAGGTGAAGTTCAAGGAATCTGTTTATCCAAACAAGACTGGATATTAATCATCCAAATCCAACTACAACAACAAGAATTGCAACTCTTTTTGGACATTAATGACAATAACATCTGCTGCCGAGGAGTTTCCAAAGATTTCGATGTAGAGCCGACTCCGCCCGCAATTCCTAGGGAACGCATGTTGCAGAGTGGCATCGCCATTTCGAATCTACAGCTGGTCTTAACCAGAATTCCTCAAATTGAGATTTCTAAAACACGTCGATGAGTATCGATCCAATGTTGAAAATCGTCCAACAATCCACTTCATCACTGTTGAGGCAAAATCCCGACACAAATTCTCGAATTTCAACCAGAATGTGACAATTCAAACAGAGAAAGATTTACATATATGCGCCAACTGGCACCAAATCTAGAAGTCCTGACATCCAAATGCTGTCAAAACCGAAACTTTACGAGAATAGAAGAGAATCCTAAGTATGCTCTGAACAACCACGCTCTGATACCAATCTGACAAGCCCCGACCCTGATATTCCCCGAATACCAGGATAGACACGTGCTGGCCGACACCCAAGGGTGACGAAAGCCATTAATTGATACAAAAGCTAAGAATAAGAAATAAATAAGGGTTAGAAATTTAAAATACCAAGAATTAATAATTTCAGGAACGTGCTCAAAGCATACAACTAAATCTAATCATTAAAAAGAATTAAGATAAAATTTAATGAATAAAGGAGTGAGTCCTACATTCGAGAGGATCTGAAGATGCTGCTGCGGAAGTGTCTTCATGCCGGGATTAGGTGCATTGATTCTAAGTCCTGAATGGGGGCGCAAAACAAAGGTGAGTGGACCAAGTTTATATATATATATAATAATAAAACAGTTATCAACATACTAACCCCCAAAGTTTAATAATGAAAACTACTAGCATAATAAGTGATGGATTTAATAAAAATCCTAGCATGCCAAATATCTCAACAAATCATATATATAGCGGAATATCATCGCAGAAATCAAAACAATAAACGTCTCATAAATCGTCTCGTAAACGCGGTGTGCTGCTAGAAAGATCACTGAATAAATATAACTCTCGGCCCAGTGCCTGCACCTCAGTCTCTGTGCCCGTAGCCAGAGATAACTCCCTCCCGGCCCAATGCCTGTCTCCGTGTCCCTCAGCCTTTCGCTAGGGATTATTTCTCCCGGCCTACATGCCAACACCAGATCCTCGCCCCAGGCGGCATAGTGTCCACTAGGTACGCACAAATAGTTACGTCTCTCTTAAATAACCACTTCATAGCATAGGTTACCGATCATCGTCTATACTATAAAGAGGGGTTCAAAAACATGTTCTAGCATCCTATCGTCGTCTATCAGATAGTCTACCAGTTCATGGTTTATATAGAAAATACGATATATTAAAATATAGCTCAAAATAGGCTAACAATTAATTCCTCACCAAAACGCGAGACGATAATCAATATCTTAAATCATCAAGCTTCACATAAATCAAATCATAAATTCGTAGGCATGCTAATCATTTATGCAACTAAATTATCAAATCATGTAATTTTAGAAGGGGTCCACTCACAGTACTTAGTCGCCAAAAGCTGCGCCACTAGCGAAGACGGAAACGTCATAATAATTGCTCCTAAGCACATAAAGAGTCCAATAAATAAAACTATATAATAGAAATTGAATTTAGGAAAACGGACATTGGAAACGGATTCAGAACGTCGTTTTACCCTAAGAAGGGTTGGGGTGTTTCACGCAGCAAGCAGTGACAATGAAAGTTGAACAAAATAAGGACACGGACCCAAATGGTCGACTTATACAACTTCTTTCACTCATCGAACGTTTTGCAACCCACGAAACTCTCCTCATTTGTAGCCAAAACACATTTGAAAATTTATATTGACATCAATCTCCGTTGCAACTCTCTTTTGTTGATGATGTTCAACATTATCCATCCTCAGTTGTGCAGCAACAAGGAAATTAATAAGATCTTTTCTGGTTTTTTCTTATGAAGATCCAAATTGTTTGCCCAACTTGTCCTTCATTGCGAGAACATAGGCGACAAGAGCACGGACAAGGTGAATTTTTAAAACAACTGTCATAAGAAAATGGGCCTTGCAACTCTTTTTACTTTTCTTTTTAAAGAACTCGACGGCACAAGTTGAAATTTTATTAATAACAAAAAAAAGTTACACCTAGTCGGGGCCGGTAAACCCAATAAAAACGAATCTTGCTCATTATCCACTTCTGCAGTTCATACATTGCAGCACTACTACTTTGTGTAAGTACGTATTGAAGACATTAATTTGAGCAAGAGAGAGGACACATCAAGAGGGAACCGGTTTGGTGCGACGTACTGAAAAGAGACAGTTGCACCATATGTAATAGGGTTGCCATCATTAACAAGGCACTCAATGTTGCTCAAGCGCCTGAAGATTTTAGGGTTAATCAGTCTCTCAGATTGAAATGAGCCACAACTCAGATGGATTTTCCCAATTGTGCATTGGTCACTAGGGCACTTATCCAGAATTTGGACACTGAAAACTTGACCTCCGGAAGGGAGCTTGGCGACGGGGACTTGTATCACCGAAATGAAGCGTTTTGAACACTCTGCGTCCGCATTAGGCTCGATCGTTGCTGCAATGTGACAACCTACGTGTGTACGAGTAATCTCAAGCAAGGATTATGAACATACATCCCCGAGATAACTAAATTGCAAACCCAACGTCAAAGCTGTAATGATCTCTCTCTCAAACTGGGTCACCCAAAGTTTTCACTCTTTGTAAGTAAACACGTACAAATGATTCAAAAAATGGTTCTATTTCGTGGTATAACGATCGGACTCCCATGTTAACGACACATATATTCTCAAATGTCGCCTTTAAATCTCCAGAGGAAAGCCGGCATTAGATTAAAATTCAACGAAAGTAACAGAAATTTTAAGAGTTGATCCAAATGAGTTGAAATTGGAGAGCAGCACAAGCGTGATTAGTGAGCATAAGAGATGATCCAAACATGAGAAAGAAGAATTGCGCTCATGTTTTAAATTAGTGAGCATAAGAGATAATCCCGAATTTTATTTGATAGAATAAATGCCGAACAATGATAATTGACAACTAAAAATAGGTGCGATGAAGTGGATGTATCTACACTCCATTCGGTTCAAAATGTCACTTTATACTACGGTCTAGTGGTATTCCTTTCACTTGTGAGTGAAAGGTCTTAGGTTCGATTTTCGCCAAAGACGAATTTGAACCACATTATTATGCTGTAAAACTAGGATTGCTTATTGCACAAGGCTTGTAATTTAGACAAGTAATTAGATATTTAAGTCAATCAAATTGGATATGGTTTCACACATCCATGTTGAATTGTTCATCAAATTCAAGGGAATAAATGGTTACGGGAATTTCTATTAAAACCAAAATCATCAACTTGTTAAATGCATATAGGCTGCTAAACGGTATTCTTAATTTTTTTTTTTTTTTTTATTTATTAGATGATTTTGAAATTGTGATCTACGACATAGTTAATGACAGCAACGATTATAACATTTGTAAGACGAAAAATTTGTCAACTGCAATTCGGGTGGATAAATGCGGTCTAGGGTGCACCCAAGTAATATTGGCTGGTATCCGAACTCATGCATTTCCGCGATGGGAAATGATTTTCACGTGCCTTTTTTAGCCTCACACACTCCTATTTAATCTGTTTAGTTTAATCAATCCGATGATCATAAATAAAGAGGGTCGTGTAAGAAGCAACGTAAGCTGTTAGAAATGTTATATGGCTTTGACATATAAAACTAGTTGAGCTAGCAAAGTTGGTGTATAAACTAGATGAACACTCTGAACCCTAATCAACGGACATTAACACAAGCTACAGCAGTGAAAAGTATTGCGGTACACGGGATAAGCGATGATCGATACAAAACAAAGAATCCCTCCATCCATTTCGACAACACGGGCTTTGAAGCTTTGATCATTTGGGAAAAGGCTAGCGTGATGGAGAACGAGAGAGACCTGAACGTAGAAAAGTAATTTCGCGTTTTTAATTTATATTAGGAGAAAAAATAAGGATCCGGAAGTAATAATTAAGTTGACATCAAGCACAAACCTTTCCTACTTGCAGTCAATCAGAAAACAGAAAATTCAAGGGCACTTTCGTTGTATGTAAGAAGCTCCATGCTCCTCGTACCTGTCAATCGCAATCATATGAAGCAAAATATCAAGAAGGAACTATAAAACACTTTACATGATTTCTTAATCACCATTTACGATGTAGACCGTTTAATACAGATAAGCAAGACTGGTGAAATCATGAAACTCACTCAGCCTTGGAGAACCACATTTGCTGGAATGAACCAAGAGACGCCAATATACTTCCGCCTATCCAAACACTGCAAAATTAAACACCAACATGAAGTCAGGGGACGAGAAATTGGATGAACGTATATTGCAAACACTAAATTCAACAACACATAAGCTAGAACTAGATAAGGTGAAACTTGAAACCAGTTTAGTGAGTTTCACAATTCATTTTTCACATCGTTTGATCTGTTTCATTGATGTGAAATCGCAAATCCTTAGATGAAATAAATCAGAAAATTAACAAACAGTTGCAGAGTTGCAGCCAAATTGCTTATGTACGGGATCTTGTGCCGGCATGGGCAGAGGAAAAGAGGACTTGAAGCTATGCATATTACCTGAATCGCCTTTCTGTTGAATTGCCGGCCACCAATACTTTGACTCTAGCAGCTTGAGGAGACTCCTGCAGATTGAATGACGGGATTTTAATAATTCATACTAGAAATACTATGTCTTTATTCAATGCCCATGAAGCTCTAAATAATTAAACAAATAGACACTCAACCAGTTGGAAAAGGGGAGTAGATAAAACAATGACATCAAACTATTAAGCCAATGGCCAATGTTTTCATGAACTGATGGAAAAGGGGAAAAGCATGTTTGCTATTGCTTGCGGCACAAACACATTAAACAACACAACGATAAGATCATAGTTCTCCTAAGTTGTAATGGCACAAACACATTTAGTACTAAAATCTTACAGTGAATTCTGAGATTGTGAAATTGTTACCGCTAAATGAAACCATATACCAAATAGATTCCAAATTCAATAACCAAACGTTGGCTGGAAGAAAAATAATAAGAAACAGGAAAAGAGAAACATGACCATGGTAGTGTTTCATTTAAAAGCTATACCTCCAGCATATCTTTCTCAAGGCGTTCCTTTAGCT
The DNA here is from genome assembly GCA_035220775.1 of Malus fusca. Classification (NCBI taxonomy): domain Eukaryota; kingdom Viridiplantae; phylum Streptophyta; class Magnoliopsida; order Rosales; family Rosaceae; genus Malus; species Malus fusca. The sequence continues at coordinate 32,827,542 of CM069061.1, read as the reverse complement.
GTTGCATTGATGCTGTGCCACCGGCAAGCTGTATAAAATAAAGAAGGAAAACCATATTATATTTCTGAAGTATGTTCTGCTAAGTCGCATGTGAAGAAATTCTGTGGAACTTTTGAGGTTAATGGATGTAACAAACTAGGTTTTCAGGAAGTCCGCATATTCCCATAGAAATTGCAACACTCTCAGTAAGTCCCAAAGCATATTTATTTGCATCCAGATGTCTAAAGTAAACCAATTCATGCTAATTTTTGTCAATTATTTGGGGAAACATAAGAGATATCACGCATAAAATAAGTGATTTCACACTCGGAAAAGAAAAATAAATAAGTGAGTGCATGCATTTTACCAGTATGCTACTAAATAATTCACGACGGATGTCCACATCACACTTGTTAATGCTCTCGATAACCTGGAGAGCAAACCAGAGAGGTTAACCATGAATTAAAAAATGAGGCGAAAAAAGAAAAACAGAGAAATACACCCACTTATTGTCAAATAAAGCAAAAAATTACCATTTGTGGAAGACCACGAACAGCGGGAGCAATCTCTGCAAAATGCTCCATACCAGGAATTGTCTGACATTTTCATGCAAACAAATTATGCAGGTAAAACACGCATGAAAAATATATTATTCTTTACCAATTAACACATATTTATGCAACTAATCCATCCAGAAATCACTTCAACAGAAAAGCATTTGGTAACAGTGATATCACAATAGTATCAGGGATCAAACTTTCTTATGAAGTACAATTTACAATTGACTTGTATAATGTGGTCCAGCAATATTTTTTTTTTTTTTTAATTGTAATATCCAATCCAAAAAAAATTACAGGAGCCTAATCAAATTATGAGACTAACCAAGCCCTATTTCACAAGCATGTTTCATTTAAAATGTAAAGGTGGCTTTCATATATCAAAATATCACCCATGCAATCAGTAGACATGAAGAAGTTAGTAATCAAGTAATGAACTATTCCACGAAAGCCAATTTACTGATTAAAAACTAAAACAGTCAACAGAAACAAATTCGAGATATTCTTTGAGTCAGCACTTAAGTGTAAAGAACGCTGAAAACAGACAGAGCATATGATGGACTTATTGTCCATTGTACTTTGCTAGAGATTTCTTGTCAGAAAGATAATAATAATTTGCTCAGAATGAAACAGCCATATCTCACTTCACACAAGGTTCACATATTAAGATGAAATTGGTAACTTCGAAGCGTCAATTAAATGAAATTATTGAATAAATAATAACAAGATCATGGTTAAATGCAAATGTGTCCCATGAGATTTTCAAGCATTCAAGAAAAGAGTAAAAAGCTGGCATCATGTAGTTTAGAAGACATCCACCTGAGCCAATGATGGGTTAAATAGAATGTCAGGAATCTTGAATCTATCAGCACCGATTTCAATTGTCCTGTATCATGCATGATCATAAAGTAACTACACATTTATATAAGAAACAGAAATCAAGGCTAATTAAATAGTAGACAATATGCGCAAAATTGGGCAGTCATCATTTAACAAAGTGCACCATGAATTAACAAGATTAAGACCAGATCTAAGGAATTCAAAGAAGCAAAAGAATAGGACTCACTGGCCATCAGGAAGCTCATATGAGGTCATTGGAATGTTTGAATACGCGATTTCTGGAAAATGAAAATGAAAATCCTATTAGAAAGCTAATTGAACATTTTTTTTCTTTGCTTGAAGAATAGAGCATATAATACAGCTATGGACAATATGAAAACAACTGACAAGGTTGATTCATTGAAAAAAAAAGGAAAAAAAAGAGTAGAACATCATCCATTCATCATGTAAATGTAAACGATATCCTAGAACTCCAAGCAATCAAGTTGTCAAAAAACTAAGCTGCTCTTTGCCTGCAAAAATCCCAAAACTCCAACGGATCAAGTTGTCAAAGAATTAAGCTATCTCTGCACATCTAATTGCCTTAACATTTGAATAAATTTATAAATCAAGAAACTTTTTAGAGAAAATAAGGTCATAAATGGACCTCCAGGCAACGATCAAGGATATCATTTGTGAATAAAGAGAAAATCCAAACAAATTCCCTTCCAAATATCAGGTATTATACAAATGAACATGGTTTAAACTCAGTAGCACGCAAAAATAACATAATAGCCAATTGAACGAAAAATGGAATCTGCCATCCTGAATAAAAATTGATGTCATTGACAAAGTCTATAGTCTAAAAATATTAAAACACATGAGAGAAGGGATGAATAGCAAACCATCATATGGAGTGTCCGGGGCTCTACACACACATTCTTTAATGTCACTAGCAATTATCCTCTGCCACGAAGAAACATTCAGCAGAATTGGAAAAATAATACATCATATGATTCATATCTGAATAAGAAATATTCTGGTCAATCACAAACCTGGGAATAGAGTCTGTAGCTTTCCGTGGTATTTGGAAAATCAACATCTACTACCTACAACATTGAGAATATCATTAAGCTATAAATAAGGCAAACAAAAATATGCATCGAAGTCGAATACCGACCAAGTCTCACAATTGGTAACAAGATAAACAAAAGTGGATAGTTCCAGAGGAACAATTAATCACCAGACAGCCAGTTTACCAAGCCACCACTATAATTTTCAGAATGGAAGCATATTTTGCAACTCTTGCATACAACTATTTTTTAACACATCTACCAATAAAATCAAAAGGTACCTGAAACTCTCCAGGTCGCGTTTCTTTTCTCTTGAAAGAATATCTGGGTTTAATCTACAAATAAATAAGAAGGATTAATTAAGAAAATAACAGTAATTTCAAGCCATTGATTCCCCTCCAAAACCAAATTTAGGTAGTCACTCACCGTCATTCCTTTACTTTCCAAACTTTTTGTCAAACAATCAGTAAGAAATTCTCCTCCAATAGGAGAAGATAACACAGCCTGTAACAAGTTGAAAAACAACAAAACAGGAAAGAAAAAGAGTATCAAAAAATTGTGAATGATTGGTTATACTTTTACAAATGATATCATAGAAACAAGCATTCTTAAATTTTCAGTTTTTTTCAATTTGGACAGAAGGTTTCTAAAGATGTTTATACAGTGCATGAGTTCAGTCTACAAGCAGCTGATGAACAAAATAAAAGACATAGCTCACCCTGAAATGTAACCATATAACCATGACCAACAAATTAACTTCTTGTCAAGATCAATCATTTAATTTGGTAAGGAAAGTGAGAAATACCTTTTGAAGAACATAGCCATCATGAACTGGAGCAACTGTAGTTGATCCTCCACCACTAGGTAAATTTTGTGATTTTGCATAATACCATATGTTAGTTTTGCATTCACAATAATCAGGCAAAATATGAAGAGACAATCAATACATCATTAAATCATACTAGAACCGATATTAAAAACTCGTACAAGTTCTACATTGTAATAAAACAATTTCAAATGCACAGATGTAGTATTCCATAAAGTTTGAAAAATTCAATTGATACATTATCGTTTGGTTTATGATTCCTAAAGTTACAACCAAAAACATCAGATTTTCAGAACGTTTCTGCATGTGTCCACTTTTACCAAAAGTCCAGTGAGAGAGATATTTTTTGACATTTTTTTTAGAAGATGAACTGATTTGTATATACATCAACAGTCTCTTTCTTGGGATTAACATAAAGCAAAAACATGTGGATCCATGGTCTGCATGAACAGAAATTGAGTCCCAAATGAACAGTTTAACTTAATTAAGCTTATGCATAAACGTGAAAATGAAAGGATGAAATAATATATAATTGTAATAAAACAAAAGAGGATGTGCAAGTACTAAAATTAAATATGGCGAGAGTAAAAATTATGTAGTCTCTTACCCATCAACTACTAATGAGGTAGCACGGCCTGATGCAAATGATGTGAGAACCTGGCATAAAAGAAATTCCAGTTACTCACCAATTGCAGTCTGATATTTAAAAGGAAACAAAGAACAGAGTCTGTATATAGTAATCCATGTTCTACAAGTTGGAATCAGGGAGATGAGATGAACAGGGGGCGTACAGCATTCTTGGCCAAAAATAAGGCAGGAACCTTGTACTTTTCAAACATAAGTTCTGTTGTCCTGTTGGGTACAAGACAAAACCATCACTTAACATAAAAAGTAAACAACATAAAGACACACCAATTTAAACCATCAATAATTATGTAACAAATAATATCATTTGCATAAAACCTTTTATCAAGTGGGTCCAGCACAATTATTACGAATGAGGATCCTCGCCGGATCCTCTTTGTGAGGATCCCAGGGATCCTCCAATCACATCTGTTCATTGTACATCGTGCGGCCAGTTTTCGTCAGGTACTGTTTATATTCAATTTTAAATAAAAAAATTTACAATGATTTCTGACCACACAATGTACGATGAACGGATGTGATTGGAGGAACCGGCAAGGATCCTCTCTCAATTATTACAAGTTAGAAACTTAAGAAAAACAAAATCTAGGTATGCAACAACAGTACACATACATGATGAAGCCATCAGTCTACACAGCAAAAAACTGTAGTTCATTCTATAACAGACTTGTATAACATATATATCACATTTACCAGCCTTGTAAGTGATAACAAAAAATTTATATGCATTTGTCAATCTAATGAGTTAATACAACCGTTTTCTCAAGTGACTCCATATAAGTATTACAAGTTAAAAACAAAGAAACCAATGTATGCAACTAGAGTACAGGAACATTTATTACAAGTTAAAAACAACGAACCAATCTATGCAATTAGAGTACAGGAACATAATCAAGACATCCGCTTCGACAACAGAAAACATCACATTGTATATCAGAGTCTTGCATAAGATTATATATATGATACTTAAGAGCATCTCCAATGGAAGATGCAAGATGCCTTGGAATGGACGCATCTCCAATGGAAGATGCAAGATGCCTTGGAATGGACATTATGCATCTCTTGTTGTCCAGAAAGCACTCCAATGGACAGGATGTAAGTACCCATCTTGGCCCAAAACTGTAAATAGCCATCTTGTTGTTTAAGATCTTTAGAAGGTGGACCCCGCTAGTAAAGAGAGAAAAGCAAATGGGATCCCAAGTTTACATCTCCCCCATTGGAGTAGAACTTGTAGTTGCATCTCTCCATTGAAGATGCTCTTAAGTAAGTAATATCAAATAAACCACATGGTTCACACCCATTAACCAGTCTAAATCTACAGGTCATGATACCATTGACAAAGCTGCCTATCTCCAAGGGCCTATCCTTGGTTAAATCTGAACTTGTTACACTTACGTTTTCGAGAAATAAAAGTAGTTAAATGTCATGTTTACCTAAATTATCTCTTTCCTATCAATCAAACCTAAAGTTGAGCTTTTCAAAGGCATAGGGGTAACCCTGAAGTCCAAGTTTATCACAAAAGAATACATAAAAAATCGCATAAGCATTTTGGCTTGACTTAATTACAATTTTGAACTAATCAGAAAATTTAATAATTACCAAATTACCTTTCTCTTTGTTGTTGAGTGTTCGAAGATGGCTCTGCAAGTAGCATTGGATGCTCTTTAGGATCAACCAATAGGCATTCCCTGAAAATAATAGCAAAGCACTTAGTGATATGGTAATATACTGAAATAGAATTAAATTATTGGAAAATGGAAATTGCTAGATGGAGAACTAACTAGGAAAAAGATAAAATCCAAGCCTTCACAATATATAAAAGTATTGGATGGGACTTTTGGAACAACATATGTTGCTACAGTATTACAATATCTGTTAAGTCCAAACTCATATTAAATGAAAAATGGAATATAATTGGACAAGAGAAACTTATAACATATGATGATCACTCCCAAAAAAGAGATGGAATCAATATTCTTCTGACCCAATATCAGCGAGGAAAATTTGTACCACAGCATTACCGCAGTTATAACATACGACAGAAAACAGTACTAGATAGATTGCCCAAAATTATAATATATCATTTGTTGATCATTATATCCTAAACTGAAACTAGAACTATTATGTCCACAAGCCTAGTAGAAGAAGCTAACCGCTCAGGCCGTTGCATTATCTCACTTAAATCAACTCACTAATCAACAATTGAAATGAGAAAAAAAAATTTAACCCATTATAATTCATCCATTAGTAGTTACCTAAAAGCATGGTCCCATATACCCTCCACAGCATCCCAGTCAACAACAACTCCATCCTTTATGGGTGAAAGCACCTGATACAACAGCAGTAGTTAATCAAAATATTATTACAAAAGATCTAAACTGTGCTTCAATTACAAAAGCCTTTAATTCAAAACTGACCTCCATATGATCCCGACGGTACCCTAAGGATTGAGATCCTACATATAACTTGCGTTTTCCCTTGGCCTTGTCAGAATCAAGAGATTTTGAATTATTAGCAGATCCAGAATTGTTTTCCGTTTCAGTTGCATCAACTTCCATCTGATCAATTGACCCGACAACCTAAATGAACAAAAACAGATGCCAAAATAAGGTTGCATTTTTAATTCACTTGAACTAGTGATAATGAATATCCAATTAACAGACAGACGCACAGTAAGCAAATTCTACACCTAATGTGACTGATTTAATTAGAAAGGTCCATCCCCTAATACCTGGAAATTCGATGCATATAAATTTCATAACTAATAAGTCTAAAAAATTCGGAAAAAAAAATGAAAAGCTTCATCCATTCTTCAAAAATTCCAAGTGATTACACATATATCCCACCAGCCTTAACGCCCCCTCTATTAAAGATGTTCCATCAAAAGTCTCACATTATCCATCATGGTGTGGAAAATTGAGATGAAGGACTCATCATTCTTCTGAGTAAACAACAGCATACAATTCAAATACTTCGGGACGGTCGAAACACCAAATCTGTACCCAAAAAGACTCATAAAGAACAATTCTTTAGCTAAAAATCTTAAAAGTTTCAAATGGGCAATTGAAAAACACACACATTCTGCATTACCACTAAATTTGACCAAAGGGGTAAACATTTCCCAAATCTATAAAATGAAATCTCTCACATTCTCAATTGAATACACCCCCCTAAATGTAACTGCCACTAGGCAAAGTCGAACTAAAAATTGAGCAGAAAGGAAGCACATACCGAAGGGAAGACAGCTTTCGGCGCATCTTCACCGGCATAGCCGGCTTTGCAAGTGTGCGAGCCGAGGTCGAGCACGATAGCTGATACCTCATCTGCAACACCAAAGAAACCAGAAATTCCCCCAAAAAAATCAGAAAAAAAATGGAGGAAAAAAAAGAGAGAAATCTCTGTAGCATGCGAGTGCTGTTAGGTTTTCTCGGAACTCACCGCCTCCGTACATAATCGAAGCTTTCTGAGAGGTGAGTTTCGGGGAAGAAGGAGACGGGCTGCTCTGCGAGTGCTGGAGGAGAAGGAAAGAGGGAAAGGTTTAACGGATTTTGGATTTCGGGGGTTAGAGTGGGAAAACCAGCGTTTTTATCTTTATTTTTTTATTTTTAATTTTAACTATATTACGAATTTGCCCTAATTATGTGTGGATGTTTCACTCAGATCCTCGATTCTTTTTCTTTTTCGTCCCACTTGATCTCAAATTTTTTTTTTTAAATTTGGTTAATGAGAAAAATTGTGACATCAGTTACAGAAATTGACCGAATTAATGGTGTGCACAATTTGTTGATGCACAAAACCGGAGGTCTTGAAACAACGTACATCCGACCGTGAATCTGCATGAAATGTAAATAACACAAGATGTATCGTGGTTCACCCCAAGGTTTGGGCTACGTCCACACTGAATATGTATTTATCTGAGGGAGAGAGAGCTCTGAGAGAGAGAGCTATGAGAGGGGGTGAGAGGGCTTAGGAATTGGCCTCTATGTTGGCCTCCCTAATTGTGAGGGTGAGGAGTCCTTTTATAGAATAAAGGCTCCTCACTTATTACATATTTGCCATTTCCTTTATCACATAATTACATTTAAGTCCCCCGAGTATTTGTACGAGATCTAAATACGAGGCCCTAAATATGGTATAAACAGTAGTCCCCCAAGTCTTCAGTCAAGAGAGTCTTTTGGCTGGAGACTTGAAATTCAGTCCATGTGTGGGCCGAAGTAACTAGATGTCGTCTTGAACTGGTACTTGATATGAGGCGGTGCTCAAAGTGAAATGATGCTCAACTATAAGTAGCACATGTTGCGAGGCTACTCAGCTTGTGGCTTATGTTGCCTTGGTTAGCTCGGCTTGTGGCGCTTGAAGGTGAGGGGGTCCCTTTTATAGAATAAGGGATCGCTCCTCAATACATAAGTGATAGGTTAGGAGTGATGCTCGCGGCGAGGCGGTTGCTCAGCTGGCGGCGTTGCTCTCTAATGAAGGTGAGGGAGTCCCTTTTATAGAATAAGGGATCGCTCCTCAGTACATGAATAATGGGTGCTCTCTAATGAAAGTGAGGGAGTCCCTTTTATAGAATAAGGGCTCGCTCCTTAATACATAAATAATGGGCTAAGTCCCCCAAGTATTTTTCATGAGGCCCAGTTGAGGCCCAATATATGGTACATAATGTAGTCCCCCAAGTCTTCGGTCAATAGAGTCTGTTGGCTGGAGACTTCAAATTGAATCCATGTATGGGCCGAAGTGGCGGTTGTTCGGAGGCGGTATTTGTATACCATGTACTGAAGCTTTGTAGGTGAAACTTTGCAAGAGAAGCTTTGAAGCTAGAGCTCTGTAAATGAAGCTTTCGAAGCTGAAGCTTTTATAAATGAAGCTTTTGAAGCTAGAGCTCTGTAAATGAAGCTTTTGAAGCTAGAGCTCTGTAAATGAAGCTTTTGAAGCTGATTGACATGAGTGATGCCCATGAATGTTTATGTTGATTGACATGAGTGATGCTCATGGATGTTGTCATGAGTGATGCTCATGAATGTTAACATGAGTGATGCTCATGAATGTTGACATGAATGATGGTCATGAATGTTTATGTATGATTGTCATGAGTGATGCTCATGAATGTTTATGTATGAATGACATGAGTAATGCTCATGTATAATTTGGAGTACTGGGCGTACTTTTGATCACCTGGTTGGTGGCATGAAGGAGAGTACGGGTTGTACATTTCATCACCTGGTTGGTGGCATGAATGGCTAGTTGCCAAATGATATTAGAGTACGGGTTGTACATTTCATCACCTGGTTGGTGGTAATAGCGGCAGGTTGCCGAATAATTTTGGAGTACTGGGCGTACTTTTGATCACCTGGTTGGTGGTAATAGTGGCAGGTTGCCGAATAATTATGGAGTACTGGGCGTACTTTTGATCGCCTGGTTGGAGCTATTTTGGGCTTATGGGCCTTCGCCCTCCACACAACATTCCAGCCCATTTATTTTGGGCTTTGTCGTTTTTTATTTTTATTATTATTACCCTCTGATGGAGTTTATACAATGTCTCCGAAAGATACGAAAAATAAATTACATCATTCAAAAATAAGGAAAGTAAACCACATCACTCTGGTGGAGTGTTTATTCCTTGCTTTTGCAGTGTACCCATGTGCTCTCACAAAGGAAAGCCTCCCTTTTACATTCTGCTTTTTCTCAATTTTTTCTGCTTTACTTTTGCTTTTCTGCAATTATCTCCGAGACTGATTGAGTAGTGGGTTGTTTCATCGTTCTCTGATGGTGGCTTAGAAAAGTAATAATGATAAAGCAAGATAATAAAGACAAAAAGGAGTCTTATCTGCAATCACGGAAGAATCAATTTTTTTGGTAGCCCAACTCTTTGTGCGTCAGCAGTTGATTTGTTTGTGTTGTCCACGTCGGCTTTTCCAGAAAAGCTTTAGTCTCTCTCTTCCTCCAAATTTCAGAAAAGCACTGATAAAGCTTATGAGGCCTGTGAAGACATAGTGGGACGTCGGCATCTAATACAGCATTTCTAGCTCCTGATTCTTTAAAACACCTTCCTCATATCTGGGCCCGGCTTTACACTAGCACATGGTGGGAATGGGGGATGACATAGACCACCCGTCTTCCCTCCATTTGCATATGGCTTGGAATAATTAAGAAAAATGAGTCTTCACTGCCTTTCTCTTTTTCTTTTTCTTTTGACCGTACTTTCTCCAAGAATAATCATCAGGTGGAATATCAGCCAATATACTAATTGCAGGAACCCTAACACTACTTCTTTCGGCTTCTCTCTACTGCCTGCCATTTTGGTGGCGGTGGTGCTGAGATGCGGCGGAAGAAGGACACTGGGAGCAGGGAGAGAAAGCACGACTTGTCCTCTCGACATCTCTCTCGTTTTTCACTTTCTCGAACTCTTACTCTGTCATTTTCGCAAGCACCTGGTGCGCTAGATCTCTCCTCGCATTGGCTGGCACTTCTCACCCATCAAAATTGACCTCTGCTACACCCCTCATTCTCCAAACCCATCATCCACGACTTCAACTTCTTCCCCTTTATTGTTGTTATTGTCGAAATGCTCGTCTTGGATTACAGGATTTGATGCCCTGCTCGGCGGAGACCCGCAGAAAAACAGCGGCGATGAAGCCAATTTGATTAGTATTGAATCTATCATCACAATTCCCCTTGGTGAGAATAATATCCAGAATCTCAAACCCAACTTCAAAATCTCCAATCTCCGATTGGTTGTGATTGAAGTATCTGAAGGGTCTGATGTTGTCGTTCAAGGAAGAAGTTAGGAAGCTCAATCGACGTGGTTTTGGGCACACAACTGAATCCCTCCCCTCGTAGCCTACCACGGCGCTCTGCTCGTAACCGCACCTGCTCATCATCTTTGCTTCATCTGCGGGAGAGATCTCACCAACAATAAAGCCTTGAGCTGCAGCCACAGGAGGCTCCTCCGGGAGGATTTGAGAGGAAGAAGAAACCGGGTCTGCGAAACAAAGATTTTTTATGGGCGTCTGAAAGGGAGAGAAAGAGAGATGTGTTTAATGGAGGTGTTTAGACGGAAAACTAGAAGAAACTGGGGTTGAATTGTATTTGCAGATCTGGTGTTGTACACCAAAGTTACGACTTTCTGAGAAATGCACCAAGTACAACACCAATAAATAAAATCCAGAGAGAGAGATGGAGGGTTTTCTGGAAAAAATCCAAAAGTGAGGTTTTGGGTTCTTAGGTTTTGCAGATTCATGGCGGAGGTGAAAAATTGAGAGAGAACCGACACAACTTTTCGTATCGTTTCCCACAGACGGCGCCAAATGTTGATGCACAAAACCGGAGTTCTTGAAACAACGTAAATCCGACCATGAATCTGCATGAAATGTAAATAACACAAGATGTATCGTGGTTCACCCGTTTGGGCTACGTCCACACTGAATATGTATTTATCTGAGGGAGAGAGAGCTATGAGAGAGAGAGCTATGAGAGGGGGTGAGAGGGCTTAGGAATTGTACTAAACTATTCACTAGAACTCACAAAAGGAGAGCTTGAACCAATGCATTTGTGTAAACCCTTCACAGTTAATGAGAACTCCTCTACTCCGTGGACGTAGCCAATCTGGGTGAACCACATATATCTTGTGTTTGCTTCTCTGTCTCTATTCATCTATACACCTATCCTCGCTAGTGACCGAAGCAACCAAGCGAAGGTCACAAAACCTGACACTTTCTGTTGTACCAAAGTCCTCGCTGATTTTGTGCATCAACACAATTCAATTCAAATTTTTTAGTTGGAATAGTCAACGATATCTGTCTATATTAACGAATAAAGGGAACCGACACTAATTAGTCAGTATTTGAAAATCGTAGATAAATAAGTCATAAGAGAGTTGGTAGTTGTGTGCCTATCGAATGAGTGGCAGTGACATACTCCCAACTAATACCAAGCTTTCAATCTGGATTAGCTAGCGACGCTTAATGAAGCCACGAGTCGAGGCAAGTCCGACCTGGCGTTATTTAAGTTAATCCTTTGCTACACCAAACACGAGACTACAATGAATGTTAGTCCAGTCTAGTGAATACTAACCATAGCAAACAAAGGCACCCTAAAGGTTCTAGGTTGATAAGATGTAATGAAACACCAAAACAATCACTCAAATTGCAACACGTTGTAGAAAGATACTCAAATGTTAAATCATATCGTGATATCAGTCGAATCTGTTACCGTCAATTTCCTGAAGAGAAAAACTAACTTTTAAGGTTCACTCAATTAAAAGTAGAGATTAAAGAAGTACAATATAACGACTATATACTGCAATCTAATCTATATATGAGATATTAATATGAACATGTATATTTCGCCTAAGGAATTTGCCCATATGCACTTTAGGTCTTCATAAACATGTATTACAACAGTTCCTTATCATTATGTAACATGAACATAACAACAACTTAAACTCTCGATCTCACGAAACGAAGCGACTCACTCCACCTCAGTGTCCTTCTGGTGGCAACGTAATTGGTCCGGTGGCCCGCAAGAAGGGTGTGTTGCTTCCTACTCTGGCTTTAGTTTCAGGGAGGCACTGCAGGGTAGTTTCTCATGAGTCATCACGTCAAAACGACTACAAATGCTTCAATAACCGGGCAAAAGGAGAAAAAATGGTGAGCGATTAATCACCTGTTGATACAGTAACGCTTTCCTGTTGGTGGTGGACCATCATCGAAGACATGGCCAAGATGAGCATCACAAGCGGCACAAAGAACTTCAGTTCGAGGCATGATAAATATAGACAGGTCTAACTTGGACTTCACATTGTCACCTATGGGCTGGTAATACGATGGCCAACCAGTTCCGCTATTGAATTTGGTAGATGATCTGCAGAAGAGAATATATGAAATATTGATCAATGTTATAGAATACACAAGAGCATAATGTTCAATGGAAAGTTCGACCCATGACGCATGGGTGGAAATACAATAATTTGGGGGAGGTGGGGTCGAACCCATGACGCGTGGGTGAAAATACATCACCCTATCCACTAGGATACTGGACAACATGCAAAATTAGTTAGAATGATACTTACTCAAAAAGAGGTGTGTCACAACATATGCAATGGTATGTTCCTTTAGTTTTTGTATTCCAGTATTCCCTGAAGATTAACAGGAAAAAGCCAACATGAATAACAGAAGAAAATGGTTAATGATATAATGCAAGTGGCTGTCTCGACATTGGTCGTTTTGGATGTGCTTATGCGGGAAGCACGAGCAACATTTTTCATTCCACCATGTATTCCAGGTTGCGACTGGTAAAAAGATGTGTGTGCAAGACATGAGGCTGAAAAGAGAAAACCCATCCTTTATGCTATATACTATCCTAAGTACTTGTTCATGAGTCATATTTGCTCCGTGACATGGTTAGAAAGCCTTGCTAGACTTATGCACAGTGCACCATGAAGACCTTTACACAAACAGTTAAAGGCTAGTAAGTCTCCTTCTGTGCCAGCAGATAAGGCGCATGTTGCATAACGACTTAGTTTACGATGCATGAGCTGCCAGAAAATTCTCCAACGTTCTAGATGGAGAGGTGACTGAGGGCAAAAAATAGCAGAGTGAACAAAGAACTAATCAGCTAACACATTCTACATAGATATTTTCCTACTAAACAGACTCAAGGGCATAAGCGCAGAAAAATGAACTAATCAGCATCCTCGTTTATCAAGGGCCTCTTTATTGTTTTAGGTTCAGAGGGCCAAATCCCAGACAAGCAAACTACTACAACGGGACAGCCCTAGGTAACAAAACTTAGATTAACTTGCAAGATGATTACTCAATTCAGATTTCAAATTGTATTTTTTGAACCTTCTAGTGTTTCCAAAATTCTCTATATTTGATCAGGCCTTCCAGCCTTCAGAAGCTCCCAAAAATGAACAAAAACTCAAACTTTCCGCTATAGCAGGTCTTCTGCAATTATATGAAAGTCCACACTGATGAACCAAAGTTACCAAATATCTGAAACAGAAGTAGGAATTAAGAAGCATACCCAGTGAAAGCCCTCTCGGTTCCCTTTTTACGAGTAACGTAAAACTGTTCCTCTGTGAGTTTCTCCTTCCATTCTTGATCACTTACAGATTTGTAATCACCAACACCTGTCTCTGCACATTACCAACAAAATTGAAACACAACGTGTAAAAATACCTTGAACTTTTAACACCTGACATTCAAGATTATCCTGCATATACATAACCAAAATCAATTTCGTGTAAAAAAACCTTGAACTTTTTGCAACATAATTGCATATGACCCAGCCATGCCTTTTTAGAGAAGAACTTTAATTGAAAGCATCTCGGAAAACTATCCAGGGGTACTCCAAGTGCTTTTTCAACCCATAAGCACTTGAAAACACTTTCAAGTTTCTTGCTAAACATTGTTAGAAGCGCTTTTTGGTTATCTGAAAGCGACTCTTCGGTCTTAGCAATCGCTTCCAAGAAGGCATTAGATAACAAAAGATCATCCATTACCAATTACAATTACAAAGCAATTCTCTAGATAAAACTATATGAGAACCAAAACTCTGACTGAATTTTTCATCGGGACAACATCTACGTCCATGAATATATATACACACACGCACAGGAAAATAGCGTACTTTTAGACCATATTTTTATAGACTATATGGTTCTAGTAGATGTTCTCTCTAGCATCACCGATGTGTGTGTGTGTATATATATATATAATCAAGAAAAGAAAATACCTTGAGTTCTGTCTGGGGAAGAAGCAGATAAACCCATTACACGACGAAAAGAGGAGAAAAGCCTCTGGGGTTTGACCGAAGATCGGGAACCCAAAATTAATTTCTTGGATTTGAAGCCAGATACGAACTGGGTTTTGGAGGAAATGGGAGCAGTTGTTGTGGGTAAGCTCGAACAAAAACTAGAAGACGCCATTGACGACCTTGAAATTGAGCTCTCTTATACCTTTCAAAGGTCCTGCAACAACCGAATGGGCATGAAATCGTCAGCTGAGATTGATCTTCTGTTATCGAAGATAAAAACGATGATGGTGTTAGTTAAAGCATGGCCGTTGATTAATAGTTTTCTTCTGCTTTTGATTTGATATCTGCAATTGGATTGGTTGGATCACGGTATTAGAAGGGACTTGGAGCAGTAGATTTATGTTTTTGGATACGTGGCTCTCATGGGATTGTATTGGAGAAAGAGTCTCTCTGCTGGCCACGTCAACATTTCTGGATTGTACTTCACATCGTCACCTATCGTGGTTAATACAAATGTGTCAAAACTACGAATACGATTTTGTAAATACAAATAGTGAAATCCTGGATGAGATCTCACACATATTCTATGGGATATATATAAATTACAAAACAAAATGGTAGATCACTATATTATATTGAAAACTTTGAGAACAAACATACAATAAGTGTTCGTTCAAGTATTTAAAAAATCTCTTAAAATTCATTGAAATATTAAAATACAAAACGAAAGTTATCGATTTTCTGTCTAAGTGAGAAACGCGACCTAGGCGAGTGTAGGTGCACTTTCTTAATTTTCAAAAGCCTAGGGAATAATCAAGACGATGGTCTGCCGCCTAACGTCCATGCGCAGATTTTTAGAACAGTGGTGTGTTTACCAATAAGCTCTCGGCACCTATTTATAGCAAGGGTAATGCTAGGGGAACTTAATTTGCAAACTAAATGATGTGTCACCAATAAGAATAAGCACGTTTATCAACGTGTAAGTAATAAATCAATTATCAACTTCCATGTCCTTTAGTTTTCAAAACTTTGTCTACAAATTTAGTCTCCTTAGCATTAGTTTTATAGCAAATAGCGTAAAGTACAAACAAAAAGGCTTTGTTAGCGATTTATTTTAAGTGAGTCATCTATCACTTTGTTAATGATTTGTTGAAGGTGAATTATTGGTGGCTTTGTCATCCACCCTTATTTCTTCTTCTCCTTTCAATGTGTGGGCACCTATATTATTACAAAAAAATGATAACTTTATAAATATATTGACCTTAACAAATTAATCTTTTTTCAATTGAAGAAATACATCCTCATAAATTAACCCATTTTCAATTGAATAAATACATCATCATTATGTTATGTTACACAAACTTTTCGGTAAAATTGAAAGGCTCTGTATTTGTATTTTCCAAATTTTTTTAGTATAATGATATATTTTAAGGAAAACTAATGAAAATGGCTTGAAAACTTTTAGTTTTAATGATAAGGACAAAATAAAGGGTAAAGTGAATAGTATCAAGATTGACTTTTTAGTGTAAAAATGTGGTTTTTCGTTAAAGTGAACAGTACCGGGTGCTTTTCATTAAAGTTCCCTATATTTTACACTAAGGGGTCCACCCCCTAATTTGTGTCCCCCAACCTCTCTCCCCTCTGCTCTCTCCTTGTTCTCTCACTCACCTTTTGCTATCCCTGAAACTCTCTGCAGCTTTCTTTTTCCCTCTTCCTCGAACTCACACACACACACACACTCCCAGTCACCCCCACACCCAAGGAGACTTCGACGACAACACCACCACACCACCGTGCTACTCTCTCTCTCTCTCTCTTTCTATCATTCTCTATCTGCACAATGGTACCCCCACTGTTTGGAGTTCGACTCCGGCTAGATTTCTTGTCCCTCGGACTTGGATAAGCCTCGGGAAACCTCTAACTCGTCATTTCACGTTGTGTGGCAGTAAATTAAGTGTGTTGTATGTTGTTAGACACGGAAACATGTCGGGAAAACATTCTCCATGTTTTCCGGCGAGGAACTCGGCCTTTGCTGGCATGCTCCGGCCGATCTCGACGTCAACTCAACCTCTTCATGGTATATTCTTCTTCCTTGCCCTGATATCTACATTTTTGGTTTTTACATCGTTGAGAATGGTTAAGATTCGAGCTCCACCGGAGCTCAGGAATTCTCCGGCCGAAATCCGAGGGCCTCGGCCCGTTAAGCTTTAAACCCAACCCAAACCCTTTTTATTTTATTTATTTGGTTTTCTTTTAAAAACCCAAAAATAATTGGGCCATGCTTCAAGCCCAGCCCTAAACCTTTTAATCCCTTGAACCCAGCCCCAAAACCCATGGGCTTTTAGCCTAACCCGTGACCCTTGAAACCCTTAAAAGCCTTACCCCTTAACGTCCGTTTTCCCAAATTCAATCGTTTGAGTATAGTTTTGGTAATTGTACTCGTTATGTGCTTAGGTGAAGTTAATAGCGGTGATTCCGTTATTCCTATTTGTACGGCTGTGCACCAACGGTGTAAGGTGAGTGAACCCCTTCTAAAATGTATGTTTTAATAGTAAAATGCATACATGAAAATCATGATTTAATGATTACGTTTTATGAAACGTTTTATGAGATAACATGCTTATTGAGGCTAGTTTGAATTATTACTATTTTTCCTATAACTCGTGTTCTTTATAGAATATCTGATGGATGACGATATAATATTTAGAACATGTTTTGAACACCTCTTTATAGTATAGATGATGGATGACTTTATACTATGAAGTTGTTTTTCAAATATATGTATGTTCTATGGTTTTGTACTTACCTAGTGGTCCCTATTCCGCTACAGGACGAGGGATAGATTCCATCATGGGCGAGGTTACGGTGTTGGCATAGAGCATGAAGAAATAATCTATATCTACGGGCTGAGAGACACATGAAGCTAGCACGGGGCCTGAAGGTGATTTTCCTCTAGCAATTGGCACATGGACGGGGAGCTGGCACAGGGCCTGGAGTGAGATTGGACATTCACTAGCGATTACTATATATACGAGATATATTTTGAGACTTTGCACGGCATGCTAGGTTTCGGAAAACCTATTTTTATTTATCATGCTATATGTGTTTTCATCAAACCTAGGGGTTAGTATGTTGATAACTGTTTTATTTTTTTTTTATATATATATATATATATCAACTTGGTCCACTCATGTTTGTTTTGCGCCCCCTTCAGGACTTAGAATTCAGGCGTACAATCCCGGCATCAAGGCACTTCCGCATCGGCATCTTCGAGTCCTCTCGGTGTAGGACCCACATTCCTTTATTCATTCAATTTTATATTCTTTCTTTTAGTGTTCAATATTAGATGTGTGCTCTGAACACGTTTCTAAAATGCATATTCATTATATTTAAATTTCTATTATTCTTATTCTTATTTTTAGTTCTCAGCATATGCATTCAATAAAGGGCTTTCGTCACCCTCGGGTGTCGACCAACACGTGCCTATTCTAGTGTTCGGGGAATATCGGGATCGAGGCGTGTCAAGTTTGGCTAAGTCACACAATGGAAAACCTAATTTATTATTGAATTCACCATCTACGAAATTTGAACCTAAAACCTCTCACTTACAAGTGAAAATGAATACCAACAGACCGTAGTACTAAGTGGCATATTTTCCAATTTTAAAGCATAAAATTGGAAAGTAAAGTGACAGAAACTTTTGGGTCTAAACAGAAAACTGTCAGGTACGTTCCCTTCCTCTTCTAGCATCATCACTCTTGAAAGTTCACTCAGACAAGAGATAAAGAGCAATGAGTGCAATCCGAGCAGCAACATTTTCAATGGCGGAGTCAGAATTTTAATTTAAGAAGGGCCTAAAAATCTAACTCTAAAATGCTCTCGTGACATAAGAAAAATAAAGGTATGTCGTGTCCTAAGCTAATACCTTTGGGTTTGGTGTGAAGTCTTTCTTGTCATTATTTTTCTCAACTTAACCCACATACCCAGTATCATAACTTAGATAAAATTTAAAGTCCTTATAAGTGGTGGAGGAATGAATAAGGATGAGAATAAAGCAAATATCAAAATAAAAACTAGTTATCTTACCTATTTTCTCTCTCCCCTTCTTCTGATCACCTAATTTCTGCAAAACTCACAGTGAAGCTGATGAATTGCTTGGAAGTCACAGCCATAAATCAAACCCAATCAAAGAAATAAGAAAAATATTCTAATTGGGGCCTTAATCCCATGAAAAATCATTGGAAATCAAAAGAATAACTCATTGTTTTTTGTGTGAGAAAAAAAAAATTCAGGGTAAGCCTGGACCATTCTGGTCCCTTCATGGCTCCACCCATGAACATTCTCACCATCAAATCAATGGCACGAAAAAATTCAAACCCATTTCTCAACCCACCAAACCAGATTAATCAATAAGGTAAACCCAAATCTTCAATCCAATAAAACAAACCCATTTCCTTATTTCTCCATAGACTCATCAAAAACCCCAAACCTAGCAACCCTTCTTACCGCCACAACCCTGCCGCTCGTGGTGGTCGGTTCTTCCGATGCCAACATCTACGTCGAAATCGACCGGCTACACAATAAAGGTGGGACCATTTCGGCCAAGAGCGGACAGATCCTGGCCGGCGACAAAGGCGCTAACCAGGGTGCCTATGGTGGAAAACTTTCTTACCCAACATACTTCCTCGACCAGGTGGGCAATGACGTGTATGGGAAGTTGATCATTGAGGATCTGGAGAGCGGTGAGGTCCGCCTTGATCGCATGCATGTTGTTTTTGGTGTGCCCATCAAGCATGCGATGGTGATGTTGCAGTCTGGTGTTATAACCCAATTTTGTGATTGCCTTGATCACAAGAAAGAGGACGAAAATGAAAATGAAAAAGTAGTTTTAGTATGGAAATGTAATAAGTTGGGATTTAGTAGTATTTTAGTAAGTTGAAGGGATATTTTTATTATGTTTCGTCTTGTATTGCTGAGTTGGCACTCACATGTTTGGTGAGTTTGTTATAACCTCTCGATAGTGAAGGCAACGATCATTATTGAAATTAAAACAGAAATTCCCTTCTTTTTCTTACTCTCTTTGCAACCTCCATTACTATAGGTTAAGGTCGAATCCAGATTCCGGGTGCTAACATTAGTATCACCCATTTTCTCCTAGTTCCCTTATTTTGTGTATGCCCCACCGACCTACTACCGCTCGTGCGACACCCATAGACGCTCGTGTTTCAGCTCTTGAAGTTTCCATTGCTTATATCCACTCCGTCATCGCTGAGGCGGTGAACTCTTCCGTTCATACTACCATCTCCGAGGTCCTGAAGTCCAAACTGCCAGTCCATCTGGATAAGCGTCTTCCGATGTACTTCGAACAGTTTCACTGGGAACTCGCGATTCGCCGGGAAAGTGAGAGCTCTTCAACTCCGATGATTCCTGATCAACTCCCACCACGTGAGCCATATCCGATTTAACTGCCGAGAAGTCCAAATTCACCAATCTTGGACTCCCAGCGTGGATTTCATTTCGTTAATTGTGATGATCCGTTAGCTTGGATCCACAAGGCAGACCAGTTCTTCATGTTCGACAACATGCCTTGACACACCCCGATCCGGAATGTCCACATGGACTCCAAATCGAGTTGTGTTGGCCGACACCAGAAGGGCGACGAAGCCATAAAGTGTAGTGATGTGGAAAACATGAATAAATTTAAACCTAAAAGTGTCTAAGTATAAGAGTGCGCTAGTGAGCGGGAATGAACTCAGTTCACACGTGATGTCAGAGCATAAGTAAAGTACAGTAGAGTAGATTGGAAATTATACCATATAAAGTAGTCTCCAATATGAGCGTACGCCAGAAATCTTTGTCGACACGAACGCTGCCACTAAATCCTGGAATGGCGAAAAAACAAGGGTGAATAGGCTTGAAAATAAAGTTTTATAAAAACCTTTTTGAAAACATTATAATCCCTCTAGGATTTAGTGGCAGTATTCGTCACCCTTATACTTAGGCATTTTTAGGTTTAAATTTATTCATATTTTCCACATCACTACACTTTATGGCTTTGTCACCTTCTAGTGTCAGCCAACATAGCTCGATTCGGAGTCCAAGTGGACATTCCGAGTCGGGGTGTGTCACGCCTGACACTCAACACGTCCTCACGGCTTCCTTTCACCTTGAAAGGGAAACAGTGGAATGGTTCAAATGGATGGACTGTGCGCACACCACACCACGATGAGAAAACTTTACCAAAGCATTTTGTCAAGAGTTTGGTCTATCTGAGTTCGATGATAGTGCTAAGTCATTGTTCAAGCTTCGACAAACATGTACACTCAGAGATTATATAGCTGAATTAAAGAGGTTAGCTAATAGAACTAGTGATTTGGGTCCGATTTTCCTTAAGTGCTGCTTCTTGGGAGAACTTAAACGTGAGCTGAAATTTGATGCAACTGTGCATGATGCTATAGCTATAACAGTGCAATTGGATACTAAGATTTCTGAGATAAGGTCAAATTTTTATAGAGCTGCTACTAACCCCAAGCCTCAACCTATAGGGACTAATCCTCACACTGTACCAAGAACTGGAACCTTGCCTATTAAGAAATTGAGTCTATCTGAGATTCAATAAAAGCGAGAAATAGGGGAATGTTGGTTTTGCTCAGATAAGTGGACTAAGGGTCACAAATGTGGTCTTAAACAATTGCTTATGATTGATGAACTTGATCCAGGACTGCTTGATGAGTGTGTTGATGAATCTAACCCTGAATTACAGTTCATGGAATTGAGTGAATGTGCCTTTTATGGTACTAATGCTAAGCAAACTGTTCACACTATGAAGGTTAATGGCTCGGTGAATGGACAAGCTGTTAGGATTTTGTTGGACTCTGGTAGTTCCCATAATTTCATAGATTCAAAGCTTTTGAGGTAGTAAGGGCAACAAGCTCAATCTACTCAATGTTTTGAAGTTATGATTCCAAATGGAGGAAAAGTGAAAAATTATGGATGTTGCAGGTCTTCTTCTCTATCTTTGGGAGGTTATAAGTGTGAAGTGGACCTTTATTCCCTCCCTCTAGGAGGATATGATGTTGTTTTGGGTGTTCATTGGTTTTCTACAATTAGCCATGTCCTTTGGGACTTCCAATTGTTGACAATGGAATTCACAAAGAATTAGCAGCACTATAAGTTGTATCACAACCTTCATGTGGAAGCACTTATCCAGGAAGTTTCACTCCACCACTTAGACAAGGAACTCTCCCACTCACACTTAGGTCTCTTTTTGTTGGAGGATCAAAATGGACAAATAAGTGATTTAGCACCATCTTAACTACAAGATTTGCAACTTCTCATTGAAGCCTTTGAAGACTTGTTTGTGTTACCCTCTCAGCTACCTCTTTCAAGGATGCATGATCACCATATTCCATTGGTGCCTGAGGCTAAACCTCCCAATACGCGCCCTTATCATTATACTCATTTGTAAAAGAACCAAATTGAGAAGGTTGTTCAAGAGTTGCTTGCTGCAGGGTGCATTCGACCAAGTCATAGCCCCTTTTCATTTCCTGTCCTTTTGGTGAAGAAGAAGTAAGGAACCTGGCGCATGTGTATTGATTATAGAGAACTCAATGCACTGACAATCAAGGATAAATACCCTATTCCTTTTATTGATGAACTACTTGATGAGCTACATGGTGCTACCTATTTCTCCAAGCTTGGTCTTCAATCTGGATACCACTAGATTCTAATGCAACCTGATGATGTGCCTAAAACAACTTTCAGGCCTCATGAAGGTCACTATGAGTTCTTAGTGATGCCTTTCGGCCTCACTGATGCACCTGCAACCTTTCAGAGCCTGATGAATGACTTGTTTAAGCCTCACTTGAGAAAGTTTGTGTTGGTTTTCTTCGATGTTCTGAGATAATGAGTTTGAGTTTGCTTGACTATGCTCACGGACAGAATAAAAACGTATCATTTAAAGTTGAAAGCAAGAAAAGAGAGAAAAAAAAATTGTATTTCTTGCCCTTTTTTGTTGGTCCAAATTCTATTTTTTGACTAGCATTACTCTCTTTGTATCCTTTGTCGTTTCATTCATTTCGCCCTAGAACCCATCCTTCCCTCTCTTTGGCGGCGGCGGTGGTGAGCGAGCGAACGAGTGGCTGCGGCCCAAAGTGTGCACAACTAAGGTTTCAAGAAACCGAGAGGGGCACTCTGAAATCGAAATATCTTGGGGTTTTGCAGTGAAACGAAAAAACCCTTCACTTCCGTGTCAGGTAACCAAATTTCCTATTCACAATTCGCTATCAGAAATTTAGAATCTGAAATTTGGATTTACAGTTTTAGCTTAAATGTCGTCGCTTACATTGTTTGGTTACTTATAAATTATTGAAATTGATGTGGAAAAACTGCGATTTAGGGTAATTTTGTAGATGTTTAGTGTAATTTCGTAGATGTTTAGTGTGATTTCGTAGATGTTTAGTGTGATTTCATTGACTTTTCGGTTGTGCGTGTGATGGGCATACTAGATAATTGATAAAGTTTAGAAATTTTTAATAATTCATTGTTTTGGTTTGGCTGGTTGTGTTTGATGCTGCATCCATGGATGTTTTGCATGTGTGTGCTATAAATTTCGATGAAGGTTTATATTTGTGTTTAGCTTTACTCCTGTTTCTGTTGTTCCTTTCTTGTATTTTCTTGATGCTTTCGAAAACACATGCACTCACTTGATTTTGAAGATTGAATCGTAATAATCGGTTGTCCTTTGTCTTTTGCAGACATTTGCCTGGGTAACAATACCCAGCTGCCATCTCAAGCTATTTCCTTTGGCTTGAGTGTGAATTCCAACTCCTAATGGCTGATGATTCCACGCCTCCAAGTGCCCAGCTTGCTGCAGTAACCTTAAGCGACGATGCCTCTGTTCTAAAAGCGGAGTTTTCTGATAGAGTCCTCATCCGTTCCATTATTTCGCGACCTGATGGAGGATCTGGGTTGGCTGGGCAGAAAATTCGGATTGGTGGGTGGGTGAAGACTGGTCGCAAGGCAGACAAGGATGCATTTTCATTCCTGGAGCTGAATGACGGGTCATGCGCCAGCAACCTTCAGGTGATCGTGAAGGCTGACAAGTATGACCTTGGGCAGCTTGTGCAGACCGGTACTTGCCTGTCTGTGGATGGTGTGCTTAAGCTTCCCCCAGATGGGAAAAAGCAGAAGGTGGAGCTTGATGTTGAGAAGGTGATCCATGTGGGTCCGGTTGACCCAGCTAAATACCCGTTGCCCAAGACCAGGCTCACCCTTGAGTTTTTGAGGGAGCATGTTCAT
Source organism: Malus fusca (assembly GCA_035220775.1). NCBI lineage: Eukaryota > Viridiplantae > Streptophyta > Magnoliopsida > Rosales > Rosaceae > Malus > Malus fusca. The sequence continues at coordinate 32,803,588 of CM069061.1, read as the reverse complement.
TTGCGTTCCAGAACCAACACTGTAAGTTGTTTGCATCAATATGAAACACGTTTAAACTCATAAACCATACATGCAGGTATACTGTGTGCCTGTAGACATTTTTAATTTGTACTTGGGCCCTTGGGTGTTGATTTGTTTTTTTTATTTTTCTTTAATTGTGTTTATCATTATGATTAATATAACTTTATGCACTATTGTATATGTATTTTAGTTCGTTCTGTTTGATTAGAAACATGTACCTGGCCATCAGAGCATTCTGTGGTATAAGTGGTGAAAAGGAAAAGATCCCTAGATAATGGATAATTAGTAGTTACCATCTGGTTTCATTTAAAAAAGGAAGAAAAGTAGTAGTAGTTATTGAAAAGAATGAATGAGATATGGGTAATTCCGGCTTCATGCATTTTCTTCTTGTCTTGGAAGTTAGAAGGCATAAGCCTTTGCTGGAAGTAATAAAAAAAATTATGATGTTGAGTATATTGTGTTCTTTGGCGCTTTAGTTTATTTGGTCTGAGAGGAAAAGAAGGAATTTTGACAATCACAGTGGGGAGGGGATGCAGGTGTTACTGGATTAAGTGAGATTGGCCTTCTGCTTGCGCTTCAATTATTTTCACATTTTAAGACATTACAATTTATTGTTTAGCTGATTGGAAAGCAGCTGTTTTTAGGAGCCTAATTAATGTTATGGGTTTCAACTTGTGTCAGGAAGTGTATTCTTTACCATTTTAGCTTACTGCTTTTTGATGTACTGCTGGTTTTGGACAGCTTGTCGACTCTTATTAATTTCATTAATATAACTCTTTCTTATAATTTTTTAATGAAATATGAATTATGTGGAGGCTTTTTTTTTTCCTTTAAAAAAAAGGTTGATTGAATATGAATTTGGTTTTTTATGGAGAGATTTTAAAGGGCAGTTAATGTTGATGATAATGTGTTGCTTCCAAGGCCTTTTCTAGTTTTATCTTGTTTGTAGGACCTCTAATGATTTTGACAATTAGTGTTTGATTTGATTATATTGTATCTGCTTTCAGATCTCTGCAGTTACCCGAATCAGAAATGCATTGGCATTTGCAACCCACTCATTTTTCCATAAGCATGGATTTCTTTATGTGCAAACTCCAATTATCACCACCAGTGACTGTGAGGGTGCTGGTGAGATGTTTCAAGTCACAACCTTGTTTAGTGAAGCTGAAAAGTTGGAAAAGGATCTGATTGAGAACCCTCCTCCATCAGAAGCAGACATAGAAGCTGCCAAGCTTATCATCAAGGAGAGAGGAGATGATGTTGCTCAGCTGAAATCTGCTAAAGCAAGTAAGCAGGAAATTGGTGCTGCTGTGGCTGAGCTTAAAAAGGCAAAGGATAATGTCTTAAAGCTGGATGAGCGATCTAAGCTTAAACCTGGTATCCCTCGAAAGGATGGGAAGGTTGATTATACCCAAGATTTCTTTGCCCGTCAAGCCTTTTTGACTGTTTCTGGCCAATTACAAGTTGAATCTTATGCGTGTGCTCTTAGTAGCGTCTATACATTTGGGCCTACTTTTCGAGCTGAGAACTCCCATACTTCAAGGCATTTGGCAGAGTTCTGGATGGTGGAGCCAGAAATTGCATTTGCAGAACTTGAGGTGTGTGAAGCTTTATTGTGGTCAAAGATGCATTGTGTACTTTAATGTTAGGTTGTATATATGTCTTCTATATTATATCCCAGTGTTATGCTTCGGTCACCTACACACATGTTTAATTCAACAATCTAGCTTAAGCTTCTTAACAGCCTTCCTAAACCCTTTTGTTCTGTTTTAATTCCTATTTGTTTCTTGTGTCTTCTTTTGAACTTTGAAGTATTGTTAAAACACCCCTCTTACTCACTGGTCACTGTTGCTAGAGATGAATTATCTGTAATATAATGGCAACTTTCATGTCAAAATGCTATGTAGATGCAATAATGTTAATATCAAAATCCTCAGCATTAGGTTTACTTCGCTACAATACAGATTTTACAGTGGTCCAAGAAAATGATTATCTGGCCTTCTTTTAGGATTCTCTATTAGAATTAATATCTGCTTTCTAGTATCCTTAATTTGAAGTATTGTTAAAGGTCCTTTATTTTCATTGTTTAGTTGGTTGTCGGAATTCAATTCTCTCTCTCATTTTTTTGAATGCTTTGTAAGATTTAGAGAATGGTTTGTTGATCGTGGGAACATAGGAGTTGTATTCATGAATTTTTGTATTTTTGAATCCTACTGTCATGCAGATGTCTTACAGTTTGTGTATTCATGTAGGATGATATGAACTGTGCAGAGGCGTATGTGAAATTTCTGTGTCAGTGGTTACTTGACGACTGCAGGGAAGACATGGAATTTATGGCTGACAAAATTGATAAAACTTGCATTGATCGTCTAACAATGGTTGCTAAGACACCCTTTAAACGGATTACCTATACAGAAGCAGTAGATCTGCTAATTGATGCTGTGAAAAAGGGCAAGAAGTTTGAGAACCATGTAGAGTGGGGGATTGATTTGGCATCTGAGCACGAAAGGTAGTCCCTTAGAATTAGTCTACTGGTTTGTCTTATTATGGTTACTTATTAAATTGACCTCACTGATTCGTTCTGGTTTTGTGCAGATACCTGACAGAAGTATTATTTCAAAAACCTGTTATCGTTTACAACTATCCTAAAGGGATCAAAGCGTTCTACATGAGGCTCAATGATGATTTAAAAACAGTGGCTGCTATGGATGTTTTGGTACCAAAGGTGGGCATTATACTTTGAACTTTGTATCGTTGAGTTCACTGCTCTGTTGTATACTTTAGCATTGTGTACCTTTCGCTTATCATTTATGTTTTTTTGTATATTTCAGGTGGGAGAGTTGATTGGGGGAAGCCAAAGGGAAGAGCGTTACGATATTATTATGAGCAGGTATTATTTCATTGGTCTGTTTTAGTGATCTTATCTGCTGTTGTTATTATTGTTATATTATTTAATTTCTTTCCAGTGGAGACGTCTGCAGAATTTCTCTCCCCATACTTTGGAGTGCATAGTTTTATTATGTAATGTTAAAATGAACTGACAACCGTACGTACCTTGCGATGAATCTGATATTGCAGGATTGAGGAAATGGGTCTGCCTGCTGAGCCATACGAGTGGTACCTTGACTTGCGGCGTTTTGGGACTGTCAAACATTGTGGTTTTGGGTTAGGATTCGAGCGAATGGTCCTCTTTGCTACCGGGATTGACAACATCAGAGATGTTATTCCCTTCCCTAGATATCCAGGAAGAGCAGATCTTTGAATTAGTCTATAGATTGAAAGGGATGCATTCGAATTAGTTGATATAGGTTCGTGTCCCCACTTTGCCTTTATCTACGTTAACTACAGTATTGGCTTATTATTATTCGGAAGAACTTAGAACGAAGAATTGCTGTTGTCAAATTGATGTCTTCTTCGAAAAGCAGATCTATTAAAAATGCCGTGTTTTGCGGATTCTTAACTTTAAATTGTGTTTCGTGTGATTTCCGGAGCTCAATTTGTTTTTAGATTTCTTGCGTGTTGGAAGATTATGGATGCATGATTTGTTGCTGGTTGATGCATTTTCTCCTCCATCGATTTTTTTTTTAGGAAAACTAACGAAAAGTTTAAAAAAGCTTCATTTTTAATGAAAAACCATTTTTAAAGGTATAGTGAATAGTACCAGAGAAAGGTATAAATGTGGTTTTTCGTTAAAAGTGAACAGTACTGGGAGTCTTTTGTTAAAACTCATTTTTTTGTTTTTTTTTTGTTGTGTGAGCATGTGAAAGCGTAACACCCAGCTCTTGAACGCGAGCCAAACTTTTGATTAGTTATTTATGGCCCGCTTCCTCTGTTGCATTTGTTTTTCAATCCTTTCCTGATACAACACAATCAGCTGAAGACATTTAACAACAAAACCATAAGGTGCAATTTAGATACTAAGAACATCTTTGACGGAGATGCCAAAATCTTAGGTGGAATGTCACTGTGCATATTTGACATCAAAAGTCTATACAACCGAAATATTATTTATTGATTAGATTCAAAGGCTTCGTGATTAGAAGTCAAATTGGACATTAATGTTAAATTTATTTTTCGTTCATTTTAATGGTGAGTCCTTTATTCAACTAACATTCAACCAATAATTTTTTTTTAACAATTACAACCATTTAAAAGTATATTAAAATAAGAAAATAACATTTGACAATTCTGATAAGTACAAAATTTGACATAAGACATTAGATTGTCACATCAGCCATCAATTGTAATTTGACTCTTATAATTTGACATTTCCATTAAAGATGGTCTAAGATAACAATATTGCAATCTTATCACTCCCTGTCAAGTTTTAGCTATTTCATGCGATAATTGGTTTGGAACGCGCTACATGGTTGTCCTAGTTACATACGTAGTCTTCCAAATGCGTCTCCTCTTTTCGTCTTTCACTCACATTCAAGACCAAAGGCCGAAAGAACAAGTCAAACTTGAATAGATATAAAAACATCCCCAAAGAACCATGCAATGAGTTAACGACTAATATGACATGAGTATACTGCTTCAATGACATTTTGGTGCCAATGAAATAAAAAAAAATTATAGGATCTTGGTGCCAATGAAATAAAAAAATATAGTCCATATATTCTCGTTGTACTGGCACGAGAGATCACGTGATAGTGTACAATTTCTATGTAAGTTGTTCTCCTTCAATAAAAGGATCGCTTATATGCACACATGCGTGTGAATGCACTTCTCCATGTGCATCCCCAACTACAATAGACAAACGTACTACTATCTTTTGTTGTCTATCTCAAACTGTCTGAACTGATGATCATCTCCCTATGCATTGCATTGGAGCCTCTCTCTCTCTCTCTCTCTCTCTCTCCTGACCACACTTCTTATCGTTGATCACCAATATTCTATCATGATCCCCTACTAACGAAACACTATGAACTTCTACTTGATTTTTCTCCTAATCCTTCTAGTCTCCCTCTCCCATGATCTCTTTGCTCACTCAAGTTTGGCCACAAGAAAAGTACAAGGTCTCTCTCTCTCTCTCTCTCTCTCTCCCTCTCCCGCACATATATTCTGATGAGTTAACATGAACCTGTGTTTGTTTCAGATGAGGATACCAAGACTAAGGTAGTAAGAGAATCATCAAATGATTTCCGGGTCAAGGTAACTACACAGAATACAAACTTGAGGACTACTATGTTTTTCTTCTCTCTTTCACACAGGCACTTCCTGATCTATTTCATGTCAATCATCAGCAGCTCTACTATTCATCATCTGTTGAAGGAAACCATCATCATGTCAAAAGGAAAGCGTTGCACGAAGTACATTCAGGAGCAAATCCTGTCAGTAATTCTATAAATTCCTCAGCGATCGAAGAAGTACCTAGTAATCGTATGACTCTTATTTTCTTTATCATATATGTTTCTTTCTTTGCATATTAGCTAGCTAGCTGGTCCAAATTGCATAAAGATTAATTTATCTTTCTTCTTCTTTTTTTTCAAAGAGACACTCTTGATTTCCTTCAAAACTAAAGTAATACTGTACCGCTTTCAACCCAACGTGAAGATGTCGATTCACGCACTGTAAAGTTTTTTAAAGTAGTGTGAATGACAAATTAAAGCACAAAAAAATTACTTCAAGCACCTATTACTGTGGTTCAAATTCTGTTTCTACTATTATGTAATTTTCTTAGAATGTAAAGACAAGAAACCTCAATATCATTTGGTAGTTAGTATACTAGTTTCTTGTGTCGAAATTGTAGGCATACATACATACATACATACATACATATATAAATATATATATATATATAAATATATATATATATATATATATATATATATATATATATAATAGCAAGTTTAGCTAGCATGCAACTTGCTCAGAAATCTACCTTAATAATTAGTTTAAATCTTAACGTGGTACGTATACCAATTACGTAAAACATTATAAGATTGAACTATAGGGACACTGACGGAGCCACAATTTCACCTGCCTTATCACTCTACTAGATCAAGAGTTGAGTGAGATACTCACATGAGAATATCCTTGTGATTGAACTAGAGAGGGTAGTGGCTGAGCCAAAATTTTATCTGCTCCATCACTCTACTAGATCGGGAGTTAAGTGAGATACTCACATGATGATCTCCTGATGGCATCAAAGCTTTCCCCCTCTGTACATGCAACTGGTGCACGATGTTTTGCATTGTGTAGATCATAGCTGTAGTAGTAATACCTTTGAAGAGATGATGGGGTAATGGAGTAGTGACTAGATGGCTTAAGCGCCTGCTGATTGTGATTGATTTGCTTTAAGATAGTGCAGGGTCAAAAGGCTAAGTTTTTAGTTGACCAATAATAATTCATGAACCGAAAATAGTTATGTGAATTTGCTGTTTTGTTTGTGCTAAAAGGCGAATTTTTTTTATTATGACGAGAATATAAGTGGTACATCATGTGTTTTCATATATGTGGTGATAAATTTTATTTTTTAACATATATATTTCATCATTTATATAGTAATACGTGATATATTATTCCGTGCACCAGTCATACTAAAAAATCTCTCAATGCTAAAAGTTGCTATTTATTGGTTGAGAGGATCTCGAAAATGTGGTTGAATTAATTGGTAAATATTTTGTTGGTCTAAAAGCAGAAAAAAGATGAAATGACATTATGAAAAGTATGATTGTACAATTATGAAAAAGCAAACGATTCTTTTCATTGCTGTTTGCTTTGGGAAAAAGTTTGTGGGTGATTTGATAAGAGAGCCGAATGGTCAGGAAAAAATTTTCATTTTGCTCGGAACTATATTAGGTGTCATTATATAAATAGGAAATTTTTTTATTTTTTAAGTTGTTACTTTTTTTAACACAAATATCTTACAATTTGTATAATAACACGTGATATACTGATTATGTATTCCGGACCCATTAAAAAAAAATTTCCCTGTACATAGAGCATTTTCCTCTCTCTCTATTTTTCATTTTTTTTTATTTTGGTAATTTCAAATCGTTCGAGTCTCAACTTTTCTTTTCTTGATCATTCAAAGTCTCATCCATTGAGGTACAAAAACACCTATTTCTAATAACTTTTCTGCTACAAACAGGAAAAAAAAAAATCATAAATGTAAGGAATATATAGGAAAGTAATCTCTTAACTCTATTACAAATAGGAGACTAAATTAATGAATATATTCCTAAGATATAATTCTGCATCAGAAGTGTCCTAACCTTTTGAGTCGACGGGATGTCATGTGCAGCTATACTTGTTCTCGTTGCGAGGTTTCAGTTCCCTCTCGACTGTTGAGAGCACGAATTCTCAAGAAGATCCTAGTATGGACACAAATGTTTTAAAAGTCTTATATGATTTGGTAGAATAGTTGTTGGCTTCTAGTGAGTAGTTGATATAAGTCATCTTTGTCATCTGTTCATTGTTTGTGTTATATGAGCTTCAAATTGTTGTAGTTGTGTGTTGACATAACCCTCGATCAGTTGATGTTTGTAACCAATGCTTGTATTTCACGTTTTGTTTGATGGGCGCATACATATATAATTTGGCTTCCATCGGCCACAAACGTTCCCATTGAATGCACGTATAGTTTTCTTTCGTCAGCCCTAGTGTAAGCATACTATATGTCCACGTTGGTTGTAGTTTTGTGCATGAATGTGTACGTATGTCCGTATATACGGATTGAGATTCACTTCGGATCTTTGTGTCTGTAGTGTGCGTACCGAGAGATCCGGGCCACTTAATTTCAATATAGCCTCCATTTGTGCCCATCTCGCTGTCACTAGCTCAATTCTCAAAACCTCAAAAACTTGAATGACTTTGATCTCTACTTCTCTTCAACGATCCAAACTCTCATTCTGCAGCCTTCGCAAACAGGAATCCGGATACGACCGTGGGATCATCACTACACCAACGTGTTTCTTGAGAGAGAGAGAGAGAGAGAGAGAGAGAGAGAGAGAGAGAGAGAGAGAGAGAGAGAGAGAGAGAGAGAGGCACTATTGGTTGTGTAGAGGTTCAAACAGAAACAGCAATGCATGAAAACAACGTGGTCCAGGAAAATCATGTTGCAACTAACGATATATACTAGTCGAAGAGATGGAACAGTAGTTGTACTTTTAGGAAGGACGACGTAATCTGCATGGTCGGAATTTGTGGCTACGTACTATGACTTTGGCGGCCAAATTGATGACGCGCGATGAAGAAGATTAAGATATTTTGAGTTGGTGACGTTAATCTTCAGGCAAGCTGACTAGTTCTCATATATAAATATTATAAGTCAACAATATTGTTTGTGTTCAACTACTTTTTCCTACATATTTAATTTCTCATATAGAACCAATACAATAACTTTTCTAAAATAACTGTATATATAGTGTACTAATGGCATCCTCATAATGCATATAATGATTGGAGTTTTATTCTCTTGGTCACTTGGTAAACAAAGTGAGACGATATTCAAGGGCGGATTCAAAAATAGTCTTGGGTGGACAAAATATGACGGTTTATGAGTAGGTGTGGAAAAACACTTTAAAATTAAACGACACTATTATAAATCATAAAGGAAACAACATTACAACCTTCAAAAATGAAAGCTTATATGCTTTTCCAATTTCATCTCGAGAATTAGGATACTCTGACATTGGAGGCCGAAGTCTCGGGTATGCAGGAAGATTAACTAAGATTTCATCCAATTTCATTCTCTTGGAAGATTCACTACTTGGATTAGTTTGGTGATGATGGTGGTGGTGATGGTTTCTTACCCTTAGTTATATTCAAATACCTCTCCACGTCAATTAACCAATCACAATTCAAATTCCCGATTAACTAATCCACAAATTCAAATTAATAATCAAGGTTAAACATCACAAAATCACAACTAACATAAACCCAATTCATAATAATCACCAACTCACCATTCTAAACTTAAGCAATAATGGGAATTAAAACAAAAATGGAAATACATATTGGAACTAAGAAATTGAAAATTTAGGTTAAAAATACATGCTTGTTCTTCTCTATATTTTCTTGTTGGTGGACGGATCTTAGCAATGGTGGCGCCGGAGAGATTAAAAAAAGGAAGTGGAGGTGAATAATTTTGAGTATTGAAGAGTGAATGAGGTGAAATAGGGTGTGCATGGGGGAAATAGGAGAAAAATGGCTGCTGCCATCACGAAGGGATCTCTCAAATCCCTGAAAAAACGACATGTAGTTTTTTCTTTCTTTGAGCTACACATCGTTTTTCTTTTACTCAAGTTAAGGACTAAAACAACGTCATTTTGAACAGTACATATGCTGATTTAATTCGATGTCGAACTTTTTTCTTTTGAAATCAATATTGTCAATTTTGATTTTCTATTTCGTTTCATCCTTTGGTAATGACAAAAAAGGAAGGGTTTAGATCACAAGATGAGTTGTGGAATGACCAAAGCGAATATTTAGAGCAAATAGCAAGTGTCATTTTAACATAGTGATAAAAAGAAATTGAGTTCTTACATAATCAGTTTGAATCCTGTCAGTAACTAATTTACATCTAATATAACAAAATTTATAATTAAACAAAAAAAAAATATTTAGGACAAATATTAACTTCCTCGTAAAAATAAAAAAGCTCGTAAGGGAGATGATCATCTCCTAAGCTCAGGATGAAGATCCTCCTGACCACGAAATTCGGAACGTTCAAATTTAATCCAATGGCTCCAAACATGAGGTCCCTCTAAAAGTTATAATAATAGCAACCGTTGGATTAAATTTAAACGGTCTGAATTTTGTGATCAGGAGAATCCCCATCCCGAGCTCAGGAGAGGATCCTCTTCCATCCTATTTGAATCCACTAAACTATATTACACGTGTTGAGACTTTTTAGATAAGATGGAATTTATTATTCTCTATGTTTAAACATCCAAAGAGGCATGGTATTTGAAAGAATTACCAATACGGCCACTGACGTATACGCCAGCAGTACACCGTACACACTTTGTAAAGAGATTAATTGGACGGAGAAATTTCAAAATATAAAAAAAATGTCCGTTGTGGTGGATAAAACGAAAAAAATCAAAATTATCAATTAAATCCCCAAAATTTAAGCAAATACGACCATCTCTCTCCGCTCCTTTCTTTGAATTCCCTTCCACTGCTCTCCGATCCGCCACCGCCACTGCCGCCCTGCTGGATCTCTCGTTCCCAAAGAGAGCCTAGGGTTTCCAATTTCAAATTTCGAACAATCCTGGGGGTTTGGAAATTGGATTTTTCCAAAGTTTCTAGGGTTTCCGTTTCAGTTTGTTATTGAAAGTTCTGAATTTGGGGTTGATTTTGGGATTGCTGGATCTTGGGGAAATTGGGGAATTGAGGGGAGGGTGTGGATTTGGAAGAGAGAGGAGGTTGGTGGTGTATTTGTTTGTGCTAGAAGGGACTTTGGCCTCGTCTTTCGGACTGGTGCAAATGTGGATAGTTTAGTTTTCTTCTTGGACTTCTTCATACAAAGATTTTGTATCTAGAACTTTATCAGTCGTCGTTTTCCTTCGAGTTCGAATTTTGTTCAATTACTAGAAGAGCAAGACGAAGATGATGCGTCCTGATCACCAAAATAAGGTATCTTTCTCTCTCTCTGGAATTTTTTGGGGTTTTTCAAGACCTGGGTTGGGGTTATCATCTTCCATTTGACTGCTAAGAGAATGTGTTCCGGAATTTGAAAGATATCATTCAAAATTTAATGGATTTATGATTTTCTTTAATATTATTTTATTGGGTTTTGTAAGCCTGAATTTTCACCATATTATCAATATCTGTAAGGTTAATACTAAGCCCAGTTTGGATTTTTGGTGGCATTTTTTTTTCCAGTTTCCTGTTTCTTGGGTGAACTGTTCAATTGCTATTTCTATTGTGTTTTCTGTTGATGCTACTGTTTTTTTTAGTAATTTTTTGAGCTATTTATCTTGTTTTGGTCACTCTTACAAGCAGAATGGTTTAATTAAAGAATGTGCTTTGAATATTCTTTTTATGTGGTTTTGGTTCAGATTGTGTTTTATTTTTTGTTTTCTGTTTCTTTGTTGTGGAATTGCATTTCAAAGCAAGGAATCTAGTCTTTTTATAACTGTTTGATACTCCACCATAGCATACTGTTTTACTCTGCTCCCTTTTCTTCTGGCACCTGATTCTATTATCTTATTCTATTACTTTGTTGGAGGGCCGTTTGAGTTATGGTTATCACAATGTATGTCTTTGGTTCCTGTTTGAACAGAAATGGTGTCTTGGTAACTCTTCAACTGAGATACGTGAATGAAACCTTGACCTGAGGGTGAACTGTTTCTTGGGTGAACTGTTCAATTGCTATTTCTATTGTGTTTTCTGTTGATGCTACTGTTTTTTTTAGTAATTTTTTGAGCTATTTATCTTGTTTTGGTCACTCTTACAAGCAGAATGGTTTAATTAAAGAATGTGCTTTGAATATTCTTTTTATGTGGTTTTGGTTCAGATTGTGTTTTATTTTTTGTTTTCTGTTTCTTTGTTGTGGAATTGCATTTCAAAGCAAGGAATCTAGTCTTTTTATAACTGTTTGATACTCCACCATAGCATACTGTTTTACTCTGCTCCCTTTTCTTCTGGCACCTGATTCTATTATCTTATTCTATTACTTTGTTGGAGGGCCGTTTGAGTTATGGTTATCACAATGTATGTCTTTGGTTCCTGTTTGAACAGAAATGGTGTCTTGGTAACTCTTCAACTGAGATACGTGAATGAAACCTTGACCTGAGGAAGAAGCATTTGTTATGAAATAATTGGTGCTTTTGTGATCGATCTTAGGCTGTTTTTTTTTTGGTTCATAAAAAATTTGCTGGATTTTTCTGCTTACCACCTAGTCTGTCATAAAACTTATGTTATGACATTGTATTTTGTTGTACAAAGGGAAGTTAGAATTTGTTTGATTTTTGAAATTTATGTGTATAATATATGCACGTGTTTTTCTAAATGTATTTTTTCTATTTTTCAGGAGCTGAAAGAGATGGACTTTTTCACCGAATATGGTGAAGCTAATAGATATAAGATTCTCGAAGTCATAGGGAAGGGAAGTTATGGGGTTGTTTGTGCAGCTATTGACACACATACTGGGGAGAAAGTTGCAATAAAGAAAATACATGATATCTTTGAGCACATCTCTGATGCCTTTAGGATCTTGCGTGAAGTTAAGTTGCTTAGACTTTTAAGACATCCTGATATTGTCGAAATTAAGCGGATCATGTTGCCACCTTCAAAGAAAGAGTTCAAAGATATTTATGTTGTTTTTGAGCTCATGGAGTCAGATCTTCACCAAGTTATCAAGGCTAATGATGACTTGACCCGCGAACACCATCAATTCTTTCTTTACCAGATGTTACGTGCTTTGAAATATATGCATACAGGTGACTCTCCTGTTTTTCTCATTTATGCTCATTGTTCTTTATTGTTTTTTTCCCATAAATTGTTAAATTTCATAAATAATGTGTTTAAATATCGAATGTATCCATAGTTGTATTAATTCTTCAATGGTAGATATATTCTCATTTTAGTTTTTTGTTATTTATGGAAACCCAAGAGTGAATTTCATGATTAGGTCTGCACTATGACCTAAGAATTAGTGTTTTGGTTGCAGCAAATGTGTATCATCGAGATCTTAAGCCAAAAAATATACTGGCAAATGCAAATTGCAAGCTCAAAGTTTGTGATTTTGGACTAGCAAGAGTTGCCTTTAATGATACTCCAACAACAATATTTTGGACAGTGAGTCATTTTCAATCTCCAATTTCCTTCAACAGAATTTTATTACTTGTTAATTGTTTCAAACCTGCGCAATAATAATGGCATTGATGTTGCTTCTTTGATGCACTTTTAGGACTATGTTGCTACAAGATGGTATAGAGCTCCAGAATTATGTGGGTCATTCCTTTCCAAGGTATGCCTTTTCTAACATCAGTGACTTGTGTTCAGATTTCAGAGCCAATGCCAATATAAATAGATCATGCTCCATTTTTTTTTTGGAGGTGTTGTTATGATGCTGTATGGTTTGTTATTGACCTTTCTCGTCTGACAGTCTCTTGTGGTGTTGCCTAAATACATTTATTTTCTACTTGTTTTAAAATGAGTTTACTTTTGAAATAAGAAGTTTGATTGGTAATTTAGAGCCAAATAAGCATTGGAAATTTACTTGGCTTGACATAGATGAAATCATGCATTTATTTCTGTCTGGAGTGTTTTCTCTTCTGAGTGCTTTATAGTAAGCAGTAATACTAGATTATAATAATTCTTGTTCAGGGAGGACTATTGAATTCTCCTGGAAGTTGTATCTGTCAGTCAGGTAATTGAGTCAGGTTATGTCCGTTTCTCTGAGAGTGGTTCAAGTGCTTCATGAGCTTTCTAATTCTGGTTCGATGATCTGATTTTTGCTTGCTTCTTGTATGCAGTACACACCTGCAATTGATATATGGAGTATTGGCTGCATCTTTGCTGAGGTATTGACAGGGAAGCCATTGTTTCCGGGTAAAAGCGTTATTCATCAATTAGATTTGATCACTGATCTCCTCGGAACACCTCCGCTCGAGACCATCTCTGGAGTATGTGCCATTTATTCCTCTCTCTCTCTCTCTCTCTCTCTCTCTCACTCAGTCTCTCACTCACTCAAAAGCACACATGCATATTGGTGAGTATTGCTGTTTTCTCTAGTTACTAATGCTATGGCTATTTCTTTACATTCAGGTTAGAAATGAGAAGGCAAGGAAATACTTGGAAATGCAGAGAAAACCTCCTGTGCCGTTTACACAAAAATTTCCTAAAGCAGATCCTCTAGCACTGCGCCTATTACAAAGGCTATTGGCTTTTGACCCAAAGGATAGACCAACTGCTGAGCAGGTTTGTGCCAGATAAATATTTACTAAAAATGCATCTAGCAAGTAGATTTGGGGGAGCTTGTTCTTCTCTTTGTTTAACAGAGGTGGACTAAAACTTTTTCTCTTTGTTTGTTTTACACAGGCACTAGCTGATCCTTACTTCAGGGGTCTAGCCAAAGTTGAGAGAGAACCTTCTTGTCAGCCTATTTCGAAGATGGAATTTGAATTTGAAAGGCGAAGAGTCACAAAGGAGGACATCAAGGAACTAATTTACCGGGAAATACTAGAATACCATCCTCAGCTACTTAAGGACTACATGAATGGAACTGAAGGCACAAGTTTTATGTATCCGAGGTTGAAATTTTATTTCTTAACGATCCTATCACAGTTTTTCGTCATATAGAGTTTGCTGTTTCCATAATATTTATAATATTTCTTCAATGCAGTGCAATAGGCCAATTCAGAAAGCAGTTTGCTTATCTCGAGGAAAATGGTGGGAAAAGTGGACCGGTTATTCCTCCAGAGAGGAAGCATGTCTCCCTTCCACGGTACGTTATTTTCAAGCTCCTTTTGGTGTTGGTCAATGTTAGTCTTATGCTATCATCAGGTAAAAATGTTGATTTTGGGATTTTTTCTTTGATTATCGATGTCCTTGTTTTCAGATCCACCGTTCACTCAAGTACAGTCCCCCCTAATGCACAGTCAAATTTGGTCTCGTATGAGAACCGACAGACAGAAGAGGCTTCTAGTAGTTTTAGAGTAACGGACACAATTTCTGGAAATGCACCAAAAGTTTCAAGACCACCACCGAGGGTGCCAACAGGTAATCCACTGCCTTGTAATAATACCTAGCTAATCTTATTTTAAGGTATGCAATTTCAAATTAGAATTGGCAGAATTTATCATGATGTAGTGATGATTTATCAATAACCCAATTTATGCTCTTTTCTTTTTCTGCAACACCACTTCTTCTGACACTATTGCCTAACAAGTAGCATGTTCTGGCCCTTCGGAATATGAGTTTCAGAAGCACAAATGACTTTATTTTTGTCATTCGTATGATTTACTAGCCATGCCACGCCTGGGTTCAAATAAAACCCCAGCATGGCATAGCATATAGCATTGGCGCATCTGTTTGTTTTCTTTATGCTCTAGTAGTGTTAATAATTTTCCTTACCCTACAGCAAAACCTGGGCGAGTTGTTGGACCAATTGTTCCATACGAGAATGGCAGAAATGTGAAGGAAATGTATGATCCGAGGACGTTGTACAGAAACGCAGTTCCTCCTCAGTCTGTCTCTCCACACTGCTTCTTCAGAATTCATACTGCCAATCAAGACAAGGCCGGAGTGGAGGCGCAGAGGTATGAATCACATGCTAAACTGCAACCCCAACCCGAACAGTGCAACTTATCAGCAAAGCCTTCTCCGGGCATGGCCATTGAAGTCGAACCCATACTACCCGCCACCCGCCAAAGTAGATCAATTAAACTCGATAGATTCAAAATTACTGCACGCGCAATCTCAGTTTGGTCCTGTAGGTGCCGCAGCTGTAGCTGTAGCTGCTCACCGGAACACTGGAGCTGTTCAGTATGGATTGTCTTGAGTGGGTTCAATATCAAAGAGGGGTGGTAGTCTTCATATTTGAGGAGGGTGGAGTGATTGTATAAAATCCATTTTTTTCCCTTTCCAATTGTGCCTTGTGTAATTATGTGTACGCACTATTGGGTATTAATAATAATAAAGTGTTATTTTCTAATCTTGGATGAACATTGACTAATGGAAGTTTGAGGGCAGAATCTTGAGTGTAACAGGATATGTCTCAGAAACTTGGTCATGTGATGAGTGCTATAGAGTGACGGGTGGAATAGGCTAATGATAAAGAAACCACAAGTAAGCCACTAGGGTTAGCCTAGTGCCTAGTGGTGAGGGCGAGTGGATTCACCGGTTGGAGTAGACTAAGTTCAGGGTGCGAAACCTTCCAATGTTAAATAAGTACATGAACTCAACATTTTCCCACTTCATGAATATATTTTTTATTATAAGTGAAATTACTACTCTAAACTATACTAAATGGAGGGAAACGGTTTAAACATGGGACACAACGGCCTTGAAAAGGAAGGCCCTACCTTTCTATATGCAAGTTATTACAACTTAGGTACTTACTTGGGCATATAGTTATACAACATACACCTTTTTCTTGTCATCAGAAAGTCGCATGTAGTTGAGTAGTTCTCTACTGCTCACCATCATGCTTTATCTTCAGTTCATCAAGAAAAGACTTTCCAATAAGCTTACGTTCAAATAAGGCTTTGAAATATTCTTCAACTCCCATCCTTGTATATGCTGCTGGTTTTTGTTCTGTGATCAAGCTAGAGGCCGGGCCAATTTCACCACCAAATCTAGGGCTATGAAATGCGGCGATTGAGAGCCTTTCTTTTACAGAGTTCACAGTTGCACGATGCTCAATGCTACGATACGTCCCATTTGTCAGAATCTGCCATGCATACATGCATATAAGTAAACACTAAAATTAAAAAGTAATAGCTGCATAAAATAAGACGCACTCACAAATTATTAGGGATTAAGCTGTATATATGAAAGATTTACATGCTTATATGGTAATATAGCCAGTAAATATGACATGAATAGCACTATACTCTATGCTCAGCAGAGTGAATATTGGTGCTAAGTAGTACTGTTGGAGTAAAATTACTTTTATTTTTTATTTTTTATTTTATTTTACAAAATATTTTTCTACCTTACAGTGTAAAATTAGTTTTGAACATGAAATATATAGGGATGTGCTATCCACACACCCTTTGTTAATTTCTGTTCGTTGATCTTCTTCAATTCATCCGATCCGACGGCCGAAAATTAGAGAGATGTGTAAGAAGTAAAAAATGGTGTGTGGATATCACACCCCAATATATATATATATATATATGATCAATTGTATGAATTTGACTGTGGGATAACATTTTCATCTATGTATCGATCTGGCAAGATAATATTCAAAAGGTTAAAGTTACCAGTGAATATCATTACCTCTAGAATGTCTCCAATATTCACAACAAATGCATCTGGAAGTGGCTTAATAGGAACCCAAATCCCATCTCTCATTACTTGGAGACCATCCATTTCATTGACTTGTAGGAGGACGGTGAGGCCTATAGGATCAGAGTGAGGCGTCAGACCAATGACTGCCTCCGGCTGAGGACATGGAGGGTAACAGTTCATCCTCGTCGCTTGCAGTCCATCTTCAAATAACTTGGTCACTTCCTTGGCTTCCATCTGCAAAGCTTTTTCCATGTGTGATAGGATAGTCATGGTTAGGTTTTTCAGTTCCAATGAGTAAGTTTCTAAGGTCTCTCTGCATCATAAAAATATAGGTAAATTATTTGTACACATATCTTATAATAAAATGGGCTCAATATATGTCACAATACATGAAAAATAATTAACTACAAAATGAAGTAATGATTTTTATTCAAAATTATCTATTATCGGTACATATGTTATAATAATAAAATGTGCCCAATATAAAATTCTAATTCGATACCAGAGCTTAGTAAGGAATTGAATACCTAAAGGCCCCTAGTGCACTGTATTCAGACACAAAAGGTAAATATTTTTTATAATGAAAGTGAGTCTGTATGTGGTACTCACCTGTATCAATGAGATTGTCAACAATAACGTCAGTTTTTTTTTTTTTTTAAACTAAATAACTTCGATATATTCATGCATGCATTCACGTTCATATTGCACAAAATCACAAACATATATATTTGAGATAACGAGAGGACCTGAAAGGAGATGGGAGCTTTGGAAATAGGTGAGGCCTCCTCATTTGGACAGGAAGGGTATTCAAGAAGAACATGTCAGCCCAATCGAGTTTTTGGTTTTCAGAAATTACAAAGGCTTGTCCAAAACCTTCCACGTCTCCTGGCTGTTGCCAAAACTTTTTCTTCTCTTCCATGGGTAGGTTGAAGAACTCATGAGTTTCTGTCTTCATTTTCTCCAACAAGGAAGAGCTCACACCATGGTTTACCAACTGTAAAAATATACAGAGTGAATACAACGGCCAAAAACCTACGAATTAGCGAACTCTAAAAAAATGCAGTATGCAGGCAAGGTGAAAAAGCATAGGTTAGGCCTAGAAACTAACAAGTAGCTAAGTTCATCTAGGAAAAGAAGAACAAAAAACTATTAATCAAATTTTTTTGTAGCTACTTATTTTATAGCTTAACCCCTAGGCTTCCACAAACTTCATTTATAGCATCAGAGTAGGTGGTCTCATGAGCAAAGTCCAACATCCACATGTGTTTTACATCACCCAATTTGTATTATCCATGTATTAGGCTTAATCACTCGCCACACATGAGTGAGGATGTTGAGAGTATGAATCCCACAACGAGGAGAGAAGAACCCGTACATGTACTTATAAGTAGTTGAGCTACACCTCATGTTGCCACTTGATTTTACTGTGAAGTCTCAACTTTTTTCAGATCAGCCACACAATTGATACCTAAATAATTAAAAAGGCAAAGCCATGAATTCCCAAAAGGGTGGGCTGGCTATTTTTCAGATCGACTTCCTTTTTGTTAACATGAATTTCAACCAAAGACAAATCAAGGGAAAGTTTAATATTGAAGTGGACTACTAATTAAGCTTAATTTGAGGTGAATTATATATATTTAATTACATGATTACATATTAATATTATGTACTAATATTCACGTAGCCAATGAAGACTAGATGATACTAGACTACTAAATGACCATCGACAAATTCTTCGAAGTCGTGGGCGAAAACAATCAGAACTATTGGATGAAAGATTTAAATGGAAAAAGCTAGGTAATTTAATTACCTGGAAGAAACCCCACTCTTTGCAAGCAAAATGGAGCCTGGCTAGTTCAGCTTCAGAATTGGTTGATTCTTGGGAAAGCAATTTATGCATGTCAATGGATGGTATCTGGTCAGCAAGATGCTCAGAATTGATGTTCATGTCATGCTCTTGGTAATTACCATCTTGATGATGAGGCTGTATGTATCTGGGTGGGATTGTGACTATTGGCTTCTTTACTAATTCCTGAACACTGGGAACAAGAAGAGAACCACCGTACATACTCTTCCCGGCAGATGCCTTTTCTTCCATAGTTGGCTTTTGCGTACGCTGCATGTGCTGGGTGTTTTAACTTTTAGATAGGCCCTGGTAAAAAGGGTCTTCCACGAGATTTTCAAGACACAGTCTAAACCCCTCCTGAAGTTGTCTTCATTTTAGGTTCCTTATCTCTTTCGAGTGTTGGAAGTGGTGTGGTGGAACTGATCACATTACCAAGAGGCAAACGTACAGTTGGCTGCAGGTAGGCAAACGTACAGTTGGCTGCAGGTGGGTCCTTAAAACACAAAGCTGATGACTCCATCGAGGGCTCGTATTGTGGATATATATATATATATATATATATATATATATATATATCTGTATATTATGTTCCTTTTTCTCATTCTTGCCGTGTGTCCTATGATGACGATTGACGATCAATGATGAGGTGAAGAAAGTTATGGTTCCATCATAAAATTAATTGCTAATATACGGACTGACATAATTTCTTATAAACTTTTGCAAAGTTTCTCATTTCGTCAATGTGAGACTTTTTTACTTTCACATTCTCACACGCCTCCTTATGTGTGGTGAATTTTCAAATCAAACACATGGACAACATGAATTGGGTGTCGTAGAGCACATGAGTCCTTTGAGTTTCACACGTCTGCTAACTTGCTCTGATATCATGAAGAAAGTTGGGGTTCCACCATAAAACTATTTGGTAATATGTGGAGTAACCCAACATCTTATAAGCCCTCACAATATTTCTTCTTTCACTAATGTGAGACTCTTCTATCTTCACTTTCTCACATGAGGCAGCTAAGGCCCACTGGGGCAGTGTAGAGGAAAACAAAAAAAATGCTTATAGAACTTGAGTTTATAGTATTTAGGTACTTTAATTGATTAGTTGCAATTTTCAAACAATATGCATAATACGTATCATTGCGAAAAAAATGCCTACAAGTTAGCTGAATGAAATTTATGAAGAAAAAGAAAAGCAATGAAATTATTTAAAAAAATCTACTATCATAATTTTTTTTTATCTCCAATGTAATTAGAGGTTAAGATCGCACTCACCCAAAAAAGTTTCTAAGTCCGTCCTCTCCGGTCGATTTGTCTAGAAAGAGACTCGCGAGGTTGCTATATTTGTGTATAATACTTTCTCCATTGTGCGTCACTTTCTGTTTGAACTATATTTGTAGAGAGGACAGCTTTTCAGAAAGGACAAGCGGTTTCTTCATTATAATTAAAAAGGAATTTTGACTATTTTTAGTCTAATATTATTCTATATTTGTAGAGAGGATCATCGTAGGATACTTTTTGTGAGGATCTCAAAATTTCTTCAATCATATTTGTATATCGTGTATCGTGCGGTCAATTTTTATCACGTACTGTTTATATTTAATTTTAAATAAAAAATTATAATAATTTTTTACTGCACAATGTACGATGAACGGATGTAATTTGAGGATCCTCAGGATCCTCACAAAGATGGTTCAGGGAGGATCCTCTCTCCTCTATTTGTACAAGAAAAATGACATCAATCAAGTCGACTCACAAGAACGATGAGTTTTATACTTAATTATAGTTGACATGTTATATATGTAGCTAAATTTACCACCTCTAATATAGTACCACACACTTTTCTCAATTTTTTACTGTCGAACCAAATCAATTGAAGAATAAAGGATAAAAATTAATAAAGATGTGTTGAATGTAAAAAAGAAAGTGAAAAACACTACCTTAATAAAGAAAGAAGAAATTAAACACACCGTCAATTGAGGGATAACTGATGTTTGATCACTTGAGTTGCATGATGAGGATGATGATCCTCACATCCTAGCCGTTCATCGTGCATCGTGCGATCAGTTTTCGTCAGCTACTATTTGTGTTTAATTTTAAATAAAAAAAGTCAAATGATTTCTGACCGTACGATATGCGATGAATGGTTAAGACGTGATGATCCCTAAGATCCCCACAATTTGAATTCGGATGAGATCCAAATTCGCACGATGCTAATTAAAGGAAAAGGATCCGCAATCCGGCGCATATCCTTTTCCTAAGGATCTTGTGATTGTAACCGTTCATCGTACATTGTGCGGTCAATTTCCATTCGGTACTATTTATTTTAAATTTTAAATTTTAAATTTAGTTTTTGTTTAAGAACGATCACGATGACATGATCCTTAGGATGTCCAAGACTCCTTTTCCCTAATTAAAGGGATGATTGAGAGGAATATAATTGTATATAATTTATCGTTATTGGAGGAAATCATGGTGTATCAGAATCACAGATTCACAACCACTCAATCCATTCTACATGTGGCCCGGCACGTGTGTTTATATATTAATCATGGTTAGTCTTTTAGGCCATGCTTGGTGCTTAATTAGTAATGGATTGATAATTCAGTAGATATATAATGTATACATGTTCATACTTTTTTTTTCCAACCTAAAGGTGGGAGATATGTATTAATCATGAAGTTAACCTATCCCTTCTAATTTTTGTATAATATTATGATATAAAATAATGTTATATGATACATTTGAATAATTCAATGAATTCTGATTTGAATGATTTAAATATATATATATATATATATATATATATATATATATATATATCTTCTAACGAAGATTAAAAAATTGACGGTTCTGATTATGAATTTTCAGCTAAAAATATGTGTTATTAAAAGTGGTGAAATGGACTTATTCCTCTCGAAAGAGGAAAGTAAGCATTATCCTATGAACACATTTAAGTCATAACTATCCCTTAATTATTTCGTTATATTTGACTTCACAAACAAAACAACCCCAACCATTACAATCACAAGACGCACGGATGGATAGAAATGCCTATAGATGAGGTAGGCGAGGGTAGCTCACCAGCAAAGGGTGTGTATGGTAGTCTTCTTTTTCTTTTCTTTTTTGTATGAGAACATATCACTAAAGATGACATGTATCAACGTATAGAAAGCCATCGTCAAGCTAAGGGTAGAAAAAAGATGAACTATTTATGTTAGCACCTGTTTTTCATAATTAATTAACATACGACGACAATATATAATTAAGAAATCATTAACTTCAATACCATATTAGTTTGCACCAGTTTATTGAGATAAAAGAGAGAAGAGATCATGATCATAGTCAGCTAGGACATGATTCCCATTATTACAGAAAGAGCTATTATTAATTAAGGTCCCCTTAATTATTAATTAGTTTCCCATATAATATGACATATTTAAATTTAAGCCCTCTCAAACACAACAGGAAGCACAGAACCATCCAAGGCCAGCAGCCTCTTGTCATTCTCAACAATAGCACCAACAGATCCACAAATGAACCTACAAGTTGGACACACTTCAGTAGGACACCATTCCAGATTGTACACACCATCTGGTGTTGCCTGCTTTGTAATCCTGAAGTAGTTTCTGGCAAGGCCAGGAAGGCCTTGGTTTTCGTCTTCTCCGGTGACAATTAATCTCCTTTGGGTGTCTTGATCAGTCTCTCCCACCTTCCATGTAGTTGATTGCACACAGATTGTGGATGCTGAGAATGTGATCTTTTGGTCCCTTCCTTCCCTCACCACAGTTTCCCCCTCAACAAAAGGAGAAAATGTCACAGGCAAGCCCTTAGGACCTGAGACATTTTCTTGACCAACATAAAATGGACATCCAGTCCTGTTGATCAAAGTGAAACGCCCGCCATTGTCGGTAATAGCGGGTTGGATGTAGTAGTCTACACCGGATTGAAGAGCCTGCCCGGCAGTGTCAAGCACAGCATTCGAGTCATCGGATGTTTGGGCTAGGGTTGATATGGCCATGACTAGCCATATGCAGCTGCAGAGGCTACCAATCAACTTCATAGACATGGTATATATAATTTCGAGTACTTTCGATCCCCTTCAAAATATCTCACAATATACAAACAAGTATCTGGTAATATTGTAGAATGTGTTTGTGTTTTCTTTTAGGCCATGCCATGCAAGGTATTTATAGAGAGGTGGTGAGGTGATAGTATTGGTGTTATCCATTAGAGAATATTACTTGTAGGGTACGTAAACGATTTGGTCATGGACTTTACAACCCTAAATCGGATAGAGACGTTGAATTACTGAACAAGAAGGAAAGTGTCAAAGCTTGAGCTCTGCATGCAGACCTTATGATTTGGAATTTGATGAATATTAGCTATGAATTGTGTGTGTGTATATACAAACACACGTGGGCGGTACGCCACTTTATTTGAATATTCTTTCAAATGTAAGTTCAGACACTATTGGTTAGTTTCATCAGCTATTAGTTATGTAGATCAAACAAAAATCATTATAATTAAAGATAATTTTCAATGTACTAGAAACACGATCTGGTACACCAAATGTCAACTAATACAAGTAGTTAATTTTTTTTTTCAAGTATCATATCACTTGTATTAGGATATTTTGTGCACTGGGCTGAATTTCCGACACACTAAAAAATCTTTCATAATTAAAGCTCTGGTTTATCACATTACTTACCCTAACCACCTCTTCATAACCCTTCCAACTTGTGATTCTTACTTTTCAAGAAAAAAAAATGAATTGACATTGTAAGTGTAAACCCGCCCGCAAGAGCATGTAAACAAAGTCATTTTAGGTTTTGCCTCGAGAAAATTTTCCCTTCAAAAACAAGTTGCCTTCTAATTGCTAGTATATATTTCTTTGCGTGTCTCTCTCAGTCACGTGTAGGGTGCAAGTTGGATTGAAATTTCAGATTATGCCATTAGAATTCCGCTTCAAATCTGAACATTTTCAAAAAGATTCTAATTTCGAAAATTCTGAGATAATTTCAATTTCGAATAATCTGATCAATAATGGAAATTGGAGGAAGTTCAAATTCGATCTCAAATTTTTGAAATGAAAATTGAAAACCTTGTCTCCGACCCGATCCGTCCAAAGATCATCCTTAGTTACGTGATGAGAAATAGAGTTGTGAGGACATGCAAAAATGTCTTATATTGGAAGTTTATCAAAGCTTCCATGTGCTTATAATATAAAGAGTTGGGCTATTATCCGTATTATCAATTGTTTATGGTAAAATTTCAATTTCATGGTATCCATGCAAGTTGGCCCACTTTTAAATTCAACTGCATGATGTACTTCATGTCACTTAATTTTTGTTGTCAATGTTTTATGCTTGAAAAAATCACCAGATGTGAAGGGGTGGATGTAAAGAAATGTCTCGTTTTGGAAATTTATCCACACGTATTTCATTACACCCAATTTATGTTGTTCACGTCTCAACCTTAAAATATTTCCACACATTTAACGTTTGAGAATGTGAGAAAATGTCCTATATCAAAAATTTACCAAACCTTTTATGTGCTTATAAAAAGTAGGCGGAACTTCAACATCTTTTAACAACCTCAGATGCATGTAATTAGAAGTGGAAAGATAGAACTACATATTAGTATATTAGAGCAGTTCCAGCGGAGGGCATTTTGCCCAGCACCCAGCTGAAAAAACTACCCAGCACCCTGTGAAACCCCTCCACCCGACCCAATTGACTGGCACCCAGCTCAAGCCGGTCTCTAGCCCAGTCCAAAATTGACTGAGGTGTTGCCCGGTACATCTGACTCATGCTGCCGCCAGCCAGGTCATGCGGAGGAGGAGGAGGTCCATTTTTTGAGGAGCGTTGGTGTGGAACACCTCCACGGCAAAACTTGGAACACAGCAACTCATCCCAGCTCTAACAAAACAGAGAGGGATTCAGGAGAGGTTGACTTGCAAATCCCAATTCCCAACCGCCGTGATGAGAATCCCTCATCCCAATCACCACCCATCCAAGTTGGCCACAGCCCCAGCGGAGGACAACTCTGACCCGACCCGACCCACAATGCTCGGCATGTCGGTGGCTGGCGGGCTGCGGAAGAAGGGGCTTGGCGTGAGGCCATGGCTGCTTCTGGACTCCAGCGGGCAAGCCCAGGTTGTCGAGGCCGGCAAGCACGCCATCATGCGGCGGACCGGTCTACCCGCTCGGGACCTTCGGATCCTGGATCCGCTTCTTTCGTACCCGTCTACGCACTGAGAAAGAAATGGAAGCAGAGAGAAAGAAATTAAATGATAAAATATTAATTGATATGAATAAAATAATATAATATTAGATTGACTGGGTGCCAGCGCATTTTTAGGAATGGAGATGCTTTGGTCTATTACTGTTTACTGGGGTCTATTACTGTTCACTTGAGTGAATAAATGCGCTGAGTGCTGGCGCAAAGTCTTTAGGGGTGAACTTGCTCTTACAGACAAAGCAAATCAATGTGTGAGCCTATCTTTAAATGCCATCAAACACTAGTATTAGCAGCTATCACATAGTCCGACACTAGGGCTGGCCCTGGGGGAGGGCAGGTGGTGCCACCGTACAAAGGGACCCCTTTGCACTCATGTCTCACACAAGCAATTTTGATGGACTTGAATGAATGAAGTTGAGATTCAATTATAAATTAATAAATTGATATTATACAGTTTGGTAAACTTTCAATGTAAAATATTTTTATACATTCTCACACGTATTTCACGTGTGATGAATTTTCAAGCATAATTCATTAACCAACTTACTCTATACTCTAAAGGAAGTTGAAATTCCACTATAAATTAATTGGCAACATGCCAAATGACCCAACTTTTTATCAGCCTTTGCAAGATTTAGTAAACTTCCGATTTGAGACATCTCTTTACACCTCACACCGAATGCAATGAGTCCTCCTTTTGTAAGTCTTAGGAAAACGAATAACATGCACATACTTCCCTACCCAAGAATTTTTCCATCGCTAGGCTCAACATGTTTTTTTGACATACGTAAAAACACTAGCAAACCTGTACATTCTCATTCAACAACTGTCACAAATTGTGATAAAAAAAAATAGTTAAATCATAGAGGTATTCATCAATTTCCCCCCTGAACTTGTGACTATTGGCCAATTTCCCCCCTCAACTCTCATAATTAGTCAATTTCCCCCCTCAACTTTAATTTGGCCAATTTCCCTCCTCAACTCTCATAATTAGTCAATTTGCACCCTACTGTTAAATTTTTAATTTGATCATAATTAAACAAGTGTGTGTAAGAAACTAAATAAGATGTATGTTAATCATTTTCCTATGTCTTTATCCTATTACAAATAGATTAAAATTTAGAATTTTACAATTTATCATAGATAGTATTATTAGTCATAATAAATCAGTATGGAGTAATTTTATTTGATTTTTTACTATACAAAATTGATAACGAAAAGGATTGATGTGTACATTTTTGTATGTGAATACAATTTTCTTTATAAAAGTGAAAGCTAAGTTCAAGTAAATTGCGGAGAATAGAGCTTTAGTGCAAAAATGGCTAGTCAATTCATAATTTTCGATTCCTTATTAAGAATAACTCATTTTATTGAAATAGGTCTGATCCATGAGTTTAGGATTATTATTTCTTCTTCTACATGCTTTAAACCCGATTCATAACTTTTTCTTATAATCAACCCATATCACATACTAATTGTATTATGTTTTTGTACATTTTACCCTATATTATGCATGTGAGTTTATGTTAATTTTAGTACTACTTGGTTGGAAGTTATTAGAAAGATTGAAAGAAAAAAAAAGAATAGATGGAAAATTAAAAAAAAATTAACAGTAGGGTGCAAATTGACTAATTATAAGAGTTGAGGGAGAAAATTGGCCAAATTAAAGTTGAGGGGGGGAATTGACTAATTATGAGAGTTGAGGGGGGAAATTGGCCAAAATTAAAGTTGAGGGGGGAAATTGGCCAATGGTCACAAGTTCAGGGGGAGAATTGATGAATACCTCTAAATCATATGGTCATTAGTTTACTACAGCAAGGCCATATGATTCAGCCATGTGTAGTGGGAGTCTCCACCTCTTAGTGAAGGAAGAGAACCAACTTGAACAGGCATAAGCAGTTGCATGGACAAGAACACGACTCATCAGTTAAATGCAAGAGCTGAAAGCTACAAATCCATTGCTCATATGCCAATGTGCCATACATGAAAACGAAAGAGATCCGAACCTAACTTTTGACATTTTCTAGTTTCCGTGTCTTTCTTTTATCTTGCTTATTATAATTTTATGTATGACTGTTGACTTTAAAAACTACCAAGCCTACGTGGCGCGTAGACCGAGTAACTAATAAACTAACTACGTCATTCGATTATGTGAGGGGAGTGCCAACTCGTCGGCCGAGGAGTGAAATATGTCGGTGTGTATTGGGCGCACTGCTGACTTCTTGATCTTGCGACTACGGCCGAGGAATAAACAAGTCTCGGCCTTTGAGTTTTAGAACCTGAAAACAAAACTGCTAGTTCTGCGAAGTTCAATTCCAAATTTGACTTTCAATGTGCCGAATGTAGTAACCTAATAACACTTCACTTGACCGAAAAGACAGATGAAATGACCTCTACCAATAAAGACTCGAAAATCCTTATAGACCGAGACTTGCTTGGCATAGCCTGATAATTTCGTAAAAACTAACTGAAACTCAAACTCGTAGAATGATTGATTCGTGGCATAGGCTAAAGCCTATATTCATATGGCTGACTTTTCAAAGATAATAAGAGCCTATCCAAGCTTATCCCATCATGACCAAAAGCCTAGCCTACCTAGGCTTTCTTATCTCATCATAATTGCATCACCCATCCATGCATTCTGATCCCCATTTAATGAATTTCAATTTCATTTTAAATTCATTTTTTACTACTTGTTAATTTGTCACCACCACCACACACCAAACATCCCAAAACAATTTGAATTGTACCATTTGCTTGGGGATATATCCGCATCCTATCTATCCCATTTAAGAATATACCAAGATAATTTATATTAAAATATAATTATTATGATAAAAACCATAATATTATCTTTTAACAATAACAAAATCATCTTCACTTTTTCATCCAACAATTGGAAGCTATGCTCACTCAACGGCCTTGATTTCACACACTGATGATGTAATTTTGAATCCAAACAATGACATATATTATTAAATTTAACGGTTAAATGTATGTTCAAGAATCCACGAATATCTAGCAAATGGGATATCTAAGCCACTTAAAAAAGCAAGGATGTATAGTAGGACTCAAAGTGCAGACCACATATCTAAATATTTGGAAGACATCCTTAAAAAACAGACATAAGCATTTCCTCTGCCAGGCCTGGCGATTCGAACGAAAGATTCATAAATCAGACATCTCTCACATAAGTAAACGATATAATTATTCAGATGAAACCCCACAATCCTTTTACATCTATTGCCATGAGTTGTTAAAAACTCACAACACTGTAAATACAACTTGAAATCAACTTTCGTCACATAAAGCTGAAACATCATTAGAGTGGATTTCTTCGTCTAAATCATTTAGCTCAAACCTAAACCTGGGTTTCCTTGGCTAGCAGATGCTCAACATTACTTGAATTCAGCCCAAACACAACGACGATATGTTAGAGTCTAAGTAAAATGCATCATCAGTCACAGCAAGAATCAAATAAGTCGACACTAGAACCCTACAGACATCTAAAAAAATGACAGCAACATGTAAATTCCGGACACAAAGAAAAAGCCAATTATCAAACACTAATCCATCAAAATTTAATTACTTGTACTATTCAGTCTTCTCTAGCGACAATCTTGTACTTCCCAGTTTGTTCTTGCTGCAAATAGAAAGAAACCCAATTAGCAAAATCCCCATCAAAATACGATAATCAAACTCAATAAGTTAAAACTCAAAGGAGAAGTGATTTGCAAAAAAGCACCTACCTTTTTCCACAGATCTGAGTGCTTTTTACAAAACCCAGCCACAATAGCTCCCTTATTCCTTCCTTCCTTGTACTCAATACAAAGATCCTCGTTCAAGCCACAACTCACATGAAATGCCAGAGGGCACTTAAGCTCGGAGCACTGAATAGCACACCCCTTTGAACTCTCACAAACATAGCATCTCTCCTTCCACCGCCTTTTCGGAACCTTGGAGCAATCAATCCCCTCCCGGCCTTCAGGGTCCTTGAAGAACACCTCCGGGACATAAAGCGCACACACAATGTGTGCCCACCTGCCGTCTCCGGTGGGCTTCATTGCCCCTCCTTTGACAGGACATAAGCAGCAAGAACAGGACTCATTGGATTGAGAATGCACAGCAGAAAACGCGCATTGGGCGCAGAACCAATCACCTTCCGGAATACCCTTTACGAGTGGATTGCCATAGCAGGAGGCATGAACCATCAGATTACACCCATCACAGAAGACAATTGGATCTGATGGATCTCCATCTGTGCTCTGACAAACAGCACAAACAATCCCATCATCAGCATCATCATCTTCTTCTTCATTGCACTCTCCATCCCCTGCGATTTCTTGGCTTTTCTCCTCTCGGGTATTTTCAATATCTTCATTGCAACCATTTTCAGCTTTACCCTTCTCTTCCACTGCCTCTTCTTCCAGCTCCCACCCAAAAGGCGGCTTATACTCGACATTAAGGTCCAATGTCGAAAGTGGTTCTTCAGTGAACAAATCGGGCTGAAACGCCCAAACCCTTTTCTTGGCAGGCAGGGAATAGGTGGAGCCGGCAGCAGCAGAGGCGGTGGGGTCAGAGAGAACGAGTTGGTCTCTCGGCGCCTTTCGCTTCTTTGCCGGAAGGCGCGACGGGGACAAAAGGGCATCATTCTGCTGCTGTTGCTGCATGAGTCTGAATCTCTTGAGAGGAGGCAGGCCATGAAATCTCTGATCCATTTGTGGGTCTGGTTTTTGGGCAGAGAAAATTGATTCGGTGGGGGGACTAATTGAGAGAGTTTGAGAGACTTTTTGAGGTTTTGGTTTGGGATTTGGGATTTGAAGCGAATTAAGAAATGAAAAAAATTGGATTTGTGGTGGGAACTTTGAAATTGAGGAGCTTTCGTTTTTTTTTCGTTTTGAGTTTTTTGCAGCCGAGATTTGAATTTGGCGCGGTTTCGAAATTTTTGGTTCCGTTCAATTTTGCTTTGAAAAAAACCAGCGCCCGAAGGCAATTTTTGGTCCGAAAACTGGTTGGGTGAGATGTCCGGTTTTGTTGTTGGACTTGGGCTACAATTTGAGTGAAACTAAAAATGTCTTAGAGCATTTATTTTTTTAACAAACAAGAGATAATCTACATTAAATTTATTTAAATTACGGGAAGAGGAATTCGAACACGAGACTTTGTAGATATGGGTTAGATTGGTTGACTAACATAATGTGCGTACTCCGTTGCCTCCGAGTTTGATCCCCCTTTTGGATTGGACCATTTTTAGTTTTTCTTGGTTGAGATAAAGGGAATGTATTTGGAAAATTAAAAAACGACGCCAGATATTAGATAAGAAACAAAACTCAATTACAAATTGATTTTAGTTTTAAATTTTCATCTTGTATACTCTTTCTTAACTTCCTTCCCGCCGCCATTCCTCCACCTTTGCTTGTCCCTCCTTTCTCCTTTGTATTCATTATTCATAATAAAAATAAAAACGAAATGATTATCAAACAGGCCTTAGATTACCAAAAAATCTTGCACTTCATTGTTTCCAAGAATAGGTGAAGATATTTTTGGAATTTAGGCTTGCTGTTATCTTTGAAAACATAGAAATAGGAAGGCATTCATACATGAACAATTATGTGACACACCAAGTTAAAATCCACAAGTAGAAAATCAAAAGGATTCACATTGAAAGGCAAAGTAAATACAACATAGCAGAAATTGCAAATCCAACAGTTCCATAGCTAATACGGAAAGAAATTCCAACAAATAGCAGCTCATATGATAACAGAAGGATTTATGTTTGTGCTGCTTGTCTAAAGCTTCTACATGACATTTCAATCTTGCTTCTGGGTTGGCACAGTCTGTCTCCAGAATCCTGCCAAGACACTACCCAAGATTGAATGACAAACGCTGGAAACAGCACATGGTACCGCAGTTAGAGGGTTTCCGAAGTGCTGACTGGCTAGAACAACTCCAAGCACCGAATTCTGAAACATAAGGGAGCCGATAACAACACTCACAGACAACTGCTAATGCATGATACCAATTGACAGGCATTCTTTCTATTATACATACACAAGTCGTAAGCAATCATATGTCTTTGGCTTATTGGCTATAGAATGAAATTAACAAACGACAGTAATGTATTTTCGCTTGAATAAATGACCGCAATATCTTTTCACTCAAAGTAATTGGCAATGGAAAAGACGTGAACAGTCACTGGATGAAAATGAGAAGCAACTCTCTTTAAAATATCAGGGGGAAAAACCCCAATGATGCTTACCTGCATGCCAACCTCGATGGAGATAGTCCTTGATGATGCGACATCAATCCCAAGCATCCTTGAAAGGATGTAACCGAAGAAAAATCCACTTGCATGAAGAAGAGCGGCAGCTAGCACCACTTGTTTACCAGACGTAAGGATTGCAGAAGAACTCTGGGCAATTGCATTCCCACAAAGAACAGCTACAGTTGCCACAGCAATGGGTGGCATCAAAGGGGATACAAATTTAACCAGGCCTTGGAAGTACTGATTCAGAAATGCACCGGCCAAAACAGGGAGAAGCACAACCTGTGTTCAACGCATATGGTACATTAATATAATTTAAAACAGCAACAGATATAACTAAGAAGTCCGCAAAACAATTGAAAGCTTACCTGCAGTGTTGAGAATAGAAGCCCAGCAGCATCCACTGCAACATACTGACCGGCAAGTTTAGCTGTGAGAAAGGGGGTCATGATCTACAATATGAAAGAGTAAAAGACGTAAGGTTCCTTGAAATAAGCTTATAGTTTAACTCATTAGTAAGTAGTAAGTAATAACTACTTAAAAAAATATCTCCCTAATTATGAGACAGATCTAACACTCTCCTCGTCGTTGTAAGCTAATCAGTGTAATACGTATGGCTGCGCCCAGTACTTTAAGGTCTGAGCTTTCAGCAGATCACTTTAGGTTGAGAATCGAACAGAGGACAACTTTACTCAATACTTAATATTTAGTGAATCTTTTCTAAAAGGAGATAGTTTAATGCACCCCATAGCTTTTAACAGGCAAACAAAATAGATATAACATAATGTTAACCAAAATATAAATTTTCTGGAGTTTTAGCAGAAAATGGGATTCAAACTTATCTTTCCAACCATTTTCAATATATGTGCTAAACTTTGCACCATACAAGTACCACCACTTCAAGACCAAAAACATTTCATAAGAAATTTACATCAGTTTACCAACCACAGCTGATAAAGTGCTTGCTGCTGTCATTAAAACAGAAAGTGCCACGTTTCCACTGCAAAAACAACAAGGTCATCAGATCCTCTGGCCAGGAAGAGGGGAAAAAGACAAAGTAGATTTCCGTCACCCTAGTTTTTGTAAGTTTTAGTTTCATCCCGTTTGGTCCTATTCATCTGAGCAGCAAGGTGGTATGTAAGGTGCAAGTGGAATGTAGACATGTCAATGTTACAATTTTTCAATATGATTATACCCATCCAACTCACCCAAAATCTGTGTGGGGTTGGCAACATAAAAGAGTGCGATAATTACTATATGTTGCTCTCACAGTTGAAACTTTTAAAAGCACTAAAATGGAACTTTCAGCAAATTAGACGGGATAAAAAAAAAAGATTTGGACACATAAGAAAAAGTGTATTATTCTATGATAGGATAATTCATTTACCGTGCAATATAAGTTACAATGTTACTTGCTGTTCCTGCAAAGAGTTAACCGGGGAAGAAGTGTATTCAGAAAAAGCTGAGTAAACAAGAATACTTATGAAAAGACTGGCATAGATACATACCACCTGGGCAGCAACCAACCAATATCAAACCAGCTGCATAATACGATGGCAAATTCAGAAGCTTGCTCACAAAATATCCTGATAAAGGCATCACCTACAAGTACTCACCATTAAATCATAAATGTTACATATTTATGCCTAAACAGATTGAAGGACACACAAAAGAACAGAGTTAGAAATGTTCGAAAGATCAAAGTTGTTGACGGTGAAGCCTAAGAAAACAAGAGGCTGAACTCTGCGGGGGTAACTAAGAGAAGTGCATCTTTGCTCCCCCCAATTGTGGGGATGATGCTCACCCCCAATGGTTACCGTTATATTAGTCTGGTTTAATTGATCTAAGATACGAATCTCAAAAATTAAACTAATCTAATGGCAATCAATAAGGGGTGAGCAAAAATGGAGTCAACTAACAGTGTTCAACAACTTTATATATTTGGAATTACGAAAAAGCTGAGATTCCCTTGAACTGGGAAATTAGCACAAAGGTCAAAGATTTTTTTGTGACATGACACAAATGGTCCATATGCATCAAACAAAATGTAGGGAATGGCATTCAGTACTGATTCAATTATGTGCTAATTCAATATAAGCATTAGTATACATATGAAATGTGGAGCTACAAACCGAGTACTGAAGAAAAAAGCCGGCAAGCAACTCCTTGGGCATAGACAACGCGCCACGAAGGTCATCAAAAGTGAGGGTCATGCCCATGCCGAGCATGGTCAGTGTTATGCCTAAGATGGTACAGTTGGGTGTGACCCAATTGAAGGAACTCGGTTTGACGAGCCCCAGCAGGCACCCCAAAGCAACCCATATCGGAAATGCAGTCGACAGAGACTCGCCAACCAGTTCAACCCAATCCCTGAAACTCCTGGTCGCATTTGCATTGGAGCTGTTCGACGAAATGCCACAGTGGAGCGGAGCTAGTGATAATCGTTCGTTCATGGCTGTTGGTATGAGTGGAAAGGGATTCGAGGGTAGATGCCATGTGGGTTTGCTGGGAAATTGTGGTTGCGAGTTGCAATGGGATCTTAGAGCGAGTTGACTAGAAGGAGAGGAGGAAGGAGATATGTTGGTGTAGTGAGAGAATAGGAGTGAAATGGGGTTTGGTTGGAATCTGAAGCCTGTAATTCCATGGTGATATGAGAGTGACGACTGCATTTTCTCTCGATCTGTATCTGTCGCTGTCTGGTTACTTGCTTTCACTTCCAGGCGTTGACTGTTGTGTAGTGTGGAGGCCTGGTTTCTAACTTCGGACATTTTTTATATTTACTTGAATCCAACTTTTTAAACTCAAAAATAATTTTTAAGTTTTAAATCTTAAAAAATTTGTTTAGTAGGAGTATTTTCAAAAACTAAACTCATGACTAACTAAAAAATATAGTTTATTCTTTAAAAATAACAAAAAGTGAGTTTTTAAACTTAAACTCACTCTTTTCTTTCTCTCACTCCAATTTCCCTCTCTTTTCTTCTTTCTATCCGCCCCTTCTCTTTTTTTTTTTTTACATTTTTCATCTCTTCTGCAATCCGCTCTCTTAATTATTTAAAGGTGCACTACAAAAAGTTTTGATAGATTACAAAGTACACCTACATGAGCATTACAAGGCCACTAAATGACGGATTTTCAAATGTCTCCTTTTAAGCAGTCATTTACAAATTACTTGGTGCATTGCAGTCATTTCAATGCATCAATCTAATGTTTTGCAGTGCACTCCTTCCCAAATCCCTTGGTACCATTACAATCCCTCATCAAAACACAACATTTGCATTTTTGGAATGGATGGGGATATTTTTGGAATTTAGGCTTGCTGTTATCTTTGAAAACATAGAAATAGGAAGACATTCATACATGAACAAATATGTCACCCTAAGTTAAAATCCACAAGTAGAAAATCAAAAGGATTCACATTGAAAGCCAAAGTAAATACAACATAGCAGAAATTGCAAATCCAACAGTTCCATCGCTAATACGCAAAGAAATTCCGACAAATAGCAGCTCATATGATAACAGAAGGATTTATGTTTGTGCTGCTCGTCTAAAGCTTCTACATGACATTTCAATCTTGCTTCTGGGTTGGCACAGTCTGTCTCCAGAATCCTGCCAAGACACTACCCAAGATTGAATGACAAACGCTGGAAACAGCACATGGTACCGCAGTTAGAGGGTTTCCAAAATGCTGACTGGCTAGAACAACTCCAAGCACCGAATTCTGAAACATAAAGGAGCCGATAACAACACTCACAGACAACTGATAATGCATGATACAAATTGACAGGCATTCTTTCTATTACACATACACACGTCATAAGCAATCATATGTCTTTGGTTTATTGGCTGTAGAATGAAATTAACAAACGACAGTAATGTATTCTCGCTTGGAAAAATGAATGCAATATCTTTTCACTCGAAGTAATTGGCAATGGAAAAGATGTGAACAGTCAATGGATGAAAATGAGAAGCAACTCTCTTTAAAATATCCGGGGGAAAAAACCCAATGATGCTTACCTGCATGCCAACCTCGATGGAGATAGTCCTTGATGATGCGACATCAATCCCAAGTATCCTTGAAAAGATGTTACCAAAGAAAAATCCACTTACATGAAGAAGAGCGGCAGCTAGCACCACTTGTTTACCAGACGTAAGGATTGCAGAAGAACTCTGGGCAATTGCATTCCCACAAAGAACAGCTACAGTTGCTACAGCAATGGGCGGCAACAAAGGGGATACAAATTTAACCAGGCCTTGGAAATACTGATTCAGAAATGCACCGGCCAAAACAGGGAGAAGCACAACCTGTGTTCAACGCATATGGTACATTAATATAATTTAAAACAGCAACAGTTATAACTAAGAAGTCGGCAAAACAATTGAAAGCTTACCTGCAGTGTTGAGAACAGAAGCCCAGTAGCATCTACTGCAACATATTGACCGGCAAGTTTAGCTGTGAGAAAGGGGATCATGAATCATGATCTACAATATGAAAGAATAAAAGACGTAAGGTTCCTTGAAATAAGCTTATAGTTTTAACGCATTAGTAAGTAGTAAGTAGTAACTACTTAAAGGAATATCTCCCTCGTTATGAGACAGATCTAACACTCTCCTCATCGTTGTAAGCTAATCAGTGTAATATGTATGGCTGCGCCCAGTACTTTAAGGTCTGAGCTTTCAGCAGATCACTTTAGGTTGAGAATCGAACAGAGGACAACTTTACCCATACTTAATATTTAACGAATCTTTTCCAAAAGGAGATAGTTTAATTCACCCCATAACTTTTAACAGGCAAACGAAATAGATATAACAGAATGTTAACCAAAATACAATTTTACCGGAGTTTTAGCAGAAAATGGGATTAAAACTGAAAGTGCCACATTTCCACTGCAAAAACAACAAGGTCATCAGATCCTCTGGCTGGGGAGAGAAGAAAAAGGCGAAGTAGATTTCCGTCACCCTAGTTTTTGTAAGTTTTAGTTTCATCCCGTTTGGTCCTATTCACCTTAGCACCAAGGTGGTATGCACATGCAAGGTGCAAGTGGAATGTAGACATGTCGATGTTACAATTTTTCAATATGATTATACCCATCCAACTCACCCAAAATCTGTGTGGGGTTGCAACATAAAAGAGTGTGATAATTACTACAAGTTGCTCTCACGGTTGAAACTTTTAAATTTCAAGCACCAAAATGGAACTTTCAGCAAATTAGACGGATATAAAAAAAAAAGATTTGGACACAGATAAGAAAAAAGGGTATTATTCTATGATAGGATAATTCATTTACCGCGCAATATAAGTTACAATGTTACTTGCTGTTCCTGCAAAAGAGTAAACCGGGGAAGAAGTGTATTCAGAAAAAGCTGAGTAAACAAGAATAATTATGAAAAGACTGGCATGGATACATACCACCTGGGCAGCAACCAACCAATATCAAACTAGCTGCATAATACGATGGCAAATTCAGGAGCTTGCTCACAAAATATCCTGATAACCGCATCACCTACAAGTACTCACCATTAAATCATAAATGTTACATATTTGTGCCTAAACAGATTGAAGGACACATAATTTTTAACCCCAGTACAAAAGAACAGAGTTAGAAATGTTCGAAAGATCAAAGTTGTTGACAGTGGAGCCTAAGAAAACAAGAGGCTGAACTCTGCAGGGGTAACTAAGAGAAGTGTATCTTTGCTCTCCCCCCCCCCCCCCCCCCCCCAAATTGCGGGGATGACGCTCTCCCCCAATGGTCACCGTTATATTAGCTTCGTTTAATTGATCTAAGATACGAATCTCAAAATTTAAACTAATTTAACTCCGATCAATAGGGGGTGAGCAAAAATGCATTCAACTAAGAGTGTGCAACAAATTTATATATTCGGAGTTACAAAAAAGCTGACATTCCCTTGAACTGGGAAATTAGCGCAAAGATCAAAGATTTTTTGTAACATGAACACAATTGATCCATATGCATCAAACAAAATGTAGGGAATGGCATTCAGTACTCGATTCAATTATGTGCTAATTCAATATAAGCATTAGTATACATATGAAATGTGGAGCTGCAAACCGAGTACTGAAGAGCCACGAAGGTCGTCAAAAGTGAGGGTCATGCCCATGCCGAGCATGGTCAGTGTTATGCCTAAGATGGTACAGTTGGGTGTGACCCAATTGAAGGAACTCGGTTTGACGAGCCCCAACAGGCACCCCAAAGCAGCCCATATCGGAAACGCAGTCGACACAGACTCGCCAACCAGTTCAACCCAATCCCTGAAACTTCTGGTAACATTTGCATTGGAGCTGTTCGATGAAATGCCACAGTGAAGCGGAGCTAGTGGTAGTCATGCGTTCTTGGCAGCTGGTATGGGTGGAAAGGGATTCGAGGGTAGATGCCATTTGGGTTTGCTGGGAAAGTTTGGCTGCGAGTTGAATGGAAGAAGAGGAGGAATGAGATGTGTTGGTGTAGTATGAAAATAGGAGTGAAATGGGGTTTGGTTGGAATTTGAAGCCTGTAATTCCATGGGGATATGAGAGTGACGACTGCATTTTCTCTGGATTCGTATCTCTCGCGATCTGGGTACTTGCTTTCACTTCCAGATGTTTACGGCGTTTTGCAGAGTGGACTGGTTTCTATTTTTTTTTTCATTTGGGGCAGTGCCAAGGACATGTCCCTCTGGTATTCCAAAAAATTAATATTTTAATAAACACTGTAAGGTTATATTTTTTACCATCTCCAACCGAGGGACCAAAGGGTCATAGAACAAACATAGTCATGTGACAAAAAATCATCTCTAACCGAGGGGTAAAAGGCTATAGTTTGGAATGTGAAGAGTTGAAATAAAATGAGGTAAGATAGTATGGAATGGTGAAAAATATATGAGAAATGGTGTAGGAAAAAATTAGAAATTAAAAAAAAAAAAAAAAAAAAAGTGGGCTGGCCTGATCGGGCTGGCTGGCTTGTTGGAGATGGCCAATCCACTGGCCTGATTGGCTGGTTTTGGCCCGGTGGGGCCCACAAACTCTTTGGCCTAACCCTCGATTGGAGACGGTTTTCGGCTCTCTGGCCATCTAGACCCTTCGGTTGGAGATGGCCTAAGGAGACTAACTTTGTTGATTAATTTTGTAAATTATATAGAATGATTGTTGATGATTTGATTATTCGTTAAGTATTGATTAACGTGCTTATATTTTATTAGTGACACATCATATAATTTACAAATTTGATCTAAAAAACTGGTCTACTTAATATATGCATTGGGAATTGCAATAAAAAAATTTGAATAAGGTTTGTGCTATCGACAAACTTATTTTTAACTCTCACACACTCCACTCAATTTTTGACCGTCAAAACAAATGAATTGAAAAGATCAATGGACAAGATTTAATAAGAGTGTATGAAAGGTAAAAAATGTGTGTAAATATAGTACTACCCTTGAATAATTAGTATATTCAAGTGTCACATACAAGGATCCCGAGAGGATCATGAGTCCCTTAACAAAGAACCGATCGAAAGAAGCAAAACGAAAAAAGAAGCACTTTGAAAAGGTCGTTATGTGCTCCAAATTTATAAAATACTAAAAACAAAATGTATAGAAAATTGTAAATGATGTGTCAATAACATTTTCCAATAAGAAACTAGTGAGACCTGAAAATTCGTTGGCCAAGTACCTCATCAACAGCTCTGCGTATTTCATAGAAAATCCCGTCGGAAGTTTTTGTTTTGGTCGACAGAAACTCTAGAGAAG
This sequence comes from Malus fusca, assembly GCA_035220775.1. Taxonomy (NCBI): domain Eukaryota; kingdom Viridiplantae; phylum Streptophyta; class Magnoliopsida; order Rosales; family Rosaceae; genus Malus; species Malus fusca. The sequence goes on along the minus strand of CM069061.1, from coordinate 32,764,553 downwards.
GTGCCATCCAACGCAAGGAGTCCATCAAGTCAGCTATTTTGACGATTGTGTTTGTTTTTGGGTAACGGTATACCTCATCTATATCGGTTATTACCTTAAGATGCTTGAGACTAGTTAATGGCGGGGAGCATTCCCTTCTCATGTTTTCTGGAAAGATGAGAGCCTACACAATTTCAAACACAAACAAGAAAAAGGAAATTAATCATTAATTTATAAGAATTAAAAACTTTCAATAATAAGCACCCTTAGGACATACGAACTATATGGGGCGGATACGACAGAACTTTTGACATACGTTTTTGTGGGGTTTATGACGTAATGTGTTTTAAACATCTGGACCTCTGTATATCTTCTAGAATATCATTCATAGATCATCTTTAATGGTTTTGGTTTTGCATTTTTCACAAGGATGGTCTGTGAATGATGTTCTAAAAGATGGACAGTTGAAATCGTTGAAGTATATTACGAAGTGGACTCTACAAAAATGTGTGTCAAAAATTGTGTAAAAAAATGGTTCCACGCATCTGTCCCATGACAAGCGCACACACACACACACATACATTTGTACATACCTTAGTATCACAAGCACATAGAGTTAGTAGAGTTCCGCAGTTATCAAAGTTTGCAAGAAAGTTTCTTATACAACAACTCTTTTGGAAGGGGAACATCGGCGTCGTGCATGTGTCATTAAGTACGATTGTAGCCTCGGATAAATTTGGAGCCTTTATATGAACTTCCGTATTCGGCCAAGTCACACTACCCCAGAACCCAAGATAATTTAGATTTGGTGTATCAATTCTGCCTCTCAGAATTGAATCGTATCCTTGGTTCTCAAATACAAAGCGTCTTAGATGCTGACTTCTGAGGTTGATATGTCCCAAGACGCGGCACTTAAGTAAGATCAAACGCTCAACGGCGGGATATCTTGAATCAAAGTCTTCAAACCATTGCTCTTCAAGCTCTGCAAAAATGATATCCAGATTTCTAAGTGCTCCACAAGAAGAAAAGTCTACCTTGTTGCATTTCAGACGATAATTATATTGATTGCCACCCAATCTAAAAGATTCAAGATTCATAGCTTCAACTTTAACATCATACATTGCGAAGCACATAATTACTTCCAAAGATTTGAGGGTGGAACTCGAAATTTTAACATCTGAAAGACCGTAACATGAATTTATCGACAAATCCTCAATGGAAGGGCACCCCGAAAGCAAGTGGAAGTACCGCAAGTAGCATTCTTTGAGGGACAAAGATTTCAAAGATGGAAGCCTTATCGAATCATGTGAGTCTATCCTCACAAACTGCAAATCTAGAACAGTTAAAAACTTTGCATCGAGAACCTTGTGGGATAAGCAGTAGTTGCCATTATCAGGTGCGGATAAGCCATAGCAGTTACTGTATTTACATGTACTTATGTATAACTCTTTAAGGTTTCTCTCAAGAGCCAAACTCAACCACCCATCTACGAGACGATAGTCAACATGCCGAATGGTACGGAGCTTGAATTTATTTAATGGCGACTTATCTTTCAGGCGGCACTTCAAAGACCACGTCACGTAGTCAATGAAATTTTGATGGTGAATACTGTGGAGGTAGTCGCCGACATGCTTTTCCTCGTCTAAATCTAATACAGGGACAGAATGCCACTCACGTTCCCATTGCTTGGAAACGATACTGGCCCGAACGACATCTCTAGGGCAAAGTAATTGGAAGACCTGGTGGATAGCAAAGTCAGGTAATTCGGAAGCAGCTATGGCGGCCTTTTGCTTTTCGTCTTCTTTTCGGATGTACGCTTTTTTACTCATGACTGTATAACCTGATCAAACCCTAGCTTCCCGGAGCAAAAAAAAAAACCTGGCTTCCCAGAGCAAAGAAACCCTAGCTTCGCTTCTCCCGTAACCAGAGACCTTTTCATACCTTAACAATTGTCATTTGTCATGCATCTTTAGTTAGTCCACCAACCCTATTGTAAGGTGGACTATGTTAATTTTGATGGGCCAACTTTTGCTTAAGTGTTTTGTTGGGCTAGTTGATGGTAAACAGTTTTAATTCGTTAATTAGGCATTAAACAATCAATAAGAATTTTGAAAGAGTTCTACTAAGCATCCTCCAGTGTCTTATTTTCCCGCCCACCTTATATTTACACTTACCATAAATAAATAAAAAATAAAAAAACACAAACCATGTCCCCACCCACCATTATTTCCAAAATAACCCTTGCTTTGAAAAATAATTATAATTTAAAGAACAATTATCATTAAACAAAATTGTTCCAAAACACCAAATGCGTACGATCGGGGTTCTAATTGTGGAGGTGTAGATGTTTATAATATTTAGCAGAGGAGACGAGCATGTCAAATAACAAGATCGTGGGCAAGGACGGCTCTAACATTTTCCAGAATCAATTGGAATTGTCGAATAGGAAGCTTACAAAACTTTTTGTTGAGAAGAGTAATTGATGTTACAGTTCATAAACAAATTCGGCATTTCAATTACAGTTATTCCCAGTTGTTATAATTCCTAGTGAGATAAAATGTTGAGCATCGTAGGTGGGAAAATATTGAAACTTCTATGAATTAATATAACTATGTTATGAGCCTTATGGGATTTACTAAAAAATAAAAGGGATAAAAAGTATCATTAACCTCTCCACCTCCACAATTAGAACCCCGATCGTATTTGGTGTTTTGAAACAATTTTGTTTAATGATAATTGTTCTTTAAATTATAATTATTTTGTAAAGCAAGGGTTATTTTGGAAATAACGGTGGGTGGGGATAGAATGTATAACAATAAGGTGGGTGAGGAGATAAAATCCTGAGGTGGGCATAAGGCCACTCTTTTGAAAATCACAACTCATTGACAATAATCTTATAACGACAATTAATATAAAAAGTCGAACTGTTAAAGAGACTTTGAAAAAAATCATCATGTACTCTAAATTTATAAAAACGCTGAAACCAAAATGTATAGAAAATTGTACATGATGTGTTAATAACATTTCCCGAAACAACTAGTGAGACCTGAAAATTCGTTGCCCAAGTAACTCAGCAGCTTAACCCCATAATCTTACATTCTCTAATCTGTCGAGAATCTCATCGGAAGTTTTTGTTTTTGTCGATAGAAACTCTAGAGAAGGTGCCATGCAACGCAAGGAGTCCATCAAGTCAGTTATTTGGCCAACCAACCCCTTTGAAAGTTAGTCAACCAACCCTATTGAGAGCGCGTTTACTAATCCGTAATAAAATTGAAAGGAATTGAATTGAGGAATAATTTGATTGAGGAGGAATTGGAATGAGGTGGAATCAGAATCAGATTCCTGTTAGAATTGTTTACTAAAACTGTCTGGAATCGGAGTAAGAAAGACATTGATCTATATAAACTGTTTACTAATTCTTATGAATCGTAATGAAAACGAACATGATTACTAAAATAGCCCTAGTTGAACTAATCTATTTTATATGTTAATTATTTTTAATAAAACTTTTAATCTTTCATATTTTCTTTTTGATGAAAAAAGACCAAAACCCATCATTTTAATTCTCTAAGTGTTTTGTTGGGAGTTGGGACAACTATGGGTAAACAGTTTTAATTCTCTAAGGCATTAAACAATCAATAATAATTTTTAAATTTTTAAATTTATTAATTTTGAAATCACCCTCTACAATAAGTTTGTGAAGAAGTCTAAACTAAAGCTTGTTAACTAAGAAAGGGGTAGTAGAATTATTTTGGTTCATGGATTTTATGCATTTACTAATATATGGATATTCGAATTATTTCAATTCTTAACTATCCATGTGTTTACTGACACATAAAGAATGTAGGTTTTATTCAAGTCTGTAATCCAATACCTAAAAGTCTCGTTTGATATTGAGAATGGGCTTGAATAAAACTATTTATTATATTTAAGATATTTAAAGGAAAAAATGGATGACAACTTTCTTATTTTGTCCAAGTTGAAGGTTACTCATGAAGAAAAGTTACCCTTTTAATTCTACCATTTTTGTGAGGATTAGTGAGATATATTTTCTTCATAAGTAATCTTCAACTAGATAAATAAGAAAGTTGTCGTCTATTTCTTCCTTCAAAATACTTTCAATATAGTGAATAATCATATCCAGGCCAATCTTCTCTATCAAACTTTCCATTGTCAAAAGAACTACTTGTCCAACAATATAATAAATAGTCCTATTTGGCCACGTTTTATTTATTTATTTTAGTTTTGTTTATAATCAACTTTTTGTTTTGGTTTGTGCATAAGTTTATAGCATGTTTGTAAGGAAAGATATTAGAATTATTTCATTTCTCAAAATTTCTACATTTATTTAAATATGGATATTCTAATTCTTTTTTCTCTGTTCACTAACATACACCGAAAAGAAATGTGAGTTCCATATTCAAGTTCATAATCGAATACCTGAAAAATTAGAAATTAGTTTTACTTACAGAGATAAGAATTGAAATCATTTTAATTCTTTACCTCCTTGTGTTAATTAAACCATGAGGCAAATCCGTCATCCAATATGTAAAAAACATGAATTTCCACAACTAGGGGAAAAAGGTTTTCCATCATAAAACTAAAAACCAATATGGTTTGTTTGGATGAGAAATTTCCAAGTACGACGAGATTTAGTTAAAATTATTTAGAGGTGCACTACCAAAAATTAAATAGATTACAAAGTACACCTACATGAGCATTACAAGGCCACTAAATGACGGATTTTCAAATGGCCCCTTTCAAGCAGTCATTTACAAATTACTTGGTGCATTGCAGTCATTTCAAATGCATCAATCTAATGTTTTGCAGTGCACTCCTTCCTAAATCCCTTGGTACCATTACAATCCCTCATCCAAACACAACATTGGCATTTTGATAACCATTTCGTTTTCACTTTTTGTTTTCACTTTTTTGAAAACTGAAAACTGAAATCTTATTTGGTAACTGCTTTTAGTTTTCAAAAATATGAATACTAAAAACCAAAACTTGAAAACTATACGCTTTCAAAATTTTGCCTTAAGTTTTCAGTTTTCATCTGAAAGTAGTTACCAAACAAGATTTTAAATTTCAAAAAAAAAAAACGTGACAACCAAAAACTAGAAACTAGAAACTAAAAACTAAATGGTTATCAAACAGTCCCTTGCCGAAAAACACAAACTTCTCTCTTGCAAAAAAATGGAGAAACGGTTGAACAAAAATAGTTTTTGTTTGCAATTGTGCCAGCTCCCACACCTTACCTGGTGCCTTCTGATTATAGTAGCACGCAGGAGGAGGCAATTTATGGTCACCCAACATTGCTACCACCACCAAATTAGGGATCATAAGATCGAACCACCTCGTTGTTCGTTCATTGCATTCAGATAGCAGGAATCAAACCAGTCTGCCTTTAGCTTGTGCGGCAATTGGGAAATCACCACCTGAGAATATAATTCAACTTATCAAATAAATTGCATACAACACAACTCTTAGAATATATGCAAATAATGTTCAGGCCAAACTTGGTTAGCACTTATGAATCTGTTTGGGTTAAAACTGAACTTTTGGCCCAAAGATGGAGTCGGCTCGAAAGGAGGCCCGTAGGAATAGAAGGTCCACGGCACAGAAGAAACTTAGGAGGCAGGAAAGGGCCTTTTCTGGTTTGGCACAATTCACAAAGGCCACTTGCTCACCTACTCAATGACCAAGTGGTGTAGGCTGATCAGACTGCACAGCCCAATAAAGTACTTTTTGGTGGCATCCATGTAAAAAAGCTGATGAGTTATCATCTCTAAACCGCATTCGGGCAAGGCCATTGCTACAGGAACCCGAGCCAAAGTTGTCTATAAATAGAGGAAGAGAAGGCAGGATCAAGGACACTCAATCAAACATACAAATGCAAGCCAAAACTCTGCTCAAAGCCAGATTTGCCTTCCAAACAAAGTTGTGGTCAGCACCAAGCCTTCATCCCATTCGGGACAAGCCTTTATCCCCCGAGGGATAAATCTTTTCTTCCAACCCCTTGCAACAGCTCTGCTACCTTGTTCGAACTTGTGGTAGTATCGATTCATCTCTTGTATCCTCTCTCTCTCCCTCTAAGCTTTCAGACCTTTGACAAAGATAAGGACCTGCAAGACGATCAGCCTTAACTGATAAGGTTTAATCTTGCCCGACCTGCTTAGTTCTGTCTTTGTCTTTTCTTTCTTTAAAGTCTAGCAACATGTTGTATATTCCCAGTTATATGCAAGTCATTTCTAGCAAAATCATGATGAAAAGGCTTTCTTAGTATTTAGATCCGGTTTGAATATATCTTCAGTGTTCGAATTAGATCTAAGTCCCAAGCCCTCGGGCATGTAAATCTGATCAGTACAAAAGTCCTTGGCCTCAAGGCATAAAAAAGAATCTTATGTGGACTTAACCCATCCACGACAATCCTTGATAAACGAGAAGTCCGAAGTTACTTGGGGCGCAAGTAATCTACCTACCTCTTGGGTGTGTTGCTATTATATCATGATTACTATAGAACGCTTAAAGTATGGAGTTGATTCTAATAGGAAGCCTCAAGGCCTACATCTAAGGCCCTACAAAGGCACCTATTTGGGTTTACTCTATTCTGCGGTCTAAATGGTGTGAGTACAAGATCGAACTCTAATGGGAAGCCTCAAGGCCTACACCTAAGGCCCTACAAAGGCATCCATTTGGGTTCGATCTATTTCTCGGGCTCGGGTAATCAGAAGTATAATAGCGATAAAACTCTTGCAACTATGAACAATAAATATGATATGTTCAAGCACTGGTTTAGTTTGACAGGAAGCCTCAAGGCCTACACCTAAGGCCCCACAAAGGCACCTGTTATATCTAACACAGTTTCTCGGGCATATGCATATTCAACTAAAACTTGATATCCATTCGACATCTGCCATACTGAAGATGGCAGTGGCACGCCTGAGCACCACAAAGTTAATCTTGATTGTGAGCCTCAAGGCCTACACCTAAGGCCCCACAAAGGCACCTTTCAAATTAACTTTGTCCTTCTCTTTCAGCACTGCCCGACGAGCCTTGCCCGACGAGTCTTGCCCAATAGATTTGCCCGACGAGACTTGCCCAATAGATTTGCCCGACGAGACTTGCCCGACTAAGCCCGAAAAGAAAGCAGAAGCCCGACAGCAGCCCTCAACCGGCGCCGACCTCCAGGGGAGCTGTGTGCTCGTTGGCCAGGAAATCACTCCCCGACGGAGATTCCTGCCACGAACAGAATCCTGTCTTTTTTTACCCCATAAACAGACAGTTATTTGATTTTCGATGTGTTGCTACGAAGCAATCATACACTAAACTCCATCAACTGCATCTACAGGACTTCTAGACTAGGTTGAAACACTACTAGAAGGATTTCAGTAGGTTAGTACGAAGCAATCAAATCCACAGTAAAGCTTTCACAAGGCATTTCCATAAGAGGAACTAGGTTGACGCACTCTAAAAGGAAGGCTTTTAGCCTCTGCCACAAATTGTAAGCTGACCAATCCAGATAGTAAGGGTTCAGTCGTCAATGGTTCTTTGATGAAGGAGAGGAAAGATTGCCAACCGGTTTGGACCACATATTAAGTACTTAATAAGAAAAATCAAATGAATCAGCTTAAACTTTTAGGCAGTTAAATATCTCCTAGAACACATATACTGTCAGAAATGTCTCCTCTTTATTTTTTCAATGGAGACTTGTATGAGTAATTCAACATTGTTTTGTGTGTGTGTGTGTGTGTGAAGACTAATTGATCATTGCGAGAACTTCTGTTTGATTGCGGGCCCACTAATTTTAGACAAAATTAAACGAAGTTGGCAGGAGCTTTCTTTGAGAACCGTGTGACGAAACTCAAATCCTAAGTGCGTAAGAATTGAAGTATCCTCTGGGTTATATTTTCTAATTCCTTCTGAAAATGTAGACTTTAACTAACCCACAAAACCTTAATCTGAGTTCTCTCATTAAACCTGCACCAAAAGTAACTTTGTTGCTAATTCTCAAGAAGCACTTGCACCACCAGAGTCAAGCTGATTCTTTCTTGACCTGTTTTAACAACATTTAAATTTCCCCACAAATCCGTCTACGTCTAATCTGAACCACAGGTATCCATAAGGTTTAATTGTCACTTGTCACCTTTAGCCATGGCATATAATTAAAAATTCTCTTTCATCTTTTAGGAAACCTTTATCCAGATTTTAAAACCCTAAATCCCTTGTTCTCTCATCAAAGTTTCATTACAATTTACCGCTCTTCTTCTAAGCTTATTTTGGAAAATTCATTACATTGACCTATGTGACAACTATTTCTAGAATCATGGCTCTAACTTTCCAAGTCACTTTAGTAAAAGCATCGATCTTGCATCACCACGTATGAGCCCATTCAATCTTTTCAACTTTAGCTTATAATGCAACCTCCCAATTTGTTTATTACATCATGTACCCGTCTTCTTTTGCAAAATTTCTAAGATAGTACTAAACCTCAATTATAATGGTATTCTTTGTTTAATAACAAACCAAAAGCAGCAGCATTATCAAAATGATAAAACAAAAAACAAAAGGTGTAAAGTTGAATGGCTAGACATACCTCATGAGCAGATTTGCAGAAATCATGAACTAAACTTGAGAAACATTGGACGTACATGGAAGGCAGCAGATTTGCAGGGTCAAAAGGTTGTGAACCTGGATGAAGACATACATGAAGAATATAAGAGACCAGATAAGATATAAACATGTATTCATTGCTTTAATTCTAAAAATGCAAGTGATCATGAACAGAACTCAAGAGAAAATAGGACATAAAGACAGACTTGATTAAACACAAACTCAGTAGGAAACAACATTAGTCCCAGATTCAATTTCCATTCCACTCGAGAGAAATCATGCAATGGGGTACTAATTGCAGCTAAACCCCGTTCCGACATACAGCTTCCCTAAAATGAGTATAATATCATTATACACATAAACTAGCTAAACACTGCATCTGTCCCCCTCCCAAAAAACAGTATAATCAAATTGATGAACTTCTGTTCAAATGATGAAGATAACCTACATGAAATAGTGTATCAGGAAGAGAGGAAAACTAAGCAGCACTGTTTTAAGGCTTAAACCATCAGATAAGATAAGTAATAAAACTTAAATAAAAAGGTCTACATTTGAAAGTTAGTTATGCATTTATCTTAGACCTATGTATAAAATAACACCCAAATAAGCAGTTGAATCATATATAATCTTCCAAACAGTACCATGCTCTAGTAAAAGCCAAAAGAAAAATCATGTACAGTTCTAAGATCATAAAGTTGTGATCCATATTCCATAATGAAACGCACTAAACAAACTAAATGTTGCCCACTTAAGTTTCAGTGGTGAGAGTTGGTGGTAAATCTACCAAGGGCCATTTCATGGTCCAAACCCAGGCAATGTATTTCATGTTGCCTAGAAAAGAAAGAATGATGTTGACTTAAAACATCAGCTCCTCCTAGACTAACTCTATTATGAATACTTTGTAAATTTTCATACAGTCAGTTATATCAGTTACTCAGATGCTTCACTACAACCCTTGCATTCCTAAACCATCTTGTAACAAGAGTACCTCATGCTTCGATGTAAAGCCATTTCATTCTAAACTCGATATCCAAAATTACCAAAATGGCTTTTGTTCTACCCAATTTCATATCCAGCTTTACTTGCTTCTATTAATTTTTGCTATAAAATATTGCAATCAAGAAGGAAAGCAAGCTTTAATTGACTTTAAATTACTACACAGTACACACATAGCAAACATGAAATACCAATCAGTCAGAGCTTGGTCATCACAGTAACAAAGCAAAACAAAATATTCGGAGAATAAAATCCTACTTGATACCAAGGTGCAACCATAGAAGTCTAAAACATTATTCCATTGATTTGACATCTAAGACCCAACAGATGTAAAAAAGAGGATCAAGGATGTGAAGTACCAAACTACCTCAATCACAGATCACAAGGAATTTCCTAGAAAATGCCACTGACAAGGGGTTTGGACACAAAACTAACGAGTCTGGTTCTAAAGAAACCCGATTTTGCAGTAACAACTAAGAGGGGAAGAATATTTTAGAAAAAAAAGTACAGAAGAACAAAACAAGGACTGGGAAAAGTCAGAAATTCAAATCACTTACTTGACCAGAAACTTATTCTGCAGCTCCATTGTTGAATGTCTTCGCAATGAACAGCATACCTCATGCTATGAATACACTTCCCTTACATTATGCTGTTGTTCTTCTAAAGAAACAAGATACAGAAATAAAGTTTCCTTAAAGAGTATCTCTTGAACCAAACTCAATGAAAAAACTCATGAAAAAATTCGAGCACTTTCTTGCTATTAAAAAATCCATGTCCTTAAAGTCGACTCCCATTGTCCCATAAATCTGTCTCACCATAGTCCTAGTAAATGAAATGAATGACTATAGAACCTATAATCCATAAACTGAAAAACCGCAGTCAAAAAGTGAAGGGGAAGAATGAAGACCTCTCTTTACACATGCCATGCACAATGAGAGAAGAGAATGGGGGGAGAGAGGAGAGAGAAAGAGAGGGAACACTATACTAAGATTTTTCCACTACATAGAAAACAGACACATGGAATCTAACTCAAATTCTAAAAAGCTGACTTCAAACAGATCCAAGTTTCCTGGGTGCAAAGGTTTCCTGGACATAACAAATCAAGCAAGGGGTAACAGCTCATTCAAACTCTGCAGCCAGCCTGCACCGGAGATTTTAAGTGATTTTGAGGAGCGCTTCCACTCATTAGCAACACAACTCAATGGAAACCAACATACTCACTCGAGACCCCCAAATTTGAGGGGCGCTTCCACTCATAAGCACCCAACAATATCTAAAATAACAAAACCAAAATAAAGCACATGGCTAACAAGTTTAAACAAAAAACATTAAGTACTACTGCAAAAATTTGGTTATTAGCACTAACAGTAAAACATTGGTGAATAAAATCTTATAAGGGAATTTTCTATTAGATCTACGATATACAATAAGTTAATGACCTGTCCTTGAGTATTCAGTCCATTATCCCAAGAAATTTTTACATGCAGTTCTAATATTAATTGAGGTTGCCACACCTTTTACAGATTCAATATGAATACTTCATTATTCCTTGTTTTGGGACTAAAAAAAGATTATACTAATCCCACAACTTCCTCTTTTAAATAATCTGGCATGCATTAAAATGAACAAAATGTCTGACTAAATGTTTGTAATTAGAGTCTCAGTCTCGCCAAATACAACAAAACTCCACAACTTGTATCAATCCAGAAATCTCCAGAACATCAAAATAATCAAGTCACCAAATAAACATGAAGAGTTGATTTATATGTGAGCTATACAAAGTAATGCAGGTAGTTTTAGAATGTTTATCTTCTCAAGTGTGTGGTTGTGTGTGATACTTTCTTCCTTTATAGGATTCCAAGAGAAGTAACTTTCCTGAGTTTTAAGCTAGCTTAAGCTAGCACAACCATTATGATGAGAAAACGGAGCAACAATTATATCATAGAATGGAAATTATTTACAAGATATAAGAAATCAATAGGAAAAAAAAAATACAAAGGGGCAGATGAAACCCTAAGCATAGAAAAAGAAATAATATATTGATGGTAGGCTAGCACAAAACAAATTCACCAAGTGCTTACATTTAATAATGAAAGAAGAAATGACAAGCTACAATGATAAAGAATTTGAGTCCTCATGTGAATTATCAATTATCAAAGATCAACTTATCAACATTCTATGCCTGTTTGCAACTGCTTTTGGAAGAACACTTCCAAATAACCAAAAGCGCTTTTGACAACCTTTGACAGAAAACTTAATAGTCCTTTAGGACTCTAAAAGCACTTAGATTTTGAGAAAAAATAGTTGTGCTTCTAATGAAAGTGCTTCTAGCAGGAGTGCTCCCCTAACATTATGCAGTAATCCAATTGCACGAGCAGAGCACAAAAGCTTCCTAGGGCAGAAACCTAATTGAGCCTTAAAATATATTGGCAAACAAGATAGAAAAAGAAACTAACCTTAACCAACAAATGGGAAGAGCATTAATAAACCATATTTGCTAACATAAGGGAGCTCACAAGTAAATGACACGAATTCACAATCAAGGGACAGAATCCACCAATAAACTTTGAGTTTTGTAAAGCATTAGCAATGTTCTTGTTTCAAAACGGAGAAATTCAACAAACTGACCTAACAAACCAAGCATCTTATATATGATGAGCACAAAAATGGTAGAAACAGAATTCAGAAAATACTATCACCTGTCTAAATACGACAGTTGGCAATGTATACATAATTAAGGAAATGAAGCATTGATATTATAATGAAATGCATTTTAGAGAACATAATGGAAATATATGTATCAAAGAACACCAAATTATAAATGGTTTACTGCACCATCAAGGTAATATAATTTTTGAGGTGTTTAGGTACAGTTACTAAACACCAAATAAACAATTAAATTTCCAAAATGTTACTATCAGATAACACTTCAATCACAGACCTAAGCATCTAATACACCGCAGCGAAGATACCAGTCAAGACACGGCTCAGCACCATGGATGAACTAGCTTATCTGTGTCCCTGAGCTCGCTGCATGTCATATGCACCCCATGAACCTGGCATAGGTGCATACTGAGGAAAATTTTCAGCACCACTCTGTACCTGAAAAATGAGGGAGGAACTAATGCATTCATAATAGCCACAGCAGTTTACACAGATATGCATTATCGTGTGGGCACATACAAAACAAAAACATCAATGCTTTAATCAGGTATCCACACAAACACGCCTATTATGAATTCATGAAAGAGAACAAAACTTACAGGATTCATGCCATAAGTGGCAGGATAGGGGTTTCCTGCATATCCTGCTTCAGGATTCCCATAATTGACATTATAACCTACAGCTTTAGAGACAATTAAAAGACAAAATCAACAGTAATTTCAAATGAATCTCCAAATAAAAGAAAATATAAAATATAATTATCATCAAACTGTGCTGCTTCAATGTGATTGTGACAACCAATTTAAAAAAGTATGGAATAATCGGACAGGCCTAAAGGCCCTAAACCATGAATTAATTCATAGAAATTGAATCGGATGAAGTTGAACCCTCATATGATGTGGGTATACAAAAGACTAACTGTCAGGTCCAACTTAAGCTTTATAGGGATCAAGTTAGTTGACTCCGCAACTTGTACATGACTGGCTTTTTATACTTTACATCATGTATGGGCATGGTTGAGCCTCAACAAAATCAATCAGAACCATTACATATCCAGATTAGAGCATTCTTTGAGGCTAAAACTCACAACATAAGTATATATTTGAACTAAAGAAAAACTTGTGAAACTTAGATAATGATAATAGGTTATAGTTCCACTGGTACAGTGTGATGCAAGCAGAAGGAAAGTGGAATTTTCAGTATGTGGTACACCTTGATAGTTTGTTATTGTGTTTCTCCTATAAGTGGTATATTTTTTTCCACTTTTTTTAATATTAGTATTATTTTAATTAATCTTTTCTCCTCCTCCACGATCCATTGGTATGTTGTTTTCTGTGAGATTTCAGTTCTTTATTTAAAAAAAAAGTTTCAAGAGTGAAATCTTAATTCAAACTAACTAACAATATAAACTAAAAACAGATTGTATACCTGGATTTCCAATAGCAGCTGCAGCTCTTGCTCTCTTCTCCGTGTTAGCAATTTCTGCACGAAGTTTCTCCAGCTCCCTAGCCATTGATGTCAAATTCTTCTCCATGATTTGACCATGCTCATAATTCTCTGCATATCCTTTCTTTTCATACTCAATGGCAGCTCTTAATGCAAACAAATAACTCATAAAGTTAAAACAAATCCAAAGACAATAATCAAAACATAAATTGTAAATTCAAGGACAATAATAAATCATGCAAAATCTACCTGGCACGTTGCAATTCCTGTTTCATTGCTTCAATTTCTGCTCTCAAAGCTGGTGCTTGTTGCAAATCAGCAGTCATTCTAGCCAGATCTTGTGTCATCACTTGTGCCTGAGCCGAGAGCTCCTGCCTCGCAGCAGTGAGCTCCTTGATATCAGCACGAACCTGAAGCAGCTCATTCCGCATGGCCTCCACTCCACGAAGGTCCACTTCCAAACGAACAGACTTGTCATACAAATCTCTCATTTTGACATCCTTGTCTGCCCGCAGTGAATCAACATGGTAAGCCATTCGCTGCAACTCAAATTGAGCAGCCTCCAATTCCTGCTTAAGAGCAACATGGGTTGCAGCCAGCCTTTGGTTATTACCTAGAAGTCCTTGTATATCTTGATGTTGAGCCGCAAGATGCTCCTCAATTATTGCAGGGTGGGGAGGAAGTTGTCTGGGACCCATGCCAAGCTGGGATTCTCTCATTTCCTCGAGCAATGCAGGATGGGGCATCGGACCAAGTCCTCTTCCATATGGGGGTTCGTGAACCGGAGGGGGCAATCCAGCATGAGGTGGTCCACGATTTCTTCCGGACATGATTTTCTTTTACTCAAAGACTCAACCACAAAAATATTTCCTTCTCGAAAGATCAACCAAGCGCGTTTGAGAAATTAAACCTGAATGACATCAACTCTAATCTCAATTATCTACCAACGACGAACTTATATCTGCCACTGTCAAACATAAAAAATTAGCTGAACAATAAAAAACCCATCTAGAAACCTCTATTCTTAAACATTTGAAGGCATTATTCTCACCGAGTCTCTAACTTCTAACCAAGTCTCTAACTTCTAACTCACTCAACTATATAAAAAAATCAAAAATCAAAAATTGTAATCCATCAACTTAATCCACATCCATCTACCTAAATATATGTTTGGTTGCCAAGAAAACGCAAGAAAATAAAATCAGAATTCCCAAAATTATTACAACCCAACAGAACTAAAAACCAACTGGTATTACTACATTAAAAAAACTCGAACTATATTTTCGATTTTCTCGTCATCCAAGCAGAAAAATAGAGCTATATTTCCACAGAAAAGTAAAGTGATACTCGACGAATTTAATTGAAACAGTAAGAAAAAAGCATGAAATGTAGAAATTATTAACCTT
Organism: Malus fusca; assembly: GCA_035220775.1. Taxonomy (NCBI): domain Eukaryota; kingdom Viridiplantae; phylum Streptophyta; class Magnoliopsida; order Rosales; family Rosaceae; genus Malus; species Malus fusca. The sequence continues at coordinate 32,749,449 of CM069061.1, read as the reverse complement.
TGGGAAGGTAGAGGCCTGCGAGGGTCACAAGGAGGGGCTTCTGGGCATGGAGTCCGTCGCGGTACGAGCTCGGAGTGGTCCAGAAACCCTAGCACAGCAGGATTTTCCTCGCTGGGGTTGTGAAGGAGGGGAAGGTGAAGGGAAACCAAAAGAATTTCCCCTTCTTTTTCTCTGTTTTTTTTTCTTTTCTTTTTCATCAGAATGGACTTTGAATGAAGAGAAGCAGGGCCGGAGAGAACAGTGCGAATTATTAGCTATTGGGCCCAAGCCCAACATCATTTGCGGATGGTGTGTTTAGTTTGGAGTCGCATAAAACATGCAACAGACACAATGAGTCAGCCATAATATAATGTCTATTTGTTTGGCCAACAGCCACAGTTTTGATGTCACACTTGTCATTCACGCAAATCAAATCTAAGAACTTTTCATTTACAAGCGGAATAGCACTTAAATGAAGTACTCAATAATGTCTGAACTTGAAATATGAATCCATATTGATGGGTAATAGAAGAAAATGAATGGGAGAAGTCACGATTGGGAACAAGATAAAAACTATACATGGTTGTTCAAGTACGACATAACTAACTCGATCGAATTCAAATTGAGCTTTAAGTGTTCAACTTAATCGCGTGTGAACTATGACACAAACATGGCTTTAACAATAATGGTTCGAACTGCATTGTGTTTTGCGAATCTATTGCCAAACAAGCCTAGTTAAGTTAATACGTACCTTAAATTTATTTAACACATTTTTGATATCATATGTTATGGTTATATGGCCATATGTTTGTTAAAACACATATAGACAGAGATCTACTTTAGATCTCACTGTCCGGAGCCCAAGGATCAGTATCTCACACAAACCAAGAGTTTCGATTTCTCTTTCACACAAACCAAGAACTTGAATTTTCTAATCCTTAGACTCCAAAATTAAGATCCGGAGAGGATCCAAATTCCTCACACAATACAAAACACTCTTTTTTTCCATCTAAATGCATGCATGGGCAAGGGTTGATGGAAGTGGAACCACCATATTAATTTGTTGGGTAAACTCATGCAACAAACTATAGAGGTTTCTCTCTCTCTCTCTCTCTCTCTCTCTCTCTCTCTCTCTCTCTCTCTCTCTCTCTCTCTCTCTCGTGAGCTCTTGCTTTGCTTCGTATTTATCCTCAGTTGTCCTCAACATAACATTGATCGTGATCATCATGTCGCATCCAACCAAGAAATGTCAAATCTCAGTTTATGACACAAGGAAATGAAAACGGCAAATTAGTCGTGCAACTCTTATGCAACGGTGCGGTTGGACGAGGAATTTTAAAGTTACATATAATGTAAGCTATGTTTATTTAGGAAAATTAGCCATGCAGCTCTCAAATTCTTAACAACAATATATCAACGAATCCAACTGGATCAAACACATACACGACGAAAACTTGAGAGGTAATCACTTTTGCCCTCTATTATCTCATGGCAATACTATTCGTACTCCCCCCGTTTGTCATCCCGCACTCTCGTTAGATACCATTCATACTTCCAGTTTGTCATTATGTACTCCCATTAGTAGTTGTAATAGTAGAAAGAGATGGTTAATTAGGGTTTAGAACAACCATGAATACCCCATGACTGCCTGTATTCCCCAACGGTCGTAAAAACTCAACCAAAGAGAGCAGCTACGCCCTGCAGCCAGGCGGTGGACCATCACGTGTAGGCCGTACACTATCAATGCAGAATTATTGCATGCGTCTTTCTACGTATAAGAAATCATCACTCTTTTTCTACCTTTCTAAATATTCCCCATACAAAATCATCAAAATCTAAACTTTGTTAGTCGCTACACACCATATAAGGAAATAACAAAATCCCATGGAAGCTTTGTGGAATTTAGAAGACAAGTGGAAGCTCTCTACCCAACAAGCATTTCTGCTATTAGTTTCCGCTGCGTTCGCCATCGTCGGTCTTTGCATGGCAGCGACGGTTTTGCTAAAGAAGGCTCAGAGGAAGCCGGAGGAGCAGAAGCTTGTGATGAGCAGCCAGCGAGAGGAGGTAGTAGGTCAACCGAAATGGTCTGAGCCGAGTTGTGGTTGGGGGTCGATAAAGAGGGCGTTGGTGAGCTCAGTGCGGTGGAGCAGAAGGAGCAAGTGGGAGGAGAGGAGGGGCGGGAGCTGGAGAGAGACGCCGCGGCCGCTGCTGGACAAAAGGGTTGAGGTTGAAGTGGGGTGGCGAAGCCATAACTCGGATTCTCCTGTGTGGCAGAGGCCTATACTTATGGGGGAGAAATGTGAGCTTCCGAGGTTCAGTGGGCTTATTCTCTATGATGAAAGAGGTCGGCCTCTGTGTGACTTCCACGAGGAAACTAGAAACCAGGTATAATTCATCAATCTAGCAATTTTCCTTTGAATTTTATTTTTGGGGTTACAAAACTTTTTGTCACTCTGTTTATACCTAAAATTTATTTTGGTCACTTAAAAACACAGTGACCAAAATCGACTTTAGGTATAAACGCTGTGACCAAAAGGATTTTTTCCCCTTATTTTTGCTGGGAACATAGATTTGATGGTTGATAAGAATTTCACTATCTTTTGCATGTCAAAGACTACGATAAGTTGTTTTGCGCACATTGGTAACCACAAGATAATTTAAACATCATGGCATGGTGAAGACCATGTTTAGGAATCATTTGGTTTTTGTAATCAGATTGAACTTGACAATTCACTAGATTCAAATTACGTTTAAAACATAAATAAATGTTAATTTTAAAAAATTTGTCTAAATTGACGGTTTAGTCATCACAAGTTGGCATCTATTTCTTCCCTTAACATAAGTTGAATCTTATGAGTTCTCCAATCTTAGGCACCAACGCGACCCAAATCGCCTAGACGAAAACAGATGAAATTTCTTAGCCTTTATGAAACCATTTTTGGATAATCAAATTTTTGGTGGGAAGGATCTTGCCTTGCATACAAGATTTAGAGCATAACTGTATAACCCAAAACCAATTGACAATGAGTGGAGAGGCTAATCTTTTAAGCGCTTATAGGAAAAATTCTCTCTCAAATTTGGGATACCCTTAACATAGCATATGCACAAAACACAATTCTATGGCCTCGTTTGGTATAGAGGATTTGATTGGAATAGAAAAGAACTATTTTGAAGGTATGTTAAAGGAAGAAATGAAGAAAATATAACCAACGTAGAGGTTGGAGATGGATTTCTTAACAAAAAATACTTAATTCCAGTTGGCCCCAAAATAGTAGGTTTAGGAGAGAAAGAATTTTCTTCATATCTAATCCCCTAAAAACGAATAATCATTCTCCTCCTCCTTCAAGTTGCCTTGACTTCAGAGGTTATCCATCCCAATCTAATCCTCTATAACAACCGAGACCTATAAATTACGCAAATCCGGCCAAAACACGGAGATTTATCTAAAGCTTTGTATAAATTTAGACCCAAGAGAAACTTTCTTGTTATCATATGTTGCATCTTTCTCAATCAACATATTCTTTTTGGTTTGATGTGCAGGATAAGACTGCTGGTGTTGGAAGAACAACTTTGAGGGACTTGCTGTAGTTTTTCTAACAGAAATGTTTTTAAGGGGATTTACCAAAACAGAGTGGTAGCTACCAGTGATGTGCATCATGAAGTTTTTGTATACAATGACAGATAAACAGTCAATGTGCAAATAAAGGAATGCACGATCTCTTCTCGCTTCATCTGCCATATTTGAATCAAGAAATGTTATTGGCACTCCAAAATACTCATTCTGAACTCGTCCCTAAAGAAAAAGACGAGGGCGGAAGGAGTGCAGAATAACTACTTTCGAGTGCTAATTTGATGATCCATAGAAATTCCCATGTTCAAAATTAATCTCCCTTTCCCAATGCATGTGCAAGAAAATCTATAAACTCCATTAGTTAACCAACTAATATCTTAGAAAGCTTGGCAGTAAAGATATCGAAGAACTTGTTTTATGTGAAATTATTGCTATCAGCTAATCTATGCAGATCTTATTGTTCCTTTCAGTCTAATTAAAACTTTCCGATCACAGCCAACTCATGCCTCAAGTACCTAAGCTTGCAACTCACGTTTCTTTCAAGTCCTCCAGTGTTTCTTCGGAACAGAGGTTTCTAATGAAGCCAGTTAGTATTTCTGATATGTTCAGATGGTTTGCTAGAATGTTTCTTCTAAAGCTTCAGGTATGAGTCAACAATTTAACATGGTGGACAATTTTATGCTATCACACTAGAAAGTAAAGAATTCAGAAAGAGAATTGAATTTACCTAAATTCCCAAAAAGAATACGAATGCGAAATAGAAACACAAGCAAATCTAACAGTATTTCATGATTGATTCTGAAGCAGAAGGTACAATCACAAATCACATAAGCAAAAAAGAAGCTGAGAAAGAAAAGTGGAATTGAAACCGTGACACTGTATTGATCATACAAATAAGGCAGGATGTGTTTCACATCTGGACCTTGACACGTTCTTTTCCTTGACATATACCAATAGTGAAGCTGCTAAAGCCATATAAAAAAGGCTTTACAGGTTTCAACTTGATGCAGGAAAGATGAGAAGAAGTTGATCCGATGATCTGAAACAATTACATCGTAGAACTCATACCAATTCATGAATGCTACCGATTAAAAAATGGGAGTACTAGTCTGACAAACTCTTCCAAGCATCTATGATACACATAGATGCACTTTCACACATAGAAAGACAGAGGGAGAGAGGGAGGGGGAGGGGGATGACCCGAGCCATAGAGGAGATTGAAAGGCCGAAGGACATACTTTTTGTTTTCAAGTAGGTAAGCCGCACCACTCTTCTCTTCAATCATTTTGCCTACTTGATAAGATTTGTTCTCACCTATTAACAGTCAAGGATGAATTCATAAGATTAGCATGACATTAATTTTACATGTACACATGTATTCAGGGAAGGGAAACCCAGGCCACAAATTTCTTTTGCGTGGGGAAAATGGAGCATATATAGCATTTATTTGTGATAAATTTGACACCCAGAAGGATCAGACTTGTACATGCTAGAAATGAGAAGATTATGGTTTCCCGTTGCAATAAATAAAATTGAAAAAAAGATAACACTTACGTCAAAGACAAAACACATGCACTCTCTTGTTTCCGGAACTGATTTATGCATATGAAACTAACAACGGTTCTCTGGAGTTTCCTTTAGACGAATCCTTATAATGAAAGTACAACGCTAATTGTACAATCCCCAAAATGGTTCCTACTCCATTTGGGACCTGAAATGCATCAAGAATGATACTGTAAGACCTGGGAAACCAAGAACTTTAATCTGAATTGACAGCTCCATATATCTTTTCTTAAAAAATAGAGAAAATGTGCTGCAAGGGAATCTTACATAAACGAAGAGATCAAAATTAAAAATTCCATAAAGCAAGAAAGAGGTGCTCATGAGGAAGGTGGAAAGGGAGAGATAGAATGGCATAAATTCGACACTCTTTGTCCGGATCACCAAGTTCTGCAAAAACACAACAAAGTAAATAAGGTAACACAACAAAATACATAATTGATGCCAACATAAACCAAAATAAAGAAAGTACGGCAAAGGCCTTGGATTAACTTACAATTATAAACAAAGGAGATGCAAACATTGATATTAGAGATGCACAACTAAGCAGTCCAACAACTAGCCGACGCATAGCAGCATCAGGAATTTGCAAGCTTCCATATACTATGATTGCAATTAGACCACAAACTGCTGCCAGCAATCCCAGCATCCTCATCTGCAAAGATAGAGGGAACTAACGACACTTAGAACATAATAAGGCTTTCAGAAACTTCACCAAGGTAACAGGTGTGAGTAATATAGGTAACCTTTTTTGTTCTCTCAGCGTATATTATGAAGAGGGTTATGTACACTAATTGAAACACCGCACCAACTGAATTGACCGTCATAACCATTATGTTATCAGGAGATATAATAGGCGATCCATACCACATGCTGATCAAGCAGTTCAAAAGGGCATATATGTATGGGAGCCCTGAGAACTCTTCAGTGGCACGGTTTCTCATTATTCTTCTAAATGTGTGTCTGAAAGTAAGAAATTAAAGTTAATTAAAAAACAAACCGGTGAGGAAATGAATACAAATCGTTCTCGTTCTCATGTTTTCTCACATTTAATTATTACCAAACTGATCAAAACTTACATTGGTGAAACAAACAGCCCAAAAGCAAAGATGTTCCCTGCAACAGATATTAAAAATCAGTGGAACCCCAATATGCGTATATACATATATCAATACAATCCTGGATTCAATTGCGAGAATCAGAGGTCATCACAGGTTACGATTCAACACTCAGAATTTGAAATAGCAGGAAATAATTTTTCTTAATATTTTTATATTTAAAGTTGCCGGTGTAACCGGTTGTTTCTGGATTTAAAGTTCTAAGACATGATTTGCGCACATGTCCAAGCATTAGTACCAGCATTCTGTTATAGTTCAACGCAAATTAGTGATGTCTGAGATTCCGAATTTGTTATCGAGCACAGTTAGCCTCAGAAACTACTTAGATGGACAAATCCCGCATTTATTAGTTGAACAGCTTAGTTTAGAGTACGCAGCACACAAAAGCTTTCAGCCAAACTAACATGTGAATCAAGAGTTGATGCATTGTTGTAGCTCAGTAATTTTGGACTCAACGTCGATATTGCTGCTTTCACGAAAGATATTTAAAACTGATATCAGTCAGGAAAAACGCATGGCAAATTGGCAATACATCAAATATTGCTGCAAAGCTTTGAACTTTTGCATGATAACTTGGTAGCACATGGGAAAAAGAGAATGTTTTGAAGATGCACAAACAATTGGTCTTGAAGATTTATAATTCTCTCTCATCACTGCAAAATAACATCAATATGTTTTCCAATTTAAAAACTCTCGTCGATAACGATTGTCAACTAACAATCCTGATATCAAACAACAACGTGGGCTGCTGAACTAACTTCAAGACTTTTGCCCAGTTGCCTAGAAATCAACAGAGCCAACAGTTTCCCACCAAAATTAACCTACTGGAATATCAGACCTCCACCAAAAAAGTTATCCTTCCTTTTGCAATGAATGCAATACCAGAAACCAAGGTTTAATCTTTGATGGGTAATTTCAGTTCTTAATTAAGAAAAATTAAAAGCCAAAAACAGTAACAATTCAGACAATGATCGCAAAAACAAAAAAGATTCAAGAGAATAATAGCACCTGCAATTCCAGCTGCACCTTTGCAGATTATGAACACGGGATTTGAAGGTGAAAAAACCATCAGTCCCTTCAATTCCAACTCCAACTCCACACTAAACAACCAGAAAGCAAACCCAAATCACCTTTCAAGAAAAACCCAAGAGAGTTATAGGTAAACCTCCTTCTCTCTCTCTCTCTCTCTCTCTCTCTCTCTCTCTCAAATATTGGAAATTTGGCAGAGCCGCCCAGGTCTCATCAGAGAAAAGCAGAGGAGCTATCGCTTAATAAGCACATGTCCTTATAATTGTTATCTGCCTCTCATTATATTTTATATTTCGACAATTTGCAAATGTAGAACACTCCAAGGCTTTCAAGACTCCAACTTGGGACTATTCAAGGGGTAGACTAATAAAAGCTTAGACATTTCTTGCTGCTTGGTCCTACTGTTCCTCGGTATTATCCTACGCTTATAAGTAATAAGTTTTAAATTAAGCGAGAAAAGCTCGATAACAAATTATTATATTAATTTATCGTGTAGCTTAACTTAAATTTGTTTTTTATTACTTATTTTTACTTCTCACATATTTTTTTAATTTTCGACCGTCGGATTAGATAAATTGAATAAGATCAAATGATATAAATTAACAAGAGGTGTATGAAAGATAAAAAATAATGTGTTGATAACACACCTCTATTAAATCCTCATACCGAATATAAATATAATAGGCTTATTCTGTAGCTTAATTCAAATTTCTTATTTCCAGTTATATTACGACGCTTGATAAATTGGGTTTGAGATAGGAGAAAAATCTCTCATACTTGTGTGTTAATTGACACACGTGTAACAATTAATGGGTGGATGGTGTTAATTCGAACAAGGAATGCTGAGCCGGCTGATATTAACGAAGTTATGAGTGGACCACTACAATCACATGCTTGGTGTCATTATGCACATTAGGTACGACAGGTCCGACAACTCCCCTCATTTGACATTTCTACTATCATGACATGTTATAAACATGGATCGAATCGTGGACCCGTGGTTCATATTTAGATTAAATCTGGATTCCAAAGATAAGTCTTTGAGGGATTGAGAGACCGCAATAATGGCAAGTGGTATTTTTCCAGAGGAAAAAGTTGAGTCTTGTCGGATGGTATGGATTCGAATTTTGTTGATGACATCTAATTTATTGTTTGACAAAAAAAAAAAAAGACATTATGGGTTATTTAAAGGGAAGTGTTATTGACACTTCAAAAATCTCATTATACACTTCTCACTAATGTATTTTTCTTTCCGAATATAGAAAGTTTGGAGTGTATAATGAGATTTTTGGAGTGCTAATAACAATTCCCTATTTAAAAAGGTGTTCAATCTTAGAGAGTTTTGAGTTTTGAAGACAAATCCGTGATATTATTTTTTACATAATTTTTTACACGCGTTTCTGTGGTGCTCATTTCTTAAGGGGTGTGATATCCACACACCATATTTTACTTCTTACGCACCTTTTTAATTTTAGGCCATCGGATCGGATGAATTGAAGAAGATCAACAGACATAAATTATCAAGGGGTGTGTGAGAAGTAAAATGGGGTGTGTGGATAGCATACCCCTTTCTTAATGTATTTTAACGATCCAAATCTTTTATATTTTAGGTCTTCCCTCAAAGATCTTGTCTCTAAAAAAATACCATAATCTGAAACTATATGACCATTGGAATAATGATTTAAGGTTTCTTTGTGGAATTCGCTCATTTTCTTTACTACAAATGAATAACTTAATAGTTTTGAATTTGTCTAATTTTCTGCAATGATGATCTATGAGATGTTCTAAAAGATAAATGATTCAATTCGTTAAAATATATTACGAAGTAGACCTCATTAAAATATGTGTAAAAAAATTGATGTCACAGATCCGACTTTAGATTTTTAATTATCAAGGTTATAGATATGATTGTCAAATATCTATTTTACCCGGACGCATTGGATTTTCAAGTATTCTTGAGTGATATTTATGAGTTCAATTAATTTTTTGGTTGCGATTTTAAGTCAATTGAAGAAAAGATATTCATAATCGTCCATAAATTGCTAACGCTTCAAACATTATGAACATAAAAATTAATAATAGAAACTAAGAGTGATGTTGGACAAAACACGAAAAATGTAGTTTACCGAAAGAACATCCAAGTAGGAACTCTAGAGGATTTTCTCTGTAAAAATGCATATTATATCTCGAGTATAATGATGTAGATATTTCTTGTTGATTAAAAGGTTCCCTACTAGATGATTATAAGGAGATGCAACTATATCCATCTTGAGTGAAAGGTGTAAATATTTTGCCAACGAGGATCGGCTCACTTGGTTAGGTATCCTTTTTAATGTGTCACTTTACTTAGTGCGCGATCTATAAGTTTCTATGTAAATTTATATCGATGGTAGTTGATAGTTATTGTCAGCGTAAGTCATTTTCGGCTCGAGGTTCTTTGCCCTGGTGCTGGTGATGAGAGTAAAAGAAAGTAAAAAAAAAAACCTGAGAAAACAAAGTGAAAATTTTATTTTGTTCATTATAAATTATGGTAATTTATTTATTTTGGCTTTTGCTTAGATCATCTCTATTAAAAAAATTATAGGAGGTGATCAACAAGCTTGAGACGAAAGTCATAAGGCAACAATAGTTTTGTAGACTCACATGATTACTTTTTTCAAGAGCTTGTTGTAATCTTTTTTTTTTTTTGGGTCATTGTTGTAATCTAATTATATGCCACCAAACAAAACCAATAAATACTCCAACTTGGCACAATATATAGCCTAATTATTTTTTTTAAGAATAAAAATATTACAAAAAAAAAAAAAAGATTCTTTACGGCTTACATCGCCTAAACTTACAAAGAGAAACTATTACATAAGAAAAATTACTAAACTAAATACAATATTAAGTATAATCAGTATGTGTTAAATTAGCAAATTGTTATTAATTATGTTAACTTCTCTAAAAATAAGATTAATCGGATAATAGGAAGGGAATTGTTATTAGCACTCCAAAAATCTCATTTGACACTCCAAACTTTCTATAATTAGAAAGAAAAAAACACACTTGTGAGGAGTGTAGAATGAGATTTTTAAAGTGCTAATAATAGTTCCCAATAGAAAATCATATAGGCTGCCCACATGTTGTTTATTTAGGTATCGTATATAACTCACTTAAAGTGAATATTTATGTTCACCACTTTCAAATCGTTAGATGATTAGTTTAAATTTCGAGATGTGTACACTAGATAAACACAATCTTAAAATTTAACTCATCCAACGATAATAAATAAAGTGATTAACATTACCACTTGAAGGTGTTGGTGAGAAAAAAAGGCGGACAAGGATTGTCTGCCTTCCTATTTTCCATACCCTTTCATGCTTTCTTGTTTTGTGTGGTCACGGTTAAGCCACGTTAACATTTTATATTATTTTTTTTATAAAGATAATAAGACAAAAATAAATAGTAATATAAAATGTTGACGTGGCTTAACCGTGACCACACAAACAGAGGGTATGGAAGAGCATGAAAAATAGAAGGGCAGACAATCATTGTCCAAAAAAGGCACCCCCTAACTTAACTGTTTTGGACATAAAGAAAGTTGCACGCCTTCCATGCAGCTATTAAATTATTGATTGAAATAAAAAAGGGAGAAGCAATGTGGTATATAGAGTTCACCATAATTTAGGGCAATCATGTCTGTATAATTTAGGGAAATTAGGGAAATTTTCTTTTGTTTGACATGTACTTAACTTTTTCTTGTATAATTTGTACACCGACAGAGTACCACCATGCATGTGCAATCCATGCAATTGTCAAGATTGCGTGGAGAGACACGATCATTTTCAGCCTTTCACTTCACCACGTCAATACGTTACCGACTTAAATATCATTATAATTAGTAATGCACACTTTGACTTATGTTGGAAGATTAGATAATGTCCTTTTTATGAGCATTACAAAAGGATGTGAGAGAGGTTTGCAAATGACACATTTCAAGTAGGAATTTGTAAATTGGCTTTATATGTCTTTGTTGCTCATGGCGTACGTTCTACACACTCAAAAAGAAGAGCTAGGAAGAAGAAATACACGAAGAAAGAAGATAAAAAATTAACTTTGATTTGAAAAAAATTAAATAAAAACTTTGATCCATGACCGCACGATTTGCGTCAACAGCCACAGTTATGTGGTTCCCAGGATCCGCATACAGAAGCTCCGGAAAGGATCTAGACCCGCAGGACTTCCATTAGCATGAAACTATATAAGACGGACCCCCTTTCCGAGATACCCTAAACCCTAAACCCTAAAAGCGGCTCTGTGTCAACATCCTCCTCCACTCTCGATTTGATCGCATTCTCCTTGCTTTCTTCCTAACCCTAGTTTGGCTTAACAATGACAACTCCAAGAGGTATGGCCCTGAGGGTAGCCCAAGTAGGCGCCCGTCTAGGGTCTTTAAATTTTTTTTATATCATGTAATTAAAATATAAATACAAAATATATATATATATATATATATATATATATATATATCATAATTCATTTGTTAGTGCAGCGGAAAATGTTGGCTTCATTTTTCTTTGGGGTGTTGAGTTCGAAACACGAAGCTGCCTTTCAGTCACTAGATTTTTCTTGTTTTTCAAATTTACTGTCAATCCATCTATCCAAATGAATATAAAGTTATAAAACTCAAGTCTCTTTGCAATCTTTTTTCTTTCAACTTCTCATTCTCTCTATTTCTATTGAATGTTTAAACCAACTATCATATGGTCTTAAATGTACTTTAAGGTAATCAAAACTTTGAATTATATATTTTTCTTTTCAATAACTTTTTATTCAATCGATTATTTTAATATTCAATTCGTTAGTGTGATGTTGATTTTAGAAGAAGAAAAAAACACAAGAGAAACAATTGGCGTTGAATTAATTATACTCATCAATCAAGTTTTATTGTTATTTACTCTCTTGATCATCAAGTTTTATTGTTTTTCACTCTCAATCTTAAACTCTTGACTGCAAACATTTAGTACATTTGTGTCTAAAAACATGAATCATGTAATGTTTAAATAATGTTTGAATATTTATCTTCTTTTGATATTAATTTTTAATGATATTTGATGTGAAAATAGAACTTTTTATGTATTTAGTGAATTCTTTTTTCTACAAATCAATATACAAAGAACCGGAGATCAGAGAATTTTAGGGCCCCACTTCGAAGGCTCGCCTAGGGCTCCCAAATTCTCAGGGCCGGCCCTGAGAGGTATTATAATATTAGTAGTTATATTCATCGCCTCTCTTTACATATACCTACATATAAATTCATGTTTCAGTTTGTCTATTGCATGAATTCGGTCGCGCGCACTCACACCCTTGTGTTTTGCTGTTAGCATTGTTTTTTTTTTTTTTTAGTAAACTGTTGTTAGTATTGTTTGTGTATATTATGAAATCTATACCATTTTGTTTGGTCAAGGATGATTTGGACATAAACCTCCAAAGCTGACTGAAGCCTAATTTGTATAAAGATTTTTAGATATATGTGTGCGTTCGTGCTTGTGCATGTTTAATTGTTGCCATAATGCTATGTAGATATATTTGTTGTAAACTAAACTAAAATCCAATCAAGCAATAAACAAAACACAACGATTTCAGAGTTCCCTTAATATAGGAGTAGCTCTCTAACAACAGAAGTTTTATTGATTACCAACAAATACAAGAGAACTCACAAACACAAAGTGCTCTCAAGTATACAAACTTATGCCTCTCACAACTTTCACACATAAAACTCTATCCCACATCCATCTATTTATACTAATAGATGTCATAGGTTTAGACAAAGTCCCTAGAATATAGGAAACCAAATCCTATACTAAAATCAAATCCCAAACCAACTAGGAAACACAAATCCAAATATCTTGCGTCCAAGATATCCTTATCCTTTTTAGTTTAGGCATATTGATTTAATGCCAAATCCAACAATCTCCACCTTGGCATGAAATCCATAATGAGACATCAAACAACTCCCGTTGCTTCACCATATTGCAAGATCAAACTTGCTTCAACTGCACCAAATCTAAGCAGTACTAGAACTTAGCTGCATTAACCACTTTTGTCAACATATCAACTGGACTATCTTTTCTAGCAACATTTTTTAGACGAATCTCACCTTCAGCTACCACTTCTCTCACAAAATGATATCGTACATCAATGTGCTTAGTCCTAGCCTGATGTACATGATATATGGCCAAATAAATGGCACTTTGGCTATCACAGTATACATCCAACTTGTGTTGTTCTACACCTAAATCTCCTAACAACCCCAGAGTCCACATTGCTTCTTTGATAGCTTCAGCATCGCCATTTATTCTGCTTCTGTGGTTGATAGTGCCACTGTTGGTTGTAAAATTGATCTCTAGCATATATGACCATTTGCCATAGTAAACATATACCTAGTTGTCGATCTTCTCTTGTTTAAGTCTCCAGCAAAGTCTGAGTCCACATATCCAACTAAGAACTTATCAATTCCTTCATCACATCTTTCAAAACAAATACATTTGTCCCTAGTTCCATGTAAATACCTTAGTATCTACTTAGCAGCATTCCAATGCTCTCTTCCAAGATTATGCATGAATCTATTAACAATTCCACTTGCGTGTGCTATATCAGGACGAGTACACACCATAGCATACATTAATCCTCCAACCAAATTAGCATATAGAATACCATCCATCTTCATCTTTTCTTCATCAGTTTTGGGACATTGTTGACTGCTCAACTTGAAGTGAGCACCTAATGGAGTTCCTACAGGCTTAGTGTCTTTTGTTACTCCAAACATTTGTAACAACTTCTCAAGATATTGTTTCTGAGACAAACACACCAAACCTTTTTGTCTATTCTTGTGATCTCCATTCCCAATATTTTCTTTGCTTCATCGAGATCCTTCATTTCGAACTCCCTTCTCATTTGCTTCTTCAACTTTTCTATCTCTGAAATATTTCTTAAGGCTATGAGCATGTTGTCTACATAGATTAACAAGTACATGAATGAACCATCTTTCAACTTCTTGTGATAAACACAGTGATCATAGTGACTTCTTGTTTAGTCTTGACCCTTCATAAACTTGTCAAATCTTAAATACCACTGCATGGGTGACTGCTTCAAACCATAAAGAGATTTTTTAAGCTTACAAACCAATATTTATTTGCCCTTCACTTGATACCTCTCGGGTTGTCTCATATAAATCTCTTCATCCAAATTACCATGAAGGAATGTAGTCTTCACATCTAGTTGTACCAATTCAAGGTTGAATTGTGCAACTAGAGCAAACAATATTCGAATAGAGGGGTGCTTAACTACAGGAGAAAAAATCTCATTGTAATCTATTCCCTCATTCTGAGCATATCCTTTAGCCACTAGCCTACTGTTCTAAAAATCCCCGCCTAGCGCCGCCTAGCCTCGCCGAGGCGCTAGGCGGCTGGCTACCGCCCCGATTAATGCATAGGCGTTTGAAAATTAAGAAATGGTGCCTAGACCTGCTGAGGCACCTGCCTAGGCACCTGCCTAGCCCACCCATACCCGCCTAGGTTGCGACTCACTTAGGTAGAAAATAGATAACTTTCATTTTGTTTTTTATTTATTTTTTCAATAAATTGTAAGAAACTTGTTGAATACTTAAATGAGCACATTATATGCTTGTTCCCCATGTTTTCATTATGTTCCAATACTTCATAATATATGTGTCATTCTATTTTGTAGTTTATGATGAAATTATATATATTTTTAAGTATAAACATACACTTATTTACATGAAATATAATTGATTTAGTTAAATCCGCCTAATCCGCCTAGGCGCCCGCCTAGACCCTACCTAGTCGCCTAAGCGCTAGGCCTCAGCTCGCCGCCCGACTAGTGTCTATCGTCTTTTAGAACCTTTACTAAGCTCTTGTCATCCACTCCATCATTCTTTGCATAAACCCATTTGGAGCCAATTGCTTTCCTTCATCTATGCAGCTCCACCAATTCCCAAGTCTTATTCTTGTGAAGGGATAACATTTCATCGCCCATTGCATCATGCCATTTACTCTCCTCTTCACTATTTACTGCTTTTTCAAAATTAGTGGGAGTTTCAGCTTTAATTACTGGCAATGCATATACCATGCAGGCCATGCGATCTTTATATCTCGCAGGTAAGGATATGTCTCATTTTCCCTTCATTTTGGCTATGCAATCATCTTGTATCTTTAGTTCTTTTGATGGTGTTTCTTCTTTGTGATCACTCTCTTCATGTTCAAGTTGATCACCTAGTCTTTCTTCTTCCACAACTTCCTTACTTAGCTGTGAATTCACAACTACTTGTTCCCCAAGCTCCACCATCTGAACATCTTCCTTCAATTTCATGCTACTTTCATCGAATGTCACATCTCTACTTACTATAATCTTGTTCAACTTGGGACACCAAAGTTTGAAGCCTTTCACACCACTATGGAATCTCATAAGGACAACTTTCTTGGCTCGTGGATCCAGTTTGTTTTCCTTCACATGAAAGTAGACATTGCATCCAAACACTCGTAGCTTATCATAGTCCTGGGCTGGTTTTCTAGACCACACTTCAATGGGTGTTCTACCCTCCAATGTTGTTGATGGTAGTCGATTAAGCACATGACATGCATAGCTCAAAGCTTATGCCCAAAAACTCTTTAGCAACTTAGCTTGAGATAACATGCAATGAACTTTCTCGAGCAAGGTCCTATTTAGTCTTTCTGCAATCTCATTCTGCTGTGGAGTATGTCTGACACTGAAATGCTGAGTAATCCCTTCCTTTTTACACAATTTGAAGAAAGGATCAGAGGTATAGTCCCATTCATTGTCATTTCTCATTATCTTAATCTTCTTTCCAGTCATGTTCTCCACCATGTTCTTCTATTCCAGGAAGATGTCAAAAACCTTGTCCTTTCGTTTCATCATATATATCCATGATGTGCGAGAGTAGTCATTAATAAAATATACAAACCATCATTTTCCACCAAAAAAAGCATTCTTTGCAGGCCCCCAAACATCAGAGTGAACATAGTCCAAAATCCATTTCGTTTGATTAACAGCTGAGCCAAATTTCATCTTTGTTTGTTTGCCAAGAACGCAGTGCTCACAAAACTCTATCTTTCCAATTTTTGCTCCTTTTAAACACCTTTGTTGATCAATCCTTGCAATGCTTTTTCTTCTACATGTCTCAACCTAATGTGCCATAATGCAGACAAGTCACTTTTATCACTTTGCACTTCATCAGCTACCATAGCCACTCCATTTTCCAAAGTTTTTCCTTGTAGCATATAAAGTAAGCCATTCCGAGGCCCTTTCATTATGAAAAATGCTCTTTTAGCAAGTTTGAGCACGTTGTTATCATAGTACAACTTGTAGCCTTATGACTCGAGAGTGCCTAGTAAGATCAAATTTTTCTTCGGATTTAGAACGTACCTTACACCATGCAATTCTCGAATCACACCATCATGATGTTTGATCCTGATGTTTCCAATTCCTTGAGTTGTACATGGGTTATCATCTCTCATATACACAGTTCCATTCATAACTTTGAAGCTTGAAAACCAATGCCTTTGAAAAGTCATGTGATGAGTACAACCTGTGTCGAACATCCACTCTTTCATATAATCCACAGTGCTCAGATGCAGTTAGGGTATAGACAAATCATCATCCTCGACTTCAACCATATTTGCTTCTGAGTCATCCTTCTTCTTTCTAGTATTTTCTTTGATTTTAGCGTAGTCCTTCTTCCAATGTCCTTTTTCATGACAAAAAGCACACTCATCTTTGTCCAAGAACTTCCTATTCTTTCTTTGAGACTCCTCTAGTACGAGACCTACTATTTTTCCTGTATGAACCCTTCTTTTCTTTCGATCTCCCTCTCACCATCAAAGCTTCAGAGTTATTCATTTCTTGCCTTTCAAGGTGTCTCACCTCATGATTCATAAGAGCACTTGAGATTTCATCATACTTAATTGTCTACCTACCATAAATCCAAGTAGTCACGAAAGGCTCATAGGATTCAGGCAATGAGTTCATCAAGATCAAGGCCTTGTCTTCATCTTTGATTATCTCTTAAAGATTTGCCAGTTCAGCTAGAAGCTTGTTAAACTCTTATAGATGGCCAATCATCTTCGTGCCCTCTTTGTACTGGAACTTGTACAACTTGCTCTTGAGATGCAGTCGATTCTCTGCACTTTTCTTCATATATTTTGTCTCCAATGCATCCCACAATTCCTTCGCAAAAGTTATGTTCATCACACCTTACTTCTGTTGCTTTCCGAAGCATAGTCGAATTGTAAAATATGCATGAACATTCAATCTTTCCCATAGCAAAGTTGTTCGTTCCATCAAATTTCTCAATTTCAAACCTAGCACTCTGAACCGTCATCTTGATTCCGTAGTGCCGTAGTTTTCTTCAACATCATCACCACTAGTAGAATCACCAGTCTTCGTCATTGCTTGATAGTCACAACCCACGTAAGAACTTAAGCTCTTGATACCACTTGTTGTAAACTAAACCAAAAACCAATCAAGCAATAAACAAAACACAACGATTTCAGAGTTTCTCTAATATAGGAGTACCTCTCTAGCAACAGAAGCTTTATTGATTACCAACAAATACAAGAGAACTCACAAACACAAAGTGTTCTCAAGTATACAAACTTATGCCTCTCACAACTTTCACACACAAAACTCTATCCCACATCCATCTATTTATACTAATAGATGTCATAGGTTTAGACAAAGTCCCTAGAATATATGAAACCAAATCCTATACTAAAACCAAATCTCAAACCAACTAGGAAACACAAATCCAAATATCTTGCGTCCAAGATATCCTAGTCCTTTTTAGTTTAGGCATGTTGATTTAATGTCAAATCCAACAATATTTCATGTTCAAAATTAATGTGGTCGACTTTTCTTCCTTGACACTGAACGAATGTCTCATTGTATTAGCAAAACTATCTATATGAATCTAGATTAATGATTATCCATATGTTTTATGGATTTTCGATTGAATATAACAGAGGCAATTCTGGTAATCATGGTGTCCACAGAGGCCCTGCAGGCCCTCCTGGTCTTCGCCTAGGCCAAGCTCCTGGTGTCCGTAGAGGCCCCGCTGGCCCTCGTGGTGTCCGCAGAGGACCAGCTCCTGGTGAATTATCACCCATATGGTGTGCATGAAGAGGTTTTCAAACACACGTCCGTTAAAGGCGATGCTCTCATCACTAAAAACATGGTCCCTGGTGAATCTGTTTACAATGAGAAGCGCATCTCCGTTCAGGTTAGTTGGTTTTTTTTTTATTTTTAATATGTGCAGAATTGAGGATTCAGATCTTTTAATTTCATGAGAAGTTTATGCAGTTTTGTAACCGAAAAAAAAGTCTGTACTATATATGCATATTCAATATTCTTCCAAATATTATATGTATATGAGCCCCTTCTTACACATCCCAACTCGGTTGTGCACGAAGTAGGATTGATGTATAGTACTCTCATATTCCCTGTGTGGTACCATGTATACTATAGAGCCAAAAAAGAAGAAAAAATAGTACTGACCTATAAACAATCACTATGTGGTCAATACATGTTCACTATATGGACAATACGATCATGTATATGTTACCCCGCTCTGTGAACAGTGGAGTATGCCTTTATACATGCAAGTTTCTTCTTGATTACCTGTTTAATAATGTATGGAACTCCCCTTAATCTGTGGAACTGTGAAGTGCCTTTCCATGCAAGTTTCTTTTTTTTATTTATACAAAACATTTTAATTAATTAAGTTTGATGGCCTAACTGAGCCCTTTTAGTTTATATATGTTGCATTATGTAAAAGAACATTTTGCAGATAGTATGCAGTTATTTTTTTTGTGTGTATAGAATTGACTGTAATTACTTTGGAACTATTTCTTTTTTGTAATATTATTCAGAATGTAGATGGAACAAGGGTGGAATATAGGGTTTGGAACCCCTTTCGTTCAAACTGGGAGCTGCAATCTTGGCGGGCATTGACTATCATTGGGATTGTGATTTCCTCCATCTTGGACAATATTATAGACATGTGGAGCAGATTTTATTATACTTAATAGTTTTAGAAGTGGTGTATGCGGTTGAAGTTTCCCCTAGAAGTGGTAGGGACTTGGTAAACATGGCAAAGAAGAGAAATAATGTCATACCAATCATCGTAGACGCAAGACACCCAGCCAGATATTGGATGCTCGTCAGCCTTGTAGATGTCATATTTGCAGATGTTGCTCAGCCTGATCAGGTTTTTCTATACACTGAATCACCAATTCAGTGTTATATTTTATTTATATACAGAATTACTGTTTTAATTTTCATACTAAATGCTTTCTCATGGTAACAATGTTGATATGCCATAGTTCGCACAAGGGTTTTGCATTAGCCATATATGTTGCATTTGTTATATATAAACATGTTAAATCACCATTCAAAATTATTTAGGGACCATTTGAAAATCATTTCGTTTACTTTTATTGTATTTTCTTTTAAAATTAAAAACATTTCTAGTAACTATGTTCAATTGAAAACAAAAAATGGAAAGCTACTTTTTTATATTATTTTTTAGTTTTTAGAGACATGAAAACAAAAAATTGATATGAAACAGCCTTTACAAGATCAAATTTTTTTTTTAGATAAATTGTTTCTACTAATATTTTATTAGTAGTAGTTAATTTTTTTAATGCTCTTTCAAATAATTTGAAACATTTTTCAAAGTTTACATGTGGATTGATGCACGAAACTGTTGATTTTCAAAGCTTGAATTATTCTCGAATCTAGCATGTGATGTACTTAGGAATTCCATTGTCCAAAAATAAAGGGATTCAATACCGAGTATCTGATGCTAATTTGAGTTGATCATGTATTTGTTTCTCTTTTTTCATATTGAAAATCAAATTTTCTTTAAGAACAAATTAAGTTTAACTTATTAATTTTCTTTTTTCTTCTACTTTACCAAGAGTGTGAACTTTTTGACTTGTCACGTTTTAACTTTTGTCATGCTTTCAACAATATCTATTTGTGGATGTTGCCATTTTTCTTGTACTGATGACAGTTATGTCACATACGTCAAGTGACATAACTAACTTGTTGATTAATTATAGGGTTTGAGTTGTTTTAATATAGTACCAATTAAGCATGTGATGTACTCAGGGACACCATTTAAGCAATCAATTAAGGGTGATTCCAACATTGAGTTTCTGATGCTAATCTTGGTTATGAATTATTTTTACCTCATTTTATGCATTGATTTTCAACAATTTCATGAAAAATTTAAGATCTGGATACATTCAAGATCTACTTGGTGTGTGTGTGTGTATATTTCTAGCCTTGCATGTGCATGCATGCTTCCAAAATTAGAGGTAGTGATGACCATATATAATGCTTAATTTTATTCCCCTGGTCTGTTAAAGCTCAGAGAGATGGCGAGGAGGATATTAATCACTTTGTTTTTTCAGTCCATTTTGATTTTTGATTTCCCCCGAAAATCCGCTTTGCTATTAAACCCTTTCTGTGCAGGAAAGGATTTTAGGTTTGAATGCAAATTATTTCCTCAAAGTAGGAGGTGGTTGTTTGATCTCAATCAAGGGTTGTGTTGCCCTTTTTGTTCTGAAAACTACTAATATATTGTTTCAACTTATATTTTAGGCATTCTGCCGGTTTTCACACTTGAACACGTACTCCATTACCTATAATTTCCCACTAAACTTTAGACCAAACCTTTTATGCATGGTCACTTTAACCAAATGTCGTATAATAACTTTGTTAAAATTGTCACATTTTAATAAACTAATAAATTATTGGCATGGACGTATACATAGAAAATTAGATGCAATGTGGGGAAATATGATGGTTGGGGAAATAGGCATTTCTAGTAGTTTAATGGGGTCCAAATAAAAGTTTAGGGAGCAAATCGGCATTGGGGTACTAGTTCAGAAAGAAAATCTAATATATTTGTTTCCAAATGGTCAGTGTAAAAGGGTTGGGTTTATATTTTGTTCCGGCGTTTTTCCAGGCAAATTTCATGGACGTACTCTTCCTGCTGAGAAAGTTTATGAACATGAAATGGAAAGAATGAGGGCTGAACAGTTGAAGCCTAAACAAAGGGTGACACTTGAGCCATTTGAAACGAGACCATGCTTGCGTAGTTGGTGGATGCCGAATGCCAATAAAGATAGAAAATGAACTCTCTGAAAGTTGGTGTATGCGTGCATGCCTGCAGAAGATTGTCTCTCTTTTGAGATTCAGCTCTGCTAGAATACTCTTACGATTTCAAATTCCTTCCTTAATTAAGACTTATTGGAATATTTATTACTACGAATTAAAATTATGCTAGTGCTTGCAAATGGGATAAGTGATAATTTTTTGGTTTAATATCAATAAAGATTTATTTGCTTGTTTTGGAATTCCATGAATTTGTCATCACATGGAATTATCATTATTGATAGAAATCATATGAATTATTTTGCAATTTGACCCTTTTGTTTTTTTAGAACTTTTGAGTGTGATGTAGGACATGAAACTGGGTATTTTCATTTCGTTCGAACTTGCCTTTAACGAGAATTGGACTAAAACTCCGTTATAAGACTATGGAACTAAGTGACAATTATAGAGACACATTAAACGTTTGTAATAATTTCTTTACTGATGATACGAACAAGAATTTTTCATCCTTAAATGTTTTTTTTTCCATTCTTAAGTTGAAAGTGAGTTCAAATCAAATTATTATGGTACCTTTGTGTAGCTTAACCGATGCCCTCTATCTCCTTAATATAAACATTTCGTTGTACTAAAAAATTATAGGCAAATTTCATTGTTTTGGCTTAGGTTCATGTTTCGTATCATGTATGCATTTATATGTATAGCACATACATTCATGTATCATCTAGCTATACAAGAGTGGTTTGGACCCTTAATTTTTGAATTTCATCTATCTATCGACAATATATTTAAATTTCTCTCATTAAGGGTGTTCTTTTCCTTGTGGATTCAAAGCATTCCACTTCAAGAGCCAAGGTCTAAAACCATAATTTTATTTTGATAGTTCGGTTAGCTTGATCATATGCAATGCTCATTGCACTTGAAAATCATCCATTTGAGCGGCTTTTCAAGTAATGAGGTACTACCTATTTACTACCAAAATTGATGCAGAAACCTTGAAACTCAACATGGATGTGATTCTCTTCCCCGTTTGTCGGAATACAATCACGTGGCTTCGCAAGAACCATTTGATGAAGTCGATCATTCCATTCAATAACAATATAAACTTCCCAAAGTTGGATCCTAACTTCTTGTAGTAGAACACTTTCAAGACTAAAATAAATGGTTTACACCCTTTGTTTTTTTTGACAAAAATATTCTAAAATGCTCTGATTTATAGGGATGAGTCAGCCACACTACCTTAGTCAACATGTCGAAAATTTGTCATTATATATTGGTGTGAATTACAAAATCATTTTCTCGTTTTTTTTTTATTATTTATAAAACGATATTGGTTGTAGTAAGTTGGACTCAACAACACAATGAGTCAATTATATTTAGTATAGGCTCGTCATTCATAAAAGTTAAATTTAAAACTTTATTTTGTTTACAAGTAAAAATAAATACCACAAGACCGTCAGTCCTTTACTCGAGTGTTATTATTTACCTGTCCAAATTTTAAGATACCCTCTTTTGCAACATAGACAGGTGAGATTGGATCATCATCAGATATTAAACAATTTGGTCAACCTGTTCTTATTTTGTTGGTGATCTTGATCAAGAATGAAAAACAATTCCCCACTCCTCTCCACATCTTCCATCCAGCTATTAGATTATAGTTTTAGAGAAGACAGCAAACATGTGCTAGATCCTGGAATTGCCCATAATTTAGGCCGAAAACAATGAATTATGTAAGGGACAAAGAATGATATGCCAGGGTTTTGCAAGTATAATATATATAAACAGCACTTCAACATCTCTTTCAACCTTTCACTTGATCACGTTGCAACCTAAGATAATAATTAATGCATGCTTCGGTGATTTGCATTGTATTTGTTTTTTCTTAAAAATGACCAGCTGGTGGCTTCATCATGGCAGTCTATTCTCTTGGAGCTCAGGCAGATTCATAGAGACATTTCAACATCCCTCAGACCACCATCGTGTGATTCACTAGAGCCAAGATCGAACCCAAGACATTCTTCAAGTATTTGCATTGTATCTTGATGAAAGCGATTTGTGATGATCTGATTAATTATTTCACATGTATTTTGATGATTAGGGTTCAGGGATTGTTCTTTAATTATATACGGAAGATGAGTAAGAATGTTGAACAAAACACAAAATCAACTGCAAACAAATTGAGGTTAGCAAAGCTTTATATTATGTGTCGATTTACAAAATGGAATGGCCTTGTTTTTTTACTATTATTTATACACGAGATATTCTACTTTAAATTTACGCAAAAAAAAAATAAAATTCAAACATAGATGCAAAATGAGTAATTGCTAGCGTACTTAAAGAGCAATCTTCTTTTAACTTCAGCATGACACAGTCTCCTTGCACTATTAGCCTATTAGGGCAAACCCCATATAGTGGCTAACATCATATTCCTTTTAAGTTCAATACACACACACACACACATATATATATAAAGAAAAACGATGAGGAGAGAAAAAATATAATTCAGAAATTTCAATCATCTTTTTTTTTTCTCCCAAAATTGAATGGAAAACGGAAAAGAGGTATAAAAGACAATAAAACTTATCATGTAACGATTAAAAAACCTTCAGTTTCAGACAACTATTTAACACATGAGCAATTGCGGTTAACATTTTTACCTATATTTGAATTCTAGATTGTTTCAAAATTTTGACAAAATAAAGAAAAACAGCCAACAATGCATATTGAAAAATTTTAAATGACTGAAAACGAAAAAAAAAAAAGAAAAATATTCAACAATAAGCGTCAAAAGTACAAAAAGATCTTAGCGTTAAAGGTTATAATTGAAACATTTTCAGTTTCACACAACCAATTGACGCGTTAACGACTGTTGGTAACATTTTTTACTTACGTTGAATAAATTTGAACTACTGTTATTAATAATGTACGTGTCACAATCTGATTGGCCTTATTAAGAATTTCACCTGTCAAGACCACAACTTCAACTGATCTTGACCTCATAGATGATCACAATTTTGACTTGCAAACCAAAATTTGCGCCCAACCTACCCCTACAAAAGAGGCGGGCCCACAAAACGTGCGCTGGTGTAATTTCCTCAACCATAAAGGGTATTTTGGTCATTCGGTCTCTTCTACGGCTCCCCTTAACTGTTTCTAAGATTTACAGAGACTCTGCATCTCCATTCTTTCACAAGTCAATCCGTGGCCATTTTTCGCTCTCTAATTTCTCTGTCTGAATCTCTCTCTCTCTCTCTCTTTTCGTTGGCCTCCTGAGGATTCGTCTCTGAATTTCTCCATCTGGGTTGGTCGATCTTGATCGAAGTCAAGTTTGTAAGTAAGCATATCACTCTGTTTTTTGCAATTTTTTGTTACATTTTATGTGGCCAAAGTGTTGGGTCATAAAAATAAAAATAAAAGTACTGGATCATTGCATTAGTTGTGGTAGTTGTGATTTGGGTACTTTTGCATCGTTAGATCTGTGATAAATTTGTAGAGTTTTGAGTGTTGGGTTTGCTATTAAGCTTGATTTACTAACATGGCATTACTTGGTTTGATCTGGGATCTGTGAAATGGGTTCTCATCAATGGGGATCAGATTCTGATCTTTTTATGTTTGATCCAAATGGGTTGGATGATTTGATGTTATTGTGTGTTTCTGAATATGCATGATCTGAAAGTTGATATATTGGGTCTGTTAGATGTGATAGGATTTGAATGTTTTTGTAATGTGTTGTGATGTTGCTTCTGTTTGATATCGATTCGGCTATGTTTACTTGCTTGTAGGGGAAGGAAAAAACATAAAGGAAAAGTTAATGCTTAGTACATAATGAGGTGGTGGTAACTTTTTATGATACTGATGACTGATGAGTCATTTCTAAGAAATTGGTTGTATAGGATGTACTTGATTTCGTGATTTTGAGGTTTTAATCAACAAATTAGAAAGTTCATGTGATTTTGGTTGCTCTGTTTTAAACTAAGGGGATCCGCCATTAGAAAGTTAGGGCTTTATCACGACATGGGTTCCCATTCTGGTTATATTTTGGTATGTGTCGTGATAGCTTCGGTTCTCATTGTGGTTTCCTAATGTTTGATCTGTAGAGGTTTCCCCGACATGGGTTCATATACCCCGAAGAACATCCTCATAACTGGGGCTGCTGGCTTTATTGCATCTCATGTTGCCAACCGGCTCATCCGCAGTTACCCTGACTACAACATTGTTGTGCTTGACAAGCTTGACTATTGTTCAAATCTGAAAAACCTCTTTCCCTCGAAGCCATCACCCAATTTCAAGTTTGTTAAGGGGGACATTGGCAGTGCTGACCTTGTCAACTATCTCCTCATCACTGAGTCGATTGATACCATAATGCATTTTGCTGCCCAGACCCATGTCGACAACTCCTTTGGTAACAGCTTTGAGTTCACAAAGAACAACATCTACGGCACCCATGTTCTCCTAGAAGCTTGCAAAGTCACTGGACAAATCAAGAGGTTCATCCATGTCAGCACAGATGAGGTCTATGGTGAGACTGATGAAGATGCTGTTGTGGGAAACCATGAAGCATCTCAACTTCTCCCAACAAATCCATACTCCGCAACAAAAGCGGGAGCAGAAATGCTTGTTATGGCATATGGCAGATCCTATGGATTGCCTGTTATAACGACCCGTGGAAACAATGTCTATGGACCAAATCAATTTCCTGAAAAATTGATTCCAAAGTTTATTCTGTTGGCCATGCAAGGGAAGCCTCTGCCCATTCACGGGGATGGTTCTAACGTGAGAAGCTATCTGTATTGCGAGGATGTTGCTGAGGCTTTTGAGCTCATTCTTCACAAAGGAGAGATTGGACATGTGTACAATATTGGAACAAAGAGGGAAAGGAGAGTTATTGATGTGGCCGAAGATATATGCAGACTTTTCTCAATTGACCCAGAGACAAACATCAAGTTTGTTGAAAACAGACCTTTCAATGATCAGAGGTATTTCCTAGATGATGAGAAGCTGAAGATT
Organism: Malus fusca; assembly: GCA_035220775.1. Taxonomy (NCBI): domain Eukaryota; kingdom Viridiplantae; phylum Streptophyta; class Magnoliopsida; order Rosales; family Rosaceae; genus Malus; species Malus fusca. The sequence goes on along the minus strand of CM069061.1, from coordinate 32,722,986 downwards.
TTGGGGTGGTCAGAACGAACTCAGTGGCAAGATGGGTTGAAGAAGACTATAGAATGGTACACTCAGAATCCTGATTGGTGGGGTGATGTATCTGGGGCTCTGCTACCTCATCCTCGAATGCTGATGATGCCTGGTGGGATTGAGAGACAATCGGAAGAGTCTGAAGAGGGTAAATCTGAATCCTTTGTCTCAAGCAATCCCCGAATGTTGGTTCCACCTTCCAAAGCCAGTGGCACTCCTCTTAAACCTCCCTATAAGTTCTTGATCTATGGTAGGACTGGCTGGATTGGGGGTGTACTTGGGAAGCTATGTGAAAAACAAGGGATTCCTTATGAATATGGAAAAGGGCGTCTGGAGGATCGCTCATCACTATTGGCAGATATTCAGAATGTCAAGCCAACCCATGTGTTCAATGCTGCTGGTGTCACTGGTAGACCTAATGTTGATTGGTGCGAATCTCATAAAGCAGAAACAATTCGAGTCAATGTTGCTGGAACCTTGACCTTGGCAGATGTTTGCAGACAGCATGGACTCCTGATGATGAACTTTGCTACTGGGTGTATATTTGAATATGACGCTAAACATCCAGAGGGTTCGGGAATTGGGTTCAAGGAAGAAGACACACCCAATTTCCACGGTTCCTTCTACTCAAAAACCAAGGCCATGGTAAATTTCACTCAGACTTCCTGGTTTTGTTCTCTATTCTTTATTTTTCTCAAGTCTTATATTTGTTATTTATTTTTAATCAGGTTGAGGAACTCTTGAAAGAATTCGACAATGTCTGCACTCTCAGAGTTCGGATGCCCATCTCATCTGACCTGAACAACCCTCGCAACTTCATCACCAAGATCTCTCGTTATAACAAAGTGGTAAACATTCCTAACAGCATGACCATCCTGGATGAATTACTACCCATTTCTATTGAGATGGCGAAGCGGAACTTGAGGGGCATATGGAACTTCACAAACCCTGGCGTCGTGAGCCATAATGAGATCCTGGAGATGTACAAGAAATACATTGACCCGAAGTTTACATGGGCTAACTTCACGCTCGAAGAGCAAGCCAAGGTTATAGTTGCAGCTCGAAGCAACAACGAAATGGATGCGTCCAAGTTGAAGAAAGAGTTCCCCGAGTTGCTACCAATCAAGGAGTCGCTGATTAAGTATGTCTTTGAACCAAACAAGAAGGTGTAAGCAAATTTCAGTTATCGAGCGCAGTATAACCTTCGACATCCACATTAGCAGGCGATATGTTTCCTCGATTCAGTTTGATCAATATCACTCATTACGCATTCTTACCTTGTCATTGTTTCTTCTATGCCTAGAGGGTGTTTGGTATAATTCAACCGAGTGTGCTTCCTCTGTTTTCGTCGGTGTATCTTACTTAGTTTCTTTGGTGTTCCATTTGACAAAAACTTTCGACGGGTTCGGTTTTCCCTATAGATATAATTCTGTAAGCTTTTTTTGACATTCTTTTCAATGAAGATGTGGAGATGTGGTGTTATAATTATCTTGTTACCAGCTTATATATCCACTGAGTCGTTCATTGCTTGAATTCAAGAGCTAAAAGAAATGAAATCCTGAGAGAAATGGTGTAAATTTGCAGCGGTATATTGTTTATCCATGGTTTTGTACACCATAGTAATTATTCTGTTACACTATGTTGGGATGCGGGAAATAAACTTGGAATTTTGACAAAAATCAGAATTTATAAAATCACATGCACCAATTCCTTTAGATTCATAAACATAGAAACTTAGAATTCCCGCTTGGGAAAAAAAAAATGGAATTTGGGACTCCCAAGTTAAAATTGTATGTAAATATGTGTCATTTTCCAAATTTCCAGGATTGAGAGTTTAAAAATAACAAATTATGTATTCAAATCCTATTGTTCTTTTAGGTTAACCAAACAAGAAAATTCATAAATTCTAGAAAATAAAATTCCTTCATTTTAATTTTTTAAATAATCTTAAATTTCTTCATCCAAATAAAGTATTAGGTTCCAATTGTCACACCAAAAAAATATATTATATATTGAGTAGTTTAAGAACTTGGGCACTCTCCTCGTACAAGTCGGTTTTAAGGCCAAGTTCCACTAGTGGGTTCTTAACAATTAGTATCGGAGCCAAATTTCACGACGATGCCTAGACTCCGCAGAGTTGAGCCAAATTTAACAATTTTTTATAGGGGAAGAGACTTCTGCCCTCAATTTATACACTCCTTAATTTGTACGTTGACTCTCCTTTGATTTCAAAGTAAAGAGTACATAAAGCCGTCTGCAGGTGTGCATGGTTAAAGAGCGGTGTGCTATGTTTTAGCCCTCCAAAATATATCTTTAGTGTGTTGTCTTTGAAAGATTTTTTCAGCGTGCCGGGAATACGGCTCGGTACAATAGATGTCACTATACAAGTAATTGGATACTTTAAAAAAAAAATATTTCAACCACTTGTATTATGATACTTGGTGTACCAAACGTATTTCGGACACATTGAAAAAATTATCTTTCTTGGCTCTAATTGTTTATTGGATGTAGAGAGAGAATATAAGAAATAAGAAATAAGAACCTTGCTTACTAAGATATAGCCCCATGTGGGCTCCGCAAAAGTTTGTCGGAGGGTTGCCCACTCGAGAGCTACAAGTCGCCAGCCTTGCTTGCTTACTAGGATATAGCCTCTTGTCGAACAGGGATATAGCCTTAAGTCTTTCATCATCAGTGTGGTTTAGATGGTTTCAGTACCTAAACTAACAATAATCTAATACTTCAGCTGAAGCATTAGAAATATCTACAGTCCAAACAGCTACCAAGTGAAGCTACACTTTGGAGAAATTCGAGAGCATTATATCTCTGAACCGGAAGATGAAACGCTTGCAGAAGAGGCACCCGCCAATTCCTTCAGAAACGAGACAACATCATCCGAGGACTGAAGTAGATACCGAGCATTTGTGCGAGTCCGCCCGACAGCGCAAGAGTAGTAGTTCTCCTTCTTTAGATCAAGTACGTTCCACGAAACCTTTTCTGGAGATGGCCATCGTGGATTCGTGGTGTTGTGATTTGCATTTTTCTTCTCATGGTTTGGTAAAGGCGCCCGTTGCGCTTTGCTCTGAGACGATTTTGAGCCGCTTTTGATGGCCGGAGCCTTCAAAGAAGATCGCCTCTCGTTAGGCTTTAGTCCATCAGGTATCTTGGTTCTTGGAAGACTACTCGGATCAGGCGGAAGATCTGGCTCGAAAAAGGTGTACACATCTTCATCCTGTAATGAAAATGAAACAGACGCTTGAATACCACAAGAATATCATAAATCGATGAAAAAAAGAGGGTTTCGAGTGTTGAACGCTACTCAAATAACTGGGTTGAGAGACGAGAAAACGCATGACTTGCGGAACAAGTTACCTTCCCAAGAAAATGGCCAATACACAGCACATAATCAATGGGGGATGTCATGGATTTACTGTGAACTATCTCTCCCAATATACGGTCAATTGCTGCACCCTGAACCGGAACAGAAAATTTTCAGAAATGAAAAACAAACAAATCATCTGTTGTATGAAAAATATACGCAACGGGCAGAAAAGCATCCATAGATTCACCTTTGTCACACCAACTGCTCGAACCTCAACAGACCGGCTACCTTGAACAACATCAACAGAGGCATTAGAAATTGGGCCAGTCCAGAGATGCTGCAGCATATCTCTGGCTTGAAGTCTCCCAAAATCAATATCTACAATTATGATAAGGTGAAAAAGAAACAGATAGGTATGAGAGTAACCAAAAGTTACACATTCAAAAAACCATCTCCAAGTGAAATCGGGTTCAATGAACCCAATTTCTTTTTCTGGTTAGATGGTTGGAAAAAAAAGCTAGTACCTGCATATTTATAATTCCACACAAGGGAAGTTTGACGACGTTCATAATGTGATCGCGGTGTTCTCTCTTTGAAATACTCAAAAACATGCTGAAACAATAACATCAGCATTGTAAGTATGAAGGAAAGACGATACAAGTAAAAGGAATATAGCGGAATTCAAGGCTCAAGAGCACCTCCACACTGTTGACCCATTCCATATTCACATGTTCAGGCATTGTTGTCATCCATTCTCCCTTTGTAAGGCGTAAAAACATCCCGTTTTCAGCTGCCAACCACATGTCAAGCTCCCCAAAGTTCTGTAAAAACACCCCAATTAGAAAAGGGATAAGGTAAGGGTAGTAAAGAATTTAGATGTGGAAAGGGATGATTTACATCATCTAAGACATGTCTCTCACTCCCACTAAGGAGGACAATAGTTGTTGTTGGATCATTGCAGAGTGCTGACAAGGTTTCTTTCAATTTGGGGTGCAGTTTAAGTTCCATTTCTTTTATTTGATCACCTCGCCTCTCAGGTGTGTCCACCGATTCAGTTAATGTTGCATTGAATCCCTGAGTTCCAATCACCAGAAAGATCAGAAGGATGAAAGAAAACGCCAACCAGATGTAAAACCATAAAACCTCCTTTTAACTACAATGCCTACACAATCTGGAAAAGTTGTACGTCTTAAGAAGAGAATTCAGCTCCTTATGGTCATCGAAGAATTGAAAAAAGAAGTATAACAATCAATGAGATAGCTGACAACTTCATGTTTAATGGTATCGAAATTGGTTTTTCTTGATGTACTATTATCTACTATAAATGTCATACACTTCCACTAAATGACCGAAACCTATTATTTGGGGAGTGAGATTTGGTGTGTACATAGAGATTTGGTTACCAATAAGACTATTCTGCAAAACCTAACCATTATGTGCATCAAGCTTCCAATAATTGACCAAGAATACCATGAAAAAATTCATCAAATTTGAATACCATGCAGATATATGATATGTAAAGAAAGATTCAATAGAGGTACATGGACATTACTTCTTAACTGGGACATTCCTATGACATACCAGTATGATCAATCGATTATTTGCTTGCAAATAACTTTGAATTGCATCCTTGTTTGGAAGTGGCGGTGGCACCTGTCTGGTCCGTAATTGCGCCGCTACAACAGTATCGTTCAGTTCACTGAAAAATAGTAATATGCATGTCAAGTTTCAGTATACAATCCATCTACTACATTTCGAAAGGGTCAAGGTATCAGAAACTGCATATGCAGAAATGTATCCAACGTCCGGTAAAAGAAACATATCCAAATTTTTATGGGTTTTTTCATTGTCCTCAAATGCTTAAACTGATAGGATGTACAACAACAACACCTTTTCCCACTAAGTGGGGTCGAAACTGATAGGATGTAAAGGGAAAAAAAATTAACACTCTCAATGTATGCCACTCCCAATCAGTAGGAACCATGTTAAATTATTTTGGTTTACCATCGTCAGACATAGCAAAGAAATAGTTTTGTGCTTCAAGAATTAAACGCATGACACTCAAGCATGCATACCTTACAAAAGTTTCGGCCCATTCCTGTGCAGTGTGGGCTATCACGTGTAAAAAATTATGCTTATGTCGCTTCTCTCTTTCTTCAGAGTCCATATTCAATGCTTGAGCAATTGAATTGGCAACTTCTGTGATGTTCCATGGGTTCACTAGAATTGCTCCAGCACCTAAAGACTGTGCGGCACCAGCAAACTACAGAAGGAACAAGAAGTGCCAAAGCAAGAAAAGGCACGAGGTAAAAAGATTACACTCCACTTTCCATTCCAGCAAATTTATGACACTAACTTCCACTAGAGTTTACAGTTCTAAGACCAAATATTAGATTGTTTTAAAGATGATTATGTATGCTTTTTGAAATCAGATAAACTTTTCGTGCATCGGATCCAATCCATGTAACATGACAGCTATAAAGACAGAAGATATGTTCATCAAATTGGTAGAAATGAGACGTTGAATGAAGATAAAGCATAAGAAAGCATGCAAGTTTCTAGTTATTACCTCACTCAGAATAAGGACCCCTCTCTTTGCATCCTGGCATGCCACAAACTCATAACTGACAAGATTCATTCCGTCCCTCAGGGATGTGACAAGTGCTACATCTGGACAAATTGGAAATGAAAAAAAAAAAGAGACAGAAGGAGACATCACTAGCTGAAAATTTATATATACATTTTCTTAGATACTAGCTGAAAAGTTATGTCAAAAAATTATTTGCTCGAAAAAAATTATGGGTAAAAAGAAACAGGGAACCAGAGCCAGAGTATGTAGAATAGTACCAGTTACAGCATATAGTGCACACAATTCATGAAAGTCGAGAGAACAATCCTGCAGACAATGAAAGAATTGATTAGGAAGTATTACATTCAAATCAAATGTAGTAGATCTTGAAACTTGAAATAGATGAAAAAACAACTACCGCTATTGATCATAATGGCGATTAAACTATTACACTCTATCAAGTAATGCTAAGCAGGAGAGAGATAACTCCACGACAGATGAACTATAAGTTTTTAACTAACTAATGAACCTTGTTTCATAAATCTAGCATTTCAAATTCAAATTATGCCTGCGAATATGCTATCATCATACAGAAAGTTAACAAAGACCAATAACGTGACATCAACTGAGTGACAAATATGCCCTTTCAATAATATATCATGGAATAGTTACTTAGGAAACAAGGACATACCAGGTGATGTATTGGGACAGCGGTCAAAGTTCCAAATCTGCCATTAATTCTCCCAACAATTTCATGAACCTGGCTTGTAAGTTTTTGATCTGCAGAAATGCAAGATATGTAGTTTATACCTCATAATCAAGATAAAACAAAGAAATGAAACGAGTATATAGATCCTACCCTATTCTACTCGCAACTAAGAGTACAAAAACCAATTGACAAAGCATCTTAAGGAGGGGGCATACACTCTGGAACATCTGTTCTTGTTGGCACTGCAATTTGCAGCAAAACCACTTTGTCACGCCAAGTTGGGTTTTCCTCAAGAAACTTTTCAAACGCCAGTAACTTTTGAGGAATTCCTTTAATCATATCAAGGCGATCAACACCTAGCATTACCTGCAATGTTAAAAAACAGTCATATAACTAGAGAAAAAAGAGGCATAAATTTGGAAATGTTATTTGTTTTTCCTCACTGAAGAGTCTAAACAAAAACAAAAAGCTTCTAAGGCTTCTATTCCCAAAATCTTTTTCGAAAATGAACTAACTTATGAAGTCCCTTTGAGTAATGATGCCAAAAAATAAAGAAGGTTAACAGAAATAAATCTCTGTGTTTGAGTTGCATGACTGATCGTTGCTACTCTCACTGAAACAACAAAAGAATATGTACCTTTCTCCCAGCGAACCGTTCTTTCATTTTCTTAATGTGTTCTTGGACTTGAGGAACCTCAAGTCCACGTATGAAGCGGTCTGAATCAATTCCAATAGGAAACTGAAATTAAAGCACACATAACGTAGCAAGTACAGCTAGAATTAGATTCCAATGCATGTATATCAGTCAAAATTTTAAACACTAAACTTTGTATAAAAAGATACTAGAAACCTTCAAAGATAAAGTACCAAAAAAAAAAAAAAAAAACAGGTAACAATTAAACAGATACAGACCGCAGCCACTCGAGTAAGCCTCCCTTGATCCTCAACTCCTTCAGGTGTACCCTCAAGTCCAAGAATGCGAGTGCAAGCACTAACAAAGTGCCGTGCATAGTCATAAGTGTGAAAACTGAAAAACAAGACAAAAGTCACAAAACTTTATAGTCGTTATGCGTATTACATTTTTGTGCAAGAAATCACTTCACACAACATCTCAAAGTAGCAAACAGAAGCAGTCAACACTATTCCCTTCCTGGTAATTGGATACCATATTATTGCCTCCTCATTTTGCTAATTGAAATTGAATCACGCTTTAATGGTACAGACCCATTAGACATTCTATTATTTTATGGTTATTCTGGATGATTGTAGCATAATTCAAAAGAGGAACGGAGGCAATGTTCAATGCATAAGATCAACAAAAAGACATCAAAACACTCTATTTCTACATAAATGGGGTTTTCTATTTCTGAAATTTCTGAACCATGTGAAAAACAATAAGCTATATCATGCCTCATGCCAGCAAACTAATGCAGTTGAAGATAGATTAAGCATAAAAGAAAAAAAATATCACGGCTAGACCTAAATATTATGCATCAAGGATGAAAACCAGATAGTGTTAAGAATTTGAGGAATAGAACAAGATGTCATTAGTTTTTGCTGATATTTTTTACGGATAACCTAAATGTCAAGAAGAGAGGGTGCTTCTAGCAATTGGTATAGATATTTTAAGGATATGTTTTGGCCTGATATTGCGTGCATATGTCAGCGAAAACATGAAATACTTTCTCAATGGTAGATGCAAAGACAACCAAGCTTGATAGATTCGAAAGATATGCCAAGTCTAGTAACAGCATTTCTCAATTACCCAGCAAGGTAAATCGCAAAGAAAAGTAATTACTGGTGCAGAAGGAATAATTACCCAACTAAATCAGCTGCAAGAACTGCACGTAGCAGTTCTGATCGTGATGGCAATGTCCTATGGATTTCAGAAGAAGGAAAAGGGGTGTGGAGAAACCAACCAACTTTCATTTTACTATCGTAATCCTTCAAACATTTTGGAAGAAACATAAGATGGTAATCATGGCACCAAACTACGTCACCCTCTTCATAGTGCTCATTAACTACATCAGCAAACATTTGATTTGCCTTCTTATATGCAGCAAACTGTGACTGGAAACTCCGGGTGGTGGCAAGTCGATCTTCTTGTGGAAGTCCAAGGTAATGGAAAAGGGGCCACAGAATATTGTTGCAATAGCCATTGTAATATTGATGAACAATCTCCTCGTCAAGGAAAACTGGAATACATCTCTGCAAGGAACAAAACAACCATTTTAAAATTTCATGAACATTTACACCGAAAGTTGTATACATCATCAATCAGTGAAAATGAGCTGAATCTATGTCTATGAATGACAAAATTTTGAACCTTCTCAGCAAGAGCTCTAGTAAGCGCCTTCTGTCCAATTTCATCCGGCACATTTACCCCGGCCCAACCAATCCACCTTGCCTCAAACTCCTTTACACCTTTGGAAAAAATCATCCAGTACAAATTAGGTTCATCTTTGCAGGAAAAATACCAAATCTTAAAATGAAAAGGATATCAACACAATTGAAAATCTTGTCCCCTGTATTAAAATGATACACACCGGAACAGACACTTCGATAAAGGATTATCAGTATTTAAAGAAGAGTTAAAACACCACATACCCAAAAGTGCACTGACCAGACCCCCTGCACTCATCTCCAGAGACCATGAATCTTCACCTCTCCTAATTGCAGAGACAGGTAACCTGTTCGCCACAACCAACAGTCGTTGTCTGCTAGGCCTCCCGTCTTGCTTTTCGCATCCCTCATTAAGCGCCCTTGCAGCTGCAGCCCCTTCCAAGAATCGTTCAACAAGGTCAGCTTTTGAGTTTTCATCTTCTCTTAACTGCAACTCAGGTTCAAATGTTTCATTCAAGTTCAAGGCCTTGATATTTTTCCTTAGCTCCCTTTCTCTCAAGAGCCGTTCAATTCGAGTTGGTGGGATGTGGGCTGAATTACCGTTGTACTTGTTCCCAGGCATATGCTCTCTCTAGTAATGAACCCTGCCTTCTAACTCTACTAACACAAGCGATCCTCGAACAACTGTGTCCTACATTTCGTTTAAAGCAAACTAAGTCATCAAACATCACCACAGGCCAAACAAAAATCTTCCACATTTTGGATGCCAAGAGCAAAATTCGTAACACACTTGGTCAGAATATCATAAGAACATCTCTACAGCAGTACATGATAATCTTGTCACAGAAACAAAAATGACAAGCAGGTCTACAGAAAAATTTAATAAAAATCATCCCAAGAACATGATCCACAGTAAGAAAAATGGGGTCGATCGCTATCTCCTGGTTTTTTAAAGTAGCAATTTATAAACTCACATTCATAAAATCAACATGAAAAAGGTTAAAAGCATAAGGGCAAAAGAGTGAAAAATAACAGTAACAGACAGAGAGAGAGAACAAATCCCACGGCTCAGCTAGTGACGGAGTTCTCTGGTTTTCTCAGCCAAAAATTATGAACATCATTCAAATGAAACAACAGACACCGAAATACGAACATACTGAAACCTTCAGTTTGCTGTAACTGAGAAAGCAATATCATATACTGTTTCTGTTGGAATATTTAATTCTGTCCAAAGAGTTCAGAAGCAGCACAAACAAAACAAGAAGACAAATAAATAAAAAAACTCCATTCTTGAATTCTCTCTAGAAACCCACCTGTGACTTTGAGTTTTAATCAAATATGCCTTTGGAGATGGATGTCAACTAAAACAGAGTCACTGGTTTAGAGAGAGAGAGAGAGAGAGAGAGAGAGAGATGCTAATCTCCAAAATCTGAAAACGTAGTGAGAGAAAAAACGAAAGGAGCAACAAAATCCTCGTGTGAGCTTTTAAGGTACAGAATCCTTACAGCCATGCAGGAGATATCAATGATTATGTTGTAAACAAAAATATTTATACCCGAAAGGAAAGAAAAAGAGATACTTTGCTTAGTTCGGTGGTTTATACAAATGGCATAAATGCTCTGCTATATTAGCACCTAATTTAATTGAGGGCAGTAATTGTTTCTGTTATTTAATTTCCATCTTTCTCTGTCAATATCTAATCTACTTGTTATATTTGCACTTTTCTATATATAATCCACTGCTATATGTGTAAGTTTGTAAATATAGAAGTATACAAATATCTACCAAGTTTAATGGAATAAAATCATCAAGATTTACGTTATAGTTAACTCGTAATCAAAGATAATCTCAGTTTTTTTTTAATCTTCTAGGTTAGAAGATCCGGTTACAAAACAAAGGATCAGGGCAAAAGGGTAGATGAAGATATAGATAGGCTTTGACTTAAACTTTAAGTACTTGAAGTTAACGGAAGATTTGGCGCAAAACCGCGTTTTAGAAATAAATATAGCCGACCCTAATTAGTGGAGTAACACTTCGTTGTTGTTGTTGACTGAAATATGAAGACAAATTCTGCCGCTTATGTAAATTCTACATATTTTTAGTAAAAACATTTATATGTTAATTGTCCTTTTTCTGTTGGAAGACCTTTGGAAAATTAGTGTACAAATTTAAGTGAACCTATACATATATATACTGGAAAGAAACAACTCTCTTATCTTCTCACTCGATATCTATCTCATCCAGAACAAAAATTTGATAACAATTTCTTGCTAAAGACCAACCAAAAACAACTGGAACTCACTTCATTGTATTTCCTTTTTCTTTTTCTTTTTGTTTTTTGTTACATCACTTTCCACTTTTTGCGCATGATTTTTTTTCTTTCGTTTTATTTTATTTTTAACAAATTAAATTAGCACAACCACACAACACGCATTTTAAAAATTAAAAAAATAAGTTCCATCCAATTTAATCTCAAACAAAAGATGGTACTTAGGATAAAATCAATGTACGATATATTCTCATATTTTTAAATTATATAAATTTAATTCTCCTAAATTTTACTAATTAATTGTACTAAATTTTTTTTTACTAATTAATTCTCTCGTCCTCATGAAGTTCAAAATTTTTGGGACTTACATTACCTATAGCAAAATAACATAATGGGTTCTTCTCTAACACATGTCACACTAATCAAAGGTTCAACCAAAAGTCGAACTCAAATAATAATAAAGAAATGAAACTGTTAGTTATTAGGAGGAAGAGGGATAAGTAAAAATTGAACATGCACTAAAATACATATGCATGTTTAATTTTCGTCACTGCACTAACATTAACATTTTAAAATTGTGATAGTTTGTTTAGCTCGTCTCGTCCAAGTCTCAAGGAGCTAAGGAAGTAATCATACATCAAATGATTGTTAACCTACTTTATTAGGAATACAACAACAAAAGTTGACAAGAGTGACAAAGCACATCAATCAAACTGTTGCTACTTGATAGCGACTTGACCAACACCCTAGAATACTGGACGATGCACAATGCACATTTGGGCCTTACAGAATGTTAGGGCTGTCGCATGTTGATGCGTAGTTGATTTCTGGCCGATGATCCATGCAAATTAAGCACATCACTAAAATGTCCTTGTAGAGAAATGGCCAATTTTCAAAAATATTGGACCACATAGTTGAGCTTCAGAAAATGTTAGGAGCAAACACTCGTAGACTAGTGGACGACTCACGCTTGGGCTTCAAAAAATGTAAGGGCAATTGTGCGTGGCCATATGGCTGATTTCTAGCCGGTGATATGAGCAAACCACACCGCTAAAATGTTACTTTCGTGACATGACTCATGTCCTAGCATACTGAATGACAAACATTTTGACTTCAAAAAAAAAATGTTTGGAGCGCTTGTGCCTGGACACGTGACATAATAAAGGAATACAAAGTTCTTTCTAAAATATAAGGACCTCCTCCAATATTATTTTGTAGCGAATTTTGATCCTATCTATAAATTGACTACAATTTTGAAAGATTACCCATAAGTTTGACGAAAACAAGAATTTTGACTCAAGTGTTACCTGCTAATTGGTGGAATTTCCATCACTACATATTATGACCCACAAAACATTCCATCGATCTGACTAGGTTGTTTGACATGTGGGTAACTCTCGATGCATAATTAAGTTTGAATTTTGAATAAATGGTCAAACAAATTATTCTCCCTACACATGGACAGGCAATTTTTAGTCGGGGAATGATTTCTTCACGTCTCTTTTTCTACCTTTACACATTCGGTTTAAACCGTTCATTTGATTTACTTCATTCAAAGATATCAAATAAACAAGAGTGTGCAGTAGGAGATAAGCGGTGAGTGAAAATCATTTTCTACTAAAAAGTTAGTAAAGTAAGGAAGCCAGAACATGCAAACATGTTATTCATTCATTTGATTCTTAGATTATAAAGGCAAAAAGTACATGGCTGCGCATAAAGATGAGGGACAGAATTGAGGGCGAAGACTTAAACACTAATTAAGCACACATTTATGTGGAAATTCTTAACAGGGACATCATTTTAATCAACGACATGTCGGACTTTGACTAAATAGGATGAAAATATAAAGCAGCGACAATGCCTAGGACCACAAGTTGTATTTACTAAACCAAATAAAGCACCAAACACTTTAGTATTCAAGTACAATGATCTGTTAAGCATTTTAATTAGGGACTAAGTAAGCACACCCCTAACTGGAGCAGAATTAACGCTAAGTCGAAAAACAAAAGCTACATCAAGACGCCACCTAGGTCAAAAGGAGTAGAGGAAGATCTAGTAAGACTTTGAAAGAGATTTTAAGAAAACATATGGAGTACTTAGAGCTAACGGATAACTTGGTGCAAAACCAAGTGCGGTGACATTCTACAATTCATATAGCCGACCTCACTAAATGGGTTAAGGCTTGGTTGTTGCTGTAATCGCTTGTATCGTAAAATAAGAACCTCTCTATCGCTGGGAAGTGACCATTGAACCTTAAGCAACCAGAAAAACTTGTACATTTCAACAATGGTTGCAAAAGAGAAAAATTCAGATTTATCCAGCAATCAAAGTGGCATATAAAATTAGGTAAATAAGAACATATAAACAGCAGGCACTGGAAATCTGAGAGAGAAAAAACCGTAACATTCATTGACTTGTTGAAAAAAGGAGAAAGAAAACATTTTGGCTTGGAAAAAAAAATATGCCACTGGACTTTTTCAAGTATCTTCTTCTTGGAGTATCTTTTGAATGATGATAAAGATTTGCTGGTCCTCCCTCTCTGGCTTTTTCTTACCGAAAAACAAAAGAAAAAGGAAAAGGGAGTGACAAAGAACCACAAACATGTGACTAAATGGAAGGAATAGGCCAATGAAGTTTCAAGGAGGTCATATGATGTGCATGCAACGCTCAGTGCGTTGTTTTCTTCCCTGCTACAGCAAGCCAAGTGGAAGAGGGCAAGTTATATGACATCCGGGTATACCATTACATGGCGTCTTGTGTCAATAGAATGAGAACATGAGGACAAAAATTTACACATAAAATAAGGACATGTGGACGCCATCGTAACGGTGTACTGTTCCATACAAGTCCTTATCCAAGCGGCGTTGGTATTATTGTTTTCCTGTGCTGTGCTCAAATCAGATAAGGGGAGGTATCCTTTTACTTTCAACGGTGCAAAGCTCGTGAAAAAACTCACCTAGTCAGAGAATTTGCAGCGCAAAATTTAAATTTATCACACATGCAAACCAAACTTTGGCACCCAGATTTCGGTGGGTCCCATTTTGATAAATATCTGAGCTTTGGACCAAATTAACCATCCAATCAAGCTAGCAAACTTCTTTTGGTTTTGGAGACGGTAAAAAAGATTCACATCATGGTGGAATTTTGGTGGAATCTCATCAAGGGCTGTAAAAAAGTTGAAACTCTTAACAGACAAACTTTTATCGCCTAGTCAGCTACACAAGTGTCTCTTTCTGTATTCAAGTTCGAATCTCTAGTAGTGTTTTAATTAGTTTACATTATCGACCTTTTCTAGCATATATTTTCTAGCAGACCGTCATATTAAAACATCGAACGACAGAACACTTAATCAAGAACTTGATTAGTGCTAGAGTGATTATTTGTTATGAACTTAGAAGGCATGACGCCGAAAGAAAATCCAATCTGGTTCTGCATTAAATGGTACTTTTCTACACAAGGCGTAAAAATTGGTGTTTGATAACAGTACTGGAAGAGAATATGAGTGACTAGAAGAGCTAAAAGCTAAAGCAAATGAAGTTAGTAAGAACTCCTGCCATGGTTGAGGTGGACAGATCACTACCAGCTGTTTACTAACTTCCCTAACAGAATTGTAACTGATCTAACTAAGCCTGCAAGTTGTTGCATTTTTGTAACAGAAAATTCTCCCCAAAAATTTTCTCGGCCTTTCTCATATTTTCTTTGATTTTCCTACACATTTCCCCTATCTTTTTTGAATGCTTTGCATTTCACAGTCATATCAAGAAAACAAATACAAACACATACATATATATATACACACACACACACACGAATATGTGATGGACGATTTCGGAGGTCTGCAAGATTTATTGGCAAATTAAATGGAATTGCTACTAAAAGCTATTACTTTCCTAAATTGATTCGCAATAAATTGAAATTAATATAATATTCTGATTTCTTGAAACTTAATTCACAAGAATCAATACAACTACGACAGAAATCGGATTCGATGAACAATCCGAGATTAAAAGCAATTGCAAACACTGGATCAAGCAAAAAAAAGATAATTTGCATTCAGAGAGAGAGAGCTAACCGATTCGTTCGAAAATCGACTGGAGCTTCCGATGAACACTGAGAGGTCCTCGTCGTCCGATTGCGAGAGAGAGAGAGAGAGAGAGAGAGAGATGGAATGTGTTATGGAGAAGTGAGAGAGGGGAAGTGCAGTTGGAGGGAATATCTGGGAAGAAATGCGAGCGATAGAGAGGAGAGAGAGTAATTGGGAGACAGTGGTAGCGTCGTCAGAAAGGCTTTTATGGCGGGAGAGAGAGAGAGAGAGAGAGAGAGAGAGAGAGAGAGAGAGAGAGAGAGAGAGAGAGAGAGAGAGAGAGAGGGAGGAGGGGCTACCAATCATTTGGAGGGAATTTGTTCCCCTTCTGTTTGTTTTTGAATTTTTTTTTTTCTTTTTGGATAGAGAGAAGGAAAATAAAAATGTTAAGAGTACAAAATTTTAAATCAAATTTACAAACTAAATTATATATCACCAATAAAAAAAAACACGTAAGTCAACACTTAAGTAATAATTCAATCATCAATATTCACATTATTTAGTTTAGAAATTTTTCCTAGTACTACTGAAAAAAAAGAGAGGCTATATTGTTTTCTTTTATGGTTGGATTATGATAGTGCACGAACAAATTCTAGAGCAAGAAAAAGTAGAATATTTCGAATTGATAAGAAAAGAAGCTTGCATGCATAGAAAATTGTTTGCGAATATAAATATGATTTTGTACTAAATTGAATTGAAGGGTGCAAGTTGAACATGAAATGTTAATTTTGATTAAAATTTCCTGACGACAGCACACCTTAATCAAATTCAACATTTTGAAAATTCTAACTCTAAAAGTTTTGAAAAAAAAATTTGGGTCAAAATTTTAATGTATTTAGAAAATAAAAAAAATTAGCTCCTCCAGCTCCACCAATATCTCTTGTATCAAAAAAGTTTGGAATTTCCAAACATGTTGGAGTTTTAAGCATCTTTATGGTGAAATAAATAGTAGACATGACATTCGTGTTGTGTTTTTCGTGTTTGTGTTGTGTTTTTCGTGTTCGTGTCGTTTTCGTGTCATACCCGATATCTTAACGGGTCGTGTCGTGTAACACCCGTTAAAATAAACAGGTAAAATGGCCCGACCCGAAATTGACCCGATAATATTAACAGGTAACATGACTCGACCCGTTACCTGTGGCAACCCGTCCCAGATTTTATTAATTTATAAATTTTAAAATGTGAAATTACGAAAATGCCCTAGAGACGAAGGTTTTGACTTTCATTGACTAACGTGTTGTGAGACGTACTAAATATTCTTTTAGCGTATTCCTGAGGTACTCGACGATACGAACGAGTATGCGCAAGCAGAAGTGAATTTGGAGTGACGAACCGAAAGTATTTTGAAGAAATAACTTTTCTAATAATATTATATTATTGTATACTAATTAAGAGGACAAGTGTGTGTGTGTGAGTGTGTGTGTGTGTGTGTATGTGATGGAAAGGGGGAAGAAAAAGAAAAAGGAATGGGGGAGAAGAAGAAAAGAGAATGAAGAAGGGCTACTGCCCAACAAGAAAGAAGAGAGAAGTGAGGGACCAATCAGAGGGAGAAGAAATGAGGGAAAGGAGGGAGAGTGAAGAACAGGGGAAAAAGGGGGAAACGGGTACCCAACCCGTGACCCGTGCAAACCTAGTCCATTTCTCCATATTTTCCGGTGGTTTTCCACTGGATTTCTCACGAATTGGACCAAGCCACCACTCCCAATCATCATCTAACCCTTCCTATTCCCATTATCACCCAAATTTGGAAGGAATTAGAGAGTAATTGAAGGGTTTTTCACGGGAGTGCGCCGGAGGTGGGGTGGCGGCAATCCACCATTTCTGAAGCAAATCCCATCAACCACCACCACCATTAGACTCCCCTTGAACCCAGAAACAAAGGCCAAGTAGTGGTGGAGGCGTCGAAACAAGTCTGGAGGTCGAATCAAAGCACACCAAATTCTAGGGTCTGCACGGATTTTGGTGAAATTGAGGTGTTTCCAAGCCAAATTGGCTTTGGTTACAGGTATAAAATTTACTCTACTCATTGAGACCTACAATTCTGTAAATTTTGGTAATTTTTTGAAATAGTTGAATTTTCCGAATAGTAGGGGCGGCCGACCACCACCCATGGCGGCGCGTGGCTAGTGGGCCACCAATGCTATTTTTAGGCTATGTTAAATGTTTGGAATTCAGTTTTGATATTTGAATGATGTAGGTTGATCGTTGGAACCTAAATTATCTACGATACGTTAATAGGTATTTATATGAATCGACGATCCAACCGTTGGATCGTCACCAAACTTGGATACATTATAATACGTAATATTTAAGGAATATAGGAATTTACAGATTTGGAAGCCGAAGTACGGATCTTCCCGAATTGGATTTATAAGTTCATAAAATAAATGTTAACCGCCACTTGGTTTTGGGCAATTGGCGGAGATCCGACCGTTGGATTGTAATGAAATTTTAGTATTTTATTATAGAAGCATAATGTGTATCTTTGGAAGTTGCGGATTTGAAATCTGATATGCGGATCTTCCGAATCGAGTTACAGGGTTGTAGACCCTATCGTCGATCTTTGATCGACGGTTGACTTGTGGTCAATGAGTCTTAAACTATTTTGGGATGTCCTTGAGAATGTGCCTTATGTGAATTACGTATTCTATTAATAAGAGTTCTGAGATGTGATTCGATAATTGGTCACATGCACCAATCGTTCGGGACGCCTCGATGTGCGTGCTAGAGAATCATAGCGTGGACTCCAGGTGAGTGGATCTTTTCCTTTTTATCACACACATATATATATATATATATATATGATTGGTAATTCCACAAACGTTTATAAATTGATTATTGCATATGATTATTGTGAATATTTTGAAGTGCTAATATGAACTACGAATGACTTGATCCCTGTTTAGGGTACGTAGGCAGTCTAACGAGACGTTAGATGCAGCCATATAATAGATGAGACTAAGTAATTAAGACAATAGCCTTGTTAGGAGAATTGAGCAAGGTGAAGAAGATTAGTGGAAGATGTGAGATGTAACATTATGATTTGGTGGTTAAACGTTGGTCATAAATCAATATATGAAGAATCAAGAAATTGAAGCAAGGAAATATAAGTAATGATAGTTAATTTAACTAATGTTTAGTTGGCCTTATCATCAATAATTATTCCCGAAAACAAGTAGTTCGGGAGTGGGACGTTACAGATTATGCATATTTCTCCATATTATATACATGTATATAATTAGAGATATTATGATATGTTGAATTTCAGACTTACATCCTGATATTTCCATATGTATATTCCTTGCACATAATTATTGTGAACGCTCTGAAGTGCCAAGGTGAATGCAGGACACACAGGTAAGTTCAGGTAAGTATACGGTATTAGTTGAACCGATGGGGTTATGGTATGACTACATTTATGTTTTAAGCAACTCCGACACTGTGGTACAGGTTGCAATAGTAGGCAACTCCGACATTGTCGTACATGTTGCTTATGAATCGTACATGTTGTATTAGATGTATTTAAAGCTCATAAACCTGCACCCAGGTGTTAGTGCTTCCGCCCGTGGCCAGGGCACAGTCCTTCACGTAATGTTCACATTCCGCACCATACGCTCACCTTGGATTCAAGGTAGGTGTACAGGCCTGTCGTATAGACCATTATAGGTGGTTCCGACTCGTAGGTGACTCTACACGTGATCGTAGCACTTGAGCGTATTCATTTACACCCAGTCCTGTCGTACATGTAGAGCCAAAAAATAATCAAGAGGCGACAAGTGGATTTTTAGGTGAAGAGAACAAAATTACCCTCGAGACACACCGGGTTTCCTACACGCGAGCAGCGGAGAATCATCCATCAACCGAGTCAAGAGTGCCCAAAATAGGTAACAATTTCAAATTTATCTCATCCATCTTTACTCCATATCCTCTACAAGGAAATCATTCCATAACCTTCAAAACCTTCCATATAAATTAAATTAATTAGACTAATTAATGGATTAATTCCTAATTAATCCATTAATCACCAAATTAATCACCATTACACCCTAATACTCTATAAATAGGACTCAATTTTCTTTGAAAGACTAAGTCCACACTCTGGTAAAACTCCCAAAAACTCTCCAAATACTTTTCTCTCTAAATTCTAACTTTGGCATCGGAGGTTATTCGGCCAAAGCCCCCCCTCCCGCGCAATTCATCATGGGCGCGTGAGGCTCTTGGCCTTGACCTAAGTTGTTAATTGTTTTGTAGGTGCAATTTTGTCCAAGAAGAAGAAAACGGAAATTTGCATCCACAGTACAGACCACTACAGTGGTTCCGACTCGTGTGCAGGCGTAGTGCCGTATAGGTCATTAGAGATGACTCTGGCTAGAATGAGATATGAGCTATAGACTTAGCCGTATTGGCCACAAGAGGTGGATCCGGCTGACATATCAATTTCATATGCGATGAGATACGAATATGTCGTACAGGGCACTATAGGTGACTCCGACTTATATGCTAGCAATGATTAATGAGATATATGAGGAGATATGGATAAGTCGTATAGGTCACTAGAGGTGATTCCGACTTATGAGCTAGCATATGTGATGAAGATGTGATAAGCTAGCATATGTGATGAATATGTGATGAGCTAGCATATGTGATGAATATGCGATAAGTTAGCATATGTGATGAAGATGTGATAAGCTAGCATATGTGATGAATATGTGATGAGCTAGCATATGTGATGAATATGCGATAAGTTAGCATATGTGATGAACATGTGATGAGCTAGCATATGTAATGAATATGGGATAAGCTAGCATATGTGATGAACATGTGATGAGCTAGCATATGTAATGAATATGGGATAAGCTAGCATATGTGATGAAGATGTGATGAGCTAGCATATGTGATGAATATGTGATAAGCTAGCATATGTGATGAATATGTGATGAGCTAGCATATGTGATGAATATGCGATAAGCTAGCATATGTGATGAACTAGTATATGTGATGAGATATAGGTAAGTCGTATAGGTCACCATAGGTGACTCCGACTTGCGTACTAGTATGAGTTATTAATCACATAATTATTTGATATTGCTGACGAGATGTTGTATTGTGGTATATTTATGATATTTTCTGGAAATTATACAGGTGTTGTAGCGAGAGATTATAATGTTTTATATGGGTTTTATTAAAATTTTATTTACAGGGCCACTCACCTTTGTTTTGTCTTTACCCTCCAGGTCTTATTAGCTGAGCTTTCTCATCGTCAAAGATTTGTGGCGATCCTTAGTATTGGAGATTATTTCGAGGGTACAATTCTTAATTCACTCTTCTGTACTTGCTTATGCTCTAACGTCACGTGTGAAATGGGTTCATTCTCGCTCACCGGTGCACTCTGGTATTTAGGCACTCTTAGGTTTAAATTTATCCACATTTTTCCACATCATCACACTTTATGGCTTCGTCACCTTCCAGGTGTCGGCCAGCATAGCTCGATTCGGGGTCCTAGTGGACATTCCGGGTCGGGGTGTGTCATTACCCGTTAAGGAAAATATATTTTAAACCAATAAATAATCAAATGAAAAACATAATACTAAATAAGTATATACATACCATATTGTCACAGCAAAAAAATAAAAACGTATTTAAGTAAAGTCTTTAATATTTTTTTAATTAATATAGAAGTGTAAAAAATATATAAACGCTCGTAATGATAAGTTTTACAACTTTCATGAAGAGCTTAACTTCAAAATTCGCCACTATAATCATATAAATTATAGATAAAAAATTTACCGTTGATTGTTGTTTACATTTACGCTTCATTGTTCTCATCAAATTTTGTTTTTGTTTTTGTTTTTTTCTTCAGATTTTCATTTTTGAAAACATGATTTATTAGAGGATGCATGAAGATGAACGGTTTGGATCGTTGATATTATATTCAGAGTTTTACGGTTAGTGAAAATATTGCTTGATGTTTATAAAGTTTCTATAAACTATATAACATCAACTCATATTTTCAGTTAATCATAAATATCGAAATGTGATATCAAAGATCTGAACTGTTCATCTTTTTACATCAGCCAGATGATGATGTTTTCAAAAAAGAAAATTTTAAAAATGAAATTTAGTAAGAAGAATAAAACGTAAATGACAATCAACGGTTAAATATAAATTTTAGATTTATGGATTCTAGTGTTGGATTTCAAAGTTGACCCCTTCATGAAAGTTGTAAGGCTTATCATTATGAGTGATTGTATATTTTTTTTAAAATTTATTACACTTCTACAATAATTATTATTAATTTTATTAATTTTGCCCTCAAATAAAAAACATTATTCATGAGGGTTTTGAGGATTTTAAAAATCTAAACAATAATGTAAGTGTAAACATTATCTACTCGTAGAGGAATAATGATGAATCATGAGTGTTTATATATTCTTTCGTATTTTTCATACTTGTATGTATATCTTCTTAGTTCTTGACTATACAAATACTATATACGTTTATTTTAATTTTGGACAACAACATGTTAAGTAAAATTTATCCTAGTAATCATAATAAGAAACTCTCATTATAAAAATAAATAATGATTAAATTTTTTTGGGTAAATTACATTTTCATACCTCAGGTTTGGGGTCTATTTCAATTCCTTACAACATCTTCAAAACATTTCACTTTCATACCTTAAGTACTATTTTATTTCAAAATAATACATCTTTTACATTTTTCATCCATGGATCCGTTAAGTGCTAATGTGGCTGCCACATATATGTCACGTGGCTGCCAAATGTGTGCCACGTGGCAAAAAAAATAATTTTTTAACTTTTTTTTTAAACATGAATTTTCTCAACAAAAAAAAACCCATTATCCGTTCCCCCCCAACGACCCACATCCTTGAAGAACCCAAAAACCTACAATAGGAAGAAGAAGAAAAAGAAAAGAAGAAGAAGGAGAAGAAGGAGAAGAAGAAGAAGAAGAGGAAGAGGGAGGAAAAAAAAAACCCAAATCCAGTTCCCCTTCCCCCCCCCCCCAACGACCCACATCCTTGAAGAACCCAAAAACCACCTGCAATAGGAAGAAGAAGAAGAAGAAGAAAAGAAGAAGAAGGAGAAGAAGAAGAAGAAGAAGAAGAAGAGGGAGGAAAAAAAAAACCCAAATCCAGTTCCCCACTTGCAAGAAGAAGAAGAAGAAGAAGAAGAGAGAGAAAAAAAAAATGCAACCCATTTCGTCCCCCCTCCAAGTTCCCCACCTGCAAGAAGAAAAAGAAGAAGAGGAAGAGGGAGGAAAAAAAAAACCCAAACCCATTTCCCCATCTGCAAGAAGAAGAAGAGAAAAAAAAACAAACAAACTGCAACAACCAGTTCGTCGTCCCAACCCCCCCCCCCCCCCAAAAAAGTTCCCCACCTGCAACAACAAGAAGAAGAAGAAGAAGAGGAAGAGGAAGAAGAAAAAAAAACTGCAACCCAATTCGTCCCACCCCCCAGTTCCCCACCTACAACAAGAAGAAGAAGAAGAAGAAAAAAATTGCAACCCAGTTCATCCCCCACCCCCTCCCCCCAGTTCCCCACCTGCAACAACAACAACAACAAGAGGAAGAGGAAGAAAAAAAAATACAACTAGTTCGCCCCCCCCAGTTCCCCACCTGCAAGAAGAAGAAGAAGAAGAAGAGGAAGAGGAAGAAAAAAAAAAAAAACTGCAACCCAGCTCGTCACCCCCCCCACCCCCCGAGGACCCCGCGACCCACCTCCCTTGCACAGAGACCCCGAATCACACCTAATCTCGGGTGGTTTTGTGGTAGATTCATCTTGGGGATTTTGAGTTTGTGATGGTTTTTGGACTGGTTTTGTGGTAGATCCACCTAATCTCGGGTGGGATTTTTTAGAGTGGGTGATGGGGGATTTTTAGGAGGGGTGATGGGAGATGGGAGAGAGGGTGGCTCGAGTGGGTGATGATGGATGGGAGAAGGGGGTGGGTCGGGGATGGGTTGTTTTTTTTTTTGAAAATTCAGGTTAAAAAAAAATTAAAAAATACTTTTTTTTTTGCCACGTGACACATATTTGGCAGCCACGTGGCATATATGTGGCAGCCACGTCAGCACTTAACGGATCCATGTATGGAAAATGTAACGGATGTATTATTTTGAAATAAAATAGTACTTAAGGTATGAAAGTAAAATGTTTTGAAGATGTTGTAAGGAATTGAAATATGCCCCAAACCTAAAGTATGAAAATGTAATTTACCCATTTTTTTTAACTTATATAGA
Organism: Malus fusca; assembly: GCA_035220775.1. Classification (NCBI taxonomy): domain Eukaryota; kingdom Viridiplantae; phylum Streptophyta; class Magnoliopsida; order Rosales; family Rosaceae; genus Malus; species Malus fusca. Next base: position 32,699,415 of record CM069061.1, on the reverse strand, counting down.
ATAATAATACAAAACTATATATTTAATATAGAATATATTGTATACATTAATATGACTATTGTATTTTATAATAAACCTTTTAGTAATTAAACTTTAAAATTATCAAAATAATTTTTTTCTTAACGGGTCGAAACGGGTTACCTACGTGTTACCCGCGTGTATACCTGTTAAGAACCCGTTATTAACAGGTTCATAACGGGTCACTCGATAATGACCTGATTAGTTATCGTGTTGACCCGAAACTCATTATTTTCGTGTCGTGTCACCGTGTCATGTCAGAAACTGCCGAGTCTAATAAATAGGATGTGGAAATTAGTATTAGTTTTTTTTTTTTTTTAACAAATTATATTATCTACACTAAAAGGGAGGGGTGAACTTAGTCTTATAATGAGCTAGCAATAATGTAGTTCAAATTCACATTTGGCGAGAATCGAACCTAAAATCTATCATTTACAAGTGAATAGGAATACCACTAGACCTAGTACTAAATTGCGAGAATTAGTATAGTTAGCTTGCAGTACAATGACTTCTTCTTGAGAAATGCTAAGTAGACTCTCTATGAGCTCTCTGTCACTTCATGTTTTTGGCACAATTCTCGTGTTAACATTATAAAAATTGTATTAAAAATATGAGGTGAAGGAGAATCCATAAAGAGTCAACACTTTTAAAAATCTCCTTAGCATTTCTCCTTCTATCCATCTCTCTCATCCGCGCCAATTATCGGGGTTACTTTTAGGTCGAAATTTGGACTCAAACCGCTAAGGATGACTTTAGTCTAAATGGTTGGGCATTCTCACGGCTCAACCAACCAACAGCCGACCTACCCATAATAAGCTAGGTTGGGTTTTGTGTTGAGAATTTGATTTTCGGGTCATACATTGTGGTCTCTCCAACATGGGATCTCACCACCTTCCACTAAATTTACAACTTGGCTCTTTCATTCTAAAATCACCTACAATCTCGCACTAGAATTCTATATCCCTCTTTGTGTTCCCGTGGTCCATGTCCGACGTAGTTACCCACAAACCATGAAACCACAGTGACAGATCGTACAACCTCCTAAACCACCCAACCAGCCTGCATATTCACAAGTTGAACGGATCGATCTTTCTTGTCTATCAGCTGGCAACGGTTCAAAGAAACTAGAACCCAATCACCTCGGATCGGCCAACGAGTAAAGGACCAACCCGCACCGGTCCAACCGATTTAGACATTTGTTAGGGGGGTTTAGAACTTCTCAAATAAAAACGGCTAGAATAGTGGAATTTCAAAAGCATGGGTCAAAACTTTTTCACTTAGGTCATTTGGAATATATCTCGAAACAAGGTGGCACAAAATTAATGGACCAATCCGGATATGGGGCTATATCTACCTCAAAGTCCTTGATGATTGTTTTGGTATTTTTTGATGTCAAATTAAGTCCTTCAACACACGTAGCCTTCAATATAAAAGACACGTAGCCTGTATTGAGCCATACAACACCAGCATTCATCGGTATTGCACTACCTTGTTCTAGAGAAAATTTGAGATAACCAAACGAAATGGTTCTTCCAAAATTAGCCAAAGAATCAGCTATAAAGTTGGCTTCACGGTGCATTTTAAAAAGAATCAGCTACAAAGTTGGCGTCACGGTGCACTAAGTGTAGTGGGGGATTCGGAGGAGAGCGAAATGTGTAATCTTACATGGCCCCAAATAAGGGCATTCAAAACTTTTTGCCACTTATATATTACAAAAAATTACTTTTATTAGCACTTTAAAATCTCATTATGCACTACGGTCTAATGGTATTCCTTTTCATTTGTAAGTGAGAGGTATTAGGTTCAATTCTTGACAAATGCGAGTTTGAATCACATTATTGCTAGCTCATTGTGAGACTAAGATCACCCCCTCCTCCTTGGTGTAAATAATATCGTTTATTTTTTTTTTTAAATCTCATTATGCACTCCTTATAAGTGTATTTATATATATATATATATATATATATATATAAATTTGGAGTGCACAATGAGATATTTGAAATTGTCAATAACAATACCATAAAAACAATTTTTTTTTTCAATTTTTTTATTTAATAATGCTATATATTCAAATGAAACTTTTAACTTAGAGTTTATGAAACCTTTTTTCTTGTTTGGTTGTTTAAAATTGAACTACTTTTGATTATTTAGTGAAAGTTATGTTTGTAACTCTTTTATTTATTATTTAGTAGCATTTGTCAAAGTTATAATCACTGAGTCATAAAGTTGATTTTGATTTAAGTTATTGCTTTCTAGAATTAATACATTGTCCTACTTTTTTTTTTTTTTGAAAAAACTATCTAAGGAAGGACACTTGTGTAAATTTCGCATATGACTCTCGAACTCTTAAAGACGGCCCTAACTAAGTGTAGTCACTCTATGTTTGACATGTTGTACGTGACATGCTATCAGCATTCAATCACAATTTGCCACTTTTCTACAAATATTACTAGAGTGCATTAAGGTCTTGTGGTAACATTGAGGAGGATCGACAAACAAATAGTTATGGTCTGGTCGTGAGAAGTAAAAGTAAGATTAATAAATAATAGGTCCCTTCTCTCTTTTTTTGCCCTGAACAACATAAAAAAGCAGACTTATTATTTATATATTCTGTCGAATATTGTCTGCTGGCTCGGATCTATATTGATTCTTCAGCAAGACATAAACATGGTGACGACAGCAGCATAATCTTTGAGTTTATGCCTTCATATCTCAAACCTTTGTTAACTTGGCTTTCACGTGAGCTTAAACATTTCTCATTGGACCTACTTTGCTTCTGTTTTCTTTCCTACATGCTTTTACAAAAAGCAGTTTTTTTTAAGAAACTTTTACAAAAAGCATTTGTCAATGCACTTTGATGAGCCCTTGGCCGCCACTTCACAAACTTTCGGAAAATTAGATTCCAATTATTCGTTATGAAAAAGAAAGCAGTATAAATCAACTTTATTAGTGTGCTCTTAATTAATTGATTAATTACTATAGTGCTGGTCTTATAGTATTAGGAAAATTTTGGAGGTCACTTTTAGTTTATCTGGAAATTGCTAAATCCTTTTGTTCTAATGGAAGGTCATAATAAAACGGAAAAAAGAGAAATGTTAAGGAGACTCTCTTAAAAGTAAACTCTTCATAAATTCTCTGTTACTTTATGTTTTTAGCACAATTCTCGTGTCAACATTAACATGTGGTGTTGTATATCCATATACAAACTACTAATTAATTGTTGGAAAATACACTCGCTCACTCTTTTTGGGTTTTTGGGACAAATATTTTTTTCCGACCCCTTCTTCAGTTTTTTTATTTTTTTTATTTTTTTATTTTTTTTATTTTTTTTATGAAGGAAAGTCTATTTACAAATATATCGTGATAACACGACAGCACATTTACAACAAAGCAGTGTAACTATAACAGGGTACGATTAGTCATAGCTAGATATCAAATTGATATGCATATATATAATATTATAGCATGCGTAAGCGAGTCGAATCTGAAACTTCTTGTGATCAAATGAAGATGACTATATATACCAAAAGACTGAATACTAGTTAGTTTAAGAGAGAAAAAGAAAATTATAAATTAAGAGAGGGTGCAATTAGCTAGTTAGTTTAATTTAGGAGCTAAAAAGCAAAGGAAGACAGAGTTGGTGCAATGTGATCTTTGAGCTTTTTCGGATTCCCTTTGTCGTATGAGAGAAAGCATGCAATTGATGAAGACATTTACCTATATACTTCTTGTGGCCATATTATAACGCGATCATGCAAAGTGTCTTTTTCTTGTTTTTCACAGAGAAAAAAATGCCATCTTATCCTATTGATATTAGTACCTAAAAAGATTCTTAGATATTGACCATGAAGCACTATAAAACTTGGTTTTCTAATTGATTAAAAATATTTAAACAGTGGGAAAGCATAAATACTGGACTATATTTAGTGGTGAAGGACTCTCCATGAAAAGAATTAGGAATAAAAATAACATCTACTCGACCATAAGGCATAAATATGTGACTTTTCTTTTGTTAATAAAGACTTACTTTTAGTTACGCTTCATGGAATTTGATTTTGATCTCATTGTTGGAAGTATGCCCACAAAGCCACTCATTTGATGTAATAGCTTTTTGGAATACTTATTGTATTAAACTATTATATGTTTAATGAAGGGCAAAGCTTATTGTTAATCACTATTTAATGTATCATGTGTTTAAGCAATAAGGGAATCCAAGGAATGTATTTGATCTAAGAGAGAAGTGATTTAAGTAAGTTAGATTAACGAGACATTTCTCTTATGTTCATTCCTAAAACGTTCCTAACCATAGGATTGCCAATTGGGCATTGACAATCCGCTAAGGTTAGTATGTGTTATGTCAACTCAAGCACGAGTATGACTAGTCTCAAGTCATTTAGTGTTTGACACTAAAACAAACACATAGGTGCTTGAAAGAGTAATCAAGTACAATGAACAACGATTAAAAGAGAGTTCGAACATACATGTCATGTAAGAACTCGTAAGTTGCAATATGCAAAGTAGTCCTTTGACCTGAGACATCATAGATGTCTAATGGTTAGGTCCTTGATCTTTGATCATGTCAAAGGCATTCCATTGAGAGTGTCCACGACATTGTTGGGGTCAAGCTATCTAGTCATGTAGGCATATGAATGCACAACAAGGGATCTCTAACCTTCCATGGTGGAAGGAGAATACTCTAAGATATAATTCGAGAGTCTTTGGCCAAAGCATATGAATATGACTTAGGAAGTTTGTTCCAAATCATATTCAATTGAATCATATGGAAAAGTATCACATTGGATAGTAGACATGAAACAAACTATCACTCAAACAATGCGATTAAGAGTATTGTATTAGAGAATGACCGTATTGCGTTGTAGTTGTAACTGGATAGGTTCTCCAACCACTTCTACTTAGCTTGGGTAACCATGACATGCTGCTAGGTGTCACTCATGGTTTGTGGAAGCCCTGAAGATTAGCAAACACTAATCTTAATCAAAGGGAGAATTGAAATGTAGTTTCAATTCATAATCGATCGTTAAGAGTAACAATCGCCCACTACCTCGCTAATTGGAACCTAATGTATCGTACACCGAGTAAGGATGAAAGTGAAGAAATACAAATGAAATGGATTTGCAATTAAATGGTTTAATTGAAAAATGGTCAAGATTAATTAATTAGTTAATTAATTTTATGAAAGGTTCGTATTGGGCTTTTAAGTTGGTTTTGGGTTTCGGGGCCCAAAAGTGTTTTGGTCCACAAGGCCCATTATGTTTAAGTTGTATGACAACTAAAACAAAATGGGCAATTAGCCCAATATCAAAAGACAAGACCGGCCATAGGGAGAGTGGATGCAAACTTGAATTAATTACAAGTTTACCACTCAAATGTGATGTAGTATAAAGTCAACTTTATAGCTATTTTCTCATTAGGGTTTTTTCTTTGAGGCAAAGAGGTGAAACATTTTCTCTCTTTTTCTCTACAAGGAGGCCGGCCACTTAGAGAGGATTTAGCTAGCAATCTTTTCTTCTCTAAGTCATCCATTTCATCTTCACACCTCATCCTTGGTGTGGAGACTTAGAGACACCAAACCTTTGGTGTTTTTGGAGATCTTTTCCTCACATCCTCAAGGAGCAAAGGAGCACTAAAGGAAGGAAATCACAAGGAAGATCCAAGGAGCTAGGAGGTGACTTGAAGGCCCCCCACTTGGGTGAATCCCTTGTGTAAACAAGGATGAGCTTCAAGGGTAATGAATCTCTAAAATCTTACATTCTCTTTAATGTTGTTAAAGAGTATTATGGTTCACCATTAACTAGGCTTTGAAAGTCATGGGTTTTAGAATTGTTTTTGAATGCATGCCTACTTTAATGTGTTAATAGTTTGCACATGTGTTCAAATATTCTCACATGTTCTTAGCTAGGACAAAATTTTTATTCACTCATTTTGTCCTATGTAATTCAAATGTCACCATTTTACTCACTAAAACTCAAAACTTGTTTCACTTTGACTTGTGTGCTTTCCCTTCTCCCAGAAACTAAAAAGTCGCCCCTGAAAGATACGTGGGATCAACCACCAAATAAGACTATACAACATGTGCCAATGAATTTAATTATAAATCTCTATTATGTATTAACTTTCAACAATCATAAAGTATTAATAATTTGAAGGATAAAATTAAGAATTGGATTTTTTTTTTGGGTCGCTATGCATTGAGTTGCAAAGATGAAGGGAAAAAAAATTGATTGGCATGGTGCACCCGAATCAAACGAGCATGACGAAATTAGAGACTAAGGCAACATGGAGTGATTGTTAGTTTTACCATGCAAAATGACGACTTTTGCGTTTTAAGGGCCAAAATGGGATCAAAATTGAGTTCCATGGATAAAGTGGAGGGAATTTTGAGATTTAGGAGTAAGGAGACGATTTTTATTTTACAAAGAACAAAATGAGATTAAAATCGAATTGCGCGTAGCTATAAATAAACTTTAATAAAAAGGAAAGTTTACTACAATATTTTAAAGGAATACAAATCTTATCAGGGCCCTTCTAGTCGTATTCTATTATTCCATTGATGCATGGTACAAAAATATTATGTCAAATTTATATATCCATGTATGTCTGCCACATTTCATCATATATCTGCTTGCACTAGTGGATGGATGAGGGCATGCTTCAACACAAAATGTATCTCTTCCTCAAGCCTGAAGTTTCTCTAGCTAATCTATGAGCAACAAGGTTGCTATCTATAGGCATGTAAAACAAGGACTAAGTAAAGGAAGGAGCTAATCATTTCATTACTAGAGAAACAATAAGCACATTATTAGCTAGCTAGGATGGGAGACAGCCACTCAGGCACCCTTCCATCCTAACAAGATTCGAAAATTGGCATGATTTCATGAACGAGGTTAAGATTGGCCGACACATTCATATTTAAATGTCAAGTAGTGAAAGAAGTTGACATTTTATTGCAATATTATTGACAATGGAGAAAACAATAATTTATGGTACTTCATAGAGTGGGATACTCCGGATTTTTTGAACCATTAAATCTTGCTGTTTGTTTGAACAAAGATCTAATGGTTAAAAAATTCGAAATCCGAGCACCATAAAAAATTTCCAAAGTGGCTCTTGGAGGGTTTCTCAACTTTCCGATTTGGTGGATTTCTTAAAAGGGTTTTTATCATAAATGGTCTCTGAAATTGATCATCACCATCAAGATGGTCCCTGAAATTAAAAATCAATAAATGTAATCCCTAAAAATAGGCGTCGCAAATCAATATGATCCTTCCACTACAATTCTGTAAAAAAAAATTGTTATCTGCTGATGTGGGTTTAATAATTAATTAAAAAAGTTGTCTAAATACCTTTTTGCACAATGATTTTTTTTTTCTTATAGTAGGGCTTACTCCGAAGAGAGATCCCTTTCATAAATTCTCAGAGGCACAAGGCTTAACCAAGGCCTAAGAGGCGATATGAAAATAGTTTTCAACCAACAATAAACGTACCTCAGTTATAACCTCATTATCCCAAGGCAGACCTAGCCATTCTTTGCATTACCAGACCACCAGGGAATCGCCGAACAAGCTATCCAATATTAAGGTTGTGAGGATGTTGATCGCCTAAATGTTAATGGTGATGTCCCAGAAGTTGTTGCCAATAGGCCAAGCCGTCACCAAATGTGACCTCGATCCAGGTTCAATTCGGTGAAGGTTGTTGAATGTGTAAAGATGGGTGTATTGAGATTTTTTTTTTATTTTAGAAAATAGAAAGCGCAAGAGGTAGAGAAATGTGGACTGGGTTTGGATGTGATTGCAAGACTGAGTTTTTGGGTTGACAATTTTTTTTTATTAACTATTAAATTATTAAGCCTATTTGTAATTTTTAAAATTTAATTAGACTTGTGTGATCCATTTATGTGTCACATCAACACATAACAGAGTTTTTGACAGAATTGTGGCGGAATGACTACATTGATTTGAGACTTTAGTTGCGGAACTACATTGATCAATCTTCAATTTCAGATACCATTTTGATGTTGCAAGTCAACTTCAGGGACCATTTTGATGTCGTGGGTCAATTTCAAGAATTATTTGTGAGAAAAATGACTTATGGGGCCTATTTATGTGCCAAATAAGCACTTAACAGAATTTTTAACAGAATTGTGATAGAATGACCATATTGATTTGCAACACCTATTTTCAGGGACTACATTAAGTGATTTTCAATTTCAAGGACCATCTTGATGGTGATGATCAATTTCAGGGACAATTTGTGATAAAAACCCGTCTTAAAATCCTCACAAATCAGTTGTGTCTGACAGCTTGCAAAATATATGAACCACAATGATATGTTGGCCATGATACCATAGGATGAATTAGATATCTGATGTCAATTATGTAAATATTTTGCAGTCATGCTTTGTTTTAAGGAAAACTAACGAAAAATCCAAAAAAAACTTCTCTTTTAATGAAAATCTCTTTTTAAAGGTATAGTGAATAGTACCAGAGAAATGTATAAATGTGGTTTTTCGTTAAAAGTGAACAGTACCGGAAATGTTTTGTTAAAACTCCCTTTGTTTTATCGTAGAAAAAGTTGCAACTATATAAAGATGTGTTCAAATTCCCTAATACTAATTTTAACCACAACATAATGAATCATACAGAAGATGTTGCCAAAATCAGAAATTAGGGTGACAAATGTGTTTAGGCACGGGGAGGTGCCTAATATTTCATCTTGGACACCTAATTCCGTTCATAATTTCAACACCCTTTTCAAAAGGAAATTTGTAATCGAGAATTTTTGCTTATGCGTGGGACTGTACGCAGAATTTTGTTTTGGGTTTCCAGACCGCCACTTTCCCTCGAAATTGTTCCATTGGAACTACTAGTTTTAGGGGCGTCAAAGTTCCGTTCTGGAAGCCCTTCGTGCCACGGCTATTGGATTAGACTTATGGTGTTCATCATGAAGGCTTGAGTTTTGAGAGAAATCTTTGGGAGTATGTTATCTCATGTTTTTGTGTTAATGGTCTGAAGATCCTGTGGATTTGCAATTCTGGTGACGTTTTGGCGATCCTGGTGGTGGTTGGCCCGTTTTGATGGTGGCTACGGCGGCAACAGACGTTTATCAAGCATAGCTGCTTTTAATATTTTGTGTGTACGATTTTGTATGGACTTTGGGGTGTCTTTGTGAACCTCTTTTTGAGTTGGGCTGTATGTTATCTCCTACATCTAATCTGATGAAAATTATTTGAAAAAAGAAAAAGAAAAAAAAAGAACAAGATGACAAATCGTGTTGGATGTCTAGTGGCGATTGGGCTAAATGCACCAAGGAATCAGTTCATTGTGGTAACAACTTAATTAATACTGCTTAGGCTTGGGCCGGCAGCAGCCCCTGCTCCCTTCTCTGCAAAAGCCTCCACAAACCCTAGCAAACCTTTAGCTGCCGGTCCTTGCTTAGGCTTGGGCCGGCGGCAGCCCCTCCCTCCTCCTTCTAGCACTCCCCTCCTCTTAGTCTCTCCACCCCTTGCTTCTTACTCCTTGTTCCCTTGTTGCGACCCATACATCTTTCCTTTCGTTCCGCACCCCCAAACTCCTCCCCTCGCTGCCCTCTTTTCTTTCTTTCTATGTTCCTAGGTCTACCCAGCACTTTCTCCCCGCACTCTTCTGTGCGCAACCTGGTTTTCATGGCTTCATTGAGAGCCCCGACCCACTTCCCCGATTTGTTGCCATACATGGCTCCTATTTGGGGCTTAGATATGCGGTTGTGGGTGGATCTTTGGGTTGTTTTGTGGGTATTTGACTAGCCTTCGTTGGTTTTTGCCTTTCTTGCCTGGTTGGTGGCAGTCATGCCTACTGGGGGTTTTCGTTTATTCAGACTCGTATAACTTCTGTTTCCTGGGTGGGGTTGCACATAGAGCGTTCTTGGCGGCAGTTTCTTGGGCACCTGCAATGATGGTGTGCATATTTGCCTGTAGATTTTTTTCTCGGTTGTTTGGACTTTTCGAAGGCTTTGCCCTTGGTACTATCATTTGGTCCTCTGTGGGTTCGTGGTGGTGGTGGGGATGGCGATACCGTCTCATGGGTGGTTTTAGCTTGGCAACCCCTCTACCATCCATATTGTTGCCGTTATTTCTTGCCATAATTGCGACCAACACCAGTCGAAGGAATGTCTGGCGGCTCTTTGTGTGATCATGTTTTATTCAGGTGTTTGGATGTTGGTGGTGTTCCGACGACTATGGTGGCTCTGGCTGGATTCCCTTCTGCCCCACCCTTCTGAGTTTGTCCTGGCTACAGCTGGCCTCACTCTGCTTTCGACATTCTACACGTGCCTCTGACTCTGCTACCCATGCCTACTGCCAAGTTGCAGCGGTATCTCCATTGTGGACACGTCACCTTGTTCTTTTGTTTTTTTTGTACTTTAGTTTAGTTTTTTATGCCTAGTCTGTGTTACTTCGGCAAGTGTTTTGTGTCGATTTTTGCGAATTTTGTAGTCTCGCTATCTCGCGAGGGCTTTGGTGAGGATTCGGTGTTTGGTATGTCATTTTATGGGACATATTAAACTCGGGATTCCTCGTTGTAGTGGTATGATGTGTGTGATGGCCGTATAAGGATTTTTAAATTATTTGTAATTTGTGCTTATTCCCTCCAGATAGGCCTGGCAAACGGGTCGTGTCTGTCGTGTACGTGTCGTTTTCGTGCAACACTTGTTATCTTAATGGGTCGTGTCGTGTCACACCTGTTATCTTAACGGGTCCTTAACAGGTCGGGTCACTTTACCCAACGGGTAAAGTGACCCGACCCGTTATGACCCGTTAAGAAAAATATATTTTTTCTTAAATTTGCACATACCACACATTACCACATAAATATTACTTCAAAACATTAAAACATATTTGTCATTTAAGTACTACATCTACACTCGAAAATAAGAGCCTAATAAAAAACAAGCTTGACGGTTGGATCGTTAAAATTAGTTTCATAGAATTCGTATCCCATCAAAACGATAGATTCACTAACACTTAAAGTTTATTTATACTTTCATTAAGTATAACATAAGATTTTATGGTATCCACTTATGTAAATATTTTAAATTGACGATCAAATTCATTCATTGTATTCGTATAGGGTCAAGGAGTGTAGTTGTAAAAAATCATCAAAATCGGAGTTAAAATAACCGTTAAATCGTGATATTTTGTTTTATAATTGTCGAAAAGTTTTGTCTCATTTCTTGATCTCTGAATGTTTGTTTTTTGTGATTTTTGGCGTATGCGATCTCGAATCGTATACAAACAATTTTGACGGTTGGATCGTTAAAATTAGTTTCATAGAATTTGTATCTCATCAAAACAATTGATTCACTAACACTTGGAGGTTATTTATACTTTCATTAAGTATAACATAAGATTTTGTGGTATCTGCTTGTGTAAATATTTTAAATTGACGATCAAATTCATTCATTGTATTTGTATAGGGTCAAGGAGTGTAGTTGTAAAAAATCATCAAAATCAGAGTTAAAATAACCGTTAAATTGTGATTTTTTATTTTATAACCGTCGAAAAGTTTTGTCTCATTTCTTGATATCTGAATATTTGTTTTTTGTGATTTTTGGCATATGCGATCTCGAAACATATACAAACAAGTTTGACGGTTGGATCGTTAAAATTAGTTTCATAGAATTCGTATCCCATCAAAACGATAGATTCACCAACACTTAGAGTTTATTTATACTTTCATTAAGTATGAGATAAAATTTTGTGGTATCCACTTGTGTAAATATTTTAAATTGACGATCAAATTCATTCATTGTATTCGTATAGGGTCAAGGAGTGTAGCTGAAAAAAATCATCAAAATCGGAGTTAAAATAACCGTTAAATCGTGATATTTTGTTTTATAACCGTCGAAAAGTTTTGTCTCATTTCTTGATCTCTGAATGTTTGTTTTTTGTTATTTTTGGCGTATGCGATCTCGAAGCATATACAAACAAGTTTGACGGTTGGATCGTTAAAATTAGTTTCATAGAATTCGTATCCCATCAAAACGATAGATTCACTAACACTTAGAGTTTATTTATACTTTCATTAATTATAACATAAGATTTTGTGGTATCCACTTATGTAAATATTTTAAATTGACGATCAAATTCATTCATTGTATTCGTATAGGGTCAAGGAGTGTAGTTGTAAAAAATCATCAAAATCGGAGTTAAAATAACCGTTAAATTGTGATTTTTTGTTTTATAACCGTCGAAAAGTTTTGTCTCATTTCTTGATATCTGAATGTTTGTTTTTTGTGATTTTTGGCGTATGCGATCTCGAAGCATATACAAACAAGTTTGACGGTTGGATCATTAAAATTAGTTTCATAGAATCCGTATCCCATCAAAATGATAAATTCACTAACACTTAGAGTTTATTTATATTTTCATTAAGTGTAACATAAGATTTTGTGGTATCCACTTGTGTAAATATTTTAAATTGACGATCAAATTCATTCATTATATTCGTATAGGGTCAAGGAGTGTAGTTGTAAAAAATCATCAAAATCGGAGTTAAAATAACCGTTAAATCGTGATATTTTGTTTTATAACCGTCGATAAGTTTTGTCTCATTACTTGATCTCTAAATGTTTGTTTTTTGTGATTTTTGGCGTATGCGATCTCGAAGCATATACAAACAAGTTTGATGGTTGGATCGTTGAAATTAGTTTCATAGAATTTGTATTTCATCAAAACGATAGATTCACTAACAGTTCGAGTTTATTTATACTTTCATTAAGTATAACATAAGATTTTGTGGTATCCACTTGTGTAAATATTTTAAATTGATGATCAAATTCATTCATTGTATTCGTATAGGGTCAAGGAGTATAGTTGTAAAAAATCATCAAAATCGGAGTTAAAATAACCGTTAAATCGTGATATTTTGTTTTATAACCGTCGAAAAGTTTTGTCTCATTACTTGATCTCTGAATGTTTGTTTTTTGTGATTTTTGGCGTATGCGATCTCGAAGCATATACAAATAAGTTTGACGGTTGGATCGTTGAAATTAGTTTCATAGAATTTGTATCTCATCAAAACGATAGATTCACTAACATTTAGAGTTTATTTATACTTTCATTAAGTATAACATAAGATTTGTGGTATCCATTAGTGTAAATATTTTAAATTGAAAATCGAATTAATTCATTGTATTCATATAGGGTCAATGAGTGTAGCTGTAAAAAATCATCAAAATCAGAGTTAAAATAACCGTTAAATCGTGATTTTTTGTTTTATAACCGTCGAAAAGTTTTGCCCCGTTACTTGATCTCTGAATGTTTGTTTTTTGTGATTTTTGGCGTATGCGATCTCGAAGCATATACAAACAAGTTTGATGGTTGGATCGTTGAAATTAGTTTCATAGAATTTGTATCTCATCAAAACGATAGATTCACTAACAGTTCGAGTTTATTTATACTTTCATTAAGTATAACATAAGATTTTGTGGTATCCACTTGTGTAAATATTTTAAATTGATGATAAAATTCATTCATTGTATTCGTATAGGGTCAAGGAGTATAGTTGTAAAAAATCATCAAAATCGGAGTTAAAATAACCGTTAAATCGTGATATTTTGTTTTATAACCGTCGAAAAGTTTTGTCTCATTACTTGATCTCTGAATGTTTGTTTTTTGTGATTTTTGGCGTATGCGATCTCGAAGCATATACAAATAAGTTTGACGGTTGGATCGTTGAAATTAGTTTCATAGAATTTGTATCTCATCAAAACGATAGATTCACTAACATTTAGAGTTTATTTATACTTTCATTAAGTATAACATAAGATTTTGTGGTATCCATTAGTGTAAATATTTTAAATTGAAAATCGAATTAATTCATTGTATTCATATAGGGTCAATGAGTGTAGCTGTAAAAAATCATCAAAATCAGAGTTAAAATAACCGTTAAATCGTGATATTTTGTTTTATAACTGTCGAAAAGTTTTGTCTCATTTCTTGATCTCTGAATGTTTGTTTTTTGTGATTTTTGGCGTATGCGATCTCGAATCGTATACAAACAATTTTGACGGTTGGATCGTTAAAATTAGTTTCATAGAATTTGTATCTCATCAAAACAATTGATTCACTAACACTTGGAGGTTATTTATACTTTCATTAAGTATAACATAAGATTTTGTGGTATCTACTTGTGTAAATATTTTAAATTGACGATCAAATTCATTCATTGTATTTGTATAGGGTCAAGGAGTGTAGTTGTAAAAAATCATCAAAATCAGAGTTAAAATAACCGTTAAATTGTGATTTTTTATTTTATAACCGTCGAAAAGTTTTGTCTCATTTCTTGATATCTGAATATTTGTTTTTTGTGATTTTTGGCATATGCGATCTCGAAACATATACAAACAAGTCTGACGGTTGGATCGTTAAAATTAGTTTCATAGAATTCGTATCCCATCAAAACGATAGATTCACCAACACTTAGAGTTTATTTATACTTTCATTAAGTATGAGATAAAATTTTGTGGTATCCACTTGTGTAAATATTTTAAATTGACGATCAAATTCATTCATTGTATTCGTATAGGGTCAAGGAGTGTAGCTGCAAAAAATAATCAAAATCGGAGTTAAAATAACCGTAAATCGTGATATTTTGTTTTATAACCGTCGAAAAGTTTTGTCTCATTTCTTGATCTCTGAATGTTTATTTTTTGTTATTTTTGGCGTATGCGATCTCGAAGCATATACAAACAAGTTTGACGGTTGGATCGTTAAAATTAGTTTCATAGAATTCGTATCCCATCAAAACGATAGATTCACTAACACTTAGAGTTTATTTATACTTTCATTAATTATAACATAAGATTTTGTGGTATCCACTTCTGTAAATATTTTAAATTGACGATCAAATTCATTCATTGTATTCGTATAGGGTCAAGGAGTGTAGTTGTAAAAAATCATTAAAATCGGAGTTAAAATAACCGTTAAATTGTGATTTTTTGTTTTATAACCGTCGAAAAGTTTTGTCTCATTTCTTGATATCTGAATGTTTGTTTTTTGTGATTTTTGGCGTATGCGATCTCGAAGCATATACAAACAAGTTTGACGGTTGGATCATTAAAACTAGTTTCATAGAATTCGTATCCCATCAAAATGATAAATTCACTAACACTTAGAGTTTATTTATATTTTCATTAAGTGTAACATAAGATTTTGTGGTATCCACTTGTGTAAATATTTTAAATTGACGATCAAATTCATTCATTATATTCGTATAGGGTCAAGGAGTGTAGTTGTAAAAAATCATCAAAATCGGAGTTAAAATAACCGTTAAATCGTGATATTTTGTTTTATAACCGTCGATAAGTTTTGTCTCATTACTTGATCTCTAAATGTTTGTTTTTTGTGATTTTTGGCGTATGCGATCTCGAAGCATATACAAACAAGTTTGATGGTTGGATCGTTGAAATTAGTTTCATAGAATTTGTATCTCATCAAAACGATAGATTCACTAACAGTTCGAGTTTATTTATACTTTCATTAAGTATAACATAAGATTTTGTGGTATCCACTTGTGTAAATATTTTAAATTGATGATCAAATTCATTCATTGTATTCGTATAGGGTCAAGGAGTATAGTTGTAAAAAATCATCAAAATCGGAGTTAAAATAACCGTTAAATCGTGATATTTTGTTTTATAACCGTCGAAAAGTTTTGTCTCATTACTTGATCTCTGAATGTTTGTTTTTTGTGATTTTTGGCGTATGCGATCTCGAAGCATATACAAATAAGTTTGACGGTTGGATCGTTGAAATTAGTTTCATAGAATTTGTATCTCATCAAAACGATAGATTCACTAACATTTAGAGTTTATTTATACTTTCATTAAGTATAACATAAGATTTTGTGGTATCCATTAGTGTAAATATTTTAAATTGAAAATCGAATTAATTCATTGTATTCATATAGGGTCAATGAGTGTAGCTGTAAAAAATCATCAAAATCAGAGTTAAAATAACCGTTAAATCGTGATTTTTTGTTTTATAACCGTCGAAAAGTTTTGCCCCGTTACTTGATCTCTGAATGTTTTTTTTTGCGATTTTTTGCTGATGCAATCTCGAAGCATATACAAACAAGTTTAACGGTTGGATCGTTGAAATTAGTTTCGTGTATCCCATCAAGTTCAATGGTGTGTGTGTATATATATATTATGTAGATTTAAATCTATGTATTTTGTATGTATAATTATTATAGTTTTTAGGGGTATAAATTTAATTTAAAACTTAATATATATATATGTATAATTATTATAGTATATAGTATTGTTGACCCTAAAAACTACAAAGCCTACGTGGCGCGCAGGCCGAATAATTTAAAAACTAACTACGTCCTTCGGTGAATGCGGGCGTGCCAACTCGTCGGCCGAGCTCGGCCGAGGAGTAAATTTGTTGATGTTGCGTTGGGTCGCGCTACTGACTTCTGCGTCTTGCGATTGCGGCCGAGAAAGGAACACGTCTCGGCCTCCTGGATTCTCAAACCTGAAGACAAGGTTACTATTATTACGAAGCTCACAAATCGAATTCGGCTTTCAATGTGCCGAATGTAATAACTGTAACACCTCACTTCGTCGAGAAGACTAATGAGATGACCTCGACCAAAAAAGGATTTAGAAACCTTCTCGACCGAGACTTGGATAGACAATTGACCGTGCCCGCCGCAGTGCTGTTGATGCCAACGGAAGGTACTGCGAGTTCGGCCAATTCTACGGTGATAGAGCTATCTATGCCGACTTAAGATATCACCGGTTGCTTTCACAGTGCTGTTGATGCCAACGGAAGATGTGTCAGCGAAAAAGAAAAGGAAAAAGTTCTCAAGTTGTTTGAGGATTTGCGCAGGGCAATTTTGTATTGATTTTGTGGGGGCTTTTTTCCGTTGCCACTGCATCTTGTATTTATAACATTTTGTACTTGCTTGGCACGGCTAGATAACTATGTAAAGTCCGACTGCAACTCTGACTCTGTAAAATTGATTCGTGCGAAATGCCAAAGCCTATCTTCCAGCTTTTGTGACTTTTCAAACCCCATAAAAGTCTATCCAAATAAAAGTCATAACCTAGCTTACCTAGACTCCTTGTCTTATCCATCATGTATATTTCCCCTGACAAAGCCCACATGCATGCATGATGATCCCTTCGTCAACTTAAACTCTAAAAAACAATTGATGGAAATCATCATCATATCTCAAAACAAGGCTACGTGCTTCAACCTTGTCCATGAATCCAAAGTCCATTTGAATTGTTCCATCCACATCGAACATATCACATATTTAGTTTAAATATCCTAGTGATTATTAAGAGATAATATTATGATTAAAACCACAATATTATTCCTCAATACTAACTAAAAATATTTTAATCACTTTATCATCCACCAGCCTAAAATCCTGCTCATTCAAGGGTCTCGATTGCACGGGCCGATGGTGTAAAATCGGGTCCAAACATTGCCCCCCAGTTTCCTTGAGCTTCGACTCGTAAGCCGAATGATTAAGGAAATTAATTGTTCGTGACCAACAAGATCCCGTCGTATCGTCGAAAAAGAAACTTTGTTCCTCGGCAATAACATGTATGTTCTGCTAATGCTGCAGCCTTCCTCGACTGTCACAACTCCATACCACGCTCGACAACTTTGCCAGAAGGTCGAGAAGGAGAATAACTGGGATCGAGGATAAATGAGGCCGAGATCGAGAAAAACTGGGGTCGAGGCCGATAAGAATTGCTCATGGAGCTCGGCCTGCCTACATATATAAACCTGATTGTTGTCGGCCATGCAATTGACATATAATATACATATATATGTACCGAGAAGAAAGGGTGTCATATATATATATATATATATATATAAGTACTGATGTAAGGTGACTTCAACACCAAAGCTATATGCCGTACATATCTATATAAAAGTAGCCTGAAAAGTGGTCTGACTTTGACACCACACTCGGCCAAATTTCTTTTACTCGGCATTGTTATCTTCTGTCATGGACTTCTTGAGCCCTCACATCATCCTCTGGAGGACTCCACCTAAAAGCTGCCGCAACTCTCAACTGCCGAGGCCATGAAAAAATTTGGAGGTCGAGAAAAATTTAGGCCGAGGTGAAACAGACCATTCTTGACAGCTCGGCCTCGGCCTAGACAACCGAATTTTTTTTTTTTTTTTTTTTTTTTTTTTTGGTCAATTCGGCCAAAAGCTGCTTATATATATGTATGTATATATGTATGTATATATGTTTCGGCCAAAATAGTCAAACAAGTGTATTCGACCAAAAAAATTTATTCGGCCATAATGTTGTTGCCCCCTTATTTTCTTATGCATCGGCTTAATTAGCCAGATGATAATAAATTATTTTTCTTAAAAATAAAACGAAAATGGCCGAACTAATAAAGAGGAGGAGGCCAACGATGCTTTATTCCAAGCCAAGATCTTAGGCCGAATAAAGAATTTTCTCCGAATATTTTTAACTTAATGAAATATTTTTCATTTTCGGCCGCCGAATGTGTTGAACAATTATTATGC
The DNA here is from genome assembly GCA_035220775.1 of Malus fusca. Taxonomy (NCBI): domain Eukaryota; kingdom Viridiplantae; phylum Streptophyta; class Magnoliopsida; order Rosales; family Rosaceae; genus Malus; species Malus fusca. The sequence continues at coordinate 32,680,832 of CM069061.1, read as the reverse complement.
CCCCCGGGCATAATTTCGGCTTTTAATTCAAATAACTTGGCCGAACGAGATTTCTCCTTATCGACTGTATTGCCAATAATCATATCAATTGGCGTAGTTTCTCGGGCTAGGCCAATATCTCGGCCTCGTTCGTCACTGGAGCATTCTTTTGACGAATCTTTTTCCAAGTCAATTTTTGTATATAGCTTAGGGACTTGAATTTTTTCTTCTAGGCCTACTATATTTTCAGTCTCTACCGAAACAACAAGTGGCCTTTGTTCTTCGGCCAAATAATCAATTTTCTTAGGCCGAATATTGGTTGTGGCCGGAGTGGAGATTTGCCCCCCGGCCTCTTGCCTTTCAGGAATTCTTCTCAAACTCTCGAGAAGTTGTTTTTGCTCCTTTAAAAGGCGATAACACTCATCCCTTGAAGCCGGATCGAGATAGATCATGTGAACTTCGTAGTTTTAGCACTAGGTCCCACTGGGCGTGCCAAAATGTTGACCCTAAAAACTACAAAGCCTACGTGGCGCGCAGGCCGAATAATTTAAAAGCTAACTACGTCCTTCGGTGAATGCGGGCGTGCCAACTCGTCGGCCGAGCTCGGCCGAGGAGTAAATTTGTTGATGTTGCGTTGGGTCGCGCTACTGACTTCTGCGTCTTGCGATTGCGGCCGAGAAAGGAACACGTCTCGGCCTCCTGGATTCTCAAACCTGAAGACAAGGTTACTATTATTACGAAGCTCACAAATCGAATTCGGCTTTCAATGTGCCGAATGTAATAACTGTAACACCTCACTTCGTCGAGAAGACTAATGAGATGACCTCGACCAAAAAAGGATTTAGAAACCTTCTCGACCGAGACTTGGATAGACAATTGACCGTGCCCGCCGCAGTGCTGTTGATGCCAACGGAAGGTACTGCGAGTTCGGCCAATTCTACGGTGATAGAGCTATCTATGCCGACTTAAGATATCACCGGTTGCTTTCACAGTGCTGTTGATGCCAACGGAAGATGTGTCAGCGAAAAAGAAAAGGAAAAAGTTCTCAAGTTGTTTGAGGATTTGCGCAGGGCAATTTTGTATTGATTTTGTGGGGGCTTTTTTCCGTTGCCACTGCATCTTGTATTTATAACATTTTGTACTTGCTTGGCACGGCTAGATAACTATGTAAAGTCCGACTGCAACTCTGACTCTGTAAAATTGATTCGTGCGAAATGCCAAAGCCTATCTTCCAGCTTTTGTGACTTTTCAAACCCCATAAAAGTCTATCCAAATAAAAGTCATAACCTAGCTTACCTAGACTCCTTGTCTTATCCATCATGTATATTTCCCCTGACAAAGCCCACATGCATGCATGATGATCCCTTCGTCAACTTAAACTCTAAAAAACAATTGATGGAAATCATCATCATATCTCAAAACAAGGCTACGTGCTTCAACCTTGTCCATGAATCCAAAGTCCATTTGAATTGTTCCATCCACATCGAACATATCACATATTTAGTTTAAATATCCTAGTGATTATTAAGAGATAATATTATGATTAAAACCACAATATTATTCCTCAATACTAACTAAAAATATTTTAATCACTTTATCATCCACCAGCCTAAAATCCTGCTCATTCAAGGGTCTCGATTGCACGGGCCGATGGTGTAAAATCGGGTCCAAACAAGTATATATAATTATTATAATTATTTTAGTTAATATTTTGGGGGTATAATTATTATAGTATATATAATTATTATAGTTAATTTAATATATATATAATTATTATAGTTTTAAACTTTTTAGGGGTATAAAATTGTTAAATTATTATAGTATTTTTAGGGTTATAAAATTATTATATTAATATTCTGCTTATTGTGTATCGTGTTACCCACGTGTATACCTGAATCAACCCGTTATCTTAATAGGTGCTTATCGGGTTACCCGATAACACCCGATTCATTATTGTGTTGACCCGAACACCTGTTAATTTCGTGTCGTGTCGTGTCGGGTTATCGGGTCGTGTCAAGAATTGCCAGGCTTACCTCCAGATCAAGAAATTGATCACTGGAGCATATGTACCCATCTGACATCCTTGTAAGTGGTTCATTATGGTAATGAAATTTTGTCGTCTCCTTAAAAAAAAAAAAATTAATATTGTAACTCAAGAAAAGTGAGAGAAGCCAATTAGTACTATGATCTATTGATATTTCTTTTCACTTGTAAGTGAGAGGTCATAGTTTGATTCTTGCCAAAGACGAGTTTGAACCATATTATTGTTAACTCATTGTGAGGCTACACCCAACCTCTCATTTTTAATGTATATCGTTTGTTCAAAAATAAAAAGAGTGAGAAGTCAAAATAAATTGTTTTATTTTTCCTTGAGAAAACCAAACTTAAAGATCAAAATATCATATAATAAACAAGCCCCACAAAGAGGAGAAATGTCTCAAAATAGATAAAACCAAAACCCCATAAAATTAATAAACAAAGCAACAACCCGAGAACAACATGCAAGTGTCCGTACAGTATGTTGTTTTCTCTTCCAAACATCTCTTATATATAAAGCCATGGCCCCAATTTGGGGTCACGGCTTCGACAAAAATATTAGGATAAAATTGCCCCTCAACCAAAAAAATTCAAAAGCAGCCCAATATAATATATCAAATAATGCATGGGTAATTTAGTAATTTTGTCATCATAAAATATAATATAAATATAAATGGGAAGAGAGAAAAGAATAAAAAAATGGAAGGATGAGTAAAAGTTAATGGTGCCCACGTGAGGGGGAAAGAAAAATATATATAAAAAAAGGAAACTCATGAATGTTGTGTTCAAAAGATCTTAAGAGGCGCGTAGCGCCTGTGATAAATTAGTACTTTTTTAAAAAAAAAATTAGTACCTTACAATAGACTAGCAATAATGTGATTCAATCAAATGTTCATGAAATATTATTATCTCTATTTTAAAATACTTTCAAAACATCTTAAGAGACGTGTAATGCAGTTTATAAAAAAAGTGTTTCCCATACGGATAATAATGTGATTCGGCGGTTATAAAAAAAAAGTCTTTCACGTGCGGATAATAATGTGATTAAATTAGTTGTCAAATGATTGTTTTTTTTAACAAACAATATTATCTATATTAAAGGGGAGGGGAGTGAGCTTAGCCTTACAATGAGCTAGCAATAGTGTAATTCAATTAGTTGTTTATTAACATTAAATTAATTGTCAAATGATTGTTTTTTTTTAACAAATGATATTATCTACGCTAAGGGGGAGGGGGTGTGCTTTGCCTCACAAGTGAGCTAGCAATAATGTGATTCAATCAGATGTTTATTAAATATTATTTTCTCTATTTTTAATGTAAATTCTATAGAGACCGATTTTATTATGTGGATTCAGCTGCTTTAATTGGTTTATGAGGGGTTTCTTCTAGTGTGATGTAAGATTATTCATTTACTTCAAATATTTGACTTTCCTTTTGTCAATTAACGCATATAAATACATTTAAAATGGGTAAGTCGTGCGTAGCCTATCGTGATTCAAAAAATGTCTTCTACACGCGCTCAACACTATGAGGGAGGGGGGTGGGCTTAGCCTCATAATGGTTTAGCAATAATGTGATTCAATCAGTTGTTCATTCAATATTATTTTCTCTATTTTCAAACACGTTCAAAACATCTTAAGAGGCGTGTAATGCCCGTTATAAAAAAAGGTCTTTCACATGAGGATAATAATGTGATTAAATTAGTTGTCAAATGATTGTTTTTTATTTTATTTTAACAAACGATATTATCTACACTAAGGGGGAAGGGGGGGTAGGCTTAGCCTCACAATGGAATAGCAATAATGTGATTCAATCAATTGTTTATTGAATATTATTTTCTCTATTCTTAATGTAAATTCTATAGAGACCGATTTTATTATTTGAATTTAGCTGTTTTAATTGGTTTATGAGGGCTTTCTTCTAGCATGATCTAAGATTATTCATTTACAAATATTTGACTTTCCTTTTGTCAATTTACGCATATAAATACATTTAAAACGTGTAAGTCGTGTGTAGTACGCTGTGATTCAAAAAATATCTTCAAGCACGTGCAGGAAGGCTAGTTAATCATAACTATATAGTTAATTTAGTGTCCGAAAACTAAATTTCGATGAAATGTGATATAGATAGCGGTACTTATACTTCTGGTTGGCTACTCAAGCAATATAAATAATTTTAATGGTAGCTCTATTTTGATTACTCGAAGTTTTCGAACTTTGAATCTAACATAATCCTTCTCGTCATTCTACACTTATTCCTATAACTAAACGAACTCTAAATCGGACCTACTCCAGGGCCGGTCCTGAGTTTTTGGGTGCCCAGTGCGAAAGTTCAAAATGTGCCCTTTTTTTAATACAAAAACATATGTTAAAAAAAAATATTTAACGAGGGCTGGAACCCAGTCGAAGCTGGGGGGTTAGGCCCTCACGCCCAAATTATATTACTTGAGAAAATATACAACGGGGGGACATAGTACCTAAACCCCGACAATCAAAAGTACAATCATATACAACCACTTCTAGCAAATCTCCTTCAAATATTTTCCTCTACACCAATATGATCATCATCAACATTTAAATCAACATCACCACCATTTTCATGATCTTGAGACTCATCACCAACATTTTCCTCTAAATCACCACTATTTTCTTGGTCATTAACATCTTCCTCCACATAACCACCAATTTCATGATCATGAGACTCCCCAACAACATTTTGTGACTCTTCACCAACATCATTTTCTCTCAAATTTTCAACCAACTCATTATTTGTAGAAAAAAATTTATTAAGAGATCCTCTTAAACTTTCGGCAATTTCGTTATCCTTTGCCTTTTTTTTCCTTTTCATATTACCAGAGAGTTGTTTCCTAAAAGACATGGCTTTGATAATTTGTTTGCAAAAATTACCTACACATGATATAACAAAAATTTCCTATTAAAATTATCATTCCAAGTCCAACACATATTATATATTATAAAAACACTAACATCTATTATATATTATAAAAGCACTAACACATATGAAATCAAATAATTCAATTAATCAAGAATTCAATCCATCAACAACAACAATTCTATACATCAATTATCATATAATTCTATGTCACTTGCAAAATTTAATTTAAATTATGAATTAATAATTCAAATTTTAAAAATTAGTTTATCAAATTACCTCAAAAGTTACCGGGTTGGTGAATGCACAATGGCTGAGAAAGACAAGGATCTGTGGTGGGCCTGTGTGTCGCCGTCGGGGTTGGAAGGCTGGAAGCTGCAGCAGCAGTGAAGATGGCAGGGGAAACGATGAGGTGGGTGGGGAATTGGGAAAAGGGGAATTATTTAGGGTAAATGGTGGGAGGGGGTCCGGGGACAAGTGGTCCCTTTACATTGTTTTTTTTTTTTTTTTTTTTTTTTTAAGGCCAAAACCTGGGCCGGTCCAATTATATATATATATATGTTTTTTTTTTTAAATCCTGGGCCCTTTCCTTCATTGTCAAATTTGGGCCTCTTGCCCTCCATTCCCTATTTTGGGCTCTGGACAATTTTTTTTTTTATACCTAATTATTTGGACTTTTTTTTTTGGTGCCCCTTTAAATTTTGGGCCCTGGACAATGGCCCTGGTTGCACTGGGCCTGGGCCGGCCCTGACCTACTCTTATTCGTAACCCTTCTTATCATGCATGCAGTATGAATAAACAATACTATAATATAATGGTAGTTCTCTTCTAAGTTTCTCTTCCAAATATATCCAAGTTTGATGTCCTCCTTGTCCATCCGAATCCGATATGCCAAAACAAAACCACAATAATGGTTGATTTTTTTGTTTCAAAATCTCCTAGACATATGTGGTTTTAAGACATCATCTTGTTTGTTTACTTTCTAGATTCTAAGGACTCTGTGTGGGGGTTATATATCCATCCGCTTATTCAAGAAACACTGGACACTAATTAGTTGGACTCTGTGTGGCGTTATATATCCATATATACGCTTATTCAAGAAACACTGGACACTAATTAGTTGGTCTCATGAAATTTCTATGCGACCAATATCAAGTGGCCACGTAGGACAAAGATAAAAGAACAAACGTACAATGAAGAAAGAAATAGATGCACGTGGATATTTCAATGTATCCAAATCTTGGTACACTAAATATTATAATATAATTAATTGTAAAAAATATCTCTGTATCAGATACAGAGTTCGGTACATCAAATATTATAATACAATTAGTTGTAAAAAATATCTTTGAGTGGAGTGGGTGATAGACTCACTTTCCTATCTGAACAAGTTTTCAATTCTCTGTTAGTTTCCTGATAAAATTGCAAATTTTCCAATTTTTACCGTAACTCAGCTGATTGTTTCGTTGCTTGTAGTCAAATTTGATTTGGGTTCTTCTCGGTTTTATACAATCACAACAAGAAGGAGTCTTTAATATGTAAATGCATCTACACTCTCTAGCTGATTAGACAAAGTTAACATCTTGATATGCATTTGCAATTTTAGATTATTTGAACAAAAAATTATGGGTTATGTTTCTCTTCCGACAATTCGATCGGCAGACGAACCAAATGCAATCCGAGAGGTGCTCGCGATGAAGCAGGAAGATGCCACTGTTCAGGGAACTGTGCTGGCGAGATTCGACGGTTTAACGAAGACTGGTGGCTCGACGAAGCTGGTGGCAGAGGTTCGGTGGCTAGATCATTGATTCCTTCAGAGTCAATAATTCGCTTGCACTGAACTTCCCTATGAATGGTTTAAGTAGATGTTTGGTAACCTTAAATGCGAAGCCTGCACCCTCAGCCGCCCTCAATGTCCACGTTACCATTCTGAAAAACTTTAGTAATCAGAAATGGGCCTTTCCACCGTGACTCATGTTTTCCTGGAAATGACTTGAACTCTGAACTCAACAGCCACACTTTTTTACCAGGCTGTATTTTCTTACAAATTGGACTGCCTTGCAACTTTTTATTTTTGCCCTTGACATTTAGATGTTTTTGGTCAATCTAGTGGCTTGGATAGTTGTCAAACAAAGTTGGTTCTGTTTTTTATTATTTCTGCGCCTCAATACTTTTACAATCATGACTTACATTTAAAGACTTTAGAGACAGATGGTCATTTGATGATCTGGTTTTACACTTGGCACGGGCTAAACCATCTAACGCATCAATACACATGCATTCTTGTTTGTCACCTGGATGTGTGGCGACTTCAAACAAACTGAAAACAACTATTTGATCTTCAACCCTTAATGTTAATGTTCTTACTTCAACATCAATAAGAGTCTAGGATGTTGCCATGAATGGGCGGCCTAAAATGATGGGTGTTTTCAAATCTTCATCCATGTCCAAAACTATAAAATTAGCTAGTAAATATCAATTGTCTTTAACAATAACATCTTCAATGACCCCTATAGGATAGGTAATTGAACGGTCATCCAATTGAATAATGCTGGAGGTTGGTTTCAGCTTGCCTTCTCCTAAACGTTTAAAAATAGAATAAGATATTAAGTTTACACTAGCACCTAAATCAATTAAAGTACTTTTAAAATCAGAATTGCCAATAGTACAAGAAATAGTAAAACTCCCTGAATCTTTCTTCTTTGGCGGCAATTTTTGCAGCAAAACAGCACTGCATTGTTCTGTTAGCATAATTTTCTCTGATTCTACCAGTTTTTTTATTTTTGGTGCAAACAACTTTCAAAAACTTGGCATAAGAAGTAATCTTTTTAATGGCTTTCAACAATGGTAAATTAATTTGAACTTTAGCCAAGGTCTGTATAAAGTCTTTTAATTGCTGATCCTTAGCATTCAGTATTAATCTCTCTGGGTATGGAGTTGGAGGCTCATAAACACGCTCACGAACTGGCATTGGGGCAATGTCTATTTCTGCAACTTTTTATGCTGTTTTCGTTGCTGGTTGTGCGACCCCAATTTTTTTATTTGCTTGGTTGTCGTAGCTATTTCCGTAATGCAAAGTCTTTATTGCACAACAATCCTCTGTACCTCTTGGATTAGGCACCATTTGACTAGGAAATCTTCCATTTTCTCTGTCTGAAATCTAGGTAGCCAGCTGTCCAAATTGTTGCTCCAAACTTTTAATTGATGCTCCAATATTCTAAAACCTTTGATTGCTGCCTCCATGAAGGAGCAGATAAGTATGGTGGTTGACTAGAGAACAACTTTGAAGAGAGCACATGCCCAATTTATCAAAGCTTTGTTTCTAAAAAAACAGAACCCTAAACTACCAATAAAAATGGTTTAGGGTTTTGTTTTTCCCAAGTTTTGTTTCTAAAAAAAACGCCAGCTGCAATGTCGCAAATGCAAGGGGCTTGGCCACAATAAGAAGACATATAAAGATTCTAGCATTGTTTTAGGAACATTGTTAAATTAGGGTGCTTGAGCTTTCAAGCTCTGTATATTTTTGACAAATTTTATTGGTAGTTTAGGGTTCTGTTTTTCCCAAGCTTTGATTATTTTTGCTTTGTCAAAATCAAACATGCAATGCCGTTGATAGTTGATCACATATTTTCACATCTAAATCCCCACAATTCATTGTATATTTATTCTTGTAAATTTAATTTGGATTGAGGCATTACTGCCCCCTGCTTCTCAGAATTTCTATATATGTTGGATCAAACCAAAAACATAAACGTCACCCAATTCCTAAACTAATTGCAGACCAAGCTAACCCTTAATGGAGAATTGACATATAATTGACATACAAATATTTTGATATAGAACACAAAATTGACATGCAAAGTCTAGCACAAACTCAGAAATTAATTACAAAAATCAAAGCAGATTAGAACCCTAATTCCTAAAATGACAAATTTCTAAAAGTTTCTAGAACCCTAATTCCTAAAATGACAAATTCCTAAAATTTTCTAGAACCCTAATTCCTAACTTTACTAGAGTTAAGTAAATTGTGCATATACCTTAGAGAGACGGCTGTCGGAGGAGGAAGAGAGAGTGCGAGGGGGCGAGAGGCCGAGAGGGTCAGAGGGTGACAAAGATATAGTCTGAGAGAGGGTTGTCGAAGGGAGAAAGGAGAGAACGTTCGCGTGAGAGAGAGAGAGAGTTTATAAAGAGGAAGAGTTGAGGGGAAAGTGTGTGATTTCAGTTAAATCCCGAGGTTCTTGTGCGACGAATATAAAGGTATTCTTCATGCAAAAAATTCAAATTTTCACGAAATTATTTTCTTGCCCTCCCATAAAGTCAAATTTTAGCTCCTTGCACGATGAACATGAATGTAGTCTGCAATGAGCTGAAATTTTGACTTACCTGGGTCGAATTTTTTTTTAATTTATATTTATTCAAATAAAAATAATTTATTTATAACATAAGATAAATAAATTACAAAAAAAATATAATTTAATATGTTTTATAGAGCAAGTCACAAATAAATTGCATTATTCATCATCCGAACTATAATAACTTTCACTATCATCGTTATCATCATTTTCAGTCTCCCATTCCTTCTCCTCGATAGGTACGTCACAGTCGTTGTTCGGGCCCACTGCAACATCATATCGCGGAAGATTACCGAGGTCAATTGTAATTGACTAAATCGGTATTTCGATTGAAGCCACTCCTTGTATCTGAAACAGCTCTTGGATAAGATTTATATCTCGAAGTGTTTTCGCATCATTTTCTATTGAAGATTCTAAACGTTGGTCAGCGACATTGTCGACGTCGTCGTCGTCAGTAGGTCTTGTTCTGGTATAGCATACACATTCCTCTTATCCATCTTTTGAATAACTTTCCAACCTCTTCCGACTTTATGGTCATCTAGATACACAATTTGTTTTGCCATGTTTGCTAAAATGTAAGGGTCGTCATCGTACCAAATTCTGTTAGTGTTCACAGATAGTAAACCATGGTCAATTTTAACACTTCCCTGCCTATTTGGGTTTGTATCAAACCATCCACACTTAAACATGATCACTTGGCATCAGTCTTTGTAAAGCAATTGCACGACACTTGTTAGTTTGCCATAGAAATCAATGTTTGTACTTTCGCCTCCACCTGGGACATGGACACCGCTGTTTTGCATACACAACTTGTCATTTCGTGCAGCCCCCAAAAACTTGACGCTGTTAACATGGCAACCCGAGAACAATTCAACGCTAATCGGTCTGAACGCCAAGTTATATAACTCTTCATTGTAAGTGGGGGAATTCGATGCTTTCAATTGATTCACCTAACATTATACAAAAACATACACCTGTTAATTTGAGAAAATTACATACCACAATATATATGTCAAATAAAAAACACTTATAACTTACATATTTGAGAAACCAATGTGGAAACAATTCACAGTGTTTCTTGGCATACAAATGTGATGGATGTTCTCGCTTCATCATCTGTTCATGCTCATCTAGGTATGCCATTGTCTTGTCACAATTGTTCAATACGAACCAATGTGCTACCTCCATGTCATTTTTGGAAAACGACTCGTCTCGTACAAGATCTCCAAAGGGTCGTGCGTTTTGGCCCCCATCATTATTGTGCCGAGGACAATTGAAAATCGTCTCCACATCTTTTAAATACATTCCACAAAATGTAAGTGACTCATATTGAACCCAAGCCTCTATAATTGATCCTTCGGGCTTCGCCCTATTGCGTACACTTTTTTTCAACTCCCCGAGAAGCCTGCCAAAATAAAACGATACGATACAAATTAGTAAGCGTCAGTTAATGATGAATAAACAAATGATGAGGATTACATACATTTCCATTGGTACTTCCAGCGATAGTTGACAGTACCTGCAAGCAATGCCTATTCCGACAAGTGAACCATCACGTGTATCATACTTGTGAAGAAAACTGGACGAAATATTATCTCAAACTTGCATGGGACTTGGACAATGTCATGGCGCAACTGATTAACGTCAATCTTTCGCAACGTTCTTGACGTTAGCTGGGAAAAAATTTGGACAACAACATGATTGGCTTCACTACATCTTCTAGCATATATTCGTCGCGCAAGTCTACATTTAATTTTTTCGTTTTCTTTATAATTTATTAATGTAAACAAGTTGCACGATGAATACTATTTTGGTCGCGCAATATGCATATTTTTTTTAATTTTTTTCCGTTTTCTTTTTAACTAATGTAAAATTTTTTATTCTAAATATAAATAAAAAACTCAAACTTAATTAAACATTACCAAAATAATTAATAAAACTAATTTATTATCCCAAATACATATTATAACAAATGTAAATTAATATTAATAGTCATCCATATAACATAAATTTATTAATGAAAGTTAAATATAACGTCCTAAAAATCTTATTTCATAAAAAAAAACAAATAAACTTCAATCCTCCTCCTCTGGGGCATCAGCACCTCGCTCCGCATCCCGCAGAACATCAAACTTCCACTACCTGAAATGCATCTTGAGAAGGTCATCCAGATACTTCCGCTGCTTCTCATCGGTTTCATCAACATCCCAATGAACCTATATTAATGCCAATAACAATAAATTAGTAATTTAAAAAATACTACTTTTTAACAAAAATAATTATGCATTCTTTAATACAAACTTACCGATAACTCTCCCACCATGGACTTCTTCAACTCCTTAGGCACCATTTTCCAAGACTCAAACTCGGTAGAACATTGGCTCCGCACCAAACCCCCAATATCAAACCTAAGTTCGGCGTACGCATAAGCCATACTTTTGTCTTCTAAGTAGGGCACTTGCTTACGATGGTAATTTTTCGTCGCGCAAAAAGTTGGTGGCAAAAATTTTTTTCCAGCTTTTTCTTGTGCGACGACTACACGTGTTTGTCGCGCAAAGTTTTCTTATTCGTCACATAAAGTTTTTTTTTTTTTTTTTTCTATCCTGCCATTTTTGCGCAACCAATCTATTTTTTCATCGAGCAAGTGACACTTAAGCGACGAAATTTGTTTCGTTGCGCAAGCTGTTTTTTCTACTAGTGATTTTTACTATGAGTTCATTGCTACCTCTTAAACATGTCAACTGTTGATAACAGCCATAAAAATGCCATGTTCTCTCGTTCAGGAGAAATTTGAAACAACATAAAAACCTTCAAAAGCATTTACTCAAGCACCTTTGGAAACTTCTTCAACTTTTAAATGCCTCTGGAAATCATATATCAAAAAATCCCCCATATGGCTGCTTACGGTTAATTGGATAGACATTTAATTTTTTAATTTTTGTGGTCAACGGCATTTAATTTATTTTTAAGTTTTTTTTCTTTGTTTGGAAATTCCTTAATTTAAATTCTTATTATTCATGTGTGTGTATATAGCTAATTGTTATAAGCATTCCAAAGATTTTGTCCACTTTAAACTTACTATATTAAAAAAAAAAAAAAATTCTTATAAAGACTGCACAATTAAAACCGCAAAAGAAATTAAAAATTACTACAAATACTAGCAGATTATGCACATCCTATTTGGGTGTTGGATAATTACATGCATACTTGAAGGCTGTAATACTAAACGAGATTTTACAACTCCAACTATATTGGGAACATACAGAAAAACAATCACACTGACAAATACACAGCTCATACAAATATATTATCTGGTAACACTGTCGATTTGTTCTAAAAATTTGAATGACAAAACTATTTTTGATTGTACTACTTCGGTAATTATTCAAGGGATAAAAACAAATCAAATTCTTGCTGTGCCTCCAAAATCAATATATCAGTCAGTAGGTCATGATTTATTCGTTTTGAGAAACCTCCTAATTTCATTGTTCTTTGTTGGTTTCACTTAAAAGTGGAGGCTTGTAGCCTTGTAAGTAGCAATTGATTTTTGGGTACGAATCTATATCCTTCCTTTTTGTCTTTCTCTCTCTCTTATTTTATTTTTATTTTTTATTTTTATTTTAAAATAAATTAAACTATCCTTCCTTTTAGCTTCTCTTGTGGCCAAAACAATATTTATTCACCAAAAAGGGCTAGAGCTCGATCTTCAAAGACCCGCTCGAGTCATTTAAAGCTCAAAATATGATTTTTAATGTCGCAATTTTTTTTATTACAAGCGAAAATGTCTAATCTAAACTTTATTAAATAGAATTTACCACTTGCTTCCATATTGCAATTCTAACTTTGAAAAAAACGGCAAAACCTCTAAATGTGATCCACACTTGTACAACAAGTTGTAAAAATTTGAATATCGTTTATAATCATATTATTTCTTTCTAAGAACTTGTCCAATCTCCATCCCTTCGGCACTCCATAAGAGTAAAAGAATTTGGGGCTCGTTTGGTAAGCTAGATGAGATTGGCCCTTAGATATAGGATTGGTAACGATTGGTTAAGCTTTGAATCCCAATCCATTGTTTGGGGAAACACTAAGCTGGATGAGACTCAATTGGACTTAGCCCTGGTTTGGTACTGATGTGCTTTTGAAAAAAAAAAGGTATAAAAAAAAAGCTTTTTTATGTTTGGTAAACATTCAACTTCAGTTTTTTTTTCCATAGTTTTGGGTGAAAAAAGCCAAAAACACAAAGCTGCAAAACCAAGCTTTGAAAAACCTGCTTTTTTTGCTTGCCCAGCTTCTGTGCAAACCTATTTCGCAAGAGGTGCAGAGGCCTTTAATGAAATTTTCCAATACCCAAAATGGTCTTTAGCAATTAAATAAATTATACATTATACCCGTCGACTTCATCGCCGACCCCACCACGTCTCTCTTCCGTCCTTTCTAACTCTGAGCTTCTTCGAATTTTTGGGACAGGAGCGGCGAGAGGTTCATCAGATTTCTGGGTTTTGTAAAAATTCAGGGCCTCTTCGTCGGATTTCTGGGCTTTGCCAAAATCTGGGTTGCACAAAGAATGCTAGATTTGCACCCTTCTGCTTGACACCTAAAATCTCAACTGGAAAGCCTCGACGCCTTTGCCGTTAACACAGACGGTAAGTCCTGAAATCGGAGTTCATCCATCTTCTGCAAATTGGTTGATACGACCCAGCCTTCCTTTCCCCACGACCTAGCCTTCCTTAGGATTAGGCAGAGAGAGACCAAGAGAGAAGGGGGAGAGTTGGTGTGAGTGGCGGAAGATCGAATATACAAAGGTTCTGCAAAAATAAAATAGGGACAAGGTAAAGAAGAAACGACTCTTATAGAAAAGAATAGAATAAAAAAATCATAAATATTTTAATAAAAAAAAGGTAAAAGTACATTCTTCGAAGCTCACAACTGTTTATAAATAGTTTATATAAATCTTATGAATGTCATAATAAAAGAACAGATAAAAAAAATTATTATATAATATTCAACATAATATCCTTTTTAGTCATTTTACACAGCCTCAACGATTTTACATAAAAATTTGCCAAACACTTTAACACTACTTTTTTTTTTTTGCTAAAAGCACTTTTACAAAAAAGTTTACCAAGCACTCTATTGCTTTATTTCACATCTGTTTATATTCTCGCAACACAACAAAAACAATTTTTTTTTCAAAGCACAGCAATACCAAACCAGCCCTTAAATCCAGTCCATTGTTGGTAGATGACTGGATTGAACATAAAAAATTAATTTACGTTTTTCTATTTTAATTTATTCAATGGCACATATAATTAATCCAAACAAATAGAAGACATTGATAATAAAAAAGTCTTACTACTTAATTTGGTGCGGAACGCTCTTTTTTCTCTTCGACCATGTTGAAATTCCGGCAAGATTTTTATTGAGATCCATTATTAGCACCCTATCCCCTTTCTTTGTACGTGTTCTACCTGATTAATGAATGGTGTACTTATTCTCAAAAGAAAATCACATATCCTAGCTAGCTCACAAAACTGGCCCTTGTGTACAAAAATCCGATTGATTTACTCTCTATATAAAGTGATTGTGACACCACCAATTAATATTGATGAAGATCTCATACTGGGCTCTTGTAGATTAATCCGGTCCGAAAATAAAAAAGGAAAATATTTTATTTATTTAGGGATTTTGTTTTATGTCATTTTATTAAAATTTAGGTTTCTTTGTTTTAACTTTTAAGGAATTATGTTGACATAACTCTGATTGGGTTTTGATGTGATAAGATTTCTATCCTAGTTTAGCCTTCCTGTATTGCTATATATACCCCCCATATTCTATAAACCAACCACAAAATACCGAAGTCCTAAAGTTTACCCTATTTTTCTGTGCGCACCAGAAAAAAAAAAAATGAAGAATAATTCGAACTCTCCTTCAACAAAAACACTGATATTTCTCATTCAAATTGTTTGTCTAGTTGTCTTTCTCCCAACTAGCCACTGCAACAGGCTGACGGTCTTCTTTCCAATGGATACCAATCTGATCGCACAAACATGCAACCAAACACCATATCCCGATCTTTGCGTCTCTACACTTCAATCAGACCCTCGAAGCGCCAAAGCAGATGTCAAAGGGTTAGGCATCATAATGGTTGATGCAGTTAGGGCTAAGGCACGCGAAGCTAATCTCCAAGTCGAGGAGTTGATCGATAGAGAGCCGGGAAATACACCCGCAAGAAACTGCAGATTTAACTACGACGATATTTTCCAACTTGATATTCCTCAAGCCGTTGAAGCTTTCGGTAAAGATGATTATAAGTCAGCAGAGCTAGGCATGACTAATGTCGTCGCAAACGCAGATTCATGCGAAAGAGGTTTTTCCGGCGGCAGTCCTTTCAAAGACGAAAGCCAAGCTCTCCATGATGTTGCTTATGTGGCTGCAGCAATTGCCAAAGTATTGCGCTCTTGATGTATTCTTCTCTTGTCATAAGAGAATAATAAATTTGATATAATAATCAACGATTGCATTTCTTGTTAACTACTACTAATTTGATAGCGTCAATATTTGATCTATGTGGTCATTTCAATAATTGAAAATTTTAAAATCCCTTTACAATTTGGAATATAATGCCATATAGGATAAAAGATGTCAATAAATTTAGGTTGTTCACAAAATCACGGCACCAAATCCCCGATATACCTGTTATGTATTATTTGGGTAGACATTTAATTTGTTTATTTTCTTTGGTAAACGGCATTTAATTTGTTTAAGTAATTTTTTGGGAGCCTTACATATGGAGACAAAAATATATAAATATTTCAACTCTCCTAGTTTTTAAACATTTCTAAGAGAGACAAAAAGAATAACCTAAAATATGGAAAAAATTTGTTAAAATATCAGTCATACCCAAAACAATTATGTATATTATTATACCCCACGCCATACAACTTTAAAGAAATTAGTGTCATCAATTCAAATCCTCATCGACCATTTTTATAGGATCACTTTCGAAATTATATATAGAATCAATTTGTATCCTTTATTTCTAGAATCTATCTAATCTGTTATTGACCATTTTTACAGAATTAGTGTAAAATACACGCATAATCAGTTTTGTATACTTTCCAGTCTAATCGGTTTTTTATATTTTTAACAAAACTACATACATTTTGATGACAATTTTTTTTTATTATACCTCCTTGGCGATTATTCAAGGGATAATACAAATCAGAATCTTGCTAGTTGCCTCCAAAATCAATATCAGTCAATAAATTATGATTTATTCATTTGGAGAAACCTCCTAATTTCGTTGTTCTTTATTGGTTTCATTTAAAGAGCAGGCTTGTACCCTTGTACATAGCTATTGATTTTTAAGAGGGTAATGCTAGAGGGACTAAATTTGGAAACTAAATTTACAAACTAAATGATGTGTCACCAATAGAAATGATCACGTTTATCAACGTTTAAGTAATAAATCAATTATCAATTTTATGTCGTTTAGTTTTCAAAATTTAGTCTTCCTAACATTACATTTTTTAAGAGTACGAATCTCCCCTTCCTTTTAGATAGGATTTTTAGTACCTACAAAAAGAAAGTTAAAATCACACAAAATACTTGCAAGAGTTAAAGGATGTTGTATAAATGCTCATGCAAGGTCGTTCTCCACAAGGACTATTTAAATAATTTATGTAAAAACAATTCCTAATTAACTACCTAAAATTAAAAATTGAGAAATGAGATTTTGAATTTGGGTAATATTAAAAACGAATTTTAATTAAAAATAAATAGTAAATTGGCCCAAAATTGATACGATAAAAGAAAAGAGTCTTAAATACCAATTTATAAAAGTACTAGGGTTCCACCATCACCTAGCAATCCTATGTATTTTTACCTATTACTTATGTTCTACACATGCCACTTTGAAGGTAAGGTTTTCCTCATATATATTCTACTTGGAATCTCCAACATATAACGTATATCTAACATGCAATATGTCCAGACGTTCAAATCAAATATGAACTTGAGAGACTCATTATATTTTGTGAAACCCTTTGAAAAACCATGCAACCATTAAGACATAGTGTTCATCTTAAGTGAAATTACAATTATCAACCACAAGAAGCTATCGTCAATTTCAGGGAACCTTCCGACCAAAACGGATTAGTTACGCATATTCATAATTAAAATTGTAGAAAATATTATTAGCAAGAAAAAGAATGAAAACACTTAAAGTAAAAGTCTAAAATTCTTCAAGAACCCCTAGCCAATTTCCTATCTCCAAAGTCGCATAAAAGAGAAAGTATAAAAACTAGGGTCAGCCAAAGCCTTATATCCTTTACATAAGCTATCGCAAAATCCCTAAATAAAAGTCTTTTGTTCCAACTAGGAAACCAAATAATAATAAAATATGCTACGAAAATAAAGTCCTAATTAAGCTAGGAGAATCTGTAAGGGAACTGTCCAGCCACGGTTTAGCTTCAAATATCCTCCAAATCCGGCCCATGATAGCTGGTTTTAAAGATTGGAACGTTTTGAACACATCTCCAGAAGGGGCCGAAACCAAAATAGGCCATCTAGGGCTCCAAAACTCGCAATTAGCCAACAAGTTGTAAAATTTTGAATATCATTAAAATCATATTATTTCTTTCTAAGAAGTTGTCCAATCTCCATCCTTTCGAGATTTGATGGTTTTCAACAATGAACGTTTCAAATAATAAAATCTTAGAAAATCTCATTACAATTATCTGGTACTCCACAGGGAGACCAATGACTACAATTTATTCTTGTGCGGCCTCCTCACGAGAAATTTTTTTATGCTAAGAACTTAGTCTGGTATACTAAATGTTATAATATAAGTGATTGGATATTAAAAACAAAACTATAACCACTTATATTATGGCACTTGATACACCGTGTCTTATTCCCCGCATACTGAAAAATTTCTCCCTCCACACCCATAACCTAGAGGATGTCCGTCTTTCTGCATGAGCGAAAGGTTTGTTTTTTTGTTTTTTTTTTTTTTTTTTTGATAGAAATCGATAGTGTATTAGATAGCTGACCGAGGCCCAAATAGGGAACCTCAGTCTCGGAATTAAAAAGTACATCAAGAGTTCATGTAGGAAGAAAACATCACACTCACCCCCATTTACAAACTTTCCTCTACAAGGAGATTCAAGATAAAGGAGGGGGAGATGATAACCATTCAGATTCACTACCTAAATAAAAACTGTAGCGAGCCAGACAATGAGACACGTTGTTAGCCTGACGACAGATGTGGGTACAAAGATCTTCGGTGATCAAGGGGAGCTAAGCTTTGGTATCCTCGATAATCTGACTCAGAGAGGAGAGATTAGTCGAGGGATTCCGCAGCGCGCTAATAATTTGAAGAGAATCACCTTCAATTAGTAAATTACGAAAACCCCTGTTCCAGGCCACACCTTCTCTAGCTGCAATACCCTCTGCCTGCAGAAAAGATAGAACATTGGGAAAGTTCTTACAAAAGGCTACCACAAGTTGCCCCCTCGCGGACAATTACACCCACTCCACTAATAAGGCTGTCCCGATTCCGAGCCTCGCCAAAATTAAGTTTCAGTTGACCTGTCCATCTGGAGGGTAACAAAATTGCAACACCGTGAGATGATGGTTCACATTTAATCGAACAAATTCCTGCCACCACGTTGTCGTGCAAGACACCGCCACTTTTGGGGAGTCGCAACTGCCCTCCCAAAGCATTGAGTTTCTGCAATTCCAAATTGCATTGCAGATGACCTTGAAAAGTTCCAACTTATCATGAGGGAGATAGGATGCCAAGTCTGATGCCCAAGCATAGAAAGATAGGGAATGAAGACCACAGTGGAGGGGACCAAGCACTGAGGAAAGCCACTCTCAGTGTGCGAAATGGCAATCTCAGAGATTGTGGGATGTGGATTCGCCATAGGTGTTGTAGAAAGTGCATAAAGGTCGTTAGGAATGCTTTTGAGGAAAAGTTGGATTTGCTGGGAACGATATCCCTATACAATCTCCAAAATATCATGCGTACTTTGAGGGGACATTGGCCTTCCACGAAGCTATCCAGAGAGGAAAAGAAGCAGACCTAGATGAAGAACAAGTTACCGCGGGGAAGATGATAATAGCCATTCACAAGCTACATGGTATGTAGATTTAATGGAGAATCTCCCATTAATATCGAAGTGTTATGAAAGACGATCCTTAGTGTTGGGTATGCTCAGAGGAATGAACTGAATGAGATCCACCTCAGTGACCGAGAAAGTGGCAAAAAATAACTCAGAATTCCAATTCCTTGTAGACGAGTCAATCAGGCCAACCGCCAATGACATAGGGCTCCCCACGGGCTTAGAAGAGAACAGTCGGAATGAGAGAGGGAGGGGAATCTAAGGATTATCCCAAATGCGCAACTTGGTTCCGGAGCCTACAAACCATTTTGCCCCTCAGTTGCTGCGCCAAACGAAAGAACAATTTGGTTTAAGCTCCACGTTCAGAATAGAATAAGTGGGGTAGTATTTTGCCCTTAGGATTTTTGCCACCAAAAAGTCTGGATCAATGAGTAGGCGCCAAACTTGATTTGCTAGGAGCGCCAAATTGAAGGCATAAAAGTTGCGAAACCCAAACCGCCCTCTGACTTGGGTTGGCAGAGTTCATCCCAATAAAGCCGGTGGATTTAGTTCTCTCCTCCAGGCCCATTCCACCAAAATGATGCAATTAAGTGATTCAAGTCATCGCAAAAATATTTGGGCAAAAGGAATGTGCTCATGAGATATAGGGGAATGAGCTGAGCTATTGATTTAACCAGTAAGTTCTTACCTGTTGCACTTAATAGTCTACCCTTCCAGCCTTAGAGGCGTTTCCATAGGTGTTCCTTGATGTAACCAAAACAAGGACCTCAATTACGACTAACCAAAGTAGGCTGCCACGAGTATCTTTCATGGAAATTCACCACTTTCACCCCATAATCGAATGCCAAACGAGATTTATCAGCTCTCCGAACATTTCGGCTAAAACACAGAGGTTGACTTTTTATCCCGAGGCCCGCTCATAAGCTGATAAGATATTAGAAATATGGTAGCACTCGGCATTAGAGGCCCTCGTGAAAATGAAGCTATCATCTGCAATTAGGAGGTGGTTCACCTTCGAAGCCTCATTACCGATTGAAATTCCACAGATAAGAACCGCCTATTCCCTGGAAGCAATAGTGGCCGAGAGGCCTTCAACACATAATAGGAATAAATAAGGTGATAGTGGGTCACCCTGTCGAAGTCCCTGAGAGGGTAAGATATAACCTTTGGGAGAACCATTGACCAAAAAAGACCTGGGAGTTCGTCTGGCCATTTTCGCTTCTTGTTGGTGAGAGATTTCTTGAGGCAGTCGAGGATTGTCTTGTTGGATGCTTCGGCCTGCCCATTACCTTGAGGAACCTCGACGTGGACATGTGCTGCTTGATGCCATACTTTTGGAATAACTTCGCCAAATCTTTGCCCACGAATTGCAGGCCGTTGTCGGTGATGATTGATTGAGGGATGCCAAATCGGCAAATGATATTCCTCTATATGAAGCGCTCTATGTCCGTCTGAGTCGTGGTTGTTATGGGCTCTGCTTCTACCCATTTAGTAAAGTAATCAGTTGCCACGATCATCATGCCTTTGCCCTTAGTAGCGGGTGGCATTGACCCTACCAAGTCGATTGCCCACTACATGAATGGCCAATGACTAGTTTGTGAGTGTAGTTCGCTGGTAGACAGTGCTGGTATCGGCTTGTATCGTTGGCAGAGGTCGCACTTTTACACTAATTCCTTAGCGTCTTTATGCATGGTAGGCCAATAGTAGCCTGCGTTAAGAGCCTTTTGTGCTAAGGATAGGCCTCCATAGTGATTTCCACAAACGCCTTCGTGGATTGAGCTTAGAACCTTTAGGTCGTCGGGAGGCGCTAGGCAGCAAAGATGTGGTCCGGTGTAGGATATTTGGATGAGAATGTCGTTCAACATACTTTGCCAGTTGGGAGTTATACTAACCTGTGACACTTCGGCTGCCGGCTCCGCCTCTATGCTTGGCTTGTCTAGATACTCCACTGGAATAGAGTGTTTGAGTTGGTGGTCAAGGGCGAAGCCTAGGCCGGCTAGCTCGTCCGCGTGGGCGTTGTCTGCTCGTGGAACTTGAGTGAGAGTGTAAGTCTGAAATGCCTCAAGTTACTTGCATACCTTCCCTAGGTATTGCGCCATCCTTAGATGTTTTGTCGTGTACTCCCCAGTAGTCTGCCTGGTGATTAGCTGGGAATCAGAGTGAATTGCTAGCTTTTTCACCGCCAAGTCTTTTGCCATTCGGATGCTGGCTAGTAGGGCCTCGTACTCCACTTCGTTGTTGGATGCCTTAAAGCCTAGAGTGATTCCCTGCTCAATCATCGAATCGTCTTGGGTGACCGAAATTTTAATAAAATGACATAAAACAAAATCCCTAAATAAATAAAATATTTTCCTTTTTTATTTTCGGACCGGATTATTCTACAAGAGCCTAGTATGAGATCTTCATCAATATTAATTGGTGGTGTCACAATCACTTTATATATAGAGTAATGGCTCATTTGGATGTACTTTTAAAATGACTGAAAAAGCTTTTTAGAGAAAATGTTTTTGGGTTCCAAAAGCACTTAAAGTGCTTTTTGCAAGAAACACCAATTATGTGCTTCTTTCAGGAAGCACTTTACGTGCTTTTTTAGGATTTACTTACATTTTTACTAAGGATTGGTTTTAGAAACATTTTCACCAAAAACGATTTCAGTAATTTTAAAAGCACATCCAAACGAGCTATAAATCAATCGGATTTTTGTACACAATGGCCAGTTTGGTGAGGTAGCTAAGATTAAGGGTGGGCACGGGCCGGGCCGAGCCCAACTTTGGAGGAACCGGACCTAACCCGTTTTAAATTGCAACGGGGCGAGCCAGGGCGGGTACAAAGATTTTGAGTTTTGGAACCAGACCTAACCTGGCCCGTTTCAAACGAGCCTGTTCGGGGCAGGTCCACGGGTCCAATTACTATTTTTTTAACAGATTATTTGGAAACACTGAAAGAAGGCAAAACTCAAAACTTTCTCAACCTCTCTCTCTCCGCTTCGCTACACTCAAGCACTGAGGCACACCACCACGACGAACCTCACCGTTCCTGTGAGGCATATCAATATATATAGAGAGTTATGGACCAGTTTTCTTATTCGATGAACCAAATGGTTTAGTAACAAGTTTGATAAGAATTAAACGGCGAGACTGCAAACAAATGCAAGTTGTGGGCCAAAATGGTAAGACAACAACTAAAGAGTGATGGTGCTGACAATGATTCTCAGGCAAGTTTTGACTTCCAAAACTCAACCTGCAGGCCAATGTTTCAATACACATAATGTTTATTATAGGCTTCCACATACAACAAATTTCTAGAGACCAAAATTATTCATACACATAAATCATAGCATCATTGATTCAACATCATGGCATCAATGATTCAAAATCAACAAAGGGATCTGGGTTTATACCTTTCCAATTTTAGACTCAAAATCAACGGGTACTGCTGCACAGTTCTGTCTGTCGCTAGTTGAGTTACCCTTTGTCTCCATTTCATTTTCAAAATCAATAAAGGGATATGGGTTTATACCCTTCGATTGCAAGATCCCTACACAGATAACAACTTGCATGAGACATTGTTCATCAATTTTTCCTTAATCTAAACATTGGAAACGAAATCGAAGAAGGATGAGACTAAAATTTACATTTGGGGTGTTGGGTCCAAGAGAAATTTTAGGACAATGAGTGCGAGATTCTGTGGCATGTGAGAATGTTTGAAGGACAGAGAGAGTTTCAAAAAATTGAGAGAAATGGTGGACGTTGTGTGTTGTTCTGGTATGCTATAAACGGGTCGTCCGGGGGCCAGTGAAACTAGAGTTTTGAAATGCCTTGCCCCGAATATCCATGACCCGCCCCGTTCCTTCTCTACTAAAATCAGACCCGCCCCGTACCTATCCCGAACCAACTGTACCTGGGCCGCCCCACGGGTCCTAGACCCTTTTGCCCACCCCTAGCTAAGATAGATGATTTTCTTTTGAGAATAAGTATGATATTCATTAATCAAGTAGAACACGTACAAAGAAAGGGGATAGGGTGCTAACAATGGGTCTCGATAAAAATCTTGCCGGGATTTCAACCTGGTCGAAGGAAAAAAAGAACGTCCCGCACCAAATTAAGTAGTAAAACTTTTTTATTATCAGTATGTGGTTCTTCTATTTGTTATGATTAATTATATGTGTCATTGAATAAATTAAAATAGAAAAACATAAATGAATTTTTTATGTCCAATCCAGTCATTTACCAACAATGGACTGGATTTAAGTCCAATTAAGTCTCATCCAACTTAGTGTTTCCCCAAACAATGGATTGGGATTCAAAGCTTAACCAATAGCTACCAATCCTATCTCTAAGGGCCAATCTCATCTAACTTACAAACGAGCCCCAAATTCTTTTACTCTTGTGGAGTGCCGAAAGTATGGAGATTGGACAAGTTCTTAGAAAGAAATAATATGATTATAAACGATATTCAAATTTTTACAACTTGTTGTACAAGTGTGGATCACAGTTGGAGGTTTTGCCGTATTTTTCAAAGTTAGAATTGCAATATGGAAGCAAGTGGAAAATTCTACTGGTAATTAGGGCATTATTTTTCAATTTATTGAGTTTGAGTTCAATTTTTTTTTTTAATAAAGTTTAGACTAGACATTTTCGCTTGTAATAAAAAAAATTTGCGACATTAAAAATCATATTTTGAGCTTTAAATGACTCGAGCGGGTCTTTGAAGATCAGGAAAAGGATCCTGGGGATTCCGGATATCTCGTGATCGTAACCGTTCATTGTACATCGTGCGGTTATAAATAATTTAAAATTTAAAATTTAAAATTAAATATAAATAGTACCAAACGAAAACTGACCGCACGATATACGATTAACGGTCACGATCACGGGATCTCCGAGATCCCCAGAAAAAGGATCCGGTGAGAATCATTTTCTTGAAGATCGAGCTCTAGCCCTTTTTGGTGAATAAATATTGTTTTGGTTACAAGAGAAGCTAAAAGGAAGGATAGTTTAAATAAAAAATAAAAAATAAACTAAAAAAATAAAAAAAAGGAGAAACAAAAAGAGGAAGGATAGATTCGAACTCTTAAAAATCAATTGCTACTTACAAGGCTACAAGCCTCCACTTTTTAAGTGAAACCAACAAAGAACAATAAAATTAAGAGGTTTCTCAAAACGAATAAACCATGACCTATTGACTGATATATCGATTTTGGAGGCAATTAGCAAGAATTGTATTTGTTTTTATCCCTTGAATAATCACCGAAGTGGTACAATCAAAAATCGTTTTGTCATTCAAATTTATTAAATAAATCGACTGTGACATCTCATATCGTCCAGTGGAGTGGATTCTCTAAGCCTTTTATGTATATTCTCATCTCTACCTAGCACGAGGCCTTTTGAGAGCTCACTGGCTTCGGGTTCTATCGGAACTCCGAAGTTAAGCGAGTTCCCGCAAGGGCAATCCCATGATGGGTGACCCATAGTGAAGTTCTCGTGTGAGTTCCCAGAAACAAAAATGTGAGGGCGTGGTCGAGGCCCAAAGCGGACAATATCGTGATACGGTGGAGTCGAGCTTGGGATGTGGTGGGGGCCAGGCCGGGATGTGACAATGACAGTGTTACCGGATAATATATTTATATGAGCTGTGTATTTGTCTTGTCAGTGTGATTGTTTTTCTGTATGTTCCCAATATAGTTGGAGTTGTAAAATCTCTATTAGTATGACAGCCTTCAAGTATGCATGTAATTATCCAACACCCAAATAGGATGTGCATAATCTGCTAGTATTTGTAGTAATTTTTAATTTCTTTTACGGTTTTAATTGTGCAGTCTTTATAAGAGTATTTTTTTT
This sequence comes from Malus fusca, assembly GCA_035220775.1. Classification (NCBI taxonomy): domain Eukaryota; kingdom Viridiplantae; phylum Streptophyta; class Magnoliopsida; order Rosales; family Rosaceae; genus Malus; species Malus fusca. The sequence continues at coordinate 32,655,602 of CM069061.1, read as the reverse complement.
TTAATATAGTAAATTTAAGGTGGACAAAATCTTTGGAATGCTTATAACAATTAGCTATACACACACACATGAATAATAAGAAGTTAAATTTAGGAATTTCCAAACAAAGAAAAAAACTTAAACAAATTAAATGCCGTTGACCACAAAAATTAAAAAATTAAATGTCTATCCAATTAATCCGTAAGCAGCCACATAGGGGATTTTTTGATATATGATTTCCGGAGGCATTTAAAAGTTGAAGTTTACAAAGGTGCTTGGGTAAATGCTTTTGAAGGTTTTTATGTTGTTTCAAATTTCTCCTGAACGAGAGAACATGGCATTTTATGGCTGTTATCAATGGTTGAGATGTTTAAGAGCTAGCAATGAACTCACAGTAAAAATCACTAGTAGAAAAAACAGCTTGCGTGACGAAACAAATTTTGTCGCCTAAGCAGCACTTGCGCTACGAAAAAATAGATTGGTTGCACAAAAATGGCAGGATAGAAAAAAAAAACTTTATGCGACGAACACATGTAGTCGTCGCGCAAGAAAAAGTGGGAAAAAAATTTTTGCCGCCAAATTTTTGCGCGACGAAAATTTCCACATATTCATCATGCAAAGTTTCACTGGAACGGTTAGATACCCTTCAACCGCTTCCATTTAGTGCGCATTTATAAGGCATTTTGCGCGACGAAGTGGTTTGTCGCGCAAAGTGTTACAGGTTCTATATAAACACAATTTCAGAACCCTAGTTTTCAAAAGGTTTTGTTTCAAAGGCAATAGCCTATTCGGTTCCTAATTCAACGAAAAGTTGCGTGGGAGAAGGCTCGCGCGAAGGGAAAGGTAAAAAAGAAATTTATTGTTAAATTAATTAGTTGTTTTAATATTTGATATGGTTGAAATTATTTATTACTTTTAAAATTTTGTGGTAGAAAAAGATATGAGGAAAAGTGTGTTGCGAATAAAGAGGTACCATCATAAGCGAGTGCCCTACTTTGAAGACAAAAATATGGCTGATGCGTACACCGAACTTAGGTTTGATATTGGGGGTTTGATGCGGAGCCAATGTTCTACCGAGTTGGAGTCTTGGAAAATGGTGCCTGAGGAGTTGAAGAAGTCCATGGTGGGGGAGTTATTGGTAAGTTTGTGTTAAAGAATGTATAATTATTTTTGTTAAAAAGTAGTATTTTTTAAATTACTAATTTATTGTTCTTGGCATTAATATAGGCTCATTGGGATGTTGATGAAACCGATGAGAAGCAGCGGAAGTATCTGGATGACCTTTTCAAGATGTATTTCCAGCAGTGGAAGTTCGATGTGCTGCGGGATGCGGAGCGAGGTGTTGATGCTTGGAGGAGGAGGATTGAAGTTTATTTGTTTTTTTTTTTTTTATGAAATAAGATTGTTAGAACGTTATATTTGACTTTAATTAATAAATTTATGTTATATGGATGACTATTAATATTAATTTACATTTGTTATAATATGTATTTGGGATTATAAATTAGTGGGTAATGTATAATTAGGTTTGAGTTTTTTATTTAGATTAAAATTAAAAAGAAAACGGAAAAAAAATTAAAAATATGCATGTTACGCGACCAAAATAGTATTCGTCGTGCAACTTGTTTACAAACTGTCGGTTTACCCCCTGAACTTTTACCTCACTTTCGATTTCCCCCCTGAACTTTTCTATTGGAAAATTAAGGACTCAAACTAATTTTTTTAGCCAATTTGCCCCCTACCGTTAGTTTTTCATATATTTCATCCATATTTCCGTTAAGTGAGACCATGTGCACAACATGTGAGGATAGTTAAGTCATTTCACTCTTAAAAATGATTAAAAACTGAAAATAAATAATAATAAAAAATTTCCCTCTATTTTTTCCCGCTAATTCCTATCCTCAATTTTATTTTTCCCTCTCATTCATATGCATGAGAAATGACATATGGTGTTATTGTCTTCATACGTAGCTAAGTTAATCTTTTTCTTGAAGCATGTACTACCATTTTTATTTTCTCTAACAAATTAATAATTTGACAAATGCTAATGGTGCTATTGTCTCCAAAGCAGTGCATTAATATAAGAAACAAGACTAGGGTTTCTTATATTAATGCACTGCTTTGGAGACAATAGCACCATTAGCATTTGTCAAATTATTAATTTGTTAGAGAAAATAAAAATGGTAGACAATAACACCATATGTCATTTCTCATGCATAGGAATGAGAGGGAAAAATAAAATCAAGGATAGGATTTAGCGGGAAAAAATAGAGGGAAAGTTTTGTTTTGTTTTTTTTTCTTCAGTTTTTTAATCATTTTTAAGAGTGAAATACTTAACTACCCTCACATGTTGTGCACATTGTCTCACTTAACGGAAATATGGATGGAATATATGAAAAACTAACGGTAGGGGGCAAATTGGCTAAAAAAATTAGTTTGAGTCCTTAATTTTCCAATAGAAAAGTTCAGGGGGGAAATCGAAAGTGAGGTGAAAGTTCAGGGGGTAAACCGACAGTTTACTCAATAAATTATAAAGCAAACGAAAAAAAATAAAAAAATGTAGACTTGCGCGACGAATAATGCCAGAAGATGTAGTGAATCTAATCATGTTGTTGTCCAGATATTTTTTCCCAGCTGACGTCAAGAAAGTTGTTAAAGACGGACGTTAATCAGTTACGCCATGACATTGTCCAAGTCCTATGCAAGTTTGAGATGATATTTCCTCCAGCTTTCTTCACAAGTATGATACACGTGATAGTTCACTTGCCGGAAGAAGCATTGCTTGCGGGTCCTGTCAACTATCGCTGGATGTATCCAATAGAAGAGTATATAATCCTCATCATTTGTTTATTCATCATTAACTGACGCTTACTAATTTGTGTCGTATCGTTTTATTTTGGCAAGCTTTCGGGGAGTTGAAAAAAAAGTGTACACAACAGGACGAAGCCTGAAGGATCAATTATAGAGGCTTGGGTTCAATATGAGTCGCTTACATTTTGTGGAATGTGTATAAAAGATGTGGATATGACTTTCAATCGTCCTTAGCGCAATAATGACAACGGTGTGAGAAAGGCTAAACTTTTTGTTCTTGCCCAAAGCGCACGACCCTTTGGAGATCTTGTACGAGGTGAGTCATTTTCCAAAAATGACATGGAGGTAGCGCATTTGTTCGTACTGAACAATTGTGACTAGACAATGACATACCTAGATGAGCATGAAGAGATGATGAAGCGAGAACATCCATCACATTTGTATGCCAAGAAACATCGTGAATTGTTTCCACATTGGTTTCTCGAACATGATTCGAAAACCTCGACGAGCGGAAATTCCAATGTTCAAGAAATAGGATCATGACGATCCACAAGACTCAACACGACGATGAGTGGAGTGGCACCACCCCTACAAAGCACCACCATGGCAACCACATTTGGCAAAACCCACGGCGCCAAGGCCACAGTCCAAGCCGTGCCACTTCAAGCTTCAAGGGCCCAAGTCCAAGCCGAGCTGGCTTAAGCCGCCCAAACCCAACGCAAGCTCAATACGCTGCCAAGCCGAGCCCTAACCTCGCGCCCACGTGCGCCATATGCCGAGCAGCCCACTCCCGTGGCCCAGCCTGCTCCCGCGGCCCAACCTACTTCCATGGCCTTTCAAGCAGTTCCCACCGGTCCAAGACTGGTTTAACCGTTCTAGCTTTAAATTTATGGGCTTACAATTAAACCGGGGGTATTTTCACCACATTTTTCTGCGGATTTGACATTCCCTAATTTAAATCTCATGCTCGGAGTCTACCACACTTCCACTGCTCAAGGAGATGCATTACTTCCAAACTCTTCTAATCCGAATGACAAATAACACTTGTCTTGACAAGCGCCCTTGCACAACAGACGACCTTGGTGAATCATCTCTTGCAGCGCGCCAAGATCCAACATGCCCTAGACAGGGTGTCCCGAAGTAAGACAAGGGCAGACAAGGAACCTCTCCAACAGCGTCCCGGTAAGCAGTCACTCGACCAGCAACGAATCGAATGTTCGGGCAGTGTACACTTTTAATTGGGCCCTCGAGATAACGTATGCTCTAGTCTTAGCACACGGAGGAGCGTGCACTCTCGGCTAGGCCCACGGACAAGCATACACTAACGGTTAGGGCCACACTTCGATAATCAACATGAGCAGCCTTCCAGGTGAAGCATTCATTCACGACTAGACCCTCAAGGAGCATCATCCACATCACATCGGAGTAAGCAGCACAACGGACGGAGAGAAACAGTCACTTAATCCAGCTCAAGTTCAACTGGCAGTCTGCGAAGAATTCCCTCGCCTGTTAGAAACAGACCACATGCACCGTTGTCGAGGCATAGACGAACCGAGCACGTAGAATAACAACCTAGACCAGCAGGTCAGGATCAGAAGCAGCCGAGAGTTCCGCTACCCTAACAAAGGAAAATTCAGGAAGAGGTAGAGAGGCTCCTAAACCAGCGATTGCATGATTTCCAATGCAACGAAGTGGCCGATGAAGCACTACGACATGACATGACCAATATGAGCAGGTCACCCTTCACGGACGAGATTGAGCAGGCAGAGCCTCTACGTAAGTTCAGCATGCCACATTTCACATCCTTTAAAAGAGATAGAGATTCAGAGAGACACTTGAATAACTACCGAAACACGATGGTCCTTTACCGAAACAACGATGCTCTTATGTGCAAGATATTCGCCACCACTTTGTAAGGCAAGACGTAAGATTGGTTCCACACCCTACCGCACGGTCCATCCGGAGTTTTGATGATCTTTCCTTGGTTTTCACCAAAGAATACTCATCCTACCGCTCGATCAAGAAAAAGTATAACCATTTTTTCAATGTGAAGAATAATCCAAAGGAGTTGCTCTGCGATTACGTAAAGAGGTTCAAGGCAGATAAGGCAAAGATAGTCGGATGCGACGACTCGATGGCAAGTGCAGCCTTCCAAAAATGACTCTCAGCAGACCACCCACTGTTCGGATAATTGATCATGAAAGAAGATCTAACTTTGACAGACTATTTCGATCTGGCAGAGAAGCATGCACTTTGGGACGAGGCTCGACGAGCAGACAAGGCGCCTGAGCAACCTCAAAAAGAGTTGGCAGTGGCTCAAAAGAAGGAGGACGAGAAACAGTACAACAAAAACAGGCAGAATGCCAAACGTAGAGACCGTCCCACGACCAAGGAAGGCCCGACAACCAATAATTACTCTAAGTTCTCAATCCCGATCCACCAAATCCTTCGCGACATCAAGAACAAGCCATGGTTCAAGCTGCTAAAATAATCAAAAAGAGATACTTCTAAGTTGGATCACACCAAGTATTGTGCATTCCACCAAGGTCTCGGTCACACAACCGATGACTGCTACACATGGAAGAACTACTTGAAGAAGCTCGTGAAAGAAGGCAAGGTCGACAGGTACTTGGACAAGGCAACTGCGCAGCCTAGAAAGCCGCAAACCAAGACGATTAAAATCAATGGCATTTTCTCCGAATCCGAGCATTTGGGGGCCACCAACAACTCCAAAAAGAGGAAGATCCAGCAAGCTCTACTAATCTCATAGGTCTAAGCAGTCGACACCTAACCTGGACCCATTGTTGGCTTCACTGAGCAGGATGCAGAAGACGTCTACTTTCCACATGACGACGCACTAGTAGTATCTGTCCAACTAGCCCATGCTATAGTCGATAGAATGATGGTTGATAATGGAAGTGTAGTCAACCTACTTCAACTCTCAGTAATTCAGAATATGGGCTTGGAAATCACAATCATACGCCAAGCAGAAATACTAACCGGATTCAACGGGCACACCTTGACAGTCATCGGCCACATCACACTTGACGTGAAAACACCGCCAGTTGTCTCAAAGTAGACGTTCACAATCGTAAGCGACCATTCTCCCTACAATGAGATTCTTAGGAGACCTTGGCTGATCAAGCTGGATGTCGTCAGTTCCGTTAAGTATCAAAAAATTTGATTCGGTATCCCGGGATGAGGAGGATGAGCAATCAAGTCTGACCGGGCCGCATCTTGACGATGCACTGTGCAAGTATTGAATGAATTAAAGAATAAGACTTTTACCCTCTTAGAGGCTACCGAGGTCGGAAAAGACGACGAAGTTACGCAATAGCAATTACAGTAAGTGGATCAAGAAGATGGTGCCCAAGCAGACGAGATAGGATGGAAACCTGAAGAGGACACCGAGGACATCATTCTTGATCCCCAGCAACCGGAAAAGACGGCTAAAATCGGCTCACATTTGACCCTAGCAAAGAAGGAAGAACTCATGGCTTTCCTTAGGGAAAATCGTGATATCTTTGCATGGTCACCTTCCGACATGCCCGACATCGATCCCGAGATAGCTTGCCACAAGCTACACGTTGACCCCGCTGCCAAACTGGTGAGGCATTTTGCACCCGAACGAGTGACAATCATCGAAGCAAAAATTGACAAGCTACTGGAGGTCGAATTCATAGAAGAGGTAGCACACTTAACATGGCTTGCCAACGTCGTGCTAGTAAAGAAGAAAGAGAAGGGAAAATGAAGGGTTTACGTAGACTACACCGACCTTAACAAAGCATGCCCAAAGATCCTTATCCACTTCCCCAAATCGATCTATTAGTATATTCAACTTCTAGGAACTAGCTGCTCAGTTTCTTGGACGCCTATTCCGACTACAACCAAATAGCCATGTATGAGCCCGACAAGGAGAAAATCGCGTTCGTGATTGAGCGAGGCACCTACTGCTACAAGGTCATGCCCTTTGGTTTAAAAAACGTGGGAGCCACTTACCAAAGGTTAGTAAACATGATGTTCAAGAAGCAAATTGGAGTAACCATGGAAGTCTACGTTGTGAAGGGCAAGCAGTGGTTAGACCACATTGGCAACCTGGCGGAAACTTTCAACATCTTTAGAAATTACAAGATGAAGCTCAATCTCGCCAAATGCACGTTTGAAGTATCTTCAGGCAGATTCTTAGGGTACTTAGTAACCCAACGAGGAATCGAAGCACATCCCAAGAAAATCCGAGTGATCCTAGAAATGAAATCTTCAACCACCTTGAAGGAAATCCAAAGCTTGACTGGACGAGATAGGGCACAACGAGACAAATGGGATGATGAGTGCGAAAAAACTTTCCAAGACCTGAAGAAGTATCTTACATCACTTCCCTTACTATCGAATCCAGAAGCAGCATATGACTTATACATCTACTTGGCAGTCTCAAAAGTAGCAATGAGCTCTGCCCTCATATGAGAAAAGTTAGGGGCCCAACTATCGGTATTCTACACTTCTAAAGCTCTTCTCGATGAGGAAACTAGATACCCGAAGATCGAAAAGTTAATTTTGGCACTAGTTGGAAGCTCAAACCATACTTTCAAGCTCATACAGTCATCGTCATGACTCAGTATCCTTTACGATCAATCCTACATGGTCCAGACACCTCTCAACAAGTGATGAAATGGGCGTTGGAATTTGGCCAATACGGTCTTGGTTTCCGACCCCACATGGCGTTAAAGGCCCAAGCCTTGGCAGACTTCATAGCAGAATTCACGCCTAGCCTAGGCGACGCAACAGAGCGGTCCAATGACGCCCTGGAGACAGCTGAGCACGCCCTCACCACCAAGGTCTTAAATATCGATAATATCGGCGATATTTCGCCGATATTATCGGTTTTTTGCTTTACCGATATTTTAATAGGTATCCAAGAAGTTTTCGTCAAAATATCGTGATATTACCGATAATATCACGAAATTACCGATAATATCACGAAATACTTCAAAAATACTTAAAATATTAAACTAACAAGAACATATACCACATTTGATCTTAGCCAAAAGACCGAGAAAAGAATGCCTTCGTCAACTTTGGAATGTGGCTTTTATAGACCTGTTTGCTTGCTCACTTCTATTGCACGGCCGATGTGGGATGCAAACTAGCTTTTATAGACTTGTTTGCTTGCTCAGTTCTATTGCACGGCCGATGTGGGATATGCTTTGCTTGTCAAGTCGGCCCTGGCTTGGTTATATCCATCAAGGACATTTTCTCTTAACACCCCTATCGTATAAGACCCTTGAATATGCTTTGCTGGAAATGCTTTGAGGGTTTTTATTATTGAAAGATTGGGAGAAACATTTAATGAAACTGTGATTCCACTGAGGTACACCTCTAGAAAGTTTATCATTCAGCTCAAACGAAAGCTTTTGGTAATTATTGAAAGTGATCAAGGAGCGTTCACAGCAGATCTCTGATTCCCGTTCTCGATTCTTGGGACTAAAAGCACCAAAGCTATTTTCTATTAGTGTGTAAGAAAAGTTCCAAATCGGAGAGTTAATTAAGAAATTCCTCACAAAGTTTATTAGGAGTTGTGTCATAACTCTTATTGCCAATTAATTTTGGGGTTGAAACCTTAGTTTTCTTCATGGATCTGGAGCATATATGCTTGCATATTAAAGGAAGTTGAGTTTCCACTATAAAAAGTTATTACAAATAGTTACCACACCCAATACTACATGTATGTTTGGGTGAGAGACTCCCAAACTACAAGGCATGCATTTTAGGCAAATGAAGAAGAAATTTGTCGCACAAAGTTAAATAGGAGGAATTAGAAATGTATCACATGAACATTACAAAGATATGTAAAAGAAATTTGTTAATGACTCATTTTCAGCAGTCATTTGCAAATCCCTCACGTGTTGCATTTCTAATATCGCATATCTATCTTTTTGTGATTCATTTCTTCATGACTATGTCTAAATTCTCCTAAAATTCCTCTCTTAGATCTTAAGTGCCCCTCTTTTTTTGGTTTCTCACTCACTCATGTATAAATCTTGTCGAGTTGCATATATTTAGTTGTACAAATGAGCATTAAATTGTTAATATCATGCAATGTATAAAGTGTTAAATATTGTACTAATTCATTATATATAAATGATTATGGTGTGTTTAAACTTCTTTCATTAATTACTACATATTTTCTACACTCACAATGTTTGCCAGCTCGCTATATAATCAACTTGATAATGTTAAATCCATCATGCAATGCATTTCCTTCCAATTTTTTGTGATAAACTAATAGATAATTGACTAAATAAACATCCTGCAAAGTTTCAATAAAAATTTCCAAGTTTTTCTTACAATTTCCGTGGTTTCCATGTAATTTTTATCGATATCGATATTATCCCGATATTTCCATCGATATTTCCGTGTTTTCGGACTACCAATATTTCCGATATTATCGATATTTAATACCTTGCTCACCACGCCTCTTTTACCCGAAGGAGACTTCTGGCATTTGCACGTCGACGGCGTATCCAACTACAAAGGCTCAGGAGCAGGCTTGGTCCTTGTTTCTTTGTTTTAACTTTTAAGGAATTATGTTGACATAACTCTGATTGGGTTTTGATGTGATAAGATTTCTATCCTAGTTTAGCCTTCTTCTATTGCTATATATACCCCCCATATTCTATAAGCCAACCACAACATACCGAAGTCCTAAAGTTTACCCTATTTTTTTGTGTGCACCAGAAAAGAAAAGATGAAGAATAATTCGTACTCTCCTTCAACAAAAGTACTGATAATTCTCATTCAAATTGTTTGTCTAGTTGTCTTTCTTCCAACTAGCCACTGCAACAGGCTGACGGTCTTCTTTCCAATGGATGCCAATCTGATAGCACAAACATGCAACCAAACACCATATCCCGATCTTTGCATCTCTACACTTCAATCAGACCCTCGAAGCGCCAAAGCAGATGTCAAGGGCTTAGGCATCATAATGGTTGATGCAATTAAGGCTAAGGCACGCGAAGCTAATCTCCGACTCCAGGAGCTGTTTGATAAAGAGCCGAGAAATTTACCTGCACAAAACTGCAGAGTTAACTACTACGATATTTTCCGACTTGATATTCCTCAAGCCGTTGAAGCTTTCCCTAAAGGTGACTATAAGTCAACAGAGCTAAGCATGACTAATGTCGTCGCAAACGCAGATTCATGCGAAAGACGTTTTTCCGGCAGCAGTCCTTTCAAAGACGAAAGCCAAGCTCTCCATGATGTTGCTTATGTGGCTGCAGCAATTGCCAAAGTTTTGCGCTCTTGGGGCTCGTTTACTAATCCGTAATCAGATTGAGGAGAATTGAATTGAGGAAGAATTGGATTGAGAGGGAATCAGAATTAGATTCTTGTTAAAATTGTTTACTAAACTATCTAGAATCGGAGTAAGAATGATATTGGTTTCGTATAACTTGTTTACTAATTTACCTGAATCGGAATTAAAACTAGCTTGATTACTAAATTGTCCTTGTTAAAATAAATTATTCTGGTCATCTTCCGCAAGGCTCAACTATCTCCCTACCTCTTCACCCTCCTCGTCTTCATCTTCTTCGTCTGCGTCCTCTACGGCGAGGACCTCATCTGCATTTTTGGCCAGCAGCTTCAACTCACCTCCAGCTCCAACCCAATCGCCATCAAAACAGGTGAGTCAACCCACCCCATTCCACCGAATTAACCCTTTTTCCGATGCAAAAAATTGAAACTTTGGAATTTAGTAAATTGGGTCTTTTGTTTTGGGGCTATGGAAGAAGAGAGAGAAGTTGCCATTCGCCGTCGACAAGACCGACAAAGGGTGTGACTTGTTCAGCGGGAGGTGGGTCTCCAATTGTTTCTTTCCTCAACCTACACAGCCCTCCCACGCCTTCCCCCTTTTCTTTCCTAGCCCTTCCCATTAGCTCTCATTTTCATAAGTCCTTCACGCCTCCCCCTTTCCTCCATATCATCTTCTTCCCCAGCCCCAACAACTTTCCGTATTCACAGATCCCTCCCACCGCCTCCTAAATTGGTAGATTTCTGGAGAAGAAGGATTGAGGGAAATTTTGGAACAAAAGTCTGATTGCTGGAGGACATCAATTCAAAGAATCCAAATACCACCAAATGTTAGAGAATCTGACTCCGGGAAATTCCGGAACGTGATTCCCGAATTGAGCTGGGTCCCACCCAGATTTTCATTCCTCTCGCGCTAGTAAACAATGGAATTTCTCGACCTCTGTGCAATTCCGTTTCCGCTCGTTTCATTACCCCTTAGTAAACACGCCACGATGTATTCTTCTCTTGTCATAAGAGAATAATAAATTTGATATAATAATCAAGGATTGCATTTCTTGTTAACTACTTCTAATTTGATGGCGTCAATATTTGATGTATGTGGTCATTTCAATAATTGAAAATTTTAAAATCCCTTTACAATTTGGAATATAATGCCGTATAGGATAAAAAGATATCAATAAGTTTAGGTTGTTCACAAAATCACGCCACCAAGTCCCCGATATACCTATTGCGAATTATTTGGGTAGACATTTAATTTGTTTATTTTCTTTGGTAATCGGCATTTAATTTGTTTAAGTAATTTTTTTTGGAGCCTTACGTATGGAGACAAAAATATATAAATATTTCAACTCTCCTAGTTTTTAAACATTTTTAGGAGAGATAAAAACAATAACCTAAAATATGGAAACATTTTTTTAAAATATCAATCATACCCTAAACAATAATGTTTATTATTGTAGCCCAGCCCATACAACTTTAAAGAAATTAGTTTGTGTCATCAACTCAAATCCTCATCGACCATTTTTGTAGGATTACTTTTGAAATTACATATAGAATCAGTTTGTATCCTTTATTTCTAGAATTCATCCAACCTGTCATCGACTATTTTTACAGAATTAGTTTAAAATACACGCAGAATCAGTTTTGTGTACTTTTCAGTCAAATCGGTTTTTTATATTTTTAACAAAACTACATACATTTTGATGACAAAAAAAAAATTCTGATTATACACCCTTGGCGATTATTCAAGGGATAACACAAATCAAAATCTTGCTAATTACCTCCAAAATCGATATCAGTCAATAAATTATGATTTATTCGTTTGGAGAAACCTCCTAATTTCGTTGTTCTTTGTTGGTTTCATTTAAAGTGGAGGCTTGTACCCTTGTGCATAGCTATTGATTTTTAAGAGGGTAATACTAGAGAGACTAAATTTACAAACTAAATAATGTGTCACCAATAGGAATGAGCACGTTTATCAACGTTTAAGTAATAAACCAATCATCAACTTCCATGTCCTTTAGTTTCTAAAATTTAGTGTCCCTAGCATTACCCTTTTTAATAGTACAAATCTTCCCTTCCTTTTAGCTTCATGATAGGATTTTTAGTACCTACAAAAAGAAGGTTAAAATCACACAAAATACTTGCAAGAGTACAAGGATATTGTAGTATAAATGTTCATGCAAGGTCGTTCTCCACAATGACCATTTAAATAAAAGAAAACTAATGAAAAATGCTTGAAAACTTTGAGTTTTAACAATAAAGACAAAATAAAGGGTAAATTGAATAGTACCAGGATTGACTTTTTAGTGTAAAATTGTGGTTTTTTTGTTAAAGTAAACAGTACCGAAAGCTTTTTGTTAAAGTTCTCTTTAAATAATTTATGTAAAAACAATTCCTAATTAACTACTTAAAATTAAAAATTGAGAAAGGAGATTTTGAATTTGGGTAATATTAAAAACAAATAGTAAATTCACCCAAAATTAATACGATAAAAGAAAAGAGTTCTAAATACCAATTTATAAAAGCACTAAGGTTCCGCCATCACCTAGCAATCCTATGTATTTTTATCAACTACTTATAATCTACACATACCACTTTGAAGGTAAGGTTTTCCTAATATATATTCTAGTTGGAACTTCCAAAATAGAACATATATCTAATATGCAATCCGTCCGGACGTGAAGATCAAATATGAACATGAGAGACTCATTATGTTTTGTGAAACCCTTTGAAAAAACATGCAACCCTTAAGACGTGGTGTTCATCTTAAGTGAAATTACAATTATCAACCACTAGAAGCCAACGTCAATTTCAGGGAACCTTTCGACCAAAATTGCATCAAATTACTTTTCTAATTAAAGATCCTAATGGTGATCCAACATTAAGACAATTATATAGTTTAAGCACAATGATCAATAATTCAAAGCATGCATGTAATCAATCATAAGCAATCAAATAAAAATTACATATTCATGTTAAGGCTTAAGGCTTTACCCTAACAAAACGGATTAGTTACGCACATTCATAATTAAAATCATAGAAAATATTATTATGAAGAAAAAGAATGATAACTCCTTAAAATAAAAGTTTGAAATTCTTCAAGAACCCTAGCCAATTTCCTATCTCCAAAGTCCGATAAAAGAGAAGGTAGAAAAGCTAGGGCCGGCCAAAGCCTTATATCCTCTACATAAGCTATTGCATAATCCCTAAATAAAAGTCTTTTGTTCCAACTAGGAAACCAAATAATAATAAAATATACTAGAAAATAAAGGCCTAATTAAGCTAGGAGAATCTGCAAGGGAATTGTCCAACCACGTTTTAGCCTCAAATATCCTCCAAATCCAGCTCATGATAGTTTGTTTTAAAGATTGGAACATTCTGAACACACCTCCAGAAGGGGCCAAAACCAAAATAGGCTATCTTGGGCTCCAAAACTCGCAATTAAGCCCAAAACGTCACTTTTTCAGCACAGTGCACTGCTCATTTATTATATTGCCAGAAAATAACCGACTGGTGGAAAATTTTGATATTTTGACATGATCAAGCTAAATGACTCACGAACGTCTTCCAACTGAAATTACTCCAAAATTCATCCATATGATCACGTTTTGCTCCAGAGGAAATCGAAAGTCCTATATTGAAAATACAATTCAAAGTATAAAAATTCTTCCAAAATAATAGCCAAAATATACTAAGAAGATGATTAAATATATAATATAAAATCTACTCATCACTTCGCTTGTAGCCAAAACAATATTTTATTCACCAAAAACGAGTACAGCTCAACCTTCAAAGGATCCGTTCGGGTCATTTAAGCATAAAATATGATTTTTCATATCTTAATTTTTTTTTACAAGTGAACCTAAAAGGGTAAGGTTTTTACCTATCATACTACTATAAATAAAGGTACAATGGGGTGATACAACACACATCTCAACAATTAAATCACTTTTTTCTCTCTCACTACCGCCGCCCCCCCTTTCTCTGTTGCCTTAGAATAGTTCGATCACCTACAACACGTTATCAACATGCTCTTGCCAGAAGCTAAGGAACTGAAGGATCGTAGGAGGAGGCTATCTTCTACAAAAATTCAATGGCTTTTATTTGTTTTCTGCTAATCAGATACGTTTAAATTAAAGGAAGATATTTGAAACGTCCACGAAGCATGAAAATATTCCCCATGATGCATGAACCCCTCTATGTTTATATTTTCCTTCCAATATATATATATATATATATATATATATATTGTATATGTTTTATATATTTGTCAATATATATATATATACATGTTTCATGCATTACGCAATTATTTTGCTATGTAGAATTTGTGACTCAAAGCATATAAATAAATTAGAAGCAATCCTAGGGTTTTTCAAACCCTAATTATGTCGAAATTTTTTTTTTTAAATTGGGCACGGTGCGACATAGTCGTCACACCACCACCATGGCAGTAGCCCTCTGAGCCTTGCTGTAGCCACACGGACACCCCCAGGCCTTCGGCCTGATTGACCTGCATGGGCCCGAAGCCTAACCTGCTCTCTAAGGAAGCCCGCAACCTTCCTGGACTTGTCCTTGTGAACTCGGCCCACATTCCCAGCAGCATTAGGCTACTGAGCCTTGCCCTGCACCTCGGCCCGCTTCCCGCATCTCAGTCTGCTGGGCTTAGCTCTCCCCGACCCGGACCCAGCCTCGGTTGGGCTTTCCACGCCAACCCAAGGCCAGCATTCCGTTGGGCATGACCCGTGCCCCTTCCCCCCATTCGGCCCAAAAGCTAGCAGCTGTTGTTGCTGACCTCACTTGTCTCAGCATGTGGCCTATAGCCACTTATGGGCTGCTATTGCAGCCACACTCAAGCCTAAACCCTTTTTGGGCTATGCTTTTTAGACCCAATGCTATTATTTAGCATTCTAAATAATTTTAACCTGAATGTTATTATTATTATTTTTGCTTCCACGATCGACCTCATTTGGCCCCAATCTATTGAATTAATTATAAGTGACTTGCAGTCTATTAATCTGATAATGAATCCAAAATTATTGACCTGAAGATCACTTTTGGTAATTAACGATTCAATAGTTTACTTTTATTCTTTGAACCATTGACATCATTTCGTAGTCCTGAAGCACTCACACTTGAGTTCCCAAAGAAACTCTTAATAGGTAATTAACTCCTAATAGGAATATAAGAGATATTCCTAGATCTACTGGTATTTACACAATCACATTCCTATTCTAAATATGACTGCAACATGAATTTTGTTTTATGTTATTTTATTAAAATTTAGTTTTCTTCGTTTTAACTTTTAAGGAATTATGTTGGCATATCTGATTGGGTTTTGATGTGATAAGATTTGTATCCTAGTTTAGCCTTCTTGTTTTGCTATATATATATGCACCATACTATAAGCCAACCACAACATATCGAAACCCTGAATTAGTTTACCCCGTACAGTCTATGGGGATGAATAATGAATGATTCGAACTCTCCACCAACAGAAGCACTAATATTTCTCATTCAAATTGTTTGTCTAGTTGTCTTTCTTCCAACGAGCCAATGCAGCAGGCCGGCGGTCTACAACCCAATGGATGCCAATCTGATCCAACAAACATGTAACCAAACACCATATCACAACTTTGCTCAATGGCATTTAATTTGTTTAAGTAATTTTTCTTTGTTTGAAAATTACCAAATTCAAATCCTAATTATTTATGTGTGTGTGTAGATAATTGTTATTGGCACTCTAAAAGGAATTTTTTTTTAAATGTCATATGAACTTGTACCCATTTTTCAATTTGTCATATAAACTGAAATGTTAAGCAATTTGTCATACCAACTTTCCGAAATCATCAATTTGTCATCTCACCCAAATTCCGTTAAGTTTTCCATCCAAAATAAGTCATGTGCCACATGACTTGTGTTCAGGAATATTGGTGTGATTTTTAACACCTCACTTCCTTCTATTAAGTTGCATTCAATCAAAACAATTCTAGAGTGTTCAGTTTAGCATGTCATGAAATCAAATTTTATATGGGCTTTGTAATATGAGAAACGAGTTGAGGTTTGGTGCCAGAAATGGACTTGTAGATGCATATACGCTGCTCAAACACAACGATTCACATGAATACCCTCGAACACAAAATTTAAGGGTTTAACTAAAGAAAAGTAATAAAGAACTTGTAAAAAGATCTTAAATGATAGAAATAGCCTTGAACACAAGTCATGTGCCTCGCACATGATTTATTTTGGATGGAAAACCTAACGAAGTTAAGATAAGATGACAAATTGATGATTTCAAAAAATTGGTATGACAAATTGCTTAAAATTTTAGTTTATATGACAAATTGGAAAAGGTGTACAAGTTCATATGACGTTTCAAAAATTATCCCCACTCTAAAAATTTAATTGTCTATTTTATATTTTTTTATATTTAAAAGAAAACATACAGAAAAACAACCAGACTGATAAATTTTTGGCGCAAGTAATAATATCACTCAGTATTAAAAATAGTATAGTCTCTTCAACCTACTACTTTCATACCCATCCCATGATCCCATCCCCTTAGTCCTGCTTAGTGTAATATTGTCGCTTGTTTTAAAACTATAGTACTAATTTTATTTTTTTAAAATCTCGGTAAATTTATAATGGTCTGTGATGGCTTCTACATCCACCATCTGTGAGAGAAAATTTGTGTAGGGGTTGTCTTGCCACTGGACTTTGCTGAGTGATATTACAATACACTCAAAACTCACCATGTGATAAATCTTAAATATAATTTTTTATCATTATTCTATTTTAAAATATTCATAATTATCTTTTCTACTAATTAATATACACCATCAAATCTATCTAACAGTTTGTATTTTTTTTCCTGCTTATCATTCCTCTCCTTTTTCTTCCCTCCCTGCTATTGCAGTCTTCTTCCCACTGTTTCTTCTTTTATTCGTAAGAATATTAATTGTAAACAAAAAGCATCTACATTTATAATAGTTTATAAATCTATATATATAAAGGAAGCACCCAATATACCACACATTGCCCTTAAAAACTCCAAAATTTACAATTAAATGAAATTAAAATTCTAATTCAAGACATTTAAATTTAAATAATTTAAAAACTAAAAATTTAGAAACAAATATATATATATATATATATAATTCAAGATATATATAACATCCAAGGTTTCTTATTTATTCATTAAGTGACTTGGCTACTTATGTGGATTTTAACTAATATTAAAAATAAAAAATAAAATTGAAAAAACATAAAATCTAGAAGAAAATTAAAATATATATATATAAAAGAAAAGGAAGAAACCCTAATCGTGAAAATAAGAAAGGAGGTCTGAAGGCTACAAAAAAAACTAGGCCTATGTTCTTATATTTTACACTAGGAAGGAAGTGCGTGATGATTTTTTTAGAGTGCTAATAGTGGCTTCCTTTTCTTTTTGTTTGAACTTCATTGGCTAATGTTAATATTTTCTAATCCTAGGGAACAAATAAAATTAAAGGCATCAAGTTACAGATCCCTGGAGGCTCCGAACAAGATCATATATGTCTGAATGCTAAAAGCTTCTCAAAGATGAAAAATCTTCAAATACTTTTTGTAAATAGTAATGTGCGCCTATCTGGAGAAATTGATTATCTCCCTAACGAGTTGAGACTCCTTCATTGGCATGAATATCCATCACAAGTTTTGCCCAAATGGAAGTTGCAGACCTGGGAATCAGAGATAGAGGTTTCAGACCTCCTTTCTTATTTTCACTATTAGGGTTTCTTCCTTTATATATATATTTTTTTTTTAAATTTTCTTCTAGATTTTATGTTTTTTCAATTTTATTTTTATTTTTAATATTAGTTAAAATCCACATATAAGGATCCAAGTCACTTAATGAATAAATAAGAACCCTTGGATATTATAAAATCTAACGGCTACAAAGAAGTGTAAAAATGTTTGTAAAAATATTTGTCCCTTGATCCTATCCCATATATATCTTTTAATCTTTTAATATTAGAAAGTCATAAGGAGAGTTTAGTGTCTCAAGGCTTCACAAAAAAAAAATTGGACTAAAAAGCCCCCCAAACAAAAAAAGTTACAACTAACAATATCAAAAGGGTTATAATCTGCAAGGACATTTTGGTACAAAAACATATCAGATAATCAAAGGAAAAAAATAAAATTATTAGATAAAATTAAAAATTAAAAAAAAGAGAAAAAAATAATAACGTGGGAGGAAGAATCACCACGTTCTGCATGTTTAATTTTCAAACTGCATAGCAGTTCCCGTTCAGTTTTTAAACTCTCACAGCCTTTCATCATTAGTTCCAATTCAAAATTAAAATATTACAGGAAAATGAGATAATTGCCAACGGAAACCAACCCACCCACGTCTATCTTATATTCCCCCATTTTCTGATCAAACTTCTTCCTCACACAAACCTCTTTATACAATCGATCATTCCAAAGACTCTGTAACCTCCCACAATTCCATGTACAACACTATTCTTTTTGTTTTCTGACTGCAGCCTACCACTCTATATTATCTCTTCTTCTTTCCCTACTCTTTCTCTACAGGTTTCAGTTCTCACCCATTTGCATGCTAAGAATGTACACAAATCGGTAAGTCTCTCTCCCACGCATTTTCTTTAAATTCGTTTTGGTTTTCTATAATTTGATAATTTTTAGGTTTTTATTTTATAGTAAAATGTAAAATCTGATTTTGAGCGTTTGAAATTCTTTCAGGTAGAAAGAACTGCTGTGAAATTCTTCCAGTTTTGGCAAGGCAACTTTTTCCATATCGATGAACGTATATATGCACGTCAATTCTTTCTTTGTTTTGGTTTCACATACTTTTCGTTCTGTTAATTTGAAACATTCAAGTGTCCCTCTTTTCCTGTGTTGCCAGGTAGATAAAATGGAGGAGGTTGCAAAGGAAGTGTTTGGACTAGTGAGGATGCACCTACACGTGGTTTAGTTGATGCTATTGGTTCTAATGTCGTTATTTAAGAGAGAAAGAGACGAGAGGGAGAAAGAGAACAAAAGCACATAACGGAATCACAAAATCATAAGAAGAGTAATCGAACAAATGGAAAAGAAAACACCATGGAAAACTAGCGGAACACACTATGTTCGTGTCCATTGTTGTAAGATCATCCTCACATATTATAAATTACTAGCCCTTATGCACGCGCCTTGCGCGTGCGAAAGGCTTTTTTTACATCCCAACGCGCTACGTGCGGCATATAGAGTTTCATTAATCAAGGTGCTGCACGCCCCTAAAATTCTTTTAAACATACGGTGTTTATTTGTAATCTTGCTCTATGTCTCTCTATCTTTTACTTTAGATTAATCCATAATACGTAATTTCTCTACCGATTTCTTCTTTTGTTAAAGGCCTTTTACTTACCTAAAGAATATATATTTGGTTGAGAGGGCTGTAAAAAAAAATTCAAAAGATTGAGATCATTAGTGCATTAGGGTTGTTCATTGCTTAAACTTGAATCACACTTTGCCTATATAAAGAAGGTGTTGAGCAATAGGAGTTTTGGAGCATTTGGCTCTGTCATGCTCCGATTCCGAGTTACGTCCAGGATCGACATGTGACATCACAATGTACCTGTTCATCTATCTTGCCTCGCCTTCGAGACATGACCAAAAGCAAAACAACGATTCAACAACATTTTCGTTAGACTGCCTATATACCCTAAGCAAGGATCAAGCCATTCGTAGGTCACCCATTCTGATAAGCTTAGAAATCTCTCAAGGCATTCATTGGCAAGAAACAATAAGCTTCATGATCACTCAATGGAACCCAACGAGCATGGATCACTACTTTCTGTATTATGAATGTCAACCATTCAACAACCAAGGTTTTCATTCATCTTTCATGTATATCACAATATTTTCTAACAACAATTAATCACAATAATCAATGAATCTAAGATGCATAATATTAGCATTTAATTTAGTTAACCAACATTAAAATCCTTGTTCACTTCGCTAAGTTTAATAAAGCTAACTTTTGTACGGTTTGTCGTATTTCCTTACCTGAAATTCAAAGCAATAGCATTGTAACTTTGAGTTACAACAACAGCATAAACCTAAGCAACTTCTATGTTTCCTCATTCTAGACCAACTCAGTGGAATATGAACATAATACGGTTTCCCGACCACTCAAAGTTACACAATTCTTGAGTGATCGGGAAACCGTATTATGTTTCTGAAAATGATGATTTGTTTGTTTAAAGAAGATCTTCTCTCGTTAGGCTTTAGTCCATCAGTGGAATATGAACATAATACGGTTTCCCGACAACTCAGTGATCGGTGGACTAAATCGTATTATGTTTCTGAAAATGATGATTTGTCTGTTTAAAGAAGATCTTCCACTGATCGGTTTCCTATGATTCTGCCTGGTTAACCCACATTGGGGAACCATACACATTCTTGAGTGAT
Source organism: Malus fusca (assembly GCA_035220775.1). NCBI lineage: Eukaryota > Viridiplantae > Streptophyta > Magnoliopsida > Rosales > Rosaceae > Malus > Malus fusca. The sequence goes on along the minus strand of CM069061.1, from coordinate 32,635,055 downwards.
CGGGAAACCGTAGTATGTTCATATTCCACTGAGTTGGTCTAGAATGAGGAAACCGTATTATGTTCATATTCACTCAAGAATGTGTATGGTTCCCCAATGTGGGTTAACCAGGCAGAATCATAGGCATCCATCCGATAGCGGCCGGTGTCCCCCAATGCAGATTAACTAGGCAGGACCACCTATGGCTATCATGTGACCAAGTAGGCAATGCCGACCAATGCGGATTAACCAGGCTGAGTCATCCCTAGAATGTGGATTTGTGGTGATATGATTTGCATTTTTCTTCTTAGGGTTTAGTAAAGGCCGTTGCGCTTTGCTATGAGACGATGTTGAGCCGCTTTTGAATGCCAGAGCCTTCAAAGAAGATCTTCTCTCGTTAGGCTTTAGTCCATCATGTATCTTGGTTCTTGTAAGACCAATATGCTCATAGGGAAGATCTGGCTCGAAAAAGGTGTACACATCTTCATCCTGTAGTGAAAATGAAACAAACGCTTGAATAAAATGTTCTCCATTTTCCAAAGTTTGAAGTTAAAGCCTATAAGCACTTTTTCCCATACCAGAAAAATATAATAAATCGACAAAAAAAAAAAGAGGGTTCGACCGTTCGAGTCTTGAAATGACTCAAATAATTGGGGTTCAGAGACGAGAAAATTCATGACGTGTGGAACAAGAAAGTTACCTTCCCAAGAAAATGTCCAATACACAGCACATAATCAATGGGGGGATGTCATGGATGGACTTGGATTGTCTGCCCTCTCATTTCGGTGCCCTTCCCGTGCCCTCCTGTTTTGTGTGGTCACTGTTAAGCCACGTCAACATTTTATATTGTTTTTTTATAAAAATAATAAAACAAAAAGAAATAGTAATATAAAATGTTGACGTGGCTTAACCGTGACCACACAAACAGGAGGGCACGAGGAGGGCACCGAAATGAGAGGGCAGACAATCCAAGTCCGTCATGGATTTACTGTGAATTATCTCTCCCAATATACGGGCAATTGCTGCACCTTGAACCGAAACAGATCATTTTCAGAAACGAAAAAAAAACAAACAAATCATCTGTTGTATGAAAAATATATGCAACAGGCAAAAAAGAATTCATATATTCACCTTTGTCAGACCAACTGCTTGAACCTCAACAGACCGGCTACCTTCAACAACATCAACGGAGGCATTAGAAATCGGGCCAGTCCAGAGATGCTGCAGCATATCTCTGGCTTGAAGTCTTCCAAAATCAACATCTACAATATGATAAGGTGGAAAAGAAACAGAAAAAAGTAGGCATTAGATTAACAAAAATTTCACTTGTTTTTCTGGTTAGATGGTTGGAAAAGAAACTAGTACCTACATATTTATAATTCCACACGAGGGAAGTTTCAATTTGTTCAAAATGTGATCGCGGGATTCTTTCCGTGAAATACACAAAAACTTGCTGAAACAATAACATCCGTATTGTAAGTATGAAGGAACGATGAAACAACTAAAAGGAATATAACTTGAATTCAAGACTCAAATGCACCTTCACACTGCCGACCCATTCCATATTCAAATGTTCAGGCATTGTTGTCATCGATTCTCCCCTTGTAAGGCGTAAAAACATCCTGTTTTCAGCTGCCAACCACGTATCAAGCTCCCCAAAGTTCTGTAAAAACACCCTAATTAGAAAAGGGATAAGGTAAGGGTACTAAAGAATTTAGATCTGGAAATGGGTGAATTACATCATCTAAGACATTTCTGTCACTCCCACTGAGGACGACAGTAGTTGTTGTTGGATCATTGTGGAGTGCTGACAAGGTTTCTTTCAAGTCAGGGTGCTGTGAATTTTGGAAGGTGGTAATTGCCACTAGAACAAAATAGCTCATCTACCACGACAATATAACCACGGACTTTATGAGCTCGTTATCAAAAGTACCATTTTACCACGGGCATAATAAGCACGTAGTAAATAACAATTTTTATCACGAGCAAATTATAGCTCGTTGTGAAATAGCTGCAAATAATCACGCGCAAATTTGCGCATTGTAAATATACCATGCCATCACAGACAGTGCTCGTGGTCAATATTGTTAATATCCACAAAGCATTTTTGTTGTTTACCACGGACATAATCTGTGGTAGAATCATACATGCTTAACTAAAATTTTTTGAGGAGGCGGGACACAAGAATTTTACCAAATTTCAAACATTTGTAAAATTTGAAAATTTCACAACACTCTCGAAAACTTCTCAAAATATAAAGAAGTTATAATTCATTTATCGGTTTATCCCATCCCATCAACTAGGTAGTTACTGCAAGACTCCCCTCCCCAGAATTTCAACGCCTGCTAAACTCCCTGCCCCTTGCTCGATCTCTCTTATTCTTCTTCTCCGACCCCAAACCCATTTTCTCTCTTTGCAATCTGGCTCCCCTACATCTTCTTCTTTGCCTTGTTTGCATACACTTTTAGAAGCCTATTTTATCTAATTTTTTGGGCGTCTCATTATTCCCAATCTACTGGATCTCCGTCTTCTCCTCCAATTAGAGAGCATGAGATCTCGCCGGTGTCTAGTTTGGAGAATACAATTTCAGATGGGACTCTTTTCACTGGGGGTAATTAAGCTTCATCTTATTTTATTTTATTGTTATAATTCAATATATTTCAATTCTTCCATTTTTTTAATTTAATCAATTACAAATTATGGGAAATGATAAATGGTTTATTTGTGGTAGTTAATGCTTAAAAAAATGAAAGTAATTTTGATATGATTTTTCATGGATAAAATCATATGGTTGTGTTTTTACTCGGCTTTGTGATGATTATCTTTCCAGTTATGAATTCAATCAATTGCATTGTGGGAACGAACAATTCCCCATCTTAAATCACCATTTCTCGGTCTGGAAATGGTTGATTACAACGACAGAGACAAGTCATATTTGGTATTTAATGGAGTAAATATGTATCATGTTTGGTTTCTGTGCACTAGATAACCTGAATGTGTAAGCAATTGATCAGAAGCTAATGACTTAGGTCAGATGGGAGATGGAACGGAGCAGCAAAGAAATATATAGTATATATTTCCAGAAATGTATGTAGTGGCTGTAGTAGATTCGTGATCTAATCATGTATTTATCTATTCATTTTTTTAATTGAGATCAAATGTATAGTTCCACCCATAGCAGTACAAGATTTTGTTTTTCTTTTCATCCATATACTTATGTCTATGCAGATCAAAGGAGGCAACAACTTCTGAAGCTCAAGCATTCGAGGCAGTGTTTCACTCTCGAAGTCCTTTGTTTGGAGGTGTTCAAAGAAAAATGAAGTGTTCAAGTAACTATGTCTTGGTTATTGGAGGTCTATTTGGTACTTCATGGATAAATTGATATTTCTTAGTATAACTCAGTGATTTTTTTTTCTTTCTTTGCTTTAATGTACAGCTTGTAATTTGAATCTTTGATCTTTTATGTAATTATTATATTGTAGTAAATGTACTATTTTGTATATAAAAATTAAAAATTAAATATTTATATATATTATATTTCTTAAATAGTTTATTATTATTTTTTTTTATTTTTAGAAATTTTTTTATAACGGGCATTAGCTGTGGCCAATTTGTAATCCACAACAGTTATAGTGCACGTGGTGTTAGATCTTAATCTACAACGAGCACAATCTGTGGTTATATTACAATTGACAACGAGCATAATCCGTGGTAGAATATGTGACTTTCTATCACATCCAGATTACTAACGGGCACAGTGTCCATGGTGGATTGCAATCTACCACGGGCATCGATCGTGATAGATGAGCTTTTTTCTACTAGTGTGCACCGATTCTCATTAAAAGGATTCTCTGTACAATACTACTATATGTAGCCATATGTTTACAATCAATTCCTACTAACTAGCTACTAATTGACAGCTCATAATACAAGATAGGAATGTAATCAATTACAATATATTAATCCTTGATATCGTTGATTGACTCATAATATTGGCAAGTATCTTGATGATGATCCTTGACTTTCTCAACACTCCCCCTCAAGTTGGTGAGTGAATGTTGCGAACTCCCAACTTGCCTAGCAAAGAATGAAATCTTTCCTTCCCAAGCTTTAGTGAACAAATCAGCAAGTTGTGATATGGAAGGAACAAATCCCGTCACAATTTTTCCTTCCATAATTTTATCTCGAACAAAGTGACAATCAATCTCAATGTGCCTTGTTTGCTCGTGAAACACCGGATTTGCCGCAATATGAAGAGCGGCTTGATTGTCGCATAACAAGGTAGCCGGCCCTTGGTCTTGAATTTGAAGATCTCGAAAAAGGCTTTGGAGCCATGCAAGCTCACAACATGCGCTGCCATGGATCTATATTTAGCTTCAACAGAAGATAAGGATACAGTTTTCTGTCGTTTGCTTTTCCATGAAATAAGGCTATTTCCAAGGAAAACACAATAACCAGTAGTTGAACACCGAGTGGTAGGACATCTTGCCCAATCGGAATCACAATATGCCCTTAACTTCAATGAATTTTGAGAGGGAAACATCATGCCTTGCCCTGGTGTGCCTTTCAAATACTTCAAGATGCGTAAGGCAGCTTCATAATGAGACTTTTGAGGTGATTGCATGAATCTACTCAATAAATGAAGTGAATATGTAATATCCGGTCGGGTTATAGTGATTGCAGGAAATTAACATAGAGGAAAGGGGGATTGCAGGAAATTAAAGAGTAAGGGAAAGAGGCAACTATGTTCATTCATTCATCGACAAGGCTGCTGCTTACATGCTTATATTCAACTTAAAAGGAAATCCATCTTGAATTGTGTAGCATCCCTTTGCGACGCTGGAGAGATTGAAATTCGTGTGCTCCAGCTTTCTGGCAACTCTTGATGGCCCCAGTGAGAAAGGATGGAGTCGAGTTTTTTATTTTTCTTCTTTTTATTTAAATTAAAAATTAAATTTTAATCCACATGTCATCAAAATATTGGAGTGGGGGGCTCACAAGGTGCCACGTCAGCACACTAATAGATTTTTTTAACAGAATTCAAACATAATGATGACATTAATTTGCACTACTTATTTTCAGGGACGACATTTATTGATTTTTCAAATTTAGGGACCATGTTGATGGATTAGGTCAATTTTAGTAACTATTTGTGATAAAAACCCAAAACAAATTGATACTCTCAATTAGGCCTGGCAAACTGGTCGTGTCTGTCGTGTTCGTGTCGTTTTCGTGTAACATGAAAACACATTAAAACACATTTGTCGTTTAAGTATTATATCTACACTCGAAAATAAGAGTCTAATAAAAAAATAATACATACACTACTAATCTATTACAAATATTAAATGTGCAAGGATATGCAAAATGAAAGAGTTTTTGTTTTCAAGGTTGTGAAATCTTTCTCAAAAGTTTTCAATGGTCATCAATTTTTTAAATTTAATTTAATATATATATATATATAATTATTATAGTTTTTAGGGGTATAAAATTGTTAAATTAATATATATAACTATTATGGGAATTGTTATTAACACTCCAAAAATATCATTCTACACTCCAAACTTTCTATATTGGGAAAGAAAAATACACTTGTGAGGAGTGTAGAATGAGATTTTTGGAGTGTCAATAACACTTCCCATTATTATAGTTTATTCATACTTTTATTAAGTATAACATAAGATTTTATGGTATCCACTAGTATAAATATTTTAAATTGAAGATCGAATTTATTCATTGTATTCATATAGGGTCAAGGAGTGTAGCTGTAAAAAATCATCAAAATCGGAGTTAAAATAACCGTTAAATCGTGATTTTTTGTTTTATAACCGTCGAAAAGTTTTGTCCCGTTACTTGACCTCTGAATGTTTGCTTTTTGCAATTTTTGGCGTATGCGATCTCGAAGTATATACAAACATGTTTGACGGTTGGATCGTTGAAACTAGTTTCATAGAATGCGTATCTCATCAAAACAATGGATTCACTAACACTTAAAAGTTTAATCATACTTTCATTAAGTATAACATAAGATTTTGTGGTATCCACTAGTGTAAATATTTTAAATTGAAGATCGAATTCAATCATTGTATTCCTATAGGGTCAAGGAGTGTAGCTGTAAAAAATCATCAAAATTGGAGTTAAAATAATCGTTAAATCGTGATTTTTCGTTTATAACCGTCGAAAAGTTTTGTCTCGTTACTTGATCTCTGAATGTTTCTTTTTTGCAATTTTTTGCGTATGCGATCTCGAAGCATATACAAACAAATTTGACGGTGGGATCGTTGAAATTAGTTTCGTAGGATGCGTATCCCATCAAAACGGTATATTCACTAACACTTAGAGTTTATTTATACTTTCATTAAGTATAACATAAGATTTTGTGGTATCCACTATTGTAAATATTTTAAATTGAAGATCAAATTCATTCATTGTATTCATATAGGATTAAGGAGTGTAGCATAAAAAATAATCAAAATCGGAGTTAAAATAACCGTTAAATCGTGATTTTTCGTTTTATAACCATCAAAAAGTTTTGTTCGGTTACTTGATATCTGAATGTTTGTTTTTTGCGATTTTTTGCTGATGCGATCTCGAAGCATGTACAAACAAGTTTGACGGTTGGATCGTTGAAATTAGTTTCGTATAATTCATATCCCATCAAGTTCAATGGTATATACATACATATATATATATATATATTTATTATGTTGATTTAAATCTATTTATTTTGTACATATAATTGACCGGTACATGGAGTAGTACATCACGTGTCATTATAAAAATAGTGGGATATGTGTGATAAAAAGTTAATAACTTAAAAAATAAAATTTCTCACAACTTCTATTAAAACACATGGTGTAATTTGTGTTCCCGTTACAATGAAAAATTTCTCAAGAAAAAAAAGGAGAGAGAGAGGTAAATGACGTACACGTGTCATGAACACAGTTGTCGAATCTTATCCTATCAATAACAATTAACAAGTGCACACTTGAGAATTGAGATGAGAGAACCACAGTGGAAAACCCACCCTACTACTAATAGCAAGCAAAATACCACTAAGTCCCATCTTTCCCTCTCTTTTTTTGTTTCTTTTTCTTATAATTTTCAGTTTTCCCTTCCTTTTTCTTCAAAGGACGGATGCATCATCATGCATATTAATTAGGGAACTTTAATGAAAATTGCTTGAACTAAGTTTATTTTAACAAAAAACCATGCTATAAACTTTATTTAATGAAAAAGCATTAAATTTTAATGAAAAACCCTTAAATTTTAATAAAAAGGACAAAAAAAAACTTAATTTTTAACGAAAATGACACAATTTAAAAAAAACAAACAAAAAACCTGACGCGTGCACAGTACATGTACACTGTTTATGAAACTGAACACTGTTTATAAAACTGAACACTATTTATGAAACTACACTATTTATGAAAATGAACGGTACTATACTATTTATTGGTTCAATTTCATAAATAGTGTCTAGTTTTTGGTCCACTTTCATAAAATGATGTCTAGTTCTTGATCATGTTTCATAAATAATGCCTAATTATTGAGTCCAGTTTCATAAATAATGTATACTAATTGGTACAATTTCATTAATAGTGTCTCTTTCTTGGTCCGGTTTCATAAATAGTGTCTAGTTATTGGTCCACTTTCAAAAACAGTGCCTATTTATTGGTCATAATTCATAAATATTGTCTAGTTATTACTCCAGTTTCATAAATAGTGTATAGTCCAGTGTTCAAATTATGCCTAATTCTTGTTTTCATTTCATAAATAGTGTCTGCTTATTAATCCAGTTTCATAAATGATGTCTACTTATTGGTCTAATTTCATTAATAGTGTCTACTTATTGGTGAAGTTTTATAAATAGTGTTTAATTCTTGGTTCAGTTTCATAAGGTTTGAAACTTAGACCCTTAGTGGTCAAGTTTTATAAATAGTGTTTAATTCTCAGTAATTATATTTAAAAAGCTGTTTTCAATTACCAAATTAAAATTTCCTCACTTTTTTCATATACCTACAATAATAAATGTAGCTTTCCATCCAATTTCTTGAGCTTAGGTGTCATCTTCGAGAAATTTTTCCTTGTGCCTGTAACACAAATGATATACCACATGTTATTATATAAGTGTGGTGGAAAATTTTATTTTTTATGTTAGTAATTTTTTAACACAAGATTCTCACAACTTGTATGGAGTGTACCATCCCGTGTTCTGGGCACATTGAAAAGTTTCTCATCATCATAACTACTATTAGAAAACAACACTACAAAAATAAAACAGGAGAATGTAATTCAATTCGAAGTTTTTTTTTTAATTCTATGCAAAAAAAAAAAAAAAAAACTATTAATGTAGCTGAATGATGGGACAAAAGGTAGGAGAAAAAAAGTGGCCTAGGGGTGGGAGGTACACGCCCAGCGCTAGTGGGTTTGTTATGTTTTTTTTTTTTTAGTCTTTTGTCCTTATTATTAAAATAAAGTTAGTGTGTGGTTTTTGATTAAAATGTAAAGATTTGAAATCATTTTCATTAGTTTTCCTTATTAATTATTATAGTTTTTACTCCCATCTTTCCCTCTCTTTTTTGTTTCCTTTTCTTATAATTTTCATTTTCCCTCCCTTTTTCTTCAAAGGGTGGAACGGTGGATGCATATTAATTAATAATTATTATAGTTTTTAGGGGTATAAAATTTAATATATATATATATATATAATTATTATAGTTAATATTTTGGGGTTATAATTATTATAATTATTATAGTTAATTTAATATATATATTTATTATAGTTTTTAGGGGTATAAAATTGTTAAATTAATATATATAATTATTATAGTATTTTTTTAGGGTTATAAAATTATAAAATTAATATTATGCTTATCGTGTATCGTGTTACCCACATGTATACCTGAACCAACCCGTTATCTTAACAGGTGCTTATCGGGTTACCCGATAACGACCCGATTCGTTATCGTGTCGACCCGAACACCTGTTAATTTTGTGTCGTGTTATGACGGGTTATTGGGTCGTGTTAAAAATTGACAGACCTACTCTCAATGTATGCCACTGCCAATCACTAAGAACCATGTTAAACTATTTTGGTTTACCTTTGTCAAACATAGCAAAGAGAGTGCCGTGCTTCAAGAATTAAACGCATGATACTCAAGCACGCATACCTTACAAAAGTTTCGGCCCATTCCTGTGCAGTGTGGGTTGTCACGTGTAAAAAGTCATGCTTATGTCGCTTCTCTCTTTCTTCGGAGGCCATGTTCAATGCTTGAGCAATTGAATTGGAAACTTCTGTGATGTTCCACCGGTTCAATAGAATTGCTCCAGCACCTAAAGACTGGGGGGGGGGGGGGGCACAGGAAGCACAGAAGGAACAGGAAGTGTTAAAGCAAGAAAAAGGCCGAGGTAAAAAGATTTCGTCGAGTTTACATTCCAGCAAATTTACGATACTAACATTCCAGCAATTAATGATGATTATGTATGCTTTTTTGAAATTAGATAAACTTTTCGTGTATCAGATCCAACATGACAGCTATAAAAACAGAAGATAAGTTCATCAAATTGTTTGAAATGAGACGTTGAATGAAGATAAAGGATAACAAAACATCAATTTATTAAAAGGCGGAGGTGTAGGCGAGGCGTTTCATGCATAACCCCACCTAGGGGTGAAGCGAAGCCTTACAGGACCTTAAATAATAGGGGACTGCTTTGAGTTACTGAGAAAAATAGGGGAAACACGGGACTCTTGTGAGTTTTAAAAAATAAAAGAAAATAGACTTAGCCAAAACGACTTTGTTTTGGGCCGTCATTAAAAAAATTAAAAACTTGGCCAAAACGTCATTTTTGACCATGTCAAAAAAAAAAAATTGCTCTTCTTCTTCATGGTCGTCTTCCTTGTGAAGACGCTGCACACCCTGCAACCCTAAACCCAAATGACAGAGCCTTTGACTTCGATTTACCCAGACGACAGAGCCATTCGACTTTGTTTTT